>OX421967.1:26406938-27606938 GCA_949128115.1 Anaspis maculata
CAAGACTTTGGTTTTTAGCCTTGTTTATGACTTCGTTTCCAGTCCACCCCAGTATAATATTGAGTATATTCCGTTTACGATGTAATTTAGTAATGTCTCTTTTGAATTCATCGTCCGATCTTGAAAGATGGAGTATTTGATTGGGGAGCGATTTTGGTCTTGAAAACAAGCTCCTCCCCCCAAGAAAGATTATGAACGATGATGCCGGACACATACGATGTTGGCGATCGTTGAAAATCCCTACCTTGAGTTGTAACGAACTGAACAGAAAACAAACTGAGCTTGACAAAAAAAAAATAACCACATCCACATTTGAACCAAGTGGTTCTAAGGCAATGGATATTTATTTTTCGTGCTGCCATAATTGAAAATGACAATATCCGCTCGGTGTCCTGCACTGTAATATTCAGAAAAAGGTCTAGAGCGGCAAAGTAAAAAGTACACGTGAAAAATAAACTAACCTCGCAAAATCATTCACAATTCAAGAGAGATCACGTTTTCAATGTTATAGCTTGAAATTTTCAGTTCAAATCAGTTAAAATTATAAATAATCACTTTGAAAATTGACAATTTAGGGTCATTTTTCGAATATCTGTTGGTACAATTGCAGAATGATTTTTGACGTTTTGTGGCGCGAAGGTTTAAAAGTGATTAATTTATGCCATTTCCTGTGTTTCGTCGTCACACAAGACACTAGAGCTCAGTGATTTCGGGATTTTTGAGGGATGGCCCTTCTAATTGGGGAGGGGAAGGGCGGTTTTAAGCAAGAAAATTCAAACATAGGACGCAATTTTTCAAATCAACATTTGACACACAATAATCTGCATCTAGTAGGTACATGCCTCGTGCCTTGGTGATGGATGGCAGAAGTACCAACTTGAAATGATTATTGCGATATGATCTTATTTATTTGTAATTTTATTGAAAGCAGCACGAAAAACGATGTATGCTACTCGCGCTGAAAACGGCATAGCATAACTCTCTTACATGCAGCTCTCGGCCTAGGGCCTCGAGCTGCATTCACGTTCGTTATGCTATGCCCGGTTTTCGGCGCTAGTAACATAAAATACTATATTAATTCAATATTACTTATTCATTTAACTGGAAAACCGCCAGTATGTCAACTGGCAACTAATGTGAAGTGTCAAAACTAACGTTTCAGTGGAGTATGCCTGTATAAAACTTTCAAATTTGAATTGTAGAAGATATTGTATTACGATGGTATTACCTAGTATATTATTAAACAAGCGGGTAATGATTGCTTCTTACTCATGAGGATGCAGTTTGCCGACACGAGCCTTGGCGAGTGTCGTAAAGCATCCGAATGAGTAATAGCCATTACCCGCGAGTAGAATACTATGCTTTATCCAGTCTTATTGAAAAATGCAGGAATGTATGCGCGTGATAATGCGTGCATTATTCAATAGGATTGGATAAAATAATATAACACATCCTCGAACACATCTTTCACTAGACTTTCAGAAAAATAGGCTGTGGTCATCGGGTCATCGCATCCCGCCACGTGCGACAGCGCACAATCGGTTCAAAAAGTAGCATTACTGAATTTACATCGTGAACGAGATATACTCACTTATATGTTCTTGGAATTAATCAACTTTGTGATGTTAATATTGTTGTTTGCTGTTGTTTGCAAACATATTCATTCACTTTCTTGATTTATGATATCATAAAGTGATAGTCTCTTTTCAATGTTTGTCCGGAGTCGCAAACTTATTCAGTTATTTTTATATTTTACTTTCAAGGTGGTAATATGTATACCGTGTGTTTTTCGAAAACCGCACCAGCCCATAACTTTTTTCCTATGGGATACATAGATTTGAAATTTTTATGGGATATTTGAGAGCACTTTTGCTGTTTCTCGCCTTGATCATAAAGCAACACTCACTTCCGGAAGTAACCGAAAGCGACATCAACTTTCAATTTTTGAATTGAACACCCTGTATATTTTTTGTGGTTCTGATAAAGATTTTTTTATTGATACAGTGGTGGTATTAAAAATTCTCTATGATGGAAAATGACGATTTTATAACGAATTGAATATAATTCAACTATTATTACCAAAGGTGGCTGCAACCACAATTAAAAATCTGAAGTTCGATGTTTGTTGATTGCAACATGTCAAGAAGCGTTGCCGGGTTGAAATCGACATGAACAATAAACAAAATTCCAACTTCTGATTTTTTTTTTGTAGTCGCAGCCACTTTCGGTAATAATAACTAATTACAATTTAATCGATTTGATAATAATCGATTTCAACCGGCAACGCTTCTCAACATGAACAATTGACAAATTTCTAACTTCAGGTTTTTATTTGTGGTCGCAGTCACCTTTAGTGATAATAATTTACCTATTTTCAATTCGCTATAAAATCGTCATTTTTCATCATAAAGAATTTAAAAAAAAAACATCATTGTGTTATTGAAAAAATCTCTATCCAAATATCAAAAAATATACAGGCTGTTCCATTTAGAAATCAAAAGTTGATGTCACTTCCGGAAATGAGGACAGCTTCATGGTCAACGCAAAAATTAGCAAAAATACTCCTAAATATGCCATAAAAATCTCAAATCAATACATCCCATAGGTAAAAAATTATGGACTGGTGCGGTAGGTAAAAAATTATGGACTGGTGCGGTTTTCGAAAAACACACGGTATGCAGTAGATTATGTTGCACTGGCGACCTTATAAATGGGAACACTAAACTCTGACACTTACAATTTTTTTTGCAACTTGAACTGATAATTATTGATTTTTCACCCGATCTTAACAACAGAAAAAAATGTAGGTTCGGTTCGATGGCTAGCCAAATACCAGTAATGTCAAGTGTTTCCATTATGATTCTGCCAGTGTACGTTCTCTCTGAAGCACTCTGTTCAAATTCCATTTTCTCATTCTTCCAATAGCTTCATACCTATCAGCAAGAATTCAAATAGCAATCTGAAAGAAGCAAAATTTTCCAAAGCCCCAGCAGAACTTGCTTGAATCAATTATCCATTTCTAAATTGCACTACTTACATCACTGGCGAACTATTTACGATCGGACTCGGGTCTAGTAAACTAGTAAAACCCGGCATCTTTTACACATATCTATTTATTATTCACACATACACACTGGACCCAGACTCACTAATTATCTGATGATTATTGACCATTATAGTAAATGCACCGGCGAACATCTCTAATCAAGCTATAGACTATGAAATTATAATTTTTAATATTATTTATTATTTGTGGTGGATGAAGGTATAGCAAATCTCGTTCTTTTCAGGGTCACTTTTTTTTCTTATTGGTAATCTCCGCACTCTTTGATATTTTAAACGTATTTTTTTCCATTAGCACTAGGTATGTAATTATTGATAGAGGTACAGGGTTTCCCATCGAAAAGCCGCTTCGTAACCAGGATTATTATGAAATATAATATAATTTAACTATTAGGTATTGCTCGGGCTGTACTTATGACCGCCTGTTATAGATCAAAGTTCGATTTTTCAAATTTTCTATAGCGTTTAGTTGTAGTAGCAACTTAGTTTCAGCAATTTTTATACATTCTTGTACTTAAGCAAAGTGAAAGGAACAAAAAATAAATCGTCCTCTGTATCTTAATTTTGCGAAATATTAACTGTCCTTATTTTTAAAAAATTTCAGAAAAACGCAAATTAGGCCATTATCGCTGAGTATACTATTAGATTTTGGATACTTGAATATCCCCAAACGCAGTCTTTATTTCGAATATTTTCAAGCTTTCGCTTTTTCAAGGACCTAATATCAATTTTAAAAAAATGCATAGGTATCCATCTGAAGATGAATTCTTTAGACATTCTAACGTAAATTTGGAAAATTGTTTCGAAACAATAAAGTCAGCAAATGTTTGAAGATGATTCGGAGCCAAGCATTTATACATATAGCAATGAAAGATTTGCTTGGTATGCGGAGATGAAAGGTCTTCGACTTCAATAAACGCACCGGAGTCCAGATCAACCCCTCTAATAGGACTAGTCCTCTGTCAAAAACTTCGGATTGAACATGATGATTTCTGATGTTTATTGAATTCGTTTCCAGAATTTGACATTTGAAGAGTTTAAAAAAGGGCTGTCGACCCTCTCAAAACGATCAAAACAGAGATTAGGGATCTGTCTCTTGCTCCTAAACAAGCACTGTATTTCTATATAACATTGCATGCAATTTTTGATTCCCGTCGAAAATTTCCGTTGGGACACACTGTATAATATCACCATAATATGCACGTGTACGTCTTGCCGTAACAAAGTAAGTATAATAATTGGTGCAAAATCCGCACACCTTTTATTCCACCTACTAAATATTTATAAAATTCAAATGAGTTTCCCCAAGAGCATTTTGGAATTTTCCCGCAATCCACTTTAAAACCACATAACAGGGTAGTAAATCTTAAGGTGGTACCTACTCACTTGTTCAGTGTGATGAAAAAAGATCACGCTCGGCACACCACGTCTAACCCATCACACAAATCACGAAACTTTGATTTAAAGTTGCACTTCTGGATTGAAGTCGAAAAAAAAACAGCAATAAACAATAAACACATATGATCGAGAGAGAATTAATGATAAGACAAGTCTATGAAGTGGCTGATGACTGAAGAAATCCGTGTCGAAAAATAAGATAAGAACTTGTGTTACGTTTTATAATGTGCGTTATCGTAAATCACCGCTTCGAGGACTCCTTTATGTATGCATGCGGATTAACTCCAATTAACATCACACGTCTAATTATTAGCAGCGATTTGTTTTTGATTCGGGACGATAATTCGAAAAGTAAATTTTCAAGTTTTGAACACATGACAAACAGACACACACGCAGATACACACACACAACACTTTTGCGCAAACACAAATTTTTTAAGTAAATTTTTCTTGTCTTGAATTTCTAGAGGAAAAGTTTTCGAGGGTGTAGTTTTTGAGGAATCGCGGCGAAAACACACCGCGACGCTCACATTTTCTCGGTTTTTAAAATGTTGCGAGAGGGAAACGTTTGCCGGGCCAAACTTGGACACGACACCTAGCGAGCGTCGATGGCACATGGCCAGGCATATTGCTGGTTGCAGAAAATTTATTTGAGAATAATAAAATCTGGTAATATCTAATTAAAAAGTTATTGATGGCGCAATATTGAGTAGGTACTGATTCCAGTTAAAGTTGATTGGAAGAGGCAAATCTTAAAACAGAACCAGTATAGCTTTTTATTTGTAGTACAGAATGTCCTTCCAGTACCTCCATAGACAAAGTACCTCACAATTTATATTAGAAAACGATCCACTGCAAAGTTGGCTCCAGAAGTTTCTCGTAACGTGACGTCATCTACCGATCGATAACAAAAGGTTGCCACTGCGCCTCTTTGCATATTTCCACTCAACGGTATTAGGTAGATAGCTATCTACAGTGGCGGCGGGAGAAATTTCTGTTGTAAGAATGACAGATTTCAGATGCCCTGACAACCTGGCCAGCCCGAGCTTCATCTCTGTCACATACATAACTTGTGCTACATCAGTCAAATCTGTTGTCATATTCCTTGCAAACGATATACCCCCGTATAATGCGTTCTTGAGATATTTTTTTGTAGAACTTACCAGTAGGAATGGTCACTTTTTTACTCCTGCCATATGCGTCGATATAGGGAATGTCGTGTTACTGGGATTGACATTGATTGTCAAAAAAGAAAACATATCGACCACCTGCCAAGAGCCATTTAAACCCCCTTCGGTCAGCTAACTAGTCGCAACCAGTCGTAAAAAATACAAATTAATAGTTGGTGCCTCTTGAAGCCTACGTGACGGAGACTAGGACAAGAAGGCGCCAAAACCTGAACCCCTGAAACTAACAGATCCGCCGACTGCCGCCTCACAAATACACAAACCACCTGCGCTTCCAACGACCGCAATGTTTGCACTCTTGGTCGTTCTCACTCTACAGGTCGTCGCTTCTATAAATGCTTCTTCCAACTTACTCTGGCAAGTTCTCGTTCTCGATACACAGATCCTCCGCCAAATGTACAGCAGATTCAGAGCGCGAGAAGTAGAGAGTGTGGACGGCTTGCAGGACCTTTGTATGGTTGAGGTGCACAATAAGATCAAGACCTGAACTCCGATGCGACATTTTTTGATCGACACTGTCAGATCTGCCACGAACGGACGTGGAAGGGTTCATCACCAACGCTGTTCTTCCTCCAACCGTTCTTGTCTCTGACGACTTTGTTGGACACACACGATCGTTTTATATTGAAAAAAACAGGTCCTGAATTGCGCCAATGACCTCTTCGCCGAAGAAACGTTCAAGTTCGTTTTTTTTTATTTCTCTTCACTTACGTGACAGTCATAACCAAATGGAACTTTGGATCGATGAGATGTTTGCGATATTATAATCCACATTATTTTGTGAAGCCAGTTACTTAATTAGGCATTTCCACATGACGTCACGAGTTCGTCAGTGTTGCCAACCTAGTTGAATTTATAACCTCAAAAAAGTGTTAGGGAACAACCCGCGTTGTTATGATTGTAAAAAAAGTACTTTTTTGAAATTTTTGATACAGTAGGAAGCAAGTTTGTGCGTGATAATTGTTCACGAAACTCTGGCGCTTCGATCAATACTGATAGTTGGAGATGTGCTGCCCCAAATAGCTCAATAAACAAGAAAGTTTGGTGGAGTGCTTAAATCATTTTCGTCGAAAAAAAAAGAAATCCGTGGCTTTTTCGGAAAACTAGATTCCTGGAAGAGAAGAGCATCTCAGGAAGTATCTCAAAGTGCCAAGAAATGTGACTCAAAGACATCTGGGAAGGAGAAAATATGCCAGTTTATTATCCTGCCGATAATAAAGCCATCAAGTGAAAATTCAAGATTGTCAAGTCAGGTGTACGATTTGGTCAACAGAAGATGAAGATACTCGGAGCCGATCCCATGTGGTTTACATGTGCTTATATCACAGCAAATATTACAACTATAGTGAAGTAGAAAATGGAAACTATTGTCAATTCAAACATCTAGGCTTGTGAAAGCAATGGAGAAAGCATGACTAGAGATGTAGAGGGCTCAATGAACGTGAACGTTGGGTTGGAGTTTGGAGTGGTTGAATCTTTTTTTTGAGGAAAAAATGAGAAATTCATGGTTTTCTCGAAACGCTGGGGCTCGTGGAAGTACGAGGCATCACACAATGTATCCCAAAGCGCCAAGAAATGGAGAGGAGGAAGGAAGGAATACACTTGAAAAAATATACGGAGGTTGTACCGATAACAATTAGGATGGGTAACTAAATTGCTGTAATACAGTTATGATGTTTGCACAAAATTATCTGTTGCTAAGCCTATCTAGTTTCAGGAAGTACCTGTGTCAAGAATTGTGGCCTTCGGCAATCTAAAAATGGGAAAATCTACGGACTGAGGAATTGCTACGTCGACCACAATTTGGAGCCTAGAATCCTCAATAGAACAATAAATATTTGTATTTTCAAGAAATGTATCTTGACACAATCAAGTTGTAGTTGAAAATTCAATATCGTTAAATCAGGTGTAAAATTTCTGTCAAGTAGGGCTACGGTGACCGATCACATCTTCGGTGGCCGAACAGCTGTTCGAGTTAAACTTCCATGTTTTGCCTCTGTCCATATTCTACAACCGAAGTGAAGACATTCCTGCACTTTTAAAATATAAAATATAAACAAAAACTATTGTTTGTTTCTTTAATCCAGCAGTAAAAGCTGGGCCTCAAGTATTTGGGTGATTGGGAAGCACAAACCGAAGAGGTACATACCTAGCCCCACACAAGGCATATCACTCCAGCAATGCCGGGAACGTAAACCCCCAACATTCAGAGGTGAGGTTTGGAGGCAAAGTTCATGCCCAATTTTGTCGGAAAATATGAATTTTCACCACTACCCTGTGCAGTTAACCTAACATGTTTGGCTTGCTTTTTCACAAAAAAACACACTTTTCCACGAGAACTTATTTTGCAGGCGCATTAAGGACATTGCTTTGAACTTGATACAAAAGTTTCAAACTCAAACTCAAAAAGGTAGCCGAGGAAAAAAATGCAGAAACTGGAACTCCATAAGCGCCCTGTAGTTCGGTTGTTCCCAAACATTATTTGGTTCAAATTTGGCGGGCAATTCTGGACAGTTGGCAACACTGCTGTGACGTCAATGGAAATGCCTAATTTCATCATCATCAGCCAAGTGGAGTTCTTTTGGCAAACAGTTGAACAAAAACTTTGCTCCGATTTTTGTGAAAAATGCAAAAACGGTAGTGTCACGTTGTCGCCTCAAACCCGATTGAAGAAAATCTGTTACCAAAAATGCCACCAATTGATACTAAGAGAGTTCGGAGAAATGTGTTCTGTAGTTTGAAGCTAAACCGAAATGTATTGTTCCATCCTAGTTCTGCAGGAGCGATGTCAAAAATATTGCTACAGCTCATATTTGAGACGTTTTTGTTGAATAACGTATGGTCCGAAAGTTATGGGAAATTGTTCAAAGCTAATAACTTTTTCTGAATAGTCTTTATTTTTGAACTTGACATTGCAAAAATTAACATCATATATAACAATAACAAATTCATATTCAACATATTGAAAATGGACCATTATCTTCGATGGATCTCAATTTTCTTTTGCCATGTTCCATACTTTTCTGTATCAATTTCTTAAATGCGAAATTCTCTAATTTTATTGAAAAATGTGACGCTGTAATTGGTCTTCATTTGCAGCTCCCCATCCCTTGTCGTATACTATCCTGCTCAATATTTACCAAAAATCTTATATTGGTCGAGCTTGCGGTACATTGGGAGGCAGGAGCTCTGAGAAATTAATCCTGCTGTTGTCCAGAGAATGATCGAACATGGCAGAAGAAAGCTGAGAGCCATCAAAGATAATGGCCCATCTTCAATATGTTAAATATAAATTTGAAATTGTTAAAGATGATGCTAGTTTTTGCAATATTAAGTTGCAAAATTAAAACTATTCAAAAAAAGTTATTAGCTTTTAAAAAAATTCGCAAAACTTTCGGACCATACGTTATGGCCAGAAATGCTTCAAAGAGAAGCTGTATCAACATTTTTGACGTCCCTCCTGCAGAACCAGGATGGAACAATCCATTTCGGTTTAGCTTCAAACTACGGAACACATTCCTCCGAACTCTTCCAGTATAAATTGGTGGCATTTTTGGTGAGAGATTTTCTTCAATCGGGTTTGAGGCGACGACGTGACCCTACCGTTTTTGCATTTTCACAAAAATCTGGACAAAGTCTTTGTTCAACTGTTTGCCAAAAGAACTCCACTTGGCTGATGATGATGAAATTCAGTGACTGGCTTCACAAAATAATGTGGATTATAATATCGCAAACATTTCATCGATGTAAAGTTCCATTTGGTCGTGACTGTCACGTAAAGAGAAATCAAGAAAAACGAACTTAATAACGTTTCTTCGGCGAAGAGGTCATTGGCGCAATTCAGGACCTGGTTTTTCATTATAAAGCGATCGTGTGTGTCCAACAAAGTCGTCACTTGTTGTTTTTTAAACAATTCCACGAAGGGCAATTTGAAGATGGCGCTCTCGATGGGAAAAAAGTTGAAGATCTTAGTATTTAATATTTAATCTAGCAGGCTTTATCGATGTCCCCACATCGCGTTTCATCAAGAACATGATTTTTTGGCGAAATATCAAGTTGCAGTTCGATATCTCCAAAAACAACTGATTTATTGGAAAAAGAAAAAAAATTAAGAAGTTTCACTTTTTCCAGCGTATTTCAAAAACGCCTCAACATATTTCAAAACTGTTTGCATCCTCTCCATGAGCATGAAATCCGTCATCAATATCCTGACTTACATACGTCCATCTGTTATAGTTCAAGATTTACGATTTTTCAACAAATCTTTTCTACTTTACCCTGTATAAAGTGTCTGCACGATTTGCGCCGATGTCCCCACATCCAGATTGGTCCAGGGTGGTCTCAGTATTAGGCATGAAAAGTTACAATGCTTGGTATAAAAGTGCATGGTATTTCCCACTAACGTCCGGACTATATTGTTTGAAATGGCTGACGTAATATTAAGATAATGGTGTCCTTATTTTGTTAGTGGAGGCAAGACCTCAATGTTCGAGCAAGCCTTTCTCGTGAAGGAATAGAGTTTCTTATTTTAGTATATTCTGATAATAGATTCCATTTTTCAACCTCTCATGGAGTTCATCAAAGGATGCAATAGACATTCTGAAGAAATTGAAAAACTTGCTACCATCACGCCTTAGTTCTTCAAAAAGAGTGTAGAATGTTCCCGTGTGTTCTCTGCTTTGATTGATAGGATGAATCCAACACTTGCGCTTAATCCTACGGCGCTTGTTACGGCGATACAATAACCACATAGCAATCACTCGTTAAGAATTCATTATTCGATAATCTAGTGTCACGCAACAAAGCAGCTGATTGTTTCACCGGTAAAAATCCGATACGTCTGCAAGCACCTACTATCGATAAAATATCGTCCGATTTTTGCCGACCGTCTAAAATCGATGTGTGTGCAATTAACGGGTCTAACGGTCCAAGACCTTCCTATATGTGCTCTCCGAGGGTACTCATAGGTGAGCCACCCGTGCGGCGCCATCTACTAGCGGCTTTCCGCAATGTGTATAACGAGGCATCAGTGGTCGCGGAAGCTAGTTAATCAGCCGACTCATCAACCACTCTGTCCTCACACATGATGGAGGAGTGCACTTTTTCTCTATCCCTCCGAGTATAGGTATGCAAAATGATTAGTGTCGATGCCTTTATGAAAGACAGGCTTGCCTTTATGAAAAACCGTTGGATCATCGAGCTTCTGCCTTGAATGCTTCAGCACTGATGAGACCCAAACAGGTCGAAACACGTGTCTGCTGGATTTCGTTGGTGGTTGCTCGGTCGGTCTGATGGTCCGAGACTTCTCCCCACATTAATAATTTTTCTTGTCCCAGGCTCGGATATCGTTAGATCATCGAGCTTCTGCCTTGAATGCTTAGCGTCTGTGATTCGGCATTCGCATATCATTCGTTCAACAGTATTATATACGTATGCAACCCTTCGTGCATCTCCGCGCAATTAGTACACGCTATAACAATAAATCACGTATACTTACACTCTGAAAAATAGCAAATCTACTCACAAATTCATTGATAGACATCGTCCATCGGCTTGTTCAACAGTGCATGGTCTATCAGACTAAGTCTCCCTCTCGTCCCCCCAACCAAAAAATTATAGGTAGGTACAGGTATCCCAGAACTATCGCGGTCCAGAGTTGAAGGTAGCTTAGAGAAATGCTTTAAATGTGACAGAAAAATGCAAAAGAAATAGAGATTTTATTTTTGAAGATATGGGCGGTCAAAAAGGTGGACTTTTACTCGATTTTTTAGCAAAAACAGGTCGATATTTATTTTGAAAAGGACATCTTAAACACGTATTGCCACATTTTTATCTTTAACCTCTTTGTCTCCACCCTACCCTACTTTAAAAGAATTAAGAAAAGAGTTTAAAATTTTTTAAATCATATTTGATAGAAAAAGACTTTTATCAACTTCAATTTGATGTATCACAAGATAGGTATCTATAATGCTATTCGAAATTTAGAAGTAGGGTAGGGTGGGGGCGAAGGGTTTGAACATAAAAATTCTGCAGTACGTGTCCTATAGAGGTTCCTCTTAAAATTAAAATTGACTTGTTTCAGCGTTTTTTGGGGAAAAAATATGGTGGCAAAAAATCTGAAGTAGAAAGTTTGAAAATAAACACCTGTTTATGATCATATAATCACATATCAAATAATATTATTCAGACCCACAAGGAAAAGCTGCATCATTTCCAACATTTGAATATGCCTACAGGGTGTCAAAAAAAAACGTGGAAGTTTTTTTTTGAAACATTCTGTATAACTACTGCAAGATATAGAATATTTTGGTGTCAAGATTTGAATTCTGCAGGAAAAATTCTCACGAAATTTTTTTTCCCTGTCAATTTATTCCAACGGGGAAAATTTTGACAGGAGAGGGGGAAATCTCGGTGGGTCACCTTGTACCCATCGGCTGCTTCAAAATTCATAGCGTCAAGTGGTCTGGGGCGGTCTGGCGCCCAGTTGTTCCGGCGTCAAGTTGTCCCGGCGTCAAGTTGTTCCGGCGTCAAGTTGTCCCGGCGTCAAGTTGTCCCGGCGTCAAGTTGTCCCAACTTCAAGTAGGTCGCTTCAAAATTCCTGGCGTCAAGTTGTCTTGTGTCAAGTTATCATGCACGCAAGATGACACCCTACATTCCTACCTGAGTATCTCGCTGATAGTATCTATACTTATACGTTTTCATGATATCGATCGCCTTCTTCCACGTGAAATTTTATTGAACGTTCGATACTTAATACACATTTTCTTATCTCCACTAATGCAAAATCCACAAAGATCTTAAATAATTATCATTTTATCTTATCTACATTTCATTTATTACAGCATTACACAACTTATCGCTAAACATTATCACACGCTCTTGAACGAAGTCTGAAGATCTCATTCGCCTAAACTGAAAAAGTACCATCATCCCTGCGATTGATTAAATTATTGCCAATTTACGTCATTCAATTTTCAAATTCTTGTTACTTATAATTCTTGATTCTTGTGAACCGGCCACAAACCGTTTGGCGGGCACTGGAATTTTGCCGCTCGCTGAACTGTCAACCGTCTGTTCGTCCTGCTGTCAGCTGTCACTCATTTGTCGCTGTAACTTCAAAGTGATCTAACCTAGAAATCGTACCTCCTCAGTTGAAAATGTCAAAGGGATGACTAAACAACAATAAAAACACTCCACAGCTGATTAATATTCTAAATATTAGCGTAGTGTTGGGTGCTTAGTATGCACATTAGGAACGGACAAACGTAAATAACATGGCAGGTGAGTTTTTCCAGGTTTCGTTCTTGCAAACCTCATCACTCATTTTTCTTTGCGTAATTTCCCCAGGCCTAAATCCCATTTCCAACATGACGTACTGCCCGCCCAACATCCACATCTGGGACGTGTGGATCGACAACGGGACGCCCCAGTGCTTCATGGACACCGTCTCTGCCGGAACCCTGGCCGGGTTCATGCTGATAGCTGGCAGCATCCAGCTGTGGATCTACAGGAAGTACGGCACGGAAATCGCCCCCTATCATTTGGTGAAGTCGAAATTGTACTCTTTTCAAATTTTCGTTACGTTGCTGGTGCCGCTGTTGGAGATAGTGCGGTTTGCGCTTCAGGCAACGATTTTGAACTACGAAGCGGTGTACGGCTACATGGTATGTTGAGAGGGACAAAGTCCAGAAGCCTGAAAGGTCGTGCGTTTGTTTTAGTAACTTTCAGATCATGCAGCTATTTTTCAAGAACATATTTGAAATTTCAGTCATATTAAGTCGAGCAGCCAATCACTAGTGTAGCGGCAGCAGCTACACTGTTGCATATGCATAGCATATTCAAGCAAAAGCTGATTTGTTTCATTGGGCCTATTGTCTGAATTCACTCTAAATATACAGGATGTCCCATTTTCAAAGCTCAAAAAAGCTTGATTGGGGAGTGGTGTTATTCAACAACTATGATAAACAGGTTTAAAATTGTGATCATACAGGGTCAAGTGAAATTTTTGGTGATGCTTATGAAAGAAGGGTCCAAAAGCTTGACTGATCTCTGTAGTGTGAGACCATCCAGAGGAAAGCTGTATTCCTTTTACACGAAATCTCAGATAACCTCACCTCAGTTAGAGAGAGAAAAAGCGAAAATTGCATGAGAGGGAGAGAGACACAACTAGCAATTGAAGTGAGAATTCTCAGTTCGAATGATAGAAGGAACGCAGCTGAAGATTCAGTTTTTTTTGCGTCACTAAATCTCAACTTCTCAACATCCTAATAGCCATTGCCATTATTGAATGTTGTCTATTGCTGTTGAAGTTTCATATCTCAATTACAAATTTAAACAAATCCGCCCTGAATTTTCAGAATAAAACTTGTAAATTGAAAAATAAAGTCTTATAGAATTTTCAGAAGCAAATTGAGTTGAAACTCGCATGTAAAATTACTCAATTGAAAATAATTTTAGCTCGAACTTTAAGCAACAGAATTCGAAACCAAAGGAAGGGGTACTTACCAATGAGATAGATTTGACTGAAAATACTTTTAATCATCAACAAGAGTGATAAAGAGTATTTCTTGAAAATTTCCAGAAAATAAATCCATCGGTTAAAATGATTTTTTTTTTCAATTTTTTTTTTCAAAAGGTTAGTAACAGTGAGGAAACTTCAGTGGAGTTTTCATTTTTGTATTTTTCAAATATTGTCATGCCACTCTAACAGTCTTTCAAGCTTTCAATCCAAATGTGCTGTTTGTTTGGTTTTTAGTATATTTGTGACGTCACAAATATATTTTTAAAACACGCATTACGCCCGCAATTTTGGGAATATAGGAAAAAGAAAAAATACGGGTACATTGTTTTTGACCATACTATCGATTAAGCAAATAATTTTTTTTTTGGCAAGTATCCCAATATTTTATACCATCAACGATGTCACAGAATGACCAATCCTGTATATTGTTTAATGCGCAAATATTGAGAGACTTTAATTGAATTAGTCCCTTCGTTTCTTGTTCAGCTTTAATTGAATTAGGAGCTCGAGACAGTTAAATGCACTTCAACAAAATGGATTTAGACTTCCAGGATTGAATCTCTGAGTTCTGTGATGTTTTAATACGCATTTACTAATCACTCATTTTTATCATTCTAATTTATGATTCATCATGTTGCTATTACATTAAATAAAACTTGTAATAATAAATAGAATGAGAACATTACGTCTGTCTGTACACGGTCCGTCATATACAGGGTGTTTCAGAAATAAGTACCTTGCCATAATAGTTTACTTTTTATTTTCAGTAGAATGACTTTTTGGAGCTAAAATAAAGTTACAAGCTGTAGCGTTGGGAGGATACGGCTGATGGCCGTTGATAATTTGGCTCTAAAACTTTTCAGGTGCCATCAGCTGTAGCCTCAGCCCTTCAGCTTGTCATTTTATTTTTGCTCCAAAAACCAAAAAGTCGATTCTGCTGAAAATAAAAAGTGAACGAGATATATCTTCGGATTCGGCTTCCAAAAATGTGAAGTTTTCCACAAGAACGAATTGCAAGAGGTGCCCCCGAGGGTAACCCCTCAAAAAAGTTACGGCTCCTCAAAGTTCAATTTTTAAAATCTCTTCTAGGTGCCCTAGAAGGTCTATCATCTACCTCCCTAAATTTTTTTGATAAATCGCGATATCATTATTCGATGAAGACTTATTTGACTAAACTTTGGTTCAAATTTGATAAAAATTGGTCCTACGGTTCAAAAGTCATGATGAAAAACCGATTCAAAAAAGCCAACTTCAACACCCTGTATCTTTTTAAGGAAGCATGTTAGGACCATGAGTTTCATTTCCATCCGGCCTTATTTTTGATGAGGAATCATCCCTCAAAGTTTGTAATAACCAGTACGAAACACCCTGTATGTACATACAGGATGATTAATAAATTCAAAAACCCAAAAAACTAATTTTTTCTTAAAACAATTGCAAAAGGTCCCAGACGGGATGTAAGATAGGAAATGAAATGATTCGTTTCTATACAAGGTGGTCCAGATTATAGTAGCAATAACTCACCATTCGATGGTCCATCGAAGACTAGGTCGACATGCATGATTTAATTTTTCTCCAAAACGCTTCCTAAGAGAGATACAGCCCTTCAAAGTCAAGTTTTTAAAATCTTGTTTTGCAATAACTCTCAAGTCATTGAGCGATTTTGACCAAATTTGATACAAATGCTTACGAAATAGATACCCATCACTTGACGTAGATAACTGTTGTCAAAATTGTCCAGTGGCGTAGATACGGGGGATTGTTAAACTTCTCCCACCCCATTTTCTACGCCATTTGATATTTTTGAAAAATTATACTTTTTTGAATTCCTTGTTCAATTTAGAAAAAAAGTTACTCCTGTAAAATTTTGATTTGAGGCCTAATTTTCGAGATATTTTGGTTTTAAGCTTTGGAAAACGTCTCGAAATCGACACTTTCCAGAGCCCAAATTGTTTTTATCTGGAAACGCCTCGTTTCTCAACAAAAAATGGCAGTCAATCAATTTAAAAGACCGAGAAAACTTATTCCAGTTGAGGAATCATGAGTTTTCTTGGATTTTAATTTTTAGGCCTTTGAAAGTCGCGATTTCGAGGCGTTTTCCAAAGTTTCAAACCCAGATATCTCGGAAACGAAGCCTCTAATCAAAATTTCACAAGAGTAACTTTTTTTTCTAAATTGAACAAGGAATAAAAAAAAATATATTTTTCCAAAAATAAATTATGCATGTTGACCTAGTTTTTGATGGACCATCGAATTGTGAGTTATTGCTACTATAACCTGGACCATCCTGTAGAATCCTTTTGCAGGCGGTTTTTATGAGAACTATCTCCAGGATTTTTGAGTGACCCTGTATAGTAAATACAGTGCGTGATACAGTGTGATCCAAACCATTCCGAATTGGGGTAGGCTGTGCCCTGGCGAAAATCAGCTCAAAATCCAGGAATTTGACCAGGTCACAGCCTACTCCGATTCAGAATGGTATGGATCACACGGTAGAAATGTTGCGTACACTGAAAAGTTCATTTTGTTTCTGTTTGTTAAGTCTGCTCTAAAGAATTCACGAAAATCTCATCAGATATTAATTTTTTTTAACGTGTTTACAAAATTCCCCCTCGTTGAGTTCCCCTCCTCGTTGAGTGGTGGGTCGAGAAAGTAATTAGAGAGGACATACTCGTAGCTAGTGCTAGCGGTTCGCGACAAAATTCAGGATTATACTGCAAATTGTGATAAAAGCAACAGATTTGGCACAATTATTCCTTGATCCTTAATGAACGATTTGACCCCCTGCACTAATCGAATGACCGCCGGGGGGGCCGAGATTTTAATTGTGCATAATTAGTGCAGCGGGTCAAATCGTTCATTTTGGTTCAAGTAATAATTGTGCCAAATCTGTTGCTTTTATCACAATTTGCAGTATTATTTCGTGAACCGCTAGCACTGAGCCTCACCCTTCGACCCCCCCTTCCAAATCTCCATTAATTAAAGTTCTATTTTTGTTCCATTTTTCTGACACATTTGAAGCATATCCCTTAACTGCCTTTGACTCTGGACCACGAGTTCTGAGACACCTGTATATGGCGGACCCAGTAATATACTTGAATTGTTTCTGGTTCGGTCAAATATCTCATTTTTGTACCCGTTATACAAGGTGGCCCAATGAAAACATAAAATCTAGGATTACAAAATTTGCTTAATGTAATGCGATCGGTGAAAAATGGCAAAAGGGAGTCGCAAAAAAGTCGCAATTTTTCAAGTGAGACTGGCATAGACTGATTTTAATTCGTAAGTTGGTGCTTTGGTTGAAATCGGAAGATGAAATATTATCAAAAACGATACCAAACAATTCACGAGACTTCTTGACGCTATTTAGACATCGCATACCGAAGACTTGACCGAAAGTCCACAAACAACAGTATCGTCAAAGGTGAAAACCCATCCCTAAAACTTTCATTTTGACTATCTCATCCTAATATCCCTATGAATTTTGATCTGAAATTTTGATTTCATGAAATAATCTTCATTATCAAAAGAGTGAAGAAATCTTGAGTGGCTAGATCACAAAGATATTTCGGTAGATACAATCATACGAGTAGGTACTTGTACGAGATACGGCGTAGCCAAAAGTTCGTGAAAGCCCAATTATGGTGTTGTTGATTATGAAATTGGTCAAAATGATCAGCTATCGATAACTTAGAATCTAATATAGCACCTCAGCCATCAGTTTGATTATTTTTGAAATTATTGCTTCGAAGAATGATTGAACAAGTAGCAAAGTCCTCACGGGGGTGAGTCTCATGAGCGCATTTTCGGAGTGCAGATGAGTACACTGTTACCTGTGAACAGATTGTCTCAAAACTACCACAAGAAATCATCAATTTTTATAAAAACACGAGTAGTCAATAATAAATTGAAACAACAGAATGACAACAACCAAAACTAGAAAATATCCTGAATTAGTGAGAATTATACCTATATTGATCACAAGCACGGAGCCAGAAGCAGCTTGTTGAACCACAGCGCCGCGACTTGAAAATCGCATCTGCATATAAGTGCATAAGTATAGATTCCGCATAAAAATAGAGATATCTTCATTGATAATGAATCAATCAGGTTGATTTTTTTCACGAAAAATTTCTTCATTTCTTTTCGCATCTTTCGTTCGCTGGATGTATGCATGTATCTAGAACAGTTTGCAAGATTTCTCGATGTAGAAGTTCACACTGTAGCGTCAAAAACCGACAAATGTAGAATCTCGGGGCGAAACCGTTTCTTGAAAAAATTATATCTTCTATTGCAATAAAGGAATGAAAATGATTCTTTCACTAAAAATATGCAGAAGTTGTAATGTAACCCCGTTTTCGATGTTATTGCTGTAGTGTATCCTGCTCATGGGACCATTTCTGATGTGTATCGTAGTTTATCCTGATTGATGGCACCACTCCTGTAATGTATCCTCGTTGCGATGTTCGGCTGTGATCGTCGTTGTTTCTTTCCTTCCCCACGTCGTTTACAATTTACCTACGTTGCGTTAAGTTCTTACTCATGATGAGAATGTGTCGTGGGGGATGAGGTTTGATTCTTGAATGAAACGCGAATGAAATGCAGGCAAAATGAATGTTTATTGAAAATCAATGGCAAAGTTTTTGAATGGATTTGTTTCTTTTCTCAAAACACCTATTGACAGTGATAAAATGACACAACAAGAATGAAGAACAGAAAAACACAAACAAATGAAACAAGAGAAATCATTACAAATTATTTAGACAATGCAGGAATTTACAACAGTGAAATGAACACAAAATCAGATTGACAAAACAAAACAAGAAATCATGAAACATGTTAAACTGTCAAGTTGATCGCAAAGGAAAAGTGACGTATTCGCTGACAGGCACACATGGGGAAGAACACGTCAAAGAAACCCCTGCGTATAGCCTGGTTGGTTGCTGAAAAATCCCTTCTCAAATGATCTGAACAAAAGTCAAGTTTGAATGAGTCATGATGAAATGACAGAGAAGTCACTCCAGTTTGCATTGATCAAGTCAGCGTGAATCGGTGCTTGAACCTCTTTGAATGTTTGTTTCGTTTACAAGTTATTTACTTAACAACAAAAGGAAACTTTACGCTAAGCAATTAATGTTACACTTTACAAACAAAAGAGGTCAAATTTATAGATAAGTACACAATTAAAAACGATCGGTAAACAAGTTGATAAATCAGCCAGAAACAAATGATTAGTAATGGTGTAGATAAACGAACAAGAAACAAACGATAAGTAAAGGTGTAGGTAAATAAACAAGAAACAAATAAGAGATGAACAGGTAGATAAATCAACAAGAAACAAATGCGGGATAAATAGGTAGATAAATAAACAAGAAACAGGTGATAGATGAATAAGTAGAGAAGTTGAAGTTGGTCATACTCTTTTGTAAGCAAATGGAAGAAAGAAGTATCCATAACGCATTCGCCCGAAATTCCCCAGAAGTTACCCATCAAAAACCCCACAGATACATACATACATACAAAACAGAAGAAGAATTAGTAAACAATAACCATGCAAGAGAATCGACTCGAGCCAACCTGTGGCCCACTCTTCGTCGTTTAAGTTGGAATGGAAACCCCAACGTGAATCGTAGAGGTAAATTTGGAGTCAGATGTACTTTAGTGATATCCTGATGGGATGGACAAGGACCTCTCAAGAAGCCTATGTTCGATGAGGCCCCACGTGAGATCAACCCACTCAGGTGCTTGCCGGTGAGAGTGCCGACAAGGCCGCCCAAGGTACTGATCAGAGCGGGTAAAAGCAAAAGAAGTGGAAACACTCCTGCAAAATTGACTGTGTCCACATTCGTTCCCGAAGGTAAACACTTATTTTCGTTAAATGCGAGATAAGTGACATTTACAGTTGAGCTTGTGAATGGACATTGTCGGTATTATCGAGAAACGATAGTTGCAACCACAATCATTGAGCACTCACACCACCTCCATACTTCATTTGAGCTCCAACATTCAACGTACGCATTCTTGGTGAATAGGTTCCGTGATACTACCGAATATGTTTATTAATAAGTATGCCCGTCAAAACAGGGCAGTAAAAAGAAACAAACCCGAAGTCTGAAGCAGCGGCGAAAGGATGGGAAACTAATGTAGCGATTCCCCAAAACAACACTCCACAAACGCTCCGTTACACAAGGCAAACCAATAGCCGACAGGATTTCTTTTAAATAACAGAGTATCTACAGAATGCTATCCTTTACAGAATTGCATCATAAGTAGGAACAACAAAGGATCACGTTAAAACTCACATAATTCCCCCCCCCCAAATAATAAAATGTTAGTAGACTCAACAAGGCAGATTCATACGAGCAGGTGGAACCCCCCCCCCCAGGACACGGAGAAGCGTGCAAGCCTTCTTTCCTTCGTTTACTCTCAGGCATCACCCGACAATGAACAATGAAATGTGAATGAATCATCAAAATTACTGTTCTCTACTTAACGGCTGATTTGGGGCGTAGCAGAGTTTCTTTTTGTCATCTTACTGTTTGTGACGTAACTTGTGGAAAGAAACAATTAATGAAACCTCGAAATACGCGCGCAGCGCAGTTCGCAGGCCTTGTCACGTCATGAGTGCGCCAAGTGCACACGCACTAGATTTACGGCTGTTGCCGTCAATAATCAGATCACTTGAGAGTAGATAAATTACACAAAATTCAAAGCAGTGCGAAGCACCTTGATTTCAAAGGGGAAAAACTGCGGGTTATGCAAGCCCGTTGATAACAAAGAGAACAAAGGATGTCGTGTTATTTACAATAATTTCGCGGACAAAATAGGTATCGAAATGCATGATTTGGTGAGTGGGTGGAAGTCAAAATTACGGTACAATAATCAAAGCAAAACTGACCTTAAATACGTGAAAACGACACACACCGGACCACTTAAAATCACGTGTTCTTTACCACCGCTGATTCTCCTCTCTCCGTCTGCGGCTGTCACTCGCCTAGCGCAGCGCCATCTCCCTCTCCTCGCGGCAAACGCTACGAACGTCAACGACCGTACCTACTTCAGGTACCAACGTATAAACAAAACAAAGGGGGAATACCACATTTACGCCCCTTTGAAGAAGCGACGGAAAAGGATAGAAGACGATGACGGAGATTCTTCAACAAACCCAAGACAGTTCATGTGATGAAATTCTTTCTTCTTGTTCTTCGTGTTCTTCGTGTTCTTCTTTCCGAGATGACTCCAGGTGGAACCAGACGAAACTTGACAAAGTGTACAGGACAGTGGTTCAGAGGCAGGAGCAATGCCCCCTAGTCGACAGAAGTTGAGTGAGGGTCCTGACGCTGGTGAAACGATTTTTGGTTGTAGATCAGCTTCTTCTTCGGAACCAGATAAGAGGTGGACGCCCCTTGATCAGACTTGGTGGCCAAGAGGTTGAATATCCTGTTGACGACTGGGACTCATGTAGATGACTATTGATTTAAGGTGCGAACTTGATGCTTCAGTGGAGCCAGGCGGTGATGGAGTCAAAAATTTGGTGACTGATGAGCTTGACTTGAGACAAAACGCTTCGTCATGAAACAAGATGACACGGACGTTTCTTGCAGCTTTTCGGTGTCAGAATTGTTTGAGTATCAGGTAGCAGGATGACGGTGATGGTTTGATGTTCTTCGCATCTCGAAAGATTTTTCTTTGTTCAATGGCGAGACGGCAGTGTTGAACATGATGGCGGCAAGGTCGTGCAAGATGATCGTGGTGATGTTTTGCACGCTGGTGTGGCTGGTTCAATGTCAAGGCTTGCCGGATCCATGATGTTGTGTGGCTGCGACTTGTCAGGTGATACTTGAAGTATGTTTCGTGCAGCATGATACGATTATGATGAAGCAAGGCTTGCTGGTTGGCCAGACGTCATCCATTCGAACAGGCACATCTTCTCTTCCGTCGTGATGGGAATTCATTTTCACACGAATCATTTAAATCTCGGGTGCAATCGTCCACGCAATTGGAGTTGTCATTCATGAAACAAAACGAAAACCAGCAGAAAAAAGGCTACACAAAACAAACAACTTAGCCCTTCTCACAGCACCCCCCTTGAATGCTCTTGAAAAAGAACAACTGGTTCCCGACAGGGTTTCACCCTGTGCCCATCACAATGTCCCGTTACGGTACAATTTCTGCAGTATACTCAGCTCTTACCTTCTTTCCTTCAAGATGTCAGAATGTCCTTCAGAATGACAGGTCTGGAATAATCTCCGGTGATAGTCAAGAGGTCCCAAACATTCAGTGCGGATCGGGAGTGGGACCCACGTTTTCCTTTTGTTCATTTTCTTTTATTCTGTTCTTCGGTGACAGTGTTTCGGGAGTAGATGACAAGCTGGGAATCCAATGATGTCGGGTAGAACATCTCGAGCAGTAGGTACTTTGTGTTGGCTCATTGGTGAATCCATTGTCGATTTTTTTTTCCAAAGTGATCGGCGGTTGAACGGTGTCGATTAGACGATGGTTTCAAGTGGTTTTCCTGGATCAACGACATTGAGTGTGGGGGAGTAGACTGCTGGTCGAACGAGGTTGAGTTGTTGGTTCAGCGATGTTGAATGTGGAAAAGCAGACTGTTGGTTCAGCGATGTTGAATGTGGGAGAGCAGACTGTTGGTCCAGCGAGGTTGAGTGTGGAAGAGCATACTGTTGGTTTAGCGATGTTGAAAGTGGAAGAGCACACTGCTGATTCAGCGATGTTGAATGTGGAAGCCTTCGTGTCTTGGAAATAAGACAGTTCGCTTGGGTCGTCAGCACCCCATCTTTTCCAAATCGAGTTATCGCTCATGAAAACAAAACATTCATCAGTAGTAAAATGTGACAACAAACATGAGATCAACATCATCCCACAACATTCTCATCTTTGAGTATCCTGGTCACGTGGCATCATTCTGTAATGTAACCCCGTTTTCGATGTTATTGCTGTAGTGTATCCTGCTCATGGGACCATTTCTGATGTGTATCGTAGTTTATCCTGATTGATGGCACCACTCCTGTAATGTATCCTCGTTGCGATGTTCGGCTGTGATCGTCGTTGTTTCTTTCCTTCCCCACGTCGTTTACAATTTACCTACGTTGCGTTAAGTTCTTACTCATGATGAGAATGTGTCGTGGGGGATGAGGTTTGATTCTTGAATGAAACGCGAATGAAATGCAGGCAAAATGAATGTTTATTGAAAATCAATGGCAAAGTTTTTGAATGGATTTGTTTCTTTTCTCAAAACACCTATTGACAGTGATAAAATGACACAACAAGAATGAAGAACAGAAAAACACAAACAAATGAAACAAGAGAAATCATTACAAATTATTTAGACAATGCAGGAATTTACAACAGTGAAATGAACACAAAATCAGATTGACAAAACAAAACAAGAAATCATGAAACATGTTAAACTGTCAAGTTGATCGCAAAGGAAAAGTGACGTATTCGCTGACAGGCACACATGGGGAAGAACACGTCAAAGAAACCCCTGCGTATAGCCTGGTTGGTTGCTGAAAAATCCCTTCTCAAATGATCTGAACAAAAGTCAAGTTTGAATGAGTCATGATGAAATGACAGAGAAGTCACTCCAGTTTGCATTGATCAAGTCAGCGTGAATCGGTGCTTGAACCTCTTTGAATGTTTGTTTCGTTTACAAGTTATTTACTTAACAACAAAAGGAAACTTTACGCTAAGCAATTAATGTTACACTTTACAAACAAAAGAGGTCAAATTTATAGATAAGTACACAATTAAAAACGATCGGTAAACAAGTTGATAAATCAGCCAGAAACAAATGATTAGTAATGGTGTAGATAAACGAACAAGAAACAAACGATAAGTAAAGGTGTAGGTAAATAAACAAGAAACAAATAAGAGATGAACAGGTAGATAAATCAACAAGAAACAAATGCGGGATAAATAGGTAGATAAATAAACAAGAAACAGGTGATAGATGAATAAGTAGAGAAGTTGAAGTTGGTCATACTCTTTTGTAAGCAAATGGAAGAAAGAAGTATCCATAACGCATTCGCCCGAAATTCCCCAGAAGTTACCCATCAAAAACCCCACAGATACATACATACATACAAAACAGAAGAAGAATTAGTAAACAATAACCATGCAAGAGAATCGACTCGAGCCAACCTGTGGCCCACTCTTCGTCGTTTAAGTTGGAATGGAAACCCCAACGTGAATCGTAGAGGTAAATTTGGAGTCAGATGTACTTTAGTGATATCCTGATGGGATGGACAAGGACCTCTCAAGAAGCCTATGTTCGATGAGGCCCCACGTGAGATCAACCCACTCAGGTGCTTGCCGGTGAGAGTGCCGACAAGGCCGCCCAAGGTACTGATCAGAGCGGGTAAAAGCAAAAGAAGTGGAAACACTCCTGCAAAATTGACTGTGTCCACATTCGTTCCCGAAGGTAAACACTTATTTTCGTTAAATGCGAGATAAGTGACATTTACAGTTGAGCTTGTGAATGGACATTGTCGGTATTATCGAGAAACGATAGTTGCAACCACAATCATTGAGCACTCACACCACCTCCATACTTCATTTGAGCTCCAACATTCAACGTACGCATTCTTGGTGAATAGGTTCCGTGATACTACCGAATATGTTTATTAATAAGTATGCCCGTCAAAACAGGGCAGTAAAAAGAAACAAACCCGAAGTCTGAAGCAGCGGCGAAAGGATGGAAAACTAATGTAGCGATTCCCCAAAACAACACTCCACAAACGCTCCGTTACACAAGGCAAACCAATAGCCGACAGGATTTCTTTTAAATAACAGAGTATCTACAGAATGCTATCCTTTACAGAATTGCATCATAAGTAGGAACAACAAAGGATCACGTTAAAACTCACATAATTCCCCCCCCCCAAATAATAAAATGTTAGTAGACTCAACAAGGCAGATTCATACGAGCAGGTGGAACCCCCCCCCCCAGGACACGGAGAAGCGTGCAAGCCTTCTTTCCTTCGTTTACTCTCAGGCATCACCCGACAATGAACAATGAAATGTGAATGAATCATCAAAATTACTGTTCTCTACTTAACGGCTGATTTGGGGCGTAGCAGAGTTTCTTTTTGTCATCTTACTGTTTGTGACGTAACTTGTGGAAAGAAACAATTAATGAAACCTCGAAATACGCGCGCAGCGCAGTTCGCAGGCCTTGTCACGTCATGAGTGCGCCAAGTGCACACGCACTAGATTTACGGCTGTTGCCGTCAATAATCAGATCACTTGAGAGTAGATAAATTACACAAAATTCAAAGCAGTGCGAAGCACCTTGATTTCAAAGGGGAAAAACTGCGGGTTATGCAAGCCCGTTGATAACAAAGAGAACAAAGGATGTCGTGTTATTTACAATAATTTCGCGGACAAAATAGGTATCGAAATGCATGATTTGGTGAGTGGGTGGAAGTCAAAATTACGGTACAATAATCAAAGCAAAACTGACCTTAAATACGTGAAAACGACACACACCGGACCACTTAAAATCACGTGTTCTTTACCACCGCTGATTCTCCTCTCTCCGTCTGCGGCTGTCACTCGCCTAGCGCAGCGCCATCTCCCTCTCCTCGCGGCAAACGCTACGAACGTCAACGACCGTACCTACTTCAGGTACCAACGTATAAACAAAACAAAGGGGGAATACCACAAAGTTCACACCGTATAGCGTTGAATACCGACTTTTCAGTCATTTTAATTTTTTTTCTTGCAATCATGCGGTCTGATCAAATATTTTTTGTGCCTATTCCCATCATCCCATCCGCAGACAATCAGCATTAATTTGCAAAAAACCCAATACCGCTACGACTTTTCGTTTAGGAGGAGTTCAACTACAAGACGGACAGACGGACGGACATCAAAGCGCGGCTAATAGCGTATTTCCTACAAAAATGCGCTAAAAAGTGCAGGGGTTTAGATTGTGGACGTTGCCAAAATTACACGTTTGATCAGCGTTGTAGCATAACTATTCTATCCCAAATTTGAAGGGCAGTATTCTCCGTTATTTTGAATTTTCGAGAGATGTTTCCTGAGTACAGTCTTATACTTTTTTTTCTCTTCAATTCTCTATCGATTGGCAGTATAAATCCTGTGGTTTGTATTTTTTTCTCGTGATAATTCTGCTAATATAAGCTTGCTGAAATCTTTCGAAATAACGAAATTGGAAGGGGTCGAAGGGCCAACCGATCCTTCATAACTTCGATAATAATTAAAGTCGAAGTTTTTTCTTTTATCATGATTTTTGTGAGCTTGATCGAGGATTCCATATACCGTAGGACTGTCAGGATGCGACGCTTGTGAGAGACCCTGTACCTAATGTAAATAGTAAAATTATTATTTGGCACTGGAACATGGCTCGTCCTAATCTAAAAAACTTGCTTTATCTTCCAGTGTTATTGATTGATCTCACTTTGCATAATACTTGACGCGTAATTCTGGTAGTGAACTGAATTAATACGTCTTTTGGCCTTGACTGACTAGCAAGTTTCGATTTCTCAATCAAATTTAAAAAATTACGAGGAAAAAAAATCGTCACGCGAGCATTGTGGAATCGCACTTTTTATCAGTTCAGTTACAATAAATTGAAGTTCGTTTCCTGTGGGTTATTGACTTGAATGACAAAATAATATGTAAATAAATCATCGACAAATATGTAGGTATCTGCACCTATCTATGCGATTCGTAATTTATTTGGACAGTTTTTTCATTGTCAAGTGGTCGCCAGTACGACAGTTTTTACAGGTATTTGTGACTGTCAGTTACGTTTCATTTGGCGATTATTTCAGAATCACTGACGAAGCAACGGATTGTCAAAAAATACTCCTCATTTTTCATCGCTTTTTAGATTTCAGGCGCTATTTTTTACCACAGTCACACTTCGCTTCATCTAAGTTAAAGAGAGAAAAGGCGAGAAATTACTAAGGAAAGAATAAGACACCACTCCCAACTGAGATGAGAATATTTGAAATTGATGGCAAAAGGAATGCAGGTTTTGTTGACAAAGCCGAAGTCGAGGCCGAAGTAGCTGGTACAGTGGACTGTATTGTAGGAAAAGTTAGAAAGCCATATCCGTAATTTACATCAAAAACAAAGGAAGGTGACGATGGTCTGTGAACGTTATTCTTATGCCACCACCATACACGCGCAGCAATGCTGGAAGACCTGCGCGACGAGGTCTTCTTTACAGCTTAGGGTTGGCTTTGGTGCCGTAAAATTTGGTCATTCAGCCAATCCAGTCGCTCCACTCAGTAAATATTTTGTTTCCAAAGCCAACCCTAAAATATTTTATATTGCTCGCGCTGTATATATACGGGGTTATTCAAAAGTCCGGAATGAAATAATAATCTTTGACAATATTTTTTACGGAAAAAACGCTCGAACAGGTCGATTTCTGAAAAAGACAAGCCGTTTTTTCATGACACGTGTCTTGATCTACCGTCAACCCCTTGACCCCTAGCCACCCTTAGTATTTTTTCTTAAATGGCACCCTATGGCTTGTGGAGGCTCGTTGGAAAGCTTGTCAAAAACTCTATTCAGATCTACCATTGAAAGTTAGATCGAACGCTCCACCATGAAGTTTTGAAAAACCCCAGGGTTACTCAAAAGTCCGGAACAAAATTCATAATTCATTACCAATTTTTTCCAAAAGAAAAGCGCTCGAACAGGTCGATTTTTGAAAATGGTAAGTCGTTTCTCCATGATACGTGTCATGATCTACCGTCAACCCCCTAACCCCCAGCCACCCTTAGTATTTTTTTGAATCGCATCCTATGGTTTGTGGAGGTTCGTTGGAAAGCTTGTCAAAAACTGTGTTCAGATCTACCTTCAATAATTTTTGGACGCTCAAGGGGTTGAGGGTCAAGGGCTTAAGGGTTAAGGGGTTGACGGTAGATCATGACACGTATAATAGAAAAATGACTTACCGCTTTTAAGAATGAAGGTGTTCGAGCGTTTTTTTCGGAAAAAAATATGATAAGAAATTACGAATTTTGTTCCGGACTTTTGAGTAACCTTACGGTTACTCAAAACTTCATGGTGAAGCGTTCGATTTACTTTACAATGGTAAATCTGAATACAGTATTTGACAAGCTTTTCAACAAGCCCCCCTAAGCCATGGGTTGCCATTTGAAAAAAAATACTAAGGGTGACTAGGGGTCAAGGGGTTGCCGGTAGATCATGACACGTGTCATGGGAAAACGGCTTGCCCTTTTTAGAAATTGACCTGTTCGAGCGTCTTTCCCGAAAAAAATATGGTCAAAAATTATGAATTTAATTCCGGACTTTTGAATAACCCTGTATAGAGTCCTGCACCAGTGCGTCGGGCTTTCCTAGCGCCCTTCCATGAGAACATGAAATTAATGATGTAGAAAGTTATATCTGGTGAAATTATTTTCAACTAATCGGGATGTTCCATTTTTGCGCTATAACAAAAACAAAGATTTTTTAAATGAAATACTCCACTTATGATTTCACATTCTTATTCAGCTATCCAAGCTCTATTATAAGTGTATTTTTGTTTTTCTCAATTCATGGCAGTGCTACCAACTAAAACTTGAAAATATTTTTTTTTTATAATTTCAAGGCTCATTTTTAAAAATCGTGGGGACTCCGTTTTTGGGAGTCAAGGAATAAAATTTGCACAGCAATAGTCGAATAGATAATTAATAACGTCATGACAAAAACTTGAGATTCAGTGATACAGGGTGTGCACAATTTTTTTTCGAACTTCGCTAGTTTCAAAGTGCCATAAGTAATTTTTTTCAAATGGAATGCCCCCTATTTTATCTCACCATTCGATAGCTTTTTTCCTCCGCTTTCATTTTTACTTGCGGTACCCTACCTCTAAATCTCATAATTTCCGAAATAATCGATAATTTTGATAAAAATTGCAGTTTATTGGAATTTATGAAAGACAATGTAGTTTCCGTAGCTCTGAAGCAACCGGAATAATTCTTTCAAATGTTACACATTTATTTATTATATGATTTCACTAAAAGTAGGTATGCGATTGTTTGGATATTTCACCAAAGATAACTCAGAATGTTACTCCCTGGACGTGAATTCGCGTTACAAGAAATCCTTTGTGGCAATCAATCAATGAAATTTATTTTTTTCATGTAATTTTCCGCATTATTTAAATCACATTCCAGTCACTGGAGGTATCTGCATTAGTTTAGATTTTAGAAATTTTCTCGACCCTGAAAGTTAGATTGTTATTTCAAATTATCCACTGGCACTGTTCAGGAGGTACACAATATTTCTGCAACTTTTTTCTGCAATAGCGCTTAAAAAAAAGCGCGACCTTACCGGCTCTGCTTGATTTTTTTGCATTGAGAATATGATTTTCCTTACTAAAATGTATTTTTTTCCCCAGATTTTATCGTTGGTGCTGACAGTTATCACATATCCATTTTCGCTGTGGGTGGTGAGGGTGGAGAGGCACTACCTCCTACCTTCGGTGCCCACCCGTGGCCATGGCATCGTCCTGCTTTTATTCTGGACGTTGGTTTTCATTTCGGAAAACTTGGCTTTCCTCAATCTAGGACAAAAACAATGGTGGTTCCGGCTGAAAACGTAAGAAGAAATTATAGACTTCAATGCAATTTTTGTGTTCTAAATTTGAATTTTTCAGCGTTTCTGATCAGATCGAAATGGGGCTGTTCGTGCTGCGCTATACAAGTTGTCTGTTGATCTTCATACTGGGACTGAAGGCACCCGGCATCACGCAGAACATCAACTATTTCAACTTGAACGAAAATCCCCGCAATCCTCTGCCCAATACTGTAAGTAACTAAGCAGCTTTGGATATGGTTAACCTGGTAAGGTATGTTCCGATTTTGAAATCGGTCGGCCGGTTCATTGACATTTGAATAATGTTAAACCAGTATCGAACCAGAAAGAGTGGTTTGTTTGAAATGAAGTTGATTGTCCAGCTCTTTCCCCAAACCGGATCTGGAGGGTGATTTATATTTGGGTCACTTTTGATTCAACCCTTTTTCAACAACGAAAAATTTTACTGCAAGACCAAATTGCTGCCGTTTGAGATAATAATAATATCAATAATAATAAAAACGACTTTATTGAAAGGCGGAGTTTAGCCGGGGGGCTATAATTCCACTCAACCTGTAATCATCAGATCAGCCTGTAATTAGAGGATATTGGCAATCATTTTTTGTAAAAGCGCCTCGAGGTGCCTGCCCCCCTCCATTCAGCAATATCCTACACTCGTTGAGTGAAAAATTATAAGAGCCACCACCGTCTACAGGTGACATTTCTGACACTGATGATGACTTTTGACAAGGCATTCGCTTGCTGTGACCTACATGGCTAGACGAGAACTACGGCTTTATCCTTGAAAATTTTTCAGAAATAAAGGGTTTTTCCAGTACTTCACTATTCATATTAGAAAACGATCCGCTGCAAAGCTGGTTTCAACAGTTTCTTATACCGCGGCGTCATCTACCGGTCTATGACAAAAGGTTACAATGGCGTCTCTTTGTATATTTTCACTTGACGCTACACCTAAACAAGTACGATGCATCAAATCGCGGTGTATTTGAGCATAACGAATCGAGGTGTTCCATCCTTTTCAATAACTCAAAACCCTCAAATGCGATTCTTGATATGTTGTAGGGCGTTAAATTCTGGACAGACACCAACATCTTAGAATACAGAATAGAATAGAATACAGTTTTATTGGTGAGGTTTAGGGTAGCAATTTCTTTTTTCTAGGTTAAAAATCATTTTTTCTGTACCATCTGCTCTGTGTTATTTTCTAATTCTAGTTTCATTCCCTCCATTTTGTGCTTTGCAGGTTTTGGTTTTGCGTTTTAGCGTCTAAAAGTGACAGTTGACTTTTGTTTACCAGCCCTCGAAAACCGGTCGATGCGATTGACAGCTGGTCCAATGTTCAGCTTTTCATGCAAACCAAGTTTCTGGTTAACCCAAACAATTCTGATTGATGAATATCGGAACATACCTTGAAGCTGGCTCTTGGTTGTGGATTGTGACGTGTCACTACTAATTAATGAAACTTGACATTCTGAGCTCGATAGCTCTAAAATCAACTTGACCTAAAGTCACTGGTTTAGTTATAAAAACATCGTGAATTCTGATATTATCTGGACAATTTTTAATGAAAATAATTATCGTGATTCTTATTGGTAATAGCTGGATAATTGAGGTGGTGATCTTATTAAAGAAATAACGTAACCGCAAGTAAATACAAACTTCAATTCTTGTTTACTGTCCTCAATGTTTTCAAAATACAAAATATCTACAATACACAAGTTTCAAAATATTCATTACAACACAATACCAAGACACCGCAGTGAAATCTTCTCACTTCCTTTGTTATTCCTTTCCAATAGAAAATGTTTGTACTTGGGAAGGAAGGAGGGGTGGAGGGAGGAGATTCCCTCTGCGACACACTATACTCATAACATTTTCTTTCAACATTACAGTCTTATGGAACTATTAAATTCGAATACAATAATTTATAACATTAGGAAAACAACCGGTTGCAAAAAATATAAAACTGCCAAAATTTGTAACAAGTAATGCAAACACCGCCACACAACAACGACCACGTAGTGACATTGTGGATGCCTCCGGCAAACCTGGCGTGAAGAGCAGACAAAAAGCACAGCGCCAGTCCAATTTTGGTCCTGTTCAACACGTTTCTCAAACTTTTGATGGGTTTCAAACTGTGTTTTTCCTATAAATAAACTTGAACAATTATATGTTTTTACCTGCATTATACTTATTAAATTTTAATTAAAAATAAAACGTACTTTTTCAAGCCACTTATCAGTTCCGTAACGTCGTATGCATTTGACTTTCCTTCTTTTCTGTAAAAAAAAAAACATACACAGAATTATCCTCTCAAAGATTACTTTTTGATCCGTTAATTACCCAATTTTTTAGCTTGACCTATCATTTTTTCATTTAATTTATTTTCATTTATTTATACTCTACAATGACTTTAGCCTAAGGTTTCTTAAATGTTCGAGTGTCCATTATACAAAATGATATTATATTTGATCATTATACACTGCGCACCACTTGCGCCAGAAGATGAGGCTAACGGATACCGCAAACTCAGGCAAAATATTTGGAGGGAATCAAAAGTTACATCGTTTAGGAGAGAGGCAAAATTTTTGGTCGCGAAACATTGAGTGGTGCTCAGTTTAGTTTATAAAACTGAAATTCTGCGGAAAAGAAAACAGAAAATACATACTGCTTTTGTAGTATGTTCAAGGTATGTTCTGATATTATCATTTGTAACGATGTTGTCACTAGCGCTCCAGCTTGTCACTCAATTTTTGCTCCAAAAAGTCATTCTACTGAAGATAAAAAGTGAACGGGATATACTTCTTGTATTAAAACGGTATTGGTGATCAAGGACTGTCACAATCAAAGTTAGAATGTGAAATTAATAACTTGGCAGTTCAGGGGGCAGTTGACGTTTGTTTACCAACTTCCGAGACGGACCGTTTTGGGCAACAGCTGGTCAACATTTTTTTTACAGCTAACTGCTCTAACGTTTTTGCTGACGAGCCAAAACTCCGGCTACTTCACTAATAGCGTTGAGTAAAAATATACAAAGAGGCGCTATCCTAATCTTTCGGTATAGATCGGTAGGTGACGGTAGGTATGACGCTACAGTCTTCGATTATTAATATTAAAGTACTGGAAGCGATTCGCTCTGATGTCCATTTGCCCTTTATTTCTGAAAAATTCTTCAGGATAAAGCCGCAGCTCACACCTCATCATGTGCCAGCTAGCGAATATCTTGTCAAAACACAACATCCGCGTCTGAAATGTAACCGGTTGCGGCTCTTCATAATTTTTCACCCACTCTAAAAGAAATATCGAAACATACCTTGAAACTCAGTGCTGAAACTAAAATTTAACGTGTCGTGTTGCGGTCAAGGACTCTTCTAGTGTCACATTTGACCGCAACGTAAAATACTGTATAGCTACGTACCAATGGGTCGCTGTTGTTCAAGTCTATAGTCGCATCGATAACAATCAATCCGATTGGCTGGCTGCACTCGGGACAATTTCGCAAGCCCTGCACCAACCTTGCACCGACACAATTTCTGCAGAAAACGTGGTTGCAGTTCAACCTACAAGGTGGCGAAAGGGGCTCTCGGCATAAGGGGCATCTGTAACGTTCCTGTACCTTTCTTATCCACGGTTGCATCGCCCCAAACTTCCACAAAAGTATGCGATGCGTTAGGCTTCTGGGAGTTTTCTTTGCAGGCACAAGCATGTTGGCAAAATAACGTGTTTCGGATGCAAAAACCGGAAACGGACTGACAAGCTGTTTTATCTTATCCGAGGGATTGGAAAAAAGAATAATAATTTATTTCGTGTATTATTCACTTATCCAAAGAAGAAAAAAAAACTCGTATAATAAAGTATTGATAGGTTTCAACTCAACTCACGTTTGAAATTATGTACTTGAATTCTGTTCTGTTCTATAAATAAACAACTGCCAAAGGGTCTCTATAGCCATTTCTCTATTATAAAATCAGTAATGAGGTAGTGTGTAATGTAAAGAAAGGAAGTTTGGAAAGCAGTTTGTTTACGTTAACATAGAAGCAATTTTAATAATCCAGTAGCAGCCAAGACACAGCAAAGACCGATGTGGAAAATTCAAGCAAGATGACCTTGATAAACTTTGGTTTTTCCGAAAGCTCGAGACCTAAAGGAAATTATTACTAAAAATCATGTTGCAGATCTGAATTGGTAATTCTGAAAATTGTACGTTGAAAAATACTCACGGGAATCGGAAATAATTAATACGGGAGGATTCTTTTCAGGTGGATTTTATTAGAAATATACAATGATCGAGATACGGGTTGCCAGAATAGGTCCCTTCGTTTCGTTTTTTTTTTGAGTGCGCATGTATGGTGCCAATTTCATAGTTTCGTACACCGATATTGAAAATTAACACTAAAAAATATTGTAGTTGTTGTATATTGTTGTTAATATTGTATATTGTTGTAGCAACTAAAATTCCACAAATAATTTGGTTGAATGTTAGATACCATTTTTCATATTTAAAGGAAATGTTTAATTGAAATTAAGTTCAATTTGTGAAAGTTCAGGAACAACGAAAATGGCAATAGCGCTCAAAACAACAAGAAATCGGCGCCAACTGTCACTTGTGACAATTATGATGACACTTTTCGTTTCTACCTGACCTACATTCCATTCACTCATGTTTTGACGAAAGAACACAACTTGTTGAAAATGGCTGTACCAAGAAGGAAGTTCAAATAAGCTACGAAGAGATGCATTTACGGTGTGTGTAAAAGTGACAGCCAGGAACCAGGGGTGGGACTCCGTGTTCTTTATCAACAGTCTCTTTCTACCTGACCTTGAGAAGGTACATGTAAATTCCCTATGCTTAGCGACTATCGCTTAGAAGCGACTGTCGATAGCGACAACACGGAGTCCCAGCCCAGTAGTTGGTCAGGCGTCAGGCGGCTAGACAGAGCATGCAGCGTTGCCAAGTTTCCATATCTACACTGACAGGTGTACAAAAGTTTTCAAAAACTGGCGCTTTTACACATGCGCACCTGCCCAAACGAAGTAGCCTATAGAACTTCAAAAATATTTTTCTCAGACCTATTAGATTATGCTCAAGTTTTGTACAGATAGCTTATGGCTTGTGAAGCATAATATAGTAGATTCTTCTGCTGAAGCTCTTCTGGTAAAGCTTAATAAAACCGGGGTAAAGAAATGCAAAAATACTTTTGCAAAAATTTCACATCGAAAAAGTAATTGCAATGAAAATTAAGAGTGCGAAAATGAGTCGAAAAATTTAACGCATCAACTGAAAAAACAAGAAATTACTGCCTAGAGTTTTATTTCACGACCTCCGGACGAGGGGAGCTCTTTGCAGGGCAAATAAAACAAATATACTCGTATTAATTTTCTGACTTTGTCAGCCTCCCAGACTGCGCTGTCGGCTTTCCTCTTCACGTTGCCGTACTGCCGGTTGCAGGCATGATATATCCGGGAGGTTTGCCTAGGACCACTCGAGGAGGAGTTCCAGTCGGCTCAGAATTAGATGACACCTGCCCGTGGTTCGCCCACTGGCACTACCTACCTGAGTCTCCCATCAAACTTTTGGCTGCTCGGAGCGCTGCTGCAGTCGAATTATCACCCGACTGGAGCGGTGTGCTGCACGATATGCCTTCCTCTTGGGAGGTGATAGGGTATCGAAAAATAAACACTCTTTGCCCAAAAATATTACACTAGATACAAAATTCGATTCGCCCGAAAATTTGATCTGCTTCGATTATCCATAACCGTCAAACGAGTTATGGGTCTTGAAATTTCTTTCAGTGTTGAAAGGGACATTTTTTTTTACGCAAGTTACCTATTCAGCGGGTAATTTTTTTTATTCGTTTTATTTAACATTGGCCCATTTCCGCAACAAGGCCTAACACCGACGCCGGTGAATGCTTTCCTCCACTGTGGGTTCCAACACAGGGAAGGGATTTTCATCTACCAGCAACATCGCATGGGGTTGGCATCATCGTTCGTATTTTACGTGCTGTGCGACACGCGGCGCGTCTTGCATTTAGCAAGCATTCCAACCAAATCAAAGAGCTTGTTTTGAGACGAGAATCCGAGCGCCCACAGTGGGACTCGAACCCACGACCTCTGATGTGGCAGTCGAACGCGCTAACCACCACACCACAAGCTCGTTTCAGCGGGTAATGCGGCTAGTGTTCTGGAGAAATTCGTTCTATGGCTGTTCTGGACGAATAACAAATTTAAGTTGAAATTCTATCATGTTACTGTAATTGATTGTCAACTAAATATATCCCATACACTTTGTATTTTCAGTAGAATGACTTTTTGGAGCAAAAATAAAGTGACAAGCTGGAGCGCTGGGAGGATACGGCCTATGGCTCCTGATAGTTTCGCTCCAAAACTTTGCAGGTGCCATCAGCCGTAGTCGTAGCCCTCCAACTTGTCACTTTATTCTTGCTCCAAAAAGTCATTCTACTGAATTTAAAACGTGAACGGCATATACAGCGTGCCCCAGTGAAGTGGAATCACCTGTATAATTTCTTCCCTGGCACTTGGAAAATTCTTTAAAGGGGTATAACGATTTTGACCATTTCGGATGTGTTGATGACACTATATTTTTTGACAGATGACAATTTTTTGATTTTTTTTTGACAACTTTTCTTTCAATTCGCGAAATAAAAACTAGATATTTTTCTCCGCTTGGTAACATATTTTTTTGTTACCATTTTCACCATATTTTTCTGTCATTATCCTGTCACTAAACAATGACAGTCGATTTGTCTGGAAAAAAACGAAATAGGATTCTACTGTTGGTTGAATTTGACGATCGCAGACGATCCCAAAGAGAAAGGATCCCGCACGATTCTTATGGAAAATGGCTCTCGGTTAAATTCTCTGAATTTTTGATATGTCGTAGCTCATGAGATAGGTACTAATCAAATACCGTGAACCCCAGACTCAAAAAATGGACAGTTTTTTACCCACAGGGGGTTGAAGTTGGAGGTTTTGACGGCTTAAAAATGATATTCTGACGTAAATAAAAGCTTTTTATTTGGTTTCTCTTCAAATTGTGTTTCATGCTTAATGTATTTATTTGTCAGAAAAATATCAACCTCCTCCTCCACCTCCAACCCCTATCTACCATCATAAAACTCGAGATTACTCCCAAAAGCCATGCGGATGGCTTCTGTGATTTAAATTATGAATTTTGACATGAAAATTATTTTCCACCCCTAATGTTGGGGTGACGATTTTCCAATTTTCCTCGGTTAATTTGGCTGAATTTTTGGTATTGTGTACTGCTAATTCTGCTGAACAAAAAGTTCTCATACCAAAACTTATTCCTATGAACAGTTTTTGTTCTGCAGGGGACTGAAGTTCAATATTTATGCTCCTAAATCTTCAACTTCAGTCCCCTGTAGAACAAAAACTGTCCATAGGAATAAGTTTTGGCATCGAAACTTTTTGTTAGCAGAATTTAGAAGTATACAATACCAAAAATTCAGCCAAATTAACCGAGGAAAATTTGAAAATCGGCACCCCAACATTAGGGGTGGAAAATAATTTTCATGTCAAAATTCATAATTTAAATCACAGAAGCCATCTGCATGGCTTTTGAAAGTAATATCGAATTTTGTGATGGTAGATAGGAGATGGGGGTGGAGGAAGGGGTTGATATTTTTCTGTCAAATAAATACATTTAGTATGAAACACAACTTGAAGAGAAACCAAATAGAAAGCTTTTATTTACGTCAGAATATCATTCTTAAGCCGTCAAAACCTCCAACTTCAACCCCCTGTGGGTAAAAAACTGTCCATTATTTGAGTTTGGGGTTCACGGTATTTGATTAGAATCTCATGAGCTACAACATATCAGAAATTCAGAGAATTTAACCGGGAGCCATTTTCCATAAGAATCGTGCGGGGTCCTTTGTGATATCTCAACAACATGCATCTGAACAAGAGCCCGGTATATCAGAACTCGAAAGCATTGTAAGCCAAATCAACGTGTCCCAGGAAAATGAGATCACCTCCATATTTTTCTCTCTGGCATTTTTTCTGAATGGAAGGGAAAAAAATTATGTCACCATGCGGAGAAAAATGCATAGTTTTTATTGATCTTAATTGAAAAAAGTTGTCAAAAAAATGCCAAAACATTTGACATCCGTCGAAAAATGATTATAATGAAAAACTAAGATCACCAACAAATCCGCAATGGTCAAAGTCAAAGGAATTTATTGGAAAAGTGCCAAGAAAAAATATGGAGGTGATTCCCTTTCCCTGAGACACGCGGATTTTGCTTACAAGGCTTTGAGTTTTGACACACAGGGCTCTTATTGTTGAAATATGTGTCACAAATTTCTCTTTGGGATCGTCTGCGGTCGTCAAATTCAACCAGCAGTAGCAGTAGCAGTAGTATTTCGTTTTCTTCCGGACAAATCAACTGTCACTTTTTAGTGACAGGAAAATGACAGAAACAAAAAAAATATGTTACCATGCGGAGAACAATATCTAGTTTTTGTTGCTGCGAATTGAAAAAAAGTTGTCAAAAAAGCCAAAAAAAATTGTCATCCGTCAAAAAATATAATTGACAATCAGAAATAAAGTGACAACCTGGATCGCTGGGAGAATACGGCCGGTGGCCGTTGATAGTTCCTCTTCAAAACTTTGCAGGTGCCATCAGCCCCGTAGCCCTCCAGATTGTCACTTTATTTTTGCTCCAAAAAGTCATTCTACTAAAAATATAAAGTGTATGGGATATAAGTATTTGTTAACTATAATTTAAATTGAAAAGCCAAGTGACGTAATCCAACAGGAGCACCAGAAAACTGGAGTCCTCTATAGCCACAAATGGGAAGAACTTGTCAAAGAAACCTTAAATTATCTGATCATGTACTCAGATACTTCAACAGAATTCAGAAAGAGACTTTCGCTGACCTCGTACATGTAGCTTAGGCTCACTCGTATCCCCCCCCCCCACACAAACAGAGCCCCTGAGGTCCCCACCGCAATTATTAGCTGAACATACCTCTGTTACATGCTGCAACCCTTCGCCACTATTTGCGTCCCAGCCCCGCATCCCACAGCAATAGGGGTGAAACTCGACTGCAGCAACGCGAGACCAAGTCAGAATTTGGATGGATGAGCGAGTAGGTGGATCCCGTCCAATTTTGATCTGGCTGATGAATCCCCCTCGGATGGCCTTGGGCAAGCCTATCTGAGTATTATACGCCTGCAACCGACAGTACGGAAATGTGTGAAGGATAAACGCTAGCGTGGGCGGAGGGCGGAACGGAGCCAAGAACGGACCAGCGCAGGCACCGCACCTGCAGTTGGGGGTTTGGCGAAATCCCGATGTACCGGGTGGTTGGCGATCCCAGTGCAGGACCGAGCATCAAGCATCCAAGCATCACATTGCAGCTCGGTGAGTCCGACTATTGCGAGTCAGAAGCTGTTTTTCTTTTGAAGTACAAATTGCACTCTTCGCAATACATTTTTTGTCGTTATAATTTTATCCTCCACCTTCAGCAGATACAATTGTTGTTTTGTCAGGGGTTTGGATCCATTAGGTCTCGTTGTACTGAAGCTATCGGTCTTCTTGTTTCCGCCTACTTTATTCAGTCAATCAATTAACTTGATGATCTGATCTTCGGGTTCCGGTTCCGGTGTTTACACCTCAAAGTGCAAACGTCTCCTTACTTTTAGTAAATTCTCATAAGATATGATACTGTTGAGATATTATGATGATGACCACCTTCATGGTGTCAAATGTGGCAAATCAAATAACCTGTGTATGACTTTCTGCGCGTGAATTCATTGCGCAAAAAAATCGTATTCTACAATAAAGCAAACTAAATAATTCTTCCGCAAAAATTTTCTTGATCTCACTGCGAATTTCATTCGATATGCACGTCGTATGCACAGGGTCGTATTTAAAATCTCCTACTGCTTATCAGAATCGCGTCTACTGCAACTTCTGGCTTGACTCATGCCTTCCACGATCATACTACCAGGTGATCATTTCAAAACTATCCACCTGCAATAACTCCCGATTCCTAGTGGAAATGTCTTCGAGTAAGAACAGGTCGATTTTTATATCGAGGGAGACATCTAAAACATACATTAGCGATTTTCTATCTTTAGCCCCCTCGCCCCCACCTACCTCAACTTTGAAATTTCAAATGACACTACCCATTTTGCGATACATTAAATTTACCAGAATCGAATTCTCTTTCTGAAAAAAGATTTCTAAAATTTTCAACCCCACCCCTCTTCCCTCCTAAATTTTCTGAGTGTCCAATTAAATATTCCTGACCTCTCAATTCTCTTCAATGCAGTCAACGTCATTCTACACAGAATCGAAAAAGATAATTTTCTATGGAAAAAGTGCCACCCAAATTCACCCCTTTGCTCCCCCCTCCTCACCTTAAAAATCTAAAATGACAATACCCAATTTGTGATACATCAAATATAAGGGAATTGAATTCTCTCCCTGAACACAATTTTTTCGTAATTTTCAAAACCCCCGTTTTCTTACTAAAATACTCCAAATGTCCAGATAAATGAGGGAGGGGTTGAAAATTTGAAAAAAATTGTTTTTAGAAAGAATTTTATTCCCTTTGATTTGATGTATCACAAACTGGGTGGTATTTTGTTAAATTTTAAAGTTGAGGTGGGAAAGAGCAATGCAATGGGGTCAATTTGGGTGGCACTTTTTCCACCGACAATTCTCTTTGAAGCTATTCAGGATGATGCTGACTGAAGAGAATTGAGGGGTCCAGAATATTGAAAGGGACACTCAGAGAATTTTTAGGCAGAAGGGGGGTAGAGTTAAAATTTTTGAAAATATCTTTTTCAAAAAGAGAATTTAATGTTCTTTAATCTGATGTATCGCAAGGTAGGTAGTGTCATTTGAAATTTAATTTTTGGGATGGGTGGGGGCGAGGGGGCTGAAGATAGAAATATGCCAATGTATGTTTTAGATGTCTTCCTCGATATAAAGATCGACCTGTTTTTGCTCGAAGAAATATTGACTAGGAATCGGGAGTTATTGCAGGTGGATAGTTTTCAAATGATCACCCGGTATTTATAAACACCCTTATAATTTCCATGAATCATTTGTTGAAAAATCCCTAGTTCGGAAGGAGGTCGATGATAATTGATAAGACAGACGGACAGCTTCGAAGTGTCGGGTAATAATTGAAGTGAAATTCTGATTTTTCTAGAAAAATACGCTGAGAAGTTCCTATTCAAGTAGATTGTGAACTCTAGCACACTGTTGTATAGAAATAAACTCGTGGCATTGAAGTTCGCGATGAGAATTCGCTGCTCTTGAACTAACCTGATTTGTCAATATTACAATAAAAATCGGCCTTTTTATTAACAATTAATTATTTTCGACATTATTTCAACAGGTCAATCACTAATTCTTTTGTCTCCTAATTCATTACAACATTTAAATTCACGTCACTTCAGGTACAGGTATAAAACCGACTGCATTGCAGTTTTTTTTATTATTCACAAAAAGTAAAATCAATGAGTTATTATTACACCCTTCTTGTGCATGATTTTGTGATTTTGAGGCGAAATTCTTGAAATTTCAGTACCTAGCATCGTTTAGCTTGTGAAGTTTCAAATCGATACGTACAGGGAGGGAGCCGGGTTAGTGAACCGGTGCGAGACGCCTCTTCTAACCCTTTCTATAACACAACCATGCCATGTTTGGGCTATCGAGTTTGAGATTTTCGAAGAGACTTGCTACATATCTCTCTGATGCACTCCGCGTTTACGTTACGTTACATAAGAGTGCAAAACTTTAAATAAACACCACACTGGCAGGATTATGCCCTGATGTGTTGTCGCACGCTCTCTCGCCAGATAAAATGAATAAAGTCATGATCATGTCAAAATTGGTTAGTGGAAAATAGAATCGTAACAGCGACGACGTTTCCGACGGCATGCTGGAAAAAAAGGACATGGGGGCCGAGAAGAGGTCCAAGGGGGGGAAGAGCAACGTGACTTTTGATAGGATAAACGTTGAAGTGAAGTTCAAGGTTCGAGCGTAGAATTTTGAGTGACGGAAGTCGAAATGTCAAAAGTTTGAAGTTTTTGTTTTTATCTGCCGCAGGACCGTACCGAGAACCAGTCGACATGGCGGAATTTTTGGAAGAAGGTCAGGATCCTGGCGCCGTTTTTGTGGCCCAAAAAGGATATCTTCCTGCAGTTGAGGGTCATATTCTGCTTCTTTTTGCTGGGCGGCGGTCGGGTCATCAATTTGTACGTGCCCATTTATAACAAGCTTATCGGTAAGTGCTCAACTTTGTTTTCAACTTTTTATCTAGAAATTTTGTTTGGTTTCTTGAATGTCCACTTGAGCTTGGTGGCAAAAGCTTTCAAATGCGCGGGTCGAAAGTACCTTATTAGTTGGTTGTGTATAAACATTTCAAATCTGTCAAACGATACATTTGACAGTATTAAAAGGTTGACATCATCATGGCATTGTCGTTGGCAGATGAAAGTTGTCTCTTGCCTACTGGCGGCTTTATGGCGGCTTTACAGAACTTTGTATGTCGCTGACGACAGTGTCGCTGGCCAATAGGATTCGATCTGCCTGTACTCCCCTACCTCCCTCCATATCATTCCCGCGATACGAGTTTATGTCGTCGTGTCGTTCAAATTATTCAACTACAGTGGAGTGGGGGGCTGTCGCCGGCGACATACGCATTACAGAACTTCGTATGTCACCGGCGACAGTGTCGGTGGCCAATAGGATTCGATCTGCCTGTATTCCCCTACTTCCCTCCATATCATTCTCACGACACGAGTTTCTGTCGTCGTGTCGTTCAAGGTATTCAACTACAGTTGGTGTCGTCAGATTTTAATGAAGGAGTGGGGGACTTTCGCCAGCGACATACGAAGTTCTGTAAAGCCTCCATACCGGAGACTGTCTCAGGAGCTCGGATAGCTCTTGATAGATGGCAGGTGGCTTTCATTTTCAGCTGTTGAAACTGCCAACGATGTCGACCCCAATTGGCGACTTTACAGAACTTCGTATGTCGCCGGCGACAGTGTCGCTGGCCAAAAGGATTCGATCTGCCTGTACTCCCCTACCTCCATCCATGATTCCCGCGACACGAGTTTCTGTCGTCGTGTCGTTCAAATTATTCATTCACAGTGGAGTGGGGGACTGTCGCCGGCGACATACGAAGTTCTGTAAAGCCTCCAAATGACATATGGCCTCCAGACGGTCACTTTTACGTCACTTTGAGATCACAAAGTGACATGTCGTTAATTTGAAATGCCCATAGTGATCTGATTTTGAAATCATTTTGTTTTTTACAGTCGACAGCATGGCCACCGACGATCCGGTCAACCACCCGACGCGCTTCCGTTGGGACTGGATCCTCATCTACGTGGGTTTCAAGTTTCTGCAAGGTGGCGGCACCGGCGGCATGGGTCTTTTGAACAATCTTAGGTCGTTTTTGTGGATTCGCATCCAGCAGTACACGACTAGAGAAGTAGAAGTGAGTTTTTCGTGTTCCGTTTTCCTTTAAAATTCATGTTAATTGCTGAAAAGTAAGAACCATGAAGTTGTTATAAATAAAGATCAAATCATAGGACTACTTGATATGGTGCAAAATATGCAAATGATATAAAGTTCAATGCCATCTGCAGAGGTGGTGTAGATGTAAATACAAAATACATTTCTTAATCAGTCACAGGTCAGGCTAGATAATAAATTGGAAATGGCGAATTCCGTCAGCAATGTTATTTTCCGGCTTGACCTGTAAAACAGTATTTTTTTTCCATTGTTGAGCTTCGATCAGCGGTATTCAAAATGTTCACCGTTTCTTCTAGCTATAGTAGGCAAGTGCAGAGTTTTTTTTTATCATGAATTGCAGTAAGCTGTGAATGTAAAAACGTATGCCCGCGTTTTGATTCAAATTATACTCTTTGAGTCTTGACGTGGTCGGCTAGCCAACGCGGGAAGATGAATCAAGTCGAGAGCATAAGTTTTCACTTTCACAGCTATTTTCAGTTCACAATTAATTAAGAAAAAAATAGCCAGAGGAAGAAATTCAGGTTCTAGCAAGCTCAATCAATTAAACTAGGGGATAGAACATATATTTGCTCGTGATTTGCTGGAGATTCGTAAGAAAACCGCTGGAAAGTAAAATGTACGTCTTTTTTGCAGAAGTAAAACCGAAAGCGTTGAAAAACGTTTACAATTTGGTGACACTGACACAGTTCATCAAAAATTGGAGAACGGATTATCGGCTTTACTTTCGCAAGATACGTACATTTATTTTCCGGCAGTTTCCTTCCTAGTACCCAGTTCCTGCGGATCGCCACCAGATAAGTCTGCAATAAATAATACGGGGACGGCAGTTTGTGCAGAGGTCGGGCCGTGCTCTTGTCCCATTCGTGCGTATCCGCATCAGGGATGAGTCGCTCCACCGTTTATACGAATTTTGGTATAGGCAGTAATTTCAATCTGACGCCACTGAAATAACTGAATTTGGTGTCTTCTTCTAGGTGGAACTGTTCAGGCACTTGCATAGCCTCTCACTGCGATGGCACTTGAGTCGAAAAACGGGCGAGGTCCTTCGAGTCATGGACAGGGGCACCGACAGCATCAACAATTTGTTGAATTACATTCTATTCTCCATTGCTCCGACGATAATCGACATCATAATAGCAGTGGTGTTCTTCGTGGTGGCCTTCAACGCATGGTTTGGCTTGATCGTATTCGTCACCATGATTTTGTACATCAGTAAGTTTTGACGTGCATTTCTGTCATTTTTCAGTTTGACGTGAAAAATACCTCCAATCACTCACATGCGATAGACTGTGCGCTTTCACAAACCTTGCATTCATATTGAAAGAGGAAAATTCTCGTGAAAATCAAAGTGTGACGCCTACTGTACAAAATTTGAACTTGCGATAAATCAAGGTGGCTATTATTAGGGCTGTGCAGCAGGACGGTAAACTTTATCAAAAAGAAGCTTCTAATGCGGGATGACGTCACCACAAGTCCATAGGTTTTGTAATGGGGTACTTGCCAATGAAATAGATTTGACTGAAAATACGTTCAATCATCAATAAATGTAATAAAGAGTATTTCCTGGAGATTTCCCATTGGTTAGAAAGATTTTTTTTAGTTTTCTTTTCAAAGGGTCGGTAACAGTTGGAGAATTTCAGCGGGGTTATTTTATCTGTATTTTTCAAATATTGTGATGCCACTGAAACAGTTTTCTGAGTTTTCAATCCAACAGTGATGTTTATTTAGTTTTTAGTGTACAGAACCTCCTTGGTGTACAGGGTGTTCATTTGAAAAGTTGTCACCCCTGATTTCTCGCTTTTGAGGGCGATTTTTGTTTTGAGGGGGACATCTGGGACACATACTGCCAAATTTTTATCTTGAACCCCTCCGCCCCCACCGTACCTTACTTCAAAATTTCAAATAGGATTACGTATCTTGTGACACATCAAATTGAAGGCAATACAATTCTCTTTCCGCCAAACATTTTTTTTTCAAAACCACCCCTCAACTCTTGTGAAATCCTCTCTTTAATAATGGAAGGAACATTTTTCCCCTATAAACTCCCGATTCCTGAGAAATAGACTTTCCAGCAGAAACAGGTTGATTTTTATTTCAATGGGATCATCTAAGGCGCGTATGTTCAAATGTTCATCTTCAACCCCTTTGCCCCCACCCTACCTTACTTCAAAGGGGTGGTTTAAAAAAAATTGGAACATGTTTGACGCAAAGACAATTTTATTGCCTTCAATTTGATATATCATAACATAAGTAACGCTATTTAAAATTTTGAAGTAGGGTACAGTGCACTGTGTACTGTCACCCACTAGTGGGAACGAAGGAGTTGAAGACGAAAATTTGGCCATACGTGTCTTCAAAGTGACCCCCTTGAAATAAAAATCGACCTGTTTTTGCTGAAAAGTCTATTTCTCAAGAATTGAGAGTTTATAGGGGAAAAAGCTTCCTTTCATCAACAAAGAGAGGATTTTCACAGGGGTTAGGGAGTGGTTTCAAAAAATTGGAAATATGTGTTTGATGGAAAAAAAATTGTATTGCCTTCAATTCGATGTATCACCAGATAGGTAATGTCATTTGAAATTTCAAAGTAAGGTGGGGTGGGGGCGAAGGGGTTGAAGATAAAAAATTGGCAGTATGTGTCCTAGATGCTAGATGTCGCCCTTGAAACAAAAATCGACCTGTTTCGGTTTTCCTGTGAAAAATTTTGGCGGCAAGAAATCAGGGGTTTTCCCAATTCCTAGTTGCTGCATATCGCCACCAGAAAAGTCTGCAAGAAATAATACGGGGCGAGCAGTTTTGGCAAGGGTCAGGCCGTGCTTGTGTCCCATTCGTGTGTATCCGCATCAGGTATGAGTCACTGCACCGGTTTAACGAACTTCATTATAGGCGTGTTCAGCCTAATTTAGGCTTGCTAAAACTTGGTTCGTGGGGCTGCTATGACGTCATCGATGGGCCTTTCGACTTTTAATACAATAGTGCCTTCAGTTGAGATTTCTCCTTTCAGTTTTGACAATCAGCATCACCGAATGGCGAACAAAATTCCAAAGGCGGATGAATCTGGCAGACAACGAAACCAGGGCCCGAAGCGTGGATTCTCTGTTGAATTTCGAAACCGTGAAGTATTACGGCGCCGAGCAGTACGAAGTCGAGGCGTTCCGCGACGCAATCCTGCGCTTCCAGGGTGAAGAGTTCAAGTCCAACATCACGCTAAACATCTTGAACACCGTTCAGAACGTCATAATCTGCAGCGGACTGTTGGCCGGCAGCTTGCTGTGCGTCCACATGGTCGTCGACACGCACGAACTGAAAGTCGGCGACTACGTTCTGTTCGCCACGTACATCGTGCAGTTGTACGTGCCCCTCAACTGGTTTGGCACCTACTACAGGTGAGATTACAAATAGTACTTATCAGTAATACCTACCGAGGAGCTTGTGGTGTGGTGGTCAGCGCGTTCGACTACCACTCCAGTGGTCGCGGGTTCGATCCCCGCCTGGGGTAGATTTTCACCTCGAAAACAAGCTTCTTGGTTTAGTTGGAATGCTTGCTAAATGCATGTGTGTCGCATAGAACGTAAAATACGAACGATGGTGCCGACCCCCATGCGGTGTTGGTGGTCGTTATAAATCCCTACCCTGTATTGGAACACACAGGGGTTCGGCAAAATTTCCGGTATAGTGCAGGAAAGCATTCACCGGCGTCAGTGTTGGGCCTCGTTGCGGAAATAGGCCGACGTTAAATAAACGAATAAAAAAAAGTGATACCTTTTCATTGAAAAAGTCACACAATAGCTATTCCATTCAGAAAAAGGTGCGTAGACCTACCTGCGTGGTTTCCGCAGGTACCAAATTATTTTGCACGCGATGATACCGTATGCTCGAAAACTTTCCTCTAGGCAGGCTGTGGCCTGGCCAAAATCAGCCTCGTTTGCCTGCCAATGACCAGACCACAGCCTGTCTAGAGGAGGAAAGTTTTTGATCATACGGTACCTTCCCCTCACGTGACTAGAATGAAAAAGTAAAATGTCTGGCGGTCTCTTATTAAAGCTCTTAAGAGCTGTGAATGAATGTGACTGACGACTGATGTATTGAATGTCGCCAGGGCGATCCAGAAGAACTTCGTGGACATGGAAAACATGTTCGATCTCTTGCGCGAGGATCAGGAAGTCATAGATGCGCCCAATGCCGGCCCGATAACGGTCAAGAGGGGTGCCGTGGAGTTCAACAACGTATCGTTCGGCTATCTTCCGGAACGTTTGGTGTTGAAAAATGTGACGTTTTCCGTGCCGCCTGGGAAAACGATTGCTTTGGTAAGTGCATAAATTTGTTTCTTTACCTTTCACAGCGAGCTGCGTGCTAGAATTTTCGCGATATTTCTAGAAAAACGGGTGAAAACGAATTGTACATTATATTGCAGAAATAATAGTAGGCGAGCCCTCCGAAATTTCTTTCCAAGAAAGATTAGATATGGCTTGTCTTTGTGAAGGACCACCTATTTTCAACTCTTAATTGTTCATGAATTCTCAAAAGAATATCGTGAACGCGAGTGTCTTTAATCTAAAATGGTGAACCCAATTTCACCTTCCCAAAGATTTGTGAACCATGAGGTACAAAACTTTCATGTGAAGAATTGTCCAATCATGCCCCGTATACGCGGTGCTGTTCAGTTTAGTGCGAACCAAGCAGACAAACCTACAAGGTGTTCGCCGTTGAGCTGACGCACGAAGACTTCCAATATTTGCTTGTCCCTATAAATAAATATCACAGCTAAGCTTCACCTTACCAGAGCCCGAACAATTTATTCTAGAATCTCATTTTCTAACGGACGTATCGTCGAGTACCTGGTTAACACCATCAGCTTCGACTAAAAGCTTTTTCAATCCACGAGCCACTAGGTAGCACGGTGAGCTCGGCCCCGCTTTCAAAGGCGAAGGTCCCGAGTTCAAATCCGTACTAGGCCAGATGGACTTTTTCACGCGTCCCTTAGTACTGGGGCATCTACTATCTAGCGGTGATGCCCCGGGAAGAGGAATGAAACGAGAAAGCCATCGAAACAAAACCCCACTGATCAATCGCCCTCTGATCCAAAGATGTAAATTCTACAGTACTTCGTTGTTATCGTCATCATTGTTATCGTTACGAAAAACCCCTACGGAAAAAAACCTGCTAATAACCTAGCTGTTGATGCAGGAAAAAAAGAATTATTTAGTTTTGAGGGGGGAGGGGCACAGCGGACAAGGCTCATCTTTTAGTGCCACCCTATGACGGTATCGCGCCTCCTATTGCAACGGAACACCATCACACGTGAGCAGGACCAAGAACGAACATGGTCTTCACTGCTCCCAGCCATAACGACAGTGAATGGGCTTTTGCTCGTATCCAAGTCTGCATTCCTGTATGATTCACACACATAAATACACACAAAGTTCAAGTTTACTATACGGCTAGGCTTTCAAGTACAATTTTGACATTGATTCTTATGAGGTCCCGACGCCTTATCGCCTTATCCCGACGCCTTCAAGGGGGGGCATCCCTTGAACTGACAAAATCAAGCACGGTTTCAACTGTGTGTTTTTTTTCAAGGTTGGACCGTCTGGCAGTGGGAAGAGCACCATAATACGCTTGCTGTTCAGATTCTACGACGTGGAAACGGGATCAGTGGTTATAGATGGACAAAACATCAAAACTGTGTCGCAAGAATCGCTCAGGCGAGCCATTGGCGTGGTGCCCCAGGACACTGTTCTATTCAATAATACCATTAAGTAAGTACTGGTTTTCATATCATGTTCTTCTGCTCATTTTGTTTTGCTGAATCGCTGCCCTGATTCTGGCGTCTGAATTTGATACAGAAACATTATGTCGTATATACATGTACATATACATTACTTTTGTCTTCATTGTCAAGGTACAACATCAAGTACGGAAGACTGACGGCTACTGACGTTGATGTGATAGAAGCGGCCAGAGGGGCCGACATTCACGAGAGGATTTTGACATTCCCAGATGCCTACGATACGCAGGTAAATTACGAGCGGCATCACCAGAGAATAGGCACTTGTAGAGGACGCACGTGATATTCAATTTTGAATCAAACATGAGCGTCTAGCAACAAAGTACAGAAACGATAGGGATATTCCGTGGTTCCTCTAAAAGTGCTTACCCTCTCTTGTACCGCAATGTACGATCTTGGAGCTCGACAACTCGCAATAAAAGAACCAAGTTGAAGCGTTGCTGGTTCTGACGTTTAACTGATATTACAGGTCGGCGAAAGAGGGTTGCGTCTCAGTGGCGGTGAGAAGCAACGCGTGGCCATAGCCAGGACGTTGTTGAAGGCACCAGCTGTGGTCCTTTTGGATGAAGCGACCAGTGCTCTGGACACGCAGACTGAGCGCAACATCCAGGATTCTCTGGAGAGGATGTGCGCGAATAAGACAACGATCATAGTGGCCCACAGACTGTCGACTGTGATCCATGCAGACGAGATTTTAGTTTTGCGAGAAGGAGAGATTATCGAGCGTGGAAAGTAAGTTATTGTTTATACCTCTATTTATACTATATTTTATTTATAGTCTAGCAGCTAGCGACGGACTTTTCATATCATTTCAACAAAGCTACAATGGTTATTTTAACATCCCCCTACATCTCCTGATGACCAGAACGAACCTTTCCCGGCTGGTAGCCGGGGCATTTGGCCGTTATAGCTCTTTAAAGAAAAATTTTTTTACGTGTCCTTCAAAACGGGCTATTTTGAAACGTCAAACGAATGTCCTGATAGCTTGATTGAAAAAGTGCGAGAGGAATGTCCACAGCAGCTAGCATGGGCGGGACATTCAGCGAGCCATGTCCTAAATGGGCCCGGGTTCGAGACGAGATCCACCAAGTTCGATCTTTTTTCCAAAGAAAATCCTAGCAAGCAAAGCAAAGAGTTCCTAGCACAATAGGTTACCGCGCTGACTTGCTGTGCTGATGGTTCGGGTTCGATTCCAGCCCGAGCCGCAAAAATACGAGTTCCTTGATTTCATCGGTCCAGCTGACCTGGATGCCTCCGCATAGACGTGAAACACGTTTCTGTGAAGTTCTCTGGTCTGGTGGTCCGATGTTGTAGCAGTCCGAGAGCTCTGTTTATCTTTCCTAATTTAGTTCGAATGTTTGCTAAATGCAGGGGCGCGTCGTGTGTTGCATTAGCACGTAAAATTTGAACGATGGTGCCGATCTCATGGGTGTTTGGTGGTCGTTGAAGATCCCTAACTTGTGATGGAATACACACAGGGATTCGCTCAAATTTCTGGTGTAATGGAGGAGAACATTCACTGGCGTCGGTGCTGGGCATCGGAGCGGAAATAGGCCCACGTTAAATAATCGAACAAAAAAATTATCGTCGCGATGAATTACGGCAAGTTACTATTCAAACAAAAAAAAACATGAAAAATAAACCAGTGTTTTGATGACTTCATAACAGGACAGGTCGTTTTTTTAATAGGCCTATAGGTATTCGCTTCGCTTGTTTCAACGTTCGTCTTGGAGTACCTCTTTTGACACACACTAACGCCAGTAATAGAAATTTGACAGGAGGTGGAAATATCGGTCCTAATGATGTGTCTTTATATTGCGTTTAACTGCTTGGACTTCCTAAGGAAATGCGAGTGTTTCCCAGATGCGGCTGTCGCCCTGATCTTTCAAATTATCTTCCACCATCATAGGAAGCGCATGAAAGCACAATTTCATAGAAATCTTATAGCTTGCAGTAAGCAATGATATAAATATAACACTCCCTAGGCCCAGTTGCTCAGTCTGGGTTTAACCTTGAACTTGCCTTGGTTGTCATAGATTAGCATTTAGGCAAAGGGATCTCTGCATTCTGGCTCTAAAATGAAGGAATTTTTGCAGACACGAGAACTTGATTGGCCAAGAGGGCGTCTACGCGGCCATGTGGCGTCAACAGCAAGAAAAGAAGGACACAAATTCGACAGAGACCAGTCTAGAGAAAAGCTAAGGAACTGTGATTTCGACGGTTACGTTTGTCTGTGAAGATTTATGTATATTTAGGGTATTACTACATTGTGTACGGAAGTGCGAATAGCCGGAGCTATTTTTTGAGTCGATTAAAAAAAGTTTTAAATCTAACAGAGTGTTGTGTGCTTCACATTTCCACAGTTTCCTTAACAATTGAGTTGTCACGTAATTGAGTGAGTCCCAATAGAACAACTTACGTCAAGCCTTCTACAAGGTACCAGGTAGCAGCCGGCGGCTTGGGTAAGTACATTATCATTTGTTTCAGGGATGGGATTTTACGCGTGAACTATCTATACGCGTAAACAATGCGTAGACTTTTCTTTTTGACGGTATACAGGGTGTTTCAGGGATGATAGCAAAAAATTCAACTGTAGGTAGATCTCGTCAAAATATAACGAAAACCTATATACCATTTTGCAAAGTTCGGCCTAATGACAAAGATACAGCCCTCCAAAGTTCACTTTTTTCGGATTTCAAAAATTTGTAACTCAGGAACGTTTCAACAAATTTAGCTTTAATTCAACAAAAGCTGGTTCGTCATAATTATCTATCAACCTACCAAATTTGGGAAGAATCCAACCAGTGGTGTAGGAGTTATGAGGATCAATAATTTAGAAGCATCCGAAGAAAAGTTGACTTAAGGTGACCCCTCATAACTTCTACGCCACTGATTGGATTCTTTCCAAAGTTGGCTGGTTGATAGATAATTATGACAAACCAGCTTTTGCTATATTAATGGTGCGATTCTCTAAAAAATAACATTCCATAAAGGCTCTGTTACGTACTAGGCAACAGCCAATGGCCGACACGAATTTTTACATAACAGAGCGTTTATGGAATGTTATTTTTTACAGAATAGCACCATAAAGCTGAATTTGTTGAAACGTTCCCGAGTAGTGCAGTAAAGATAGGTTTTGAGGTTGAAATAATTATTTCATGAAATTTTGGAGCTGTTATTGATTCAGAATTTCATCCTCTACCATGTACTCAAAATCCCCGAAAATCCCACTTGAGCATTTTTCTTGCGGCGCTGTCAAAGTATATCATGTTTGCTGCAGCAAGTCCGAAAATTGTATCCTCGCTTTTGTCACATTAGAGCTATATTGTTAGCTCAGAGCTGTTGGTATATACTCCAGGGCATGACCAGAACGTCATCTGAACCGTCGACATCTTATTTCCCGCAAAAGAAAACACGTAACTTGCTTAATCTGCAATTACCAGTGGTAATTAAGTGTAGTTTGGGGATTAGTAACCAAATTTAATAAAATCTGTTCTTTTTGTGATGAAGGCATAAAATTTGGTATGAGTGGTCTTCATGGTTCCCTTTTCAAATGTAGGCATGACGCCTTGCCATATTTTGGCTAGGGGGGGCTTAGGGGCCCCCTTGAAAATTGAAGTTGCAGATACTCATGCAAACCACCATTAATAATCGTTACGCATCTCAAAAAGTAATCATTTGACTCTACGTTGAATCTCAACAAAAGTTGAGACCAGACAAGACCAGTTGTCGCCATGTACGCACTGTTCTTCATAATGAAAAAAAAATTCTTCGGAATGTCAAAAAAAAATCAGGTTTTTATAATTTTTTCATGTAATAGAAGAGTAAATTCATCTTCCGCATATCAATATCCACTAATTCGTATCTGCCGAAGCCGTTGATGAAGTCAATCCCTTGATATTGACATCTTAGAAGCAACAATCCCAGATGAAACCAGCCAATTCAAGTGCTCAGTTCAGCAGCGTTTTTTCCAATTTTACCAATCAATATGATGACAATTCATTATTGGGTGGATAGCTCCAACTGTTTCATAATTTTAATGACCATAACTAAATGAGAAATGATGCGCGAAAGCCCCGAAAGAAATTTGTTTAACCGCCACCTGTCACTGTTAGAATTGCACCAAATCTCATGCTACTTTGGCGAAACAACAGCAAATACAGACTAATGAGTATAGACAAACGTCAATACGATCTGCAGTTGTCAAGTAGAAGGCACAAAGAATTAGGATTGAGGCGTGAAATACTTGAAAGCTTTGAGATCGAGTTAATACACAGTATAAATATATTTTTAACACACCCTAGGGGCATAAAATTTATGATGGTGGGCGACGTGAAAAACATTCTTTTCTAGGCTTTTACGCTTGGTTCCGCGTGTAGTCAAAAGGAATTAAGTTACAGAACAGTTCCAGCTATCCATCCAATAATAAATTGTCAATCATATTGATTGGGAACAATAAAAAAACGCTGTTTAACTTCACACTTGAATTGGCTTATTTCTTCGGGAGCTGTCATTCCTAGAATGACAGTATCAAAAAATAGACTTCATGAGTAGCTTCGGAAAATACAAATTAGCGAATAATGATACACAGCAGATCAATTCACATTTTCTTAGATGGAAAAATCATCAGAAACTTTGTTTTTTTTGACACTCCGAAGAATTTTTTTTTCAACCCGAAGAACAATGCGTACATGTCGACAACTGTTCTGTCTCTTGTCAAGATTTGGTGTAGAGTCAAATAATTACTTTTTAAAATGTGTGACGATATTTACCGGTGGTTTGTAGGAGTTCCTGCAACTTCAAATTTTGAAGGGGGTCCTTGGGCCCCCCTAACTAAAATATGGCGAGTCGTCGTGTTTACATTTGAAAAGAAGACCATGAAGACCACTCATGCCAAATTTCATGCCTCTATCACAAATCAAATAGATTTCAATTAACTTGGTCATTAACCCTCGGATTATCTTTAATCAACACTGTTACTTGGGAATTAAAGCGACTTCCGTGTTTTTTTTCGAGAAATACAAGTTAGAAGTTCAAACGAAGGTCTGGTCATGCCCTGCAGTGTATATCAACAGCTCTGAGCCAACAATGAAGCTCTAGTGTGACAAAAACGAGAATACAATTTTCGGACTAGTTGCAGAACACATGATATACTTTGACAGCGCCGCAAGAAGAATGCTCAACTGGGATTTTCGGGGATTTTGAGTATGTGGTGGAGGATGAAATTCTGAATCGATATCTGTTATAAAATTCCATGAATTAATTTCTTCAAGGTTTGGGGTCTTTTTTGATTATCTTTACTGCACTAGAGTTAGAAATTTTTGAAATCCGAAAAAAGTGAACTTTGGAGGGCTGTATCTTCGTCATTAGGCCGAGCTTTGCAAAATGATATATAGGTTTTCGTCATATTTTTACGAGATCTACCCACAGTTAATTTTTTTGCTATCATCCCTGAAAAACCCCGTATAAATATATGGACAATGTATACAATGGGGAGCGTGCATGACCTTCAGCTGCCAAGGCGTAGGACACACAGAGCCGTGGTGGTGAAAATAAGAAACCCTTGCTGTACTGGCGGCATCGGAGAAGGTAGGCATGGAAGAAATGCTTAGAATGTTCGTATCACACCGGCGTGTTTATTGTGTATCTAGGGAATAATCTGGGGTGTACAAATGGTCTCAACGGTACTGCCAACTTGAGTCTAACGAGAATTTCACTTCACTCTCGTGCTCTACGCGGCGCTACTTGTCTCGCACATAACACATAACCCTCCCTTGACATAACCCCATGTAGAGAATGCGGTTTGCGCCACTTTCACCTGTCAGTTCTGTCATTGGACTTTGTTGGTCATCGAAAATTGTTCCACATATAATCAGTTTCACGGCTTTTTTGTGTTGGAAAAATGTATTTTGCTGGTCCGAATGGTACAATGCCTTGATTGATTTGCTATGTATAATGTGACAGCTGTCACCATCATCTACACGTGCAAGTGAACATTTTTAAGACTACGCAGCAAAAATAGGTGGACGTGAGCTTCCTTAGGGTGACAATTTTTTGCAGTAGACAAAAGACATCGCCTCTACTGGTTGGCACCTTTTCGCTAATGCTGATAGGTGAGCGGTGATCACGGAAGAAAATGATGCTCAAGCGGTCAAGCGCGGCAGTCCCTAAGAAAATTGAAAATGGAACCAATAGTTGAACTTGGTCAACAACAAATAATGACTTCGAGTCTTTTGATTTAACCCTGTCATTTTGTCACAATCATAACGAGTGATCGGATAAATTTTTTACTCAAGTCGCCTATGATTTCTGAAAATCTTCTGATTTCTACATGATTCTAGTGGGCTGTGTTTCTCGTCGCCATCGGCCGATCGCGGCCTGAATCGCAGCCCACTAGAATCATGTGTTGAAATCAGACAGCCTATAGCAAGGAGACTGAGGCCTACTTTAAGGAGAAATTTACTCGATCACTTTCATTTTTCGAGCTAATGATAGTAATGAATCAAGTAAAGTTCAGTAAAAGGAAGTACGGACCTTCTGCGGCATCTATTTGCTCAAGTATGCCACGGCCAAAACTTATTGCGACTCGCTTTTTAACAAAAATTCTTGGGATTTCTAGAAAAAAAAGTAGGGGAAAAGTGCTGAACAGAAAAAACCCAATCTAGGTGGCCTGATTAAAAGCACAATCCTTGGAACGAAAGCATTGTTTCCTATTTCTTCGATTTCGCAAAAAAAGTGGGCGTGTACGCGTATCCATTAACTAAGTTTGAAGCTCTGAGAAAAAGCTAATCCTTTGTTTGGTCTGACGGGTCTGACCAGGTCTTGATTGCATTGATACTTAATTTAAAGGCTATTTTCACGCTTTGTATTTTGCGTCGTTCTGTTTAGCTATATTTAATTCAGCAACAAATAAAACTGGGTAGGTACTACAAAAATTGATAGTAATCACAAGCTCATCACTACAACTTGATGACTCGAGTCTAGAGTATATTGTGTATGTACGTAGGTACCTACTGAATAATGGGACTTGCGATTTACCCTTTCGATCATCAAGGTTCATGGCCATATTTCATCCAGGCACAAGGAACTGTACATAGTATTTAATATTCTATTTTGCAAAACGACTAAATACGTCAAGTCGATGGAACAAAAAGGGGATCAAAGCTTTGAAGTTTCACTAATTCATTGCTGACGAAAACTTTTCCTCTTCCAATGCCTGGGACTGTGCTGTGAATAATGATAGCAGAAATGTCGAACGTGACTGGAGTGTTTTGGAAGGACTTCAAATTAAAATACGTCAAGTTGAAACAAGGTAAGTTTAATAGCCAGTTATTCAATTGCAAATTCAACTTTGAAGTGAAGGGTTGGACCCATTTATGCACAGTATTTTGACCTCAGGATAAGTCTACCCTGAGGTCAAAATGAGGGTAAAGTTAACCAGAGATGGAAAAACTGGCTCTTGAACCTGTGTAGTTTAACAATCATTCGATGAAATAAATAGCTGAGTATTGATGGATTGGACCTTAAAGTCAGTTCTTCCATCTCCCGTCAGCTTCAATTGGGAGCTATATACCGTGAAAATGATTGTTACAATAATAATAATAGTTTCCATAGCAGTAAACTTTGAGACAAAGTTGAATGTTTTTAACAACAACATGAGGTCGATTCCGAAAATGTATTTTTAGAAGATCCCCCCGTTGAGCTGAAATTAATGACACTCGACATGGTTGACATTCCTCTCATAACGGCGCTGGCAGTTGGAGTTTGTCTCCTTCATGCCTCCATTTCTGTCATTCACATTGCGGAGCTGATATGGACGTTCGATTCTAAGCTTCTAGTCCAGTACGGTCCTGTACTCTTTGGAACATCTTACGTAAGAACTTTATTGTCGCCATGGAAATGAGCTAACCGTGGGTTCCACCCAAAATATTTAACCAGTTGATAGCTAACTCGAGATTTATTTTGATGGATTCTGGTCAAATGATCAATACAAATTCAGGTTTCACGCTGAGTAATAACCGGAAGGGTAGTATACTTGCGATTTAACGTACCTATTTCCCATAATGAATCTACCAGCATTGACCAGAAAAAATCCGTTAATCTCGGTTTAGCTCAAACCGCTCTTAAATTTTTTGGTGGAACCCCTGGTGAGACTTTTAAAATCAGTTGAAATATCACCAGAAGAACTTGAAATAAAGAAAAGTTATAATCTATCAAGACAGCATTTCAAATCACTGAAAACAGTCAGAAATCATTGAAAACATTTAAATCTATCAAATTAATAATCTAAACCACTAAAACCTGCCAACCTGTCATTTGTAATCATTTTGTCAAAATTCAAAATGTCAGCAGAAAAGACTAAAATGGCCGCCAAAACTACTAATTAAGCCTTATTCGCAGACAAATCAAGTTTATATCAAAGCAAATTAGCCAAATCAGCAAGAAAAATAGCTGACTAAAGGCACATTAATGTGATATTTTTTGTGCCTCAATCCACCTTTCCCATGAGAGAAATCACTTGCGCGCATACCCGTGAGCGCATAGTCCCGCTTATACAAACGGCTACTACAGGCCGCTAGCTCTGGGTTCACAGGTATGCGCGCAGCTCTCACGGGAAAGGTGAATTTGCAAAACAAACTAAAAATTTGACAGATAACGGCAAATGGCGGATGTCATGACATATATGTCAAATTTCAAGCTGATTTCACTGATTTCTGCTCGTCATGTTGATAATCACAAAAGGATCCTCGGTGGTAAATGCGGTACAATTTATCCTAATAACGAACCACCCTGCAGGGTCTAGTGGCGATCGTAACGTCACTGTGGTGCAAAGAAGAAGCGCGTGCACTTCTAAAAGAAATCTGCGCCACCCGATGGCCGCTTAATCGTTACAATGACGTCACGACGCAAAGGATACGCGACGAATCGCAGGTGGCCATCCGTCGCGCCGTCTTGATCGCCGTATTGGAAACGTTCACTTCACTTTTTTTCTGGCCGATTTTCGGACACGAAAACGAAATGTACTTTGCGCTAACTTTGCTCGACAGGTACGTTCCCAAGGCGTACGTGAAGCCAGCTGCGTACATGTACTACGCTTCTTTTTCTGTACTCGGCTATTGCATGGTTGGTATTACTGTAATTCTATGTCCACACTGGTCCACCAACAGAAAGAGTAATGAAAAGAGCGATCCCGAACAGCACACGTGCTTTCGTGATGTTGCTATTTCTGTTAGTGAGCCAGAGTAGTATGTAGAAAGTATCTTCACTGTACCTACTCGTATACTGAAAAAGGAATTGATTTGTCCTAGGTGGCCTACATTTTTATGACAACGTATATCCTTCTGCACCAGAAGTTCCAAGTATACCTACTGCAAAAATACTTCGAGTACATGTCCCGGTGGGCTGACGTTGATATAGAAGAAAATTTGCTTTCTGATAACAGATATCAAGCAACCGTCGCTATGGGGCTCCAAAATGGTATTCGACATCACGTGAACATGAAAAAGTAATGCTTTACTCTGTATCCTTGTTTTACAGGGTGTCCACGCGAGACGGATACCCCTCCATAAAAAACTTCTCCTTCAAAATAATTCGAAAAAGAAAAAACTTTCCTGAAACAATTTTTTCCGTAGTTTCTGAATATGTCAAGTATAATTTTCCATTTCATCCCATATACAGGACAGGTGTCTCATTTTTTTTGCTTTTTTTCGAAACACCCTGTATTTCATTAGCACAATCGATGCACATTGTTAAGGTGCGTTCAGTCAGCTTATTTAGCCGCAATTTTAATTTTAGCCGTAAGAGCTGCATCACTTATTGGCTGTTCCGAGGAGGCTGGTTCATAAAGAGCCAATGGGCGTCGCTGCGCTTGCGACTAAAATTAAAACTTGCGGCTAAATAAGCTGACTGAACGCACCTTTATCCTTACTACAAAATAATATGCATTTGACTTCTAGATTTTTCTTGAAAATAAATAAACAAAATTTACCATGACATTTCCAAAAACGTCAATTTTTTGAGAATGATGGGCTCATTTCAGAATTCAAATATGTCCAGGATATTTTGTTTCACTTTTAAATGAGATGGGATGACATAAAATGACATAAAATAAAATGACTAAACAAATATTCGGGACATATTTGATTCTTGAAATGAATCCATCATTCTGGAAAAAAATTGAGGTGCTACCGCGAATTTTCCAATTTTTTTTTCCAAATTGAGAACTGTCATGCATATTTGTAATCACGATAACAATGTGAATCGTGATTATAACGACAAGGTGTTTCGAAAAAAATCAAAAAAAATTGCAACATATGACACGAAATGTAAAATTATACTTGACATATTCAGAAACTACGGGAAAAATTGTTCCATGAAAGTTTTTTCTTACTTTAATTATGGCAAAAAAGGAAAGTTTTTTATGGGGGGTATCTGTCTCACGTGAACACTCTGGTCCTTGCCTGTACCTACCTAAATGATCATCAGAAACCAGTCAAAAAAAAATTAGTCTTAATGGTTTTGAATGGAAACCAAAGTATGCATGTGGCCATAAAAGAAAATTGACCTTTTCGGTAGAGAGACCCTTTTCGGAAAGTGAAACACCTCGTAGCTGCTAAAGCGCAAACCAAGGAGGTCTGAGCCCACTGTAGAAATTCCTGCCCTACAGACTACAGATAACGTCAAAATTACAGCGTCAAAATTTCAAACGCCGGGCCGTCGAAGTATTTTCCCTCGCCAAATGGCGCTGAGGTGGCTGGAGTCCTTACTCAGTGTCAGGCATAGATAAGCGTGTCAGGCCCGTATGAAATAAATTTGACTATGTAGGTACTTTGACAGGGTGGTGACATATTTAAATGCCATTTTTGAACTGCTCCCACGAACAGTAATTTTGAAGTTGGCATCGGTGGCATTTCTAGAAAACATTATGGCTGCTCTATGGAAATCCGGAACGCAGCCGCAACGCAATAAGGAGCAACATTTCTGATTGGCTCGTAAGGTAGTCGCAAAACCATCGCAACGCAGTAAATTCCTTGCGAGCCAATCAGAAACGTTACTGCTGCGTTGCGTATTTCATAGAGCGGTCATTAGTCACAACTGGCAAAAGTACCGCAGCTAGTTAAACGGCAACATTGCGCTGCATCACCTGGGCCGCTATTTTTGAATCGTGTGAGAAAAGTCCCTGGGAGTTTTATATAATCCGTACTACACTTCTGTAGCGAAAGTTGCCTAAAAACCACGATTTGAGGCTACATTCGCTACATCAGTGTACTGCGGAATGTATTTTACTCCCAGGGACTTTCCTCATACGATTCAAGAATAGAATCCTGGCATAAATTGTCGGAATATTCATAATGACACTTACTGATAGCTGTAATGTCAGATGTGTCAAGTGATATCTAGATAATTTTATTGTAAAAAAAAACTAAAAACAAAATTCCCGGCCCTACTGTGTAGAAAATAAAAGCTGAACGGTAATATACAGGGTGATTCAAAAGTGTCGGACCATCTTGAAGGTGCGTAATATGGAGGTCTAGTAGAGTGCTGAAAAGTTTTTAGAAAATTCTGTGTCTTTTAGTTTTAAAGTTATGGAGGGACACAAGTAGGTCCTTTGATCGCTTTCTATTTTCGTTGTTTTAAAAGATTTCACTGAACTGTTTAAGGAAAAATAATGAGTACAAAAAAAATTAACCTCTGAACCTGTAATGAATTTCTGTTTTGGATACAGGGTGAGTCATGAATCTTGAAAATTATTTTTTTCTCTAAAAATGCCTGCAAACAGTCACAGTGGTGCCGTAACCTATGTGCGCACAATAAAACACCGTTCATTTTAGAATTCTTTTGCTTCTGTTTCTTAAGAAAACTAAATTTTTGTACTTCATGTCTCACCCTGGATAGAAAACAGAAATTCAATATAGATTCAGAAGTTGAATTTATGCACTCATCATTTTTCCATAAACAGTTTACTAAAATCTTTTGAAACAACGATAACAGAAGCGATCGAAGGACCAACTTTTGTCCTTCCATAACTTCAAAATTGAAAGACCTACAATTTTTTAACAACTGTTCAGCATTCTACTAGCTGTAGGTATAACCCACTTTGAGGGACATGGTAGGTAACTTCCTCGGTAACTTCCATGGTTGTTTTTACACTCGCTTTTACAGTAACTTTTTCGTAATGAAATAGAAATACGTTCAAAATTTTTCCACTTTTGATCAAGTGTAGCCTGAAGAGTACGCCTTGTGACTACCATTGAAAGCGAGATTGGAGGACTCGATGCTTTCCATGCTGAAATTCAACTCGTGAAACTTTGACACTGATATAAATTTCAAATTTGGAAATTGTTTTGACGTTGACGTTTTGAAAGTCTGTAATCCCGGTAACACAAGGTTGATAAAACAGGAATTTCTACACACAGTTGGGTCATACGGGTGCGTCGGCTTGTTCCGACTTATCATTGCTCCGACTCTCGCTTGGTCCGACCTTGGGTTGGCATCACTGGAGATGAAGTGAGGCTTCTGGTACGTTCTGCAGTGGCGTAGCCCCAGCCGTTTGGGGCAGGGCATAGACCGGGCGCGGGCAGGGCATACAAGGGCAGGGGCATCGGCATCACGTGACTGTCATGAGGACCCTGGCCTGGAGTGAAGAATCAACAAACCGGCACTTTGCATTAGGTAAACATTGCCGTTTACCTCGGGGGTGCCATGAGGATTCGCTATTCTGGGATAACATAAACCATATACTTATCACATAAACATAAACAGAGGCGGTGGTATGGACTCCCGTAATGTGTTCAGCTTTGTGAAGAAGATGTAGGTAAATTTACTTTAAAAAACCAGTACTTAGATAAAACCGCATAATATGGAGGCATTCTGAACCTATACCTATCTGCATGGCTTTCAAAAGAAGTACCCACACTTGTTGTTCGCCTTACTTTCTATTCCTTGACAGAAATTCACCATTCAGGTCTTTTTGGGAAGTTACAAAATTTTTTTTTGGTTTGAGCTTATAGACATTTTCAAAATCCAAAAAAATTCAAGTTTTGAAAAAATTATTTTTTTTATTATAAAAATGTTTGTAGGCTCAAACTAAAGTACCTACATCCTTGTAGCTTTCCAAAAAGACCTGAATGGTAAATTTCTTTCTTAGAAAAAACCCACACGGATTGATTCCGCAATAATGTCGATTTCACCAATATAAATAACTTTGTCCTTAAATGTAAAATAGTTATTTCATCAGCGACCATTGCAGCTAGAATCGATAACGACCAATTTTTACATGGAGCCAAAGCGGGAGCCAAAGTAATCAACACCGCCTGACGGAAAAGAGAAATATAGGGTCATTTATCGCAGACAGGTAGGACTCAAGGCGAAGACAGCAAAGCTTTTGGTTTTGTCTGCAGCAATCATTTGGTTACCTACTCTAGTTACTTCTAGTTCCTAGTCCTAGTCCTAGTCCTCTAGTAGGATTAGTTGGTTAGTTAGTAGTAGGTGGTACTAAAGTAGGTAACAACCAGACCCAGTTGGAGTTTTGTTTGTCATGCGAAATTTTTTATGGGGAGGGGGGGCATCTGAAAGTCACTCATCTAATTTGGAGTAGTATATATTGTATGTGGCGGATTTACCCGTTCAGTCAGCTTATTTAGTCGCAAGTTTTAATTTCAGCCGTAAGCGCAGCACCGCTTATTGGCTGTTCTGAGGAGGCTGGTTCGTAAGAGCTGCGCTTGCGACGAAAATTGAAACTTGCTGCTAAATAAGCTGACAGAACGCACCTTTAGAGGCCCCCAAGGGGGGTCTGGGGGAAGGGGGCGTGCCACGCAGAATTTTTTGCGGATAATAATATGAATGTTGATAGTAATAAGTGTTTTTTAGTCAACAGTCGACACAAAACAGGTAATCAAAATTTAATTCAAAAGCAAATGAAAATGGAAAAAGATGTAAAACAGATTTTTTTTAAGGTTAAAAAAAGTGGGGGAGAAGGGCCCTCTCCCAACAGTTTTCGCCGGGGCCCTCAGCCACCTAGCTAGGCCGCTACGCCACTAAACTCGGGTTACATAAATACACATTATATACCGAGCATTATTATATACCAATCAATCATCATTAATATTATATGAGGAAAAAATGAAAAATTAATACATATAAAACAAAGCCCTGCTCGAACTCTCAAACAGAGGCCTCTTGTTTTGTGAATGAAGTAGGTATATAAAGTGAAGTTGAGAATGTGCAGGTTTGAAGTAATGAGACTGAAAGGGCGGAAGGGGGGGAGGGGGCAGGGCCCAGAAACTAGCATACATCGATTTAAGAAAAAATCTTACAAACTTCGAATTTACAAAAATGAAGGGAAAAAAACAGTCATGAAAAGGGGCCTCCGCTGGGCCCCTTTGATAGCGCGCGTTAGGCCCTGGGCGCGCGTTCACTGCGCCCATGGGTAAATCCGCCAAATTATAATATCTGTGGGACACAGATGACCGAATGTGATTGATTCATATTTTATGTCAAGTTCCTTGTGGCGTGAACCCTACCCTATACAACAATGCCTATACTAACGTCATCCACTTCCTATAACCTCTAACTTATACTGCGAAGGGGCAAATTATATGCTCTTTCCTTCCTTCCTCAAGAAACAGTCCTAGCTCGAAAATGCGAGGCTTTCATGAAAAATCTAACGGTACTTTATTCTTCAAGATGAGACGACGGATCATTTGATTGTGCCGATTCCCGAAAATTCAGAAGATTATAGTGACACCAGGACCGAGCCAAAGCAGGGGTCGCAAGGCCGTTTTTTCTTCACATTTCGCAGACTTCTTGGGTTTCAGAAACGACAATCGTAGTTGGAATATTCACAGTTGGGTCAATCCCTCCAAAATTTGCAGAAGAACCCCGAATTTTTCGATTCCGACTGGCCGAAAAATGGAAATTACACTCCGTACTCCGAGTTACACTCGCTCCGAGCCGGTATGCCGTCGCCATTAACAGCCATTAAAGGAGTAGGCGCTGTGTGCTGTGATAACATGACCATGGTATCTTCACGTTCACGAAAACGATTTTCCCGGTTATCGAGACCATCGCGTACAGATGCGCTCTAGAAAACTTCAGGATCAGGTACTTGAAGGACAATTTTCGGTGGTACTGAAGCTGAGATAAACCGATAAATCTTCTGAAAGTCTAAATTTGCAAAAAAACAGTGCTAACTTGAAAATGCCGGCTTTAATAAAAAATCTCCCAACGGCACTTTATCCTCCAAATGAAACGGCGGATCAAGCCATGGTACCGATTCCCGAAAATTTTCACGAATAATGACACCAGGGTCGGGCTAAGGGCTCCGGAGTCGATTTTTTTGACATTTCGCAGACTTTGTAGCCTCGAAAGCGACATTCGACGACGCAATTTCCATAATTAGGTCAATTCCTTACATATTTGCAAAACAAACGAAATTTTTCGGGTTCAGCTGACTGAAAATATGACCTGGTCGTTCTAAGAATACAGATCGCATTTTTTTCTTGAATGAGCCTATATTGAACGCAAAAAAAAATTGCGGTCAAGAAAACCCGAAAATTTCATGGATCTCAGGTGCTGAAAGGTCTACCGAGCAATTTTTTCGGGAAAATTTCGAAATTACCAATTTTTTTCAAAAAAAAACTTTGCAAATCGAAAACGCAGGCTCTAATCAAAAATCTTCTAACGGCATTTTATTCTCCAAATGAGACAAGAGATCATTCGATTCTGCCGATTTACGAAAATTCTCACGACAGGGTTCTCGCTATAGTCAATGGAGTCAAACTTCTTTGACTTTTTCCCTGATTTTACAGACCATGGATGGTCGTGAGTTTTCCCTGACTACTGAGTAAAGAAATTCTCAAGCACCTAATAAAAGAAATAGTTGTGGGTAGCAGGTAAAATAAAGCGATCATTTTTTTCGGCAAACACAAAACATGTTAACTGCATGATTGATGACTAGGAGCGATAACAGATTTGAAAAATGAAAAAAAAGTTGCTCAGTTTACGAATTCCCTGACCCTCAGGAAAAAACCTTGACTTTTTCATTATTTTTTTCAAAATTTCATGACATTTCCTGACCAAAATTTTCAAATAGTGAATTCTCCAGGTTTTCCAGGTTTTCCAGATTAGCGGGAGCCCTGCACGATTAATGATACCAGAGCTGACCAAAGGGCTCCGGGGCCAGTTTTTGATAAATCTTTTATAGCCTAAAACTGACAAAAAAAAAATTTAACTTGAAAACGCGGGCTTAGATAAAAAATCTTCTAGAATAAGCCCTTGATTCTTCATTTTCACACGATACCAGGGTGGGCCGCCAGGCTCCGGGGTAATTTTTTTCACATTTCGCTGACTTGTGGCTTCAAAAACGACACTGCAACATTTTATTCCAGCATTTTCGGTTTTTCCGTTCTTTCGAGTTTTTCATCTTTTCGGGGGTATCTTCGCCCATTTTTGGAATTACCAGACAGTGAAATCGTACTTTAAACCTTGTATTATTCTTCTGTTCATAGATCCCCTGTTGTGAAATAACTCTAGCTCTCACTCCAGCTCGTTATTTGTTTTAGCTTCTACCGTTAAAAAAATCGGCTGTGTCACCCCAAAACTTTTCCGACTAGTACCCAGGAACCTCTGGAATTTTTTTTCGAAACGCCCCTCCGGGTGGAAAGTTAGAATAAGAAAGAGAGATTGAAAATAATTTGCAAGAAATTGAAAATTTTGTCGGGAAAATTTGAATTTTCCGGAAAAACATCAAATTTTATTCCAAATCATTGTAAAAATAATCAATTAAAAGCTTCACTCCAAGCTCCATCATTCAAGTCCGGTTTCGAAAACCCAGGCCGGTTTTACATTTTCAACCGGAAAATTCTCGTGAAGTTGAGAAAAAATTGTTGGAGAATGTTCATGACCCAGTTACCCCCTGTTTAAAATAGCACTGAAAATCTGTTCATGGGAGAAAAAGTTGGAAAATTTTAAGTTTTTCCAGAGAGGAAAACTCGAAAACCGTGGGTCCGTTCTCAAAAGTTTTTCTTCCAAAAATTAATTCAATCTTTTTTTCAAGTTTAATTCCCAGCATGTCTGCACCTAAAATCAATATTTCGTGGGGCTCACACTGCATGTCAAAGTCTGCATTGCAGTTTTTTCAAATTCACGAAATGTGCTAATTTCATTGTGGAAAAATTACCGTAAGAAAACTGGTACCGTGTTAATTTTGAAAATGGGTCTACACGACGCTCAATTCCATCTACTTTCGATATCAGTTGGAATTTTTCAAAAAAAGTCGATCCCCGCGAGTGGGAATGAATTTTCGAGATCAAAAAGCGAGTCCTCCTGGTCAAAACACCATGTCTGCACACCAAATTTCAAGTCTAAGTATGTCACAAATTCTTGAGACAGGAAGAGTTCAGGTGTACTCTGCTTTGGTAAAATTTTTGAAGAGGAAGAGTCGTTCAACATATAACGTTTTCAATTTTGCAGGTCTGAACTTGATTGCGTTTGTTTATGAGTCCTATATTTTCTTCTGGTTTTAATTAGTGTAATGGCTAATAGGACAAACCAGTCCTAAGGCAAAAAAAAGTTGATCGTATCAACGGTTTCGCAGTTACCGTGAGAGATTACAGACACACAGACAGATAGACAGACATCATTCTGGAAATGGTCTTAGTCGTCTTGGGGGACCTCCAAATGGATATATCCGTGGAAATCTCAAAAACTTTTTTCTGCACGATAACAATATGTACTTACTTTCCCTTCCATGTTGGTGGGGGGAGGGGAGGGGGTCGGAAAAGTATAAAAGGAAGGACGTCAAATTAGGCTGTTTTGGCATGTTTCTGGCATGTTTCTGGCAAATTGTTTCGTATTATGCGTTCAGCTTTTATTTTCACCAAAGCAGGCGAGTCTAGTGTGTGATGTGTGACAGAATCCACCTTGTAAGAGCGCATATTTTTGGAATTGATAAGCCGCTTTTACAGAACTTCGTATGTCGCCTGTACTCCCCAACCTCCCTCCATAACTCCCCGCGACACGAGTTTCTGTCGTCGTGTCGTTCAAATTATTCAACTACATACAATGGAGTAGGGTAAGGTGACCAGACGTTCCGATTTGATCGGAACTGTACCGTTTTCGGGAGACACTTTCCGATTCGACTTTCTGTTCCGTAAATGTTCCGATTTGAGTAACTATTCCGTAAATGCTCCGATTTCCGATTTGAGCAACGAACATTTTAATTTTTTCACTTTTTCTATGCACCCACGCTATGCAATCTCGACTGTCTGCAGAATGTACCGTAAGATCAAAAACTTTTCTTACTCAAGGAAGGCTGTCGCCTTGCCAAAATCAGCCTCCCTTGAGTAAGAAAGTTTTTGATCATAAGAGTACATGTTGTTTCAAAGAAGCCTTATTTTGATATCAACATTTTTTCATTATCATTGGTATTATTATGAACACCGTTGGTTGAGAAGGGGGCAAGGGACAGCACTTACCCGCCCTCCTGGAAATCCACTGTTTTTTTTTTGCAGAAAAATGATCAGGAAACCTAAGTTTCAGAAAATATCTCCAAATATCAGTGTATATTGCATGTTTATCCAACTATGAATAGACGCGAAAAATGAGGAATAGATGGTAGGTAGGTGCCTGGAAGTTCTAAATCAGCAAATAAAAGTTGGCCACGCTCCTTTTTCGAAAAAAAAAATCGTTTGCGGCGCACATCGGGGGGCTCTGCCTCCCGGACCATCCAAGTTCCGATTTCTCCACTGACAAATCTGGTCACCTCAGAGTAGGGGGATTGTCGCCGGCGACAAACGAAGTTCGGTAAAGCCGCCAATAAGCATTAGGTATTCTGTGTGATAAAGGGGTATTATAGTTACTATACTCTTTTAAAAAGACGTATGATCACCCGTGATTATCACACTCTTCCGTGTGGTTTCCTTCGAAAACCAGTCGTGTGACAATACTGCATACGACCTACAAGTTGGGGCTAAGACCGCCGTAAGTGCGGTTACTATAGCAACGGGCGCAACGGCCAATCAGACCGCTCTATTTGGCAAGCTACGCCGTCCTAACTTTTGCGCCTGGAACTTGGTATCGAGCCCTTATAGCCCAGGCGCCAGGGGAAACAATAAGGAAATAATTGTTTCCTGGCTGGAAACTAGCTTAAAACGATCTGTGTAGCTTAGGTTTTGACATACTAGTTTCCCCCCTTTCGGAAATGTCGGCGTCATGTCGCCATCATCAACAAGAAGTGCACCAGCGTGGTTTTTGCCGAATATCTTAATTTTGGGTCATCTGACAGCAAAATATGTGAGAAGTCATTTTGAAGCCTACGAAAGTCCCTACAGTTTGGTTTTTCAATCAATTTTCTGCGACCTATGGTCTTTGAGATAGAGCTTCTGGAATCGAGAGTCATTGTCGTGAAAGCTCCATGGCCACTTGACTCGAAAAACTAAAATGTCGATGTGAAAATAAAAATTTCAAAATGAGATTACTCGAGAATTCTTCATGCTATAGTTGCGGTGATGGTCTTAAACTCTCCCTCTTGAACCGTAGATTACGAATATTGAAAAGTCAAGAACGTCACATTGTACATATACAGGGTGTACTACGGGAATCAAATCAGAACAGAGAAATTTTACATATTTCTTCGATTTAGCCTATGCGAAACTCTTAAGCACTTATCACGAGTCCAATATCAATATGCATTGCTATGTGAGCTTCACTTGATACATCTAAGAAGTGGTCAGCTCACAGTCTTCCTGTAAAATGTTTTGAAGGCCCTCTGAAATCATCAAAATTTACAGTAGCAAGAAATGTATGTAACAGTATATTATATACCAAGGAACCAAAGTGAATTTTTGATCCCTTGGGTGAAGTTTGTTGCTCGAGGGCCTTTTGGGTCCAAATCCCCAAATTGAAAATCCACTTTGGTCCCTTGGTATATAATATACTGTTATATACATTCCTTGGTACTGTAAATTTTTAATATTTTGATGATTTCAGAGGGCCTTCAAAACATTTTACAGTAAAGCTGTGAGCTGACCACTTCTTTAGTGTATTAAGTGAAGCTTATAGAGCAAATCCATATTGATATTGGACTCGTGTAAGGTGCTTAGAGTGTCGCATACAGGCTAAATCGAAGAAATATGTAAAATTTCTCTGATCTGATTTGATTCCCTAAGTACACCCTGTATATGTACAATGTGACGTTTTTGACTTTTCTATATTCGTAATCAACGGTTCAAGAGAAAGAGTTTAAGACCATCACCGCAACTATAGCATGAAGGATTCTCGGGAAATCTCATTTTGAAATTTTTTTGTCACATCGACATTTTAGATTTTCGAGTCAAGTGGCCATGGAGCTTTTACGACAATGCCTCTCGCTTCCAGAAGCTCTATCTCAAAAACCATAGGTCGCAGAGAGGTCATTTGAAAACTATTCCGTAGGGAATTTCATTGGTATCAAAATGACTTCTTACATCTTTTGCTGTCAGATGGCCCAAAATCAAGATATTCGGTAAAAACCATGCTGGTGCACTTCTTGTTGATGATGGCGACATGACGCCGACATTTCCGAGAGGGGGGAAATTAGTATGTCAAAACCCAAGCCACACAGATCGTTTTAAGCTAGTTTCCAGCCAGGAAACAATTATTTCCTTATTGAGCTAATTTTTGCTCCCTGGCGCCTGGGCTATTATCTATTAATACGATTCTGGCCAATAAATCGGGCATGCATGCGCCACTCAAAGGCAGTGAAGCCAAACCTTTCTCAAAAGCAGCTCCCGGGAATGAGGTCCCTCGATCAGGGACACCGTCCAGCTTAAAATGAGAGATACTTTAATAACTTTCTCTGGACGGTCCTCTATCTGGCTCATGTATTTCGCGTAATCTGGCGACCAAACGCAGGAAGCATAATCAGGCCCTCCCCTTCGCTACGCCACTGGCCATTGCCTGTGCAGAAGCCTCACTTCATCTCCAGTGATGCCAACCCAAGGTCGGACCAAGCGAGAGTCGGAGCAATGATAAGTCGGAACAAGCCGACGCACCCGGGTCATACACACATACTTAAATAGCTATACCGCGCAAGAGAGACGTCCGACACCTGTAATTATGGGCGCCGCCATCTTGATGGTTATTTAGGGACTTTGGGTGGTGTGGACTGGCACCACTTCGCTAGTTGGCCACTTGACTAAGCACGACATTATTTTATTTCTCCCTCAAAGTACGTGGAATCAACACTAATAACATCAAGTGAGAATCAACAGGTGAAGAAAAGGTGTGCGATCATTCCAGCATCCAAAAGTTCGGTTAACTACGTGATGTTTATTTACACTGTCAAAAAGCTCTCACTTGACGTTTCGTTTACTCAGAGTACAGTGACTCCCAACCATCCAACTCGATGTGAGTATTTCGTAATTTCAAGAAAACTAAATACACTTACGTGATGGTACTTGAGAAAACTGGATCGCTATAGACCGAAGAAGTGTGACGTCACAACATGGCAACATGGCCGGCGGTTGACATTTTCTGGAGGCCAACGTCAAACGTGACATGACCGTGGGATGCACGGCACGTGGCATGCACTTGACGTTTCTCTGTTTGTGTTTGTCATGTGTTTGTCAAATTTTTGCGAAGGTAAATAACGGAAATGGATATAACAAAAAATATTCATATTTTGGGCTATATCAGGTGGAGGAAATCAAACTATATTGCTATAAACTAAAAACTGCTAACTATAAACTGCGATCCATTGCTCTTTGCCTCTGAGCATCTCATGAACGAGATTGTCGACGGCGATTCTCCTGCCCAGTTTTTCTTCGAGGTCTTCTCGCTGCCTTGATGGACCGTTACAATGAAAACGAGCGTGTTCCGCGTTGTCCTGACGCTGGGGCTTTTGAGGCTCCCCCCAGTATTTCTTTCATCCAACTCTTAACCAAGGCGTTCCACTGCCGTTGCCACTGCTCGACGAACTGCTCTCTGGCCTTGTTTCTGCTTTCTGGTTTGCTGGTGGGCACTTCTAGGCTTGTTTCCTCTAATCGCAAGCATCAGGGCGAAGGGTGGGATACCCGAGAGCGCTCGGGCTGCATCATGCGGAACCGTTCTGTCTGTAGGCACTGGTGATTCTGAGTGCAGCTTTGCGCAGCTCTCTGTCAATGAGTTGGGCCAATACTGGCTTTTTTGCAACCAAATCCGCCTGGATGACGCTGGCTGTCTCTTAGGCTGGCAATTTCAGCAATGCTCACTGCCATTTTGCACTGACTTTTGTGACTTTTGTTGTGAACCTCCAGAAAATGTCATGCCAAACACAACCAAACATAGAAACGTCACGTTCATCATGTGACGTTGGCCTCCAGAAAATGTCAACCGCCGGCCATGTTGCCATGTTGTGACGTCATCACTTCTTCGGTCTATTGTAAAATTGCAGAAGGTTTGATCAGTTTCACGGGCCTTAGGATATTTTGTGGTAGCTATATTCACCTTATTCGTAAATGAAATGCATCATGGGAAACGGGTCCCCACAGCGTAGGTAAAGTAGATAACTACTATACTGCATAGATGTCAGTTCGACTTCTTCCAGTCAAGTGTCGTATTTGAATTTGTCATTACGAGCAGGGATCGTTTACGTTCCAAGTACAAGCAGCTTTCCGAATTTTCTCTCATCTTCGTTATTTTGTCTTGTTATTGCTGCTGCTGTTGTAACCGGTTGTTGTTATCGTTTGTGGCGACTGCTAAATTACTGAGTTTGATTTGTTAATCCATGTTGTGAAATACCGACCTACTAATGGTGGGAAGTCGCAATCAGCAAAGGGGTAAGGTGCTGTGTACCTGGCTCACGGACCTAGCTGCAAGTCGGACACAGCCGAAAGTCGAAATGTTTCAATTCACGCGTTCACCAAAGACGAAAGAAGTGAGAGGTCTGGGTAAAGCGCGTAGGAAAAAGAGTTATGAAAAGGCGTCATGCCAGCCTACAAAATGCCACAAGATTTGCGGCGTACACTTCATTACATCGGGGAAGAAAAGATACGACGATTAACTGCCAAGGTCCGTCGTCTTGCTGGCTTGCACATTGCACCACTTCGGCGTTTCATAAGGGTACATCGTACCATCCAAGTTGATTCAAGCACTGGAGAGCCATTCCACTGGAGAATGACATCAGAATGACTGAAGAAACCAAAAATCACAAACACCTGAATAATACCATAGTGATGATAAATATTATTTTGTTTCTATGTCACTGGCGACGGGCGCGCTTTTGTTGTGTTGAGATTATAAATAAAGTTGACATGAGAAAATCTGGTGCATTTTGGTTTGGGACTCAATCCCCCCAGATATCTCCACTTCAACATATCGTCAAAAGATGGCAGAGGAATTTCGAATAAGGTGAATAGCTCGGTATTTTGAGATACACTGGAAATTAACCATCAAGATGGCGTCATTCTCTAACTTCTTTTATTACGCGGCGCAGCAGAATGCGCAATAGGTTCATGAGCGGTATAGCTATTTAAGTATGTGGTCATACATGGTCAGACAGGGTCAGACATACAATGGTCATACTTCGAGACTTTCCGGCAAGGTCGAATAAGGGAAATGCCACTATTAACCAAAATAATAAGTCGTGGGCGGACTGTATCAATTCCCATGGCACCCACCTGTATGTGTTTACTCAATGGGAAATACACTATCTACCTACTTATCTATGGGAAATATAATGATATCTATCAAAAAATACCTCGAAAAATACAAAAGATTTCTATGTCACAATTCCAGTGGCTTTTGGGGGTCTTCATGGCTCGTCAAATTTTCGACAAAGAATTTTGTACTATTTTTTCCTAAACTGTTGACATGTCAGTAACAAAGTGCTGAAAGAATGACTCAATTTCGGGAGTACCCTGTATTTTGTTGTTTTTCTTATTTTAAGTAGGCCGAGATTTTTACCAAGATTTTGACTGACATTTGACCGATATTTGACCGAGATTTTGACCGGTCAAATTCCCAACTCTAGATCCATGACTCCCATACTTTCCCTCTCTGTCTTTTTGGCGTTAACAAGTCGCTGTGAGATACAGAATAGCCCTGATTCAGAGGTTGAATATTTCATAATACTTTGCTTGTGAAAAACCGATAAAACCATTGAAATTGTGACATTACTAGAAAAACACCCCGCAGTACTCGTATCTTGGTCAAAAGTGCCTGAATTTTACCTGATCAGATCGATTGTTCACAGATGGATCGACATGACGAATGACATGTCTTTTGGTCCGGTCATTGCCTTCACACTCAGCGGGATTGTTTTCATGACCAGCGACATAGTTTACATCTTTACGGTAGGCATGTTTTCTTATTTTTAGAGAAGGAACCCAAAAATCGAGCAAAAAATTGACTATTCCCATACACCCTATACACTTTCTATTTTCAGTAGAATGACTTTTTGAAGCAAAAATAAAGTGACAAGCTGGGGGGCTACGACTGCGGCCTACTCCCAAATCAACAGAATATCTTTCAAAATTGTTCACTTCAATTCCAAGTCCAACTTGCGTCCGGCATTGCGTCCGGCATCAGACCGCTATATTTGGCAATTTGTACTGCCGCAATAACTTTACGTCACCTGACTTGAAGTTGAGCCGTTAGGTAGGTACCGAACTACCGACCCACCACATATTCCACATCTACTTCTGAGTTCTGAACTTACCGGCTCACTTCAGAACCAACTAAATTCTAAAACTAACTCGTCAAACTCGAAACTCATTTTACAACTTAACAGCCCGCTACTCGCTTTATAGGTAATAGGTAACTCTGTTGATTATTGGCCATTTAGGCAGCAGTCACACTGAGCCACCCACCACCACCCACTACCATCAACCAAAAATCAAACGCACGCAATGTAATGATGGTGGTCACACTGCAGCCACCTCTTACCACCGCCCAGTGACCACCGGTGGCCATGTGTTTGAAATTTCCAAAGTGGTGGCCAGTGGTCGGTGGTTAACAATACGCATCTTGATGCGCATGCAGAACAAACATTTTGTGTATACATACAACATACAATGTGTATGTCGATCCCGAAGAGAACAAAGGTTTCACTTTTGTCACAAACAAGTTGTAACATTTATTGTTCATACGGTAATAAGTAATAACTGTAAAATTGTTCTTCATCATCAACAAGCTGCAGCACTAATTGATGAAATTCTCCTAGTTGTTCTCTATCGAGAAACATTTGACGCACCCTCATGTTCCGGCGTTTTTTACGGATTTTTTTCGAGACGTAGTATAAAGCTACAACTTCGTCGGTATCTGAGTCATCGGACGAAATCATTGCAATCACAGAACTTGTCAATCTTGTCATGAGCTGGGCCGCTATTCTTGAATCGTGTGAGAAAAGTCCCTGGGAGTAAAATACATTCCGCAGTACACTGATGTAGCGAATGTTGCCTAAAATCGTGGTTTTTAGGCAACTTTCGCTACAGAATTGTAGTACGGATTATATAAAACAGGATTATGTCAAATTCAGGAGGGGGACACGGTGGTTGACGGTGGACGATGGACGGTGGCTCAGTGAGACCATGGTCAATTATTTTGCTTGGTGGTAGTGGGTGGTGGTGGGTGGTAGTGCGGGTGGTGATGGCTCCAGTGTGACTGCTGCCTTAAAGATGTGTTGCCTAACTTTTTGATATTGGCCGACCAGGTGCCGCCACACCACAGTACCAGCCTTACAACTTACAAGTGCTTTCGATTGCGGCTTTTGCACCGTAATATCTTCTCAATAAGAAACTGGCGAATATTGTTCAAAACCAATGTCACTTTGATAAATGTCTACTTACCTACATAAAATCATATCCAATCACAGACTTTCGCAAGGCAACACCATCAACTCTCCACCTTCGATCATTGGCTGATCATCCAAAGACAAGATCATCAGGCAAGATATTCGCCAGCTACGACCCACAGAGAGATGTGAGAACTTCAGCTTTATCCTGAAGAATTTTTCAGAAGGACAGACCGACACGAGAGCAAAGTCCTTCCAGTACCTCAAAATATGTGTTGAAAATGTTCCGCTGCAAAGTTGGAATCGAAAGCTGCTTGTATTATGGCGCCACCTGGTCGACTGATATCAAAAGTTTGGGATAGCGTATATTTTTCATTCTCAAGTAGGATCATAATCATTATGTTGATCTACGACCGTCGTCCGGCCCTCTTTATCTGAAAAATGTTATTCGTGTCGACTTTTGACAGGTTTGAGTCGTTAAATGGGCATTTGTGATTTTAGGATGCGCCGAAAAGCAGCTATCCACGCACGGCTCTTTTGGCGTTGATGGCGTTTATTACCATAGTAACGGTCGTACACGCAGGACAATCCCTCATCGATGAAGTAAGTTATGATAGTCATGGATTGCTATTGGATTTTCAGCTTTTCACATCTACAAGCGGTTCATATTGTTAGGATTTTGCATTCAAGCTTGTTTATAATTGAGACGATCGTTTTGAAGCACACGCTGTTTATTATTGCGTACTGCAATGAATAGGTACACGCCAACAATTACTGCTTGGGAATATCGCTGACTGCTACACTCTTTCTATACGCTCGCTATCGTTTTGAATCGAATACTGGTCCGTAGGCCGAGAGTCGGTGCGCTATACAGGGTGTTTGCAAGGTAGAAAATTGAATCGCGATCAAAGAAATAATGCTCCATAATATCCAGAAAAATGTTGAAACAAATTTATGACTTTTATTTTCGGAAATAGGGAGGTCAAAAGGTGGTCCTTCGACCCCCTCTATTTTCGTTATTCTAAAAGATTTCAGTAAACTCTTTTCATCAGACCAAAAAGCAAATTTTTTCAACCTTTGAATGTGTTTTGTAATTTCATTTAGTGTACAGGGTAAGTCGTAAATCCTAAAAAATCATTTTTCCTCGAAAATGACCGTGAAAGGTTCTAGTCTAGAGGTTATTGAACTGATGTAGAGCAACAAATAACAGAAACAGTTCGCACATCAAATTTTCTGCATCCATTTTTGAAGAAAACTGGATTTTCAGGATTTACGACTCACCCTGTACAGCGAGCTGTACAGTAAATAAAATACAAAACACATTCAACGGTTCAAAAACCTTTTTACCCTCCACATTTTCAAAAATAAGAACCCTAATTTTTTTACATTTTTCTAATAATTGATAATGTTGAAGCATTTTACTAATTGCGGTTCAATTTTTCACCCCAAGTTTTGCAAACAGCCTCTATAGCCCCGACTATTGTACGGTTTCTAGGCGACTTCCAAAAAATCATACACCTTTCGCGTGCATACTGCGGGCTCTGGAGACGCGCCTCCGCCAATTCAACCGATCTTTCCTACTCGGCTGTTGAAGTCTCCACGTAAATTTCAACGGTCCAAACCTTCGTGTATGATCTGGAATGCACTACAGCTTCGCACTTGATCACTGCGAAGTCTAGAAAGATCAGGTGTGCTCTAGAATAAACGAGACTCGTCGCTCGTAACAATATTTCATTATGACTGACGAAATTGTACCGACCTGTTTTTTGTCGCCAAGTTGACAGTAGGCACAGTGACGCGCAATAGTGTGGAAACATCTTCAGACTTGTCAGTTTTTGAATTCAAATCAAATCACGACCATAATAAAATGACAATGATGATGATTTGATTTGCCTTTCCCTCAATACTGCCATAAGCATCAAATGACTTCAAGCAGATTTGAGTTGTCGATACCTCCAGCTCCAGTTACCGTTCTTAAGTTCTCTGTTGCACATTTGAACAAATTACCATCACCAACGGCTTTTTAGTATACCTACCTAATAACCGAGCTGATAACAATAATTCTAGTCAGAAAAACTGTTCAGCATCGCCACATCGACTCCATGGCCCACTTGGAACATAAGTAATCGCAAAACCCTGTTGCTGTTCCTGATGATGGCGAAGGAACCTCTCGCTTTGAAAACGTCTGAAATTATAGTTGTGAACAATACTTTCATCGTCAGAGTAAGAACGAAGAAGATGAGCTAGTTTTTCTTACAAACATTTTTTTTCTTTTGTAGTTCTTCAGATCTCTCATGTCTATCTTTACTGTGACCAAGAAATGCATGATGATGAAGCAAAATTAATTGCAAAACATGAGGAACGAGCCTTTCTTGAAATTTCACGTCGACTAGCCTCTGGAGATGAAAACACGAGTGGAAACATATACCTACGTCTTAGATTGGTTTCAAACAAGCTAATATGATTTGACAGAGTAACAATGATGATTGAAATGATACAATTTTGAGTCCTAGGTTTCCACGAGGTTGCTTGCTTTGATGTTGAATTTTATTGAACGCCCGTTATAGTACTATGATGATAAAATGTACGTACTTATGCAGGTACTAGACATAATATAAAATATATAATAATGTTTTGGGTCAAGTACTCACTTCACTACCCTACTATAAAAAATATCTGAAATCGAAATAATTGACTGATAATAAAATCAACTAAATATTATTCGAATAATTGTTTCATTGATATTGTCATAATAATGGCATAAAGGCCCTAGGTGATTCATCCTATCCCTTGAATATAACAGGAAGGCGTGTGCAGTCTGGAATGTGAGCGAATCACCCAAATCAGCAATGCGGTGCATTTTCCATGAAAATGACGAAATTCTGAATAAGATTTGGCACAAACAAAGCCAACACCTTACGGAAATGGCAGAGACGTGACCGACCTGATTTGGACGATTCGATAAAAAGTCTGACAATACTGGAACACGGGGCATTTGATTTATTCATTGATTCGGTTGTAGTCATTGTCATAGTCGATTGACAGTCGGTTAGCCCTCCTGGGCATTTATTCAATACATCGTGATTCCGATGATCAGCATGTAAGTAAAGTATTTAGATCTGCGGTTGTAAGGCGTGTGATGTGTTATCGTTCTTAATAAACTTGGTATCTATAGTAGCTGTATGCGTTCCTATTTACTTACCTCTCCCGATTTTCAGTTGTGCTTAAAACAACAATAAAGAGCGAACCCCTGTTCACGGGCAGAAAAAGGGTCAGCCCTTATCCTATCCGTGAAAATATATTACAAAAATAATATTGTTCATCAAGAAGTCAAATATCAAGTATTTCTTCCGCATCAGATCACTGCTTTAATAAAAAAAGAATGTCAAAATTTGTATGAATAAATAACTGGGTTCATAACAAGCGCAACAAGAGAATCAATCATGCCTACTCTGTATCTAGTAACGCCCTTGTTGCATGGTGTCTTTGTCTGTATCTCTGAATTCCCTAAAATAGTCCTGAATGTGGGTTCGGTAAAATCTAGAAAAAGTGTGAATGAGAAAATAAACGAGGGGATGTTAGTATGTAGATAGTTATGTACGCAGACATGAAAACTCAAATATGACTTATCGAAGCCGACAGTTGAGTAAAGTACAATAATCAAAATTTAATCACATTTTCATGGGAAAGAACATTTTGGGCATATCTTTCATCTTTATAATCAAAATAATAACCAATTATTGCTGCTTAGAGTTTATCATCCAGCCATACTAACAGTCATTCAGTCTCAGTGGGGTCCAACAATACTTAAGGCTTCAGGGCGTCAGTGACGTTTTTAATAAAATTGGTGAGTTTTTGAATCTTTGTGATCTTCTTCATTTGTGAATCTAATCTTTTCTACAATGGAATAATTTAACATGTACTGTCTCTTGTCAAATCCTCTGTCCTGCTAATGACCTTATCGGAAAATCGCAAAGTATAGTAATAGCTCATTAAAAACGAGAGTGCAGCAGTTGAGGCGGGGTGTACTGATTTTTTAAATTCTGACCACAAAAAGACCACAATGCGAAAGTCGAAAGTCACAATCACGACTTCCACAGTGGCTGTCACTTCTGAAAGTTTCATTTTGACCTGGCAGCTCTGAAACTGAGATGTGCCGCTTCCATTGATGAACCCTAACTGGTAAAATTTGAAAAGGTCTATTGTGACCGTCCATTACGGCCTTGAGCTAACAAATTACGGTGACAGAACAAGAACGGAATTTTGAATTTTCATTTAGTTTTGTCCATGGCCATCTTCGTCTGGAGTCAGGAGCAATATGGCCCGGAAAGCTTCACCATTATTATGATTTATTATTCATTTGATGGCGTTCAAAGTTTTGACGTTGTCTGTGAGTCGGCAAAACAAGAGTTCCAACAGGTGGAGTCATACCCTCCTCCCTCCTTGTAGGCGCTACCAGGTGCTTTAGTTTCGGATAAGGTCAATTCTCAATTTCATCTTGTCACTGAAATGAGGAAAGTTTGTACTTATTGAAAATAAGAAAAGATTTATTAAATTGCAGGAAAAATGTGCGAAAACGGCTGTCATATTGAAGAAAAAAAAGTTCAAGACGAAGACGAAGAAGATACTTTTTATCCTTGTTCTGAAGAGCTAGAAGAAGAAATGACTGAAAAAGAAAACCAGCAATACCAGGAATATAAACACTTCGCGACATTTTTAATGGAGTATCTAATGTCCCCACCAAATGGTTCAGAAGAAAATATTGAGGAAGTGAACAAAGAGGCTGCGGAGAATGTAGAAGAAATAATGGAAGAATGCAAAGAGGAAGAAGAAAAATACGACAACGTATACTTACAACAGAACGAGACAGACGAGCAAATTCTCGTGGATCAAGGCAAGAAAATTAGGGAGAGCAACAAAGAAAATAGAGAAATAAGCGAAAACATAAAAAACAGCGATCAAATTGAGCACGTGTTGGGGCAACAAACGGATGAGAAAACCACAAAAACGGTGGAAGAAGCCTGGATATCCCCTTCAATAAGTCACGAAGTTTCTGTAATGAAACGTCGTTCTTCCAAGAACATACTCTTTGGAGACCTAGTGGAAGTTCGAGACGGAGAAAATCTAGAAGAGCCGTTTATCGGTCAATATGTTGAGGTGATCGTGCAGGGAAAGGACATTTCCGATGGCATTCAGTTCCAAGACCCGAACACAGGACAGGTGGTCGGCTGGAAGCACCGAAACTGCGAAGATTTTATCCGCGAGGCTTTGGACGGATGAAAAATCGAGAACAAGGGCGAGGCTACGGACCGGCTTGACAGAGTTAACTTGCAACTGGATTGATTACTTGAGCATTGATAAATTAAAACTTGAGTCCCCGCGGATTCCACAAAAAAGATAATACGAGGTCAGTTGATTTGCGATTTTTGTTTGTCAATTTGTAGTTGACTGATCAAAGGAAATGCTGGTTTATCCCTCAATAATGAAAAGATGATTGGTCTAGTACAGATTTCAGGCGTTTTTTGTGAGTAATCACCTAGCATTCAGCAGAAAAAAGTCCAGTCAATCTGCAATCAGCCTTGATCGCTGATCATCTTTTTTGTGGAACTAACGGTCAGTTTTTCTATCCCTGGTTAGCTTGACTAGGTGAACGTCATGAAAACAGTTGTTATCGGGAGCTTGACTGAGCTTATATGGACAATTATTCACCTCACTACTTAAAATAGTAGGCCGTTCAAGTGTATTACCACCAAGGTCATTGGTGAAAACACCCCTCCAGAATGACCAACCTCAAACATTCAGATAGTTTTTACTTTTTTAGGAAGATTTTCAGTGGTTTTTCGGTTAATTGTCTAAACAAATACACCTCTAGGTTCGATATATTATCGCTTACATCTCGATTTACACTCGGGTCTCCTCGTGAAAATTCTCGATGTTGCGATAATACACCTCACCGTGTATTACATACGAAAATTCACCTGGGTTTCATTGTTGTTCGCTATTTTTTTCATCATTAGGTACTGGACTAGAAAAGCATCAAACTTTGAAGGGCTTTTCCGATTGAAAAACAAAACTCTGTAGGGGAAAATGCACAAGTGGTCTGTATTTTGAGTGGAGAGATGAGGATAACTTTTTTGCTCCTGAATTTTGGGACACCTGTATTTTTTATCTATTTTTTTCAATTTAACCAAATTAATGTCACGTTGGAAAATAATTAAGAACCAACTTAGGTTTAAGGAATGTATCAAAAACCTGCTATTTCCACAGGAGGTATGCATACAAAACTACAATCATGTAATAATATCAACAATACCTACTTAATTAGCTAGGTAGATATATCATTACAAATCACAATTAATATTTTTAATGCACCAATAAAGCCGTTTGCGGTCGCTGATGATATTATTTTTCACTTTTGTATGAAGTGAGCTTTAGTGTAATTCTTTCGCTTGGCTTCTTCATTCTCTTCGTTTGTTGGTTATGTTTTTTTCTTGTTTATTACATCACGAACTACTCTGCGTATACACTTCAAGTGCCGCCTTACCCACTTCCGTGACAAGAATTTGGTGATCATCAAAAAGTCTGTTTTGAACTGCCGGAAGGGGCCTTCTCAAAATAATTGGTTTTTGTCCAGTCGAACCTGTATCTTCCATTACCCTTCTTGATGTTTTCCCGAGAAATTCCTCCTCTTCTTCTAGGATTTCCTCTGCTCTTTCTTTATCTTTCATTTCTTCGCTAAGTGCGTCGAACGCGAAGGTATTTAAAAATACCAAAAAGTCGTTCCATTTTTGTTCGTCGTTTCTTTTTCTTCTCTCGTCTTCGCCTTCTTCGTCGCAAGTGCAATAGGCCTCTTCTTCATCGTCTTCGTCGCAGGAGCAGTAGGCCTCTTCTTCATCGTTTTGTTTGTCTGCTTCGTCTTCAATTTTGTCATTGCACATGAAGAATGTGTTGTCAACTTCTTCTGCACTTTCCTCCTCATTGGTACAGTACCACTTATCTTCAAACATTTTGATCTGCAATAATCAACGTCATTAATTTTAGGGGTGTTTATGCGAACGTTACTTTGACGATACGGAGCTTGACATCAATGTTGAGCTTCGCGCAAACAAGTCTGTGGTGATAAAATATGGGGTGCGAGATGGGGTGTTTCTAAAAATGCAAAACAATCTGCGACACCCTGTAACCTATACGGCGTAAGAATCGTGAGGTGGAAAATTGTGCTTGTCAATTTTGGAGGTCTAGGTACCTACGGGAAGTACCTCACAAAAGAAGATTTGAAAAAGTCTCAGAGTTCAGTGATCATCTGAGATTTTTTTAAACTGTCGTATAAGGGCTCTTCGGAATAAATACTTTGTCCTGTTTTAGAAAAATATAATAACTTGTACCTATGATTGGTGCTTCTTACTCGCTCCTCAAGAATGGTACAGAAAGTCAAAGTTCACTTATTTATCTAGGAAAAAATGGTAAGTACTTCGTCTTATGCCCGTATTCATAGTCGTTGTCAAGTGCACCTTGGTCAAGTATCACTTTTAATCAAGCTGTAACTCAAGTACGATTTCTGTTTCATGGACATATTTTTGGCTATTCCCGTGAAATAGTATTCCTCGAGGAAAGCCGAAGTTATGTTTATGAAACAGAACTCGTACTTGAGTTACAGCTTGTTTTAAAGTGGTATTTGGACAAGGTGCACTTGACAACGACTATGAACACGGGCATTGAGCTTGTTTACGCGAGGCTTAGCAGAGATTTCAACAGTGGTTAGTTAGGAGTGTTTACGCGCGTCGACCAAAATGACAGCCCCTTAACCAGAGAGACATATGTCAAAGAAGTGTCAAAACGAAATTTAACCACAACCACACTTTCTAGGGATCATAACAAAAGAACAGAACAAGACCTCCAACACTTTCGCAATATTCGAGGGCGCTATTTTTTAATTACAATTACAGGTACTCACAGGTCATCCAACATCCAACCCAACCCATAAATCTGCTATAAATCCAACCGATTTCTGGTTTGCACATGCGTCGTAACGTGCATGGTCGTTTACGTACGATTGTCAACACTTGTTTGCTTACTAAATGCAATTTGAAATCACATTTAGCTAAGCTTAACAGCTGTTGCAAAACTTGCGTTTAGAGGTGCTTATGCGGACGATAACATTGATGTTACGGACCTTAACACCAGTTTTAAACCTCGCGTAAACAAGGCCATTATCTCCGTCATATCTCATTTAAAACCCGAGCAAAATCAGACGGAGTTCGGCACGCGTAATTTTGCTCCGGTCCATTTTCTGAAAATACCTCCGATTTCAGCCGATCCAACAGTGGCGTGCAACAGGGTCACATCGTAATACCGTAATGACCGTAATACCATTGTATAATACGCTCAGTTAGTGATGACGTAGGTTGGTCTAAGTCAGGGCGCCGGCGCCGTTGCCATGGCAACCATGGATGCAAACTCAAAATGGCAGTTGACGTTGACATCACTTGCGTCAAAAATTTTCAACAGTAAACGGTGTTGCGAGCTGTCATTGTCAGATAACAAAATGTATGAAAGGCCGTTCCAGGTCATTCCTGTGCCTGTGACGTAGGTTGGTTTAGCTCAGGCCGCCGAAACAAACCCAAATTGATAGTAGGTAGTTGACGTCGAGGTTGACGTTGACCACAGTTCTACCATTGTTTTTAAACTGCACTTGTCCCTCCTTGCACGGTGTTCTGCTGAGAAAAAGGTGATTTCTACCTGGAACGCTTTGCCTTTTATACATACATTATTTTGATATTAGACAGCCCTCAGCACCATTTATTGTTGACAATTTTTGACGCAGGTAATGTTAACGTCAATTACAATTCTGTATCCATAGGTTGCCATGGCAACGACGCCCTAACCCTAACCTACACCAACCTACGTCATCCTTAATTGAGCGTATAATTTTCGTCGGTAGAAAAATATACGTAGGTACCTACTGGTACTTTAATGTTCTTTTGATATAATTATTGTAGAACATCTTCAACTTTATCGTAATCTTAAGCACAATTTTAATGTATAGATTGACGCAAGACGTAACGTAACTGTAGCCGTAACTTAAGCGCAACCGTACCGTAGACTGAACATGCGGTTCATTTATAGATCAGCCGTAACGCTAGACGTAGGTATGCGCTTCAATTCAACCTTGTTGCTGTTTGACTTTGACATTCTGAAAATAAATGTTCCGAAAAAAAAATGAATAGTGACAATTTAACTAATCATTTGCTGGTTCCTGGTTTTAACAGTTATACCTTTATTGTTGTAAGTGCAGTTAAAGTGCTGCTGGACGCACACAAGCCAAAGAGACAGTACAGGCGTTGGAAAACACGGCCCCTTATATCGAGATCGCCGTTACCTCTGGGTTTTACAGGGCTACATTCCTTAAAATGAAAGAGATTGACGATGAATAATTCTTCAAATACACTAGGATGACGGTTCCACAACTTGATAGCTTTGTGAAGAACTTGAGTAACAGACTACGAAGACGTCACTTTAGTGATGATGTTTGTCCGGAAGAAAAAGTGGCTATGACTCTTCAGTAATATATTCGATTCTATAAGTAGATCTTTATGAGCTATGTAGTTTTCTGTTTTTTTTTTAGTAACCTGTCACAAGGCTCTAGTATGCAAACTATTGCATGGAAATATAAAATGGGCATTCACTGTGCATTACCAGATTACCACGAGGAGCAGTTTTTTGGTTATCTCTACTGGGCTGTCAAAAACTGACGGATCACAATACACCAATCACAGACTATGAACCAATGAAGCAATGAAAACGAATCGACATGCGTTCTGATGGCTTGCCGTAAGACGCTGCCGTAGCCGTAACGTGAAAGATGGACTTGACCTATGTCTTGCGGTGCGCTAAGTTTACGGCTACGGCTGGCGTTTGATTCATAAACACTTACATTGGTTTGCATAAGCTGAATTTCTTACGGCTACGGCTGAAGTTACGGCTACAGTTACGTTACGTCTTGCGTCAATCTATAAATTGAGCTTTAGTTTAAAATCTTATTTGAAGGTGCGTTCAGTCAGTTTATTCAGCCGCAAGTTTTAATTTTAGCCGTAAGCGCTGCATCGCTTATTGGCTGATCTGAGGAGGCTGGTTCATAAGAGCCAATGGGCGTCGCTGCGATTGCGACTAAAATTGAAACTTGCTGCTAAATAAGCTGACTGATGACTGAACGCACCTTAACAGCACCTCCCAGCCTCTATGCTAGAAACAATACAGGTTTCCTAATTTGAGCGTCTCTTTCTGGCCCGTGACGTCACGTTCGATTGCACAGTGAATCGTCGCAGTCATAGTGTGCCAACATTGCCCCGATTCCGTAAGCCGAACGTGTGTTTTGATCATTTGATGGTGTTATTATTGGTATTTATACAGTTTTTACAAGTAGTTATGGTAAATAAATGTTGTGTGCCACTATGCAAGTCCACAAGTTATACAGTGATGGCCATAATACCTACACCATTAAAAGTATTAAAACTGGGACTATTGGAACACGCACTTACCTGTGCTTTCTGGGCACGTCCATATATCGTTGATACATTCATTACAAAAATAGTTGTATACGCGCATCAAATGCCTCTCTGGCAAATTCTTCTATGCGAAATATTTATTTGCAATATTCATTGAGAAGTTCGTTATATTTTTAGCGACTTTCCCAGCATGGTTGGCTTTAGAATTCAAAAAATAAAACGCACTTTCAACACGGCGGAGCAATGTAAATACAAATGGCGCGATCACTTATGGCACACTGTGCCCAGAACGTGCCGAAAACAGCTGCGCGGAATCGCGGATTCTCCATCTCTCTTTTGAGGAAACCTGTATAGAGAAATGTTAGCTATGCTTGGTTAGCTGTGTTTTGACACAATGTTTTCAAGGTTATGCCGTATCAGAGACTGGGATATCAGAAAGTGTTTGCTTTGGAAGGCAGCTTGCTTTCAATTCCTGCACTGCAGAAGAACCTTGTTGCATTGTAATTTCATGTTCTAATCGTCCTCACAAATCCGACTGGCAAACAAATTCAAATTGTTAACATGCACATCTACTGTTCTGAATGTTCGCATCAATATTTGAGTAAGCGTTAGAGCTCATAATATGAATATATTGGTGTTATTTTGTACTCTTTAGGAGCGGCACTTGGCACATATCAGCATTTTGCTAGGTAATCTGCAGTTACCGCTAGGTACGAGACAACCCAGATATACCCAGGGTAGAGCAATCCTCCCTTCCACATCTCAGAGTGTTATAAGTATAAGTATTCATATCATACTGCGGAGAAGGTCATTTGCAAAATCATACCGCCTATGTTTTTACGTTTTTAAGTTACATCGAATGTGAATAGTGATATATACTTAATGGTGAGCTGATGATGGGTGAATAGAAATGGTAAAAGAAATCAAGGAAACTATAGCTTTGGCACAAAGCAACGGGGTAAACGAATGCTGCCTATGATGAATGTCGAATGTGATAATATGAACATTATGAACACATGCAGCAAAGATTGAACACATGCACCAACAGCAAAGGGACAAAAGACAATAGAAGTGATAGGTGCGCATGTGCACCATTTTCAGCTCATTACTTCAAAAACCCACATTCTTCTATCTGATGGGACCCTCTGTTGTTCCGTCAGTAACATTGGGTGCTTTCCACCTAGCCCCAAGTTTGGTATACCTGCCATTTACGCATGTGCGGGTGCCAAACGGTGCTTTCCATCTACGTGTTCTTACCCGATTCTGTGCCGTTCATTGGATCACCTGAAATTTTGTGCCGTACTATGGAACATGTGCCGTCTGGTGATATTTGTACCGTCTGGTGGTATTTGTACCGTCTAGGTGGAAAGCACGCATTGCCTATCACAGAATAGGTACGCCCCAAACAACATTATGTTAGAGCCAACGTTCTAAGGAGCCAACTTAACAGAGCTATGCAGCCAACATAACATAATGTTGGAGGAACATAATGTTATGATGACGAAATTACAGAATCACCCCATCCCCATTAGCTTATGCGCCGTATGGTTATAATTTTAGCCGCAAGCGCAGCAATCGCTCATTAGCTCTTGTGGCACAACGCATGGCATGAAAGCTAATGAGCGATGCTGCGCTTATGGCTGAATTGAAACCATATGGCTTAATAAGCTAATTCGACCCATTTTCAGTTATATAAACTGCGCACAAATTGAAGTGACAATTTTATTTTGGGACGTTTTTTCAAATGATCATAACTTTTTGAAAAATGATCGGAATCTGAAGCAACTTGCACTGTTGTGAGGATCCATTCTTCTATTTTGTGAGCCGTATATATTTAAGCCACTCAAAGTGAAGGTATATCTCATACAGGGTGATGCACAAAGGCGTGCAACTTTCTGCTATTTTCATCTTGGCACCGGAATTTTTCACGTCATGCTGTATAAACAAATGTGACTGCGTCTTGTAGCCTGTAGTATCTGCAACTCATAACTGTTCAGGTTTTCACTTTACGTTATGTACTTCAAGAGATATGATTTTTCTTGTACAAAAGTACCAATTTTTTTATAAAAGAGTATTAATTGTACGAAACATTTTGTTAATTGAACGATAATCATCTCAAGATGGGATGATTTGTTGTCTCTTCAGGGACCATAAATTTGATTGTCAATGATAGCAAAGAAATAAGACATACAGGGTGATGGGAGAAGACTGCGTTTTTTCTTGGCGCAGCGCAGGCAGGAATGGTTATATCACTCGGTACAGGTACTTGGATTGACTGTATCTTGTAGTATCTGTAACTCGTAACAGGTTCTCTTTTTACTTTGCATAACGTGAGTACCATTGGTCAACCGTCCGAGTCGCATGCTGCATGTCCAATGTCCATGTCCATGTTCACCTGTCAACCCGATGAACTTGCGGTCACAAGATTATTCCAGGGCACTTGAAGGTCTTCGGGTCCGCAGTCAACTTTTGTGCAGTGATTTATTATGGTACAGGCCAAAATCTAAACTCCTTTTATGTGTCCCAATCTTCTTGAACCTTGATCCGATTACCAACAATTGCAAAAATCCATTGCTTAGATACAAAGATACGACTTTTTATTGTTAGCTCTTTGTTGGTGACAGTTTCATGTGACGGAATTGTTGCCGTTGAACAGATTGCAAATTGGTATTTTTTACGAAAAAAATCATATTTCCGTCCATGTATAATGTAGAGTGGAAAAGTAAACGGGTCTGTATTACAGATACTACAGGCTACAAGATGCGCTTACGTTCGTATATACAGGATGACGTGAAAATTTCCTGTGCTAGGATAAAAAAAGCAGTACTTTGCATGCCCTTTTGTATCACCCTGTATGAGGCATTCCTCTGCTTTGAATGACTTGGATATGTATGGTTGAAGAAAATAGAACAATGTATCTTCAAAATAGTGCGAGCTGTTTCAGACTCCGATCATTTTTCAAAAAGTTATCGACATTTGAAAAAACCTCCAAAAATAAAATTGTCACTTCATTTTGTGCGCAGTTTATTATCGTAACTGGACTAAAGTACTTAAGAATCGCTCAAATTTGATTTTTTTACTGAATTAAAATCTTACCAGGGAGCTCCGCTGCTTCGTTGATTGACTGCTTCAATTGTCTTGTGCCTTTTTGATGGTGCAATGTTGGTGACTGAATATAGAATGAGCATTTTTGGGAAGTTGTATCATCTCTACGATCACCTACCTGGACAGGCTAGGCGTAGCTAATAGGGGATTCTAGTACCGTATGATCAAAAACTTTCCTCCTCTAGGTAGGCTGTGGTCTGGTCATTGGCAGGCAAACAAAGCTGATTTTGGTCAGGCCTGCCTAGAGGAGGAAAGTTTTTGATCATACGGTATATGGAGTGGTCGAAAAAGCGCAGCCGCAAATCTGCTCAAAAGGCGGCAATTCAAACAACTCGTGCAAGTTTTTATTTTTACATGAGATATTGGCTAAATCGGTAGTTATTTCATACAAGAAATTGTCTACGTGTACTAAATTTATAGAGAATGAAATCAAATACAATTATCAAATACTGACGTTATACACTAAACAACTTTTGTTGTTGTAAAAGTCAGTATTTTACAAATGGGAAGTGTGAAAACACAGACATCGATCGAACGGGCGAGCGGCCATCACTATCTACAACAGTTTATGTACCCACTTATTTATGTTGGTAATAAACAATTTCCTTCTTAAAAAAAAAAACAGTGAAGTGATAACACTAGAAATTGGCAGAACTTGTCACCACCAATCTGATATTTTGTTAGTTATATCATAACCTATAATCTGAAGCACACGAAAAGCAAGAAGCAAGCACGTGCAGCAAACATAAACACGTGTCTTTTGTAATGTCTGCGACACTTCGGATTCGACCAGTGTCACCACCAAAAGGTTTACATAACCTAATCCATTTTTCTGACTTGTTGCATTCCGTACAGTTCTTTGAATGACCTCGAAATTGACGTTTGGGGATATAACCTTCACGGTATTTTAAGAACATTTCTTGGAAATCTTTCAAAATAAAACAAGTTTTGGTCATTGTAGCGGCCATCATACTTCTGCATCAGTTCCAATAATAGCAATGTTTATTGAATCCACTACTATTATTTTCGCCGACTTCCATTATGTGCGAAAACCACTAAAAACACACCCTATTGCTCGATTATACTTTTTTGTCAACTAACAGCCAGTTCCACCAGCGAATTTAATCATTGTTAGCTGATTGAGATATTTTCTTTGGTTAATATTGGCTTAGTGACCACCAGAAAACACAAGTTTCACGCAAGATTATGGAAAAATGTTTAGATCACAACAGCTTGTATGCATTTTCCGTGGTAATTCAACCATCAGCACTGACCAAGAATGCATCAGAGAAAATGTGTCAATTAGCTAACAATAATTAAATTCGCTGGTGGAACTGGATGTAAAACTTACGAATCTATTGCAAAAATTAGTATTCACTCAAATTACTGTGTTAATTTCCGGAATTTGCACGAGATTTATCACGTGACCAGAGTGTACCAATGGTATAGCCCCCTGTACTTCGCGCATGCGTCAGGAGAAGAGATAAACTAGATTCGTCTATATTTCAAGTCGGACAGAGTTTTGATCGTATCCAAGCCAAAGCTGCGATAAAAAACGCACTCTGTGTCTTACCATTCTCGACAAAAATGGCCTGGGCGTCGAATTTGAATCACCCTGTACATTACTTTTTCCTGGCCCATGCCTGCCGCTTCAAGAATTGAGTATGAGTACCTAGTTATAAAAACTTATAAAAATCAATCAATCCTCTCAAGCAAAGTACTGTAACAAATTAAGAAAAAACAAAAATAACTAAAAAAGAAATTTTTCCAGGTCAAATAATGTTCCTAGGATGGCGCGCGTAAAATTTTACTATCTTCAGCTGTGATCAGTTTTTCTCGGATTTTTTATTCTTTTCACCTGTTTATGTGGAGATCGGTATGGAGTAAAATCTCTGAATGCCAGTTGACAGAAAATCACCGGCTTAGATTTAGAGGCCTTTTAAGAGGGCTCTTGAATAGAATAGACTATACGTATTTGTTTTGGCACGATTGTCCTTCAAAGCGAAAAAACAGTACTGGCTAGTCGTATGTTTATGACCTGTCCTGTCACCATATAATATTGGGTAGGTGTCTGCCTCAAGTTCGAAAGTGATGAGAACAGGTACCTGTGAATTCACAAGTCTTTGCCTTTCGACTTGTATAACACCTTTTAACCCAGGCCAATAACTATCTAAGCACCCCCGAGGAGTGGCGAAAACCGTTTGTTTATGGCATTATATAGTAGCTATCGTTCAACACACCGGACTTGACTTCCTTTATTTTACATATTCCCAAAGGAATAACTCAACATAAAAACCTTCATCCTTACCTGTAAAGGTACCGACCGACTTATTGGAACAATAGAGGCTACCATCCACAAGGGGTTGTATAATACCAGATCTAATTTTGTTTTAGCTCCAAGATTTCGTCTAGAAAAAACCAAATCTACGTTCAGATATCTGTCTATTAAGTTTTTTAATTTGTTGCCGGATGAATGGAAGTGTCTAACTGTCAGCAGCCTGGAAAGAAAACTCAAGCGCTTTCTGAAGACACACTGTTTCTACACAACTGATGAGTTTGTTGATTTTTCGAAAACATCTGATCTTAACAGTGTGCTGTCGGCCATGTAAAAGTTTTAAAATTTTATTATTGTATAAATTCAATGTATTTTATCTCTATTTGTTATATTTATATTTTATTTTATTTTTACAAGAGGGAATAGTGGAAGATCGGCCAGAGCTGAACTATCTCCCTAGCTTATCTGTACCTTCACGTTAATGTACATTTAAGTTTAAATACATCTATCTATCTATCTATCGAACGGCTCCTCCGCCAATTGTACGGGTTGGTGATTTATCCCCCAGTTGTGGTCTCCAGTGAAAATCAGAATATCATTTCTCCCAAACGGTTCAACATTTCCAGTTCATTTTTTCCCTAATTAGGAAGTCTTTTGGATTTGAGGATGGTCGGTATAAACTACCTATAAACAATTCTATCCAATCCTATTGAATAATGCACGCATTATCACGCGCATACATGCCTGCATTTTCTCAATAAGACTGGATAATAGTATATTATTCAACAAGCCATTACCCGCGAGTGAAATACTATGCTTTATCCTCGGCTTTATCCAGTCTTATTGAAAAATGCAGGCATGTATCATGTATGTATGCGCGTGATAATGCGTGCATTATTCAATAGGATTGGATAAAGCACAGTATTCTACTCGCGAGTAATGGCTATTAGTGCTATTACTCATTCGGATGATTTACGACACTCGCCCAATCATTACCCGCTTGTTGAATAATATACTAATTCAACAACAAATATCTCAACGCGTTCACTAGCGGATTTTAACATTTGAAGTCTTTTATTTAGTGGAACGATTTTTGTGACATTTTGAGATGACTACTACTGGAATACTTACACATTATGTTTTTCCTATGACCACGATTCTTTAGTGAAAAATAGGCAGGTACCTCGGCAGGTACTTACCTACACTGTTTTGCGTTCACACTTTTATTACTCTATTTCCTTTTTAACATTTTAGTGAGAGAATGTGACAGTTTAGTGCGAGAAAATCGATGTCGTCGAAAAAATAGGCATATCAGTACAAAACGTCACACTTGATTGCGGACGATCCCTTTTCCAGGTAAAATCTAATAAAAATTGTCACGAAAGACCTCAAATGTGGAAAAACTCACCTTGGTCCAAAGCTCAGCCCAAAGGTACCTTCCTACAGAATAAATGTGCATTTGGGGATAGGTAGGTAGGTATCAAGGTATCAATTGCATAACTGCTTAATTGACCAACAATAATTCTTTTTTGTCGCCTGTACGTATGAAAGATCCTTATCGGTTTTCAGTGTTTTTTTTTAACAAACTAATCCAACAGCTCTCCCCCAGAAATCTGCAGAAAAAGACGATTTGAAACAAAACCTCTGCCTTTTGACTACAAGGACCCCCTGCTTTGTGACATTATTGTCGGACGGCGCTAGCTCCCAAAATTTCGCAACGTGATAATTCACACCTCAGCGGGTGTACCAACATTGTTTACCTAGCTGCGATCTATGCTAGCTTTCATCTACCGCTTTTCTTTTATATTATTTAGGTATACCTACACCTCCAACCACCCCTCAAAGGTCTCAGGTGTTCATTTTGGAATTGAAATTTTCCAACCCAGATTTCTTACCGCCAAAACTTTTCCCACTAAAACGCCAAAACAGTTCGATTTTTATTTTGAGGAGACATTTAGAACTCGTATTTTTATGTTTTCATCTTTAATCTCTTCGCCCCCACCCTACTCTTATTTAAAATTTCAAATAAGTAGCATATATACCTACTTATCTTGTGATACATCAAATTGACGGTGATAAGATTCTCTGTCTGGCAAACATATTCTGAACTTTCTGAGAATATTTTGGGATTGGAGGGTTGCTTGAAAAATTCCAAAATATGTTTGACACAAAAAGAGTTTCATTATCCCCCGAGGGCCCCTTGCTTGATGATTAATGTCGTTTAAAATCCTGCTGCGGTAGCACTTGACCGGTGTGCCTTTAGTGAGGAATCATTCAAAATATTTTCAAAATATTCGCAAGAGATCTCGATCAAAGAACAAAGGTCTCTGTGGGACAGCACAGAGTGAAACACCCCCAATGGATTCACTTCCTGGGATTTCACTTCCGTGAATCGTCTGCCACCTATAGCTTCTGCTGAAAAGGTAAGTGGGTACCATATCCACGATCCGCCTATTTTTGACAGGTAGATGTAACAGCTTTCCGGAATTCCGGCTTTTTGGGCCCAGCTTTAGTATAATATCCACCTCTGAACAGTGCAGGTGAAAGTGTGTACAGATAATTTGTGTCCACTTTCTCAAATTATTAGGTCCCAATCAGATAGTGATGCTCTAAAGGATTAAATTTGAAAGTGTTCAACTACTGCCCTGTTGGTAAGGTTTTATCTAATCATCATAAACTGCACCGCGAGGTTTCGAATCAAAATGAATTAAAACCTTTTTAAAACCTATACTGATAGTCTTCCTACAATCCATCGAAACTGTTGATATCTCTCTAGGAAATCAAATTGGATTAAACAATAAAAATAATTTAGTAAATATTAGTCATAATAACGATCTACCTACCATTATAAATACTTGAAAGAATTCGCTCAGTACTTGGTCTTACTCATTCATAAATATCACTCTTATGAAAGTTCTGTTGCATTTTCTATCGTTTCTTATTCTTGTTTTTTCCTCGGTTTCTTCCTTTTATTCTTAAGTATGAATAAATAGGTACCTCCCTTACAGAAAAACACTACTGGTCAGTAAGTAGTTTTCAGTATTTAACTACTCAGTGTTAGTAGTTTCTCTGTATTTATTAGTAGTTTTCAGTATTTCGACCCCAGTATTTCATCTTGAAAATACTGAACATTTAGTAGTTATAGTAGTTTTAAAAACTGATGCAGTAGTTACTACCAGTATTTAAACGTAAAAGCACTGAACATTCAGTAGTTTTAGTAGTTTAATAAACTGGGTAACTACTGCACCAGTAGTTACGACCAGTATTTTGACTTGGAAGCACTAAACATTTAGTAGTTTGAGTAGTTTCATAAACTGGGTAACTACTGCACCAGTAGTTCCACCAGTATTCAAACTTGGAAGCACTAAACACATAGTAGAGTTCCGATATTCCAGTAGTGCTAGTAGTAAATATCAGTATATGTAGCTATATACCTACTTACTATTTTAACAAAAAAGGTGAAGAATGAATGAGCTTCATTAGCGCAATCGAGTCTCTAACAGTTGTTCATGATTTTATTATAAAATACCCAAGTTAGAATAAGATGATATTATCAGAGGTACCTACTTTATCAATAATTAATAATAAAGGAGAATACCACAAGCAAAGCAAATTGTGCAAGCGGAACATGGAGTAAGCGGAAGAAAATAAACATAATAACCCAACAAGACTATTCCCGCTCTGTTAAATAAACAACCCACCCACATACCTACCTGCACTACCCTACACGCACTTCGGTGACAGCAACGTTGCCCAGTACTACATAAAATTGTAAACGGCGTCTAAGAATCCCTTCAATTTGACCGGTTCAGTATGGGTTTAGTTGCTGCGTTTTGTGATATGGATTCTGACGTGGCAACCATGTCTTCCTGTTTTCGTTTATGCGGCTGTCCAGCTTGCCGGAACAAAAGAATAGAGAAGAAAGGACCGGCCCTCCGGCCTGCTCTCCATCCTCTGTTCTCTCAACTGGCCGTTCAGTAGAGTTAGAGTGGCTTCTCTTGGGGTTGTTTGCCGCAATTCTATACCTACAGGTGCATGTTTTTGACTCAGGTGTGTGCGTACGCATATTAAAATCACATTTGGTTACCGTCTTACACCGCGCACGAAATTTGATTATCCAAGTGCGGCTGCAATTCCTGATTTACCATCGTAACTCCGATATTTTCTTCATTTCTATCACCGCGCTTCAGAAAATCTGAAACGCCGCGTACCCAAACAAAATGAAGGATCTGTGAATGTTTGCTGGTTGAATTTACAAATGAGAGAAATAAAGTCTCTGTCGAATTCTAAGACTGGATTTTGTTTTTGTTTGATGACTGCGATGAAATTAATAGGTAAGGATTATGAAAGCTGTAGGAGGTAAGGAATGATGTACTTACATAGAAAATGTGTGTTTAATATTTATTGTTATAGGTATTGTTGCTGAATTATTGGGGAATTACTGTTTTTTTTTAGAATGAAATGAAGAGATGGTGCGAGTGTAACACCATTTCTTTTTTAAATGCTTTTTCATTTAATGTGATTTTTACAGAGCACAACATTTACCTATATTTGCGATCTCATGAAGGCCTTATTTACGGATGACGAAATGGCCACAAGTTCCCTGCGACAGGGACACAAGCGAATTTTCAAAAAAGTAAAGAGGCCAAAAATCGGTTGAATCTTGAAAGTGTGGAAGCTATAAAAGGTACCTAAGCAATTAATTCACTAATTAATTGATGGGATTTTATTAATATCATTTTTTATGTCGTAGTCCATGTGAAGCAACACCAGGGAAGCACCAGTGAAAAGAGTTATTAAGCAAAAAATTGAATAATGAACCCAAACAAAAAAAGAATCAATAAATAATAATATAAACTTTTCACGTTTTGTTTTTTAGGACGGAGTTAAATTGGTGAAATGAGGCGTTGCGGAATCAATCAGTGTGGGTTTATCAGGTGCAGTAGTTTAATACTGCAGTATTATTAATACTGCAGTAGTTTAATACTGCAGTAGTTTAATACTGCAGTAGTTTAATACTGCAGTAGTTTCATTCTGCAGTAGTTTAATACTGCAGTAGTTAAATACTCATATCCGCAGTAGTTAAATACTGCAGTATTTAACTACTGTGAGTAGTTGGCCAAATAACTTCTGGGAACTACTCAGTAGTTCCCAGTATTTTTTTTAGTAGTTTTCAGTAGTATTTTTCTGTAAGGGCTAGATACCCTATACCTATCCACTTAATGAGCTCACCAGAAATTGCACAATATCATCTAAACTGCTTAACACAGTTTCCTTAACATGCGGTGTGCGGTGAGTTTAGTGGGTGAGGCCCACGAAATATTCATTTTAGGTGCAGACATGCTGAAAATGAGAGTTGGAGAAAAGATTGAATAAAATTTTGGAGGGAAAATTTTCCAAATCGGACCCACGGTTTCCGAGTTTTCATCTCTGGAAAATCTGCAAATTTTTCAACTTTTTATCCCGTGAACAGATTTTCACCACTTTTTTTTTAACAAGAGGTAGGTAACTGGCTCTTGAACATTCTCCAACAATTTTTTTTTCAATTTTCCGGGAATTTTCCTGTTGAAAATGTAAAACAGACCTAGGTTATCGAAACCGGACTTGAATGATGGAGCTTGAAGTGAAGCCATAATCTTTACAATAAGATGATTTGGAGAAAGGATTTAGGCTTTCCCGGAAAATTCGAATTTCCAAAATTTCCAATTTCCTGCAAATTATTATCAATCTTTCCGTGGTGCCAGCTTCAGATCGTTCACCTTCATCTATGTACCAATGCGTCTGACTGCCCCACTCGCTTCTTTTTCTAAATATTTAATTTGGTTCCTTGTGAAAAACTGCAAATTTCTAACTTTTTAGAAAAAGAGTATCTAAGTGATTCTTGGACATTTTCAGGCAATTTCTCTTAAAATTCTCCAAGTTTTCCAAGAGTTTTCCACTTTGAAATGAGTAACCGCCCTAGCTTATCGAGATCAGATTCAAATGATGGAGCTCTAAATGAATCCCCTATTAGAGAAAATATCTCAATTCTCCAATCATTTTCTCAAACTCCAACTTCCGAGCTAACTTCCCACACCTATATCTTCCAAAATAAATGTCACTATTTTTTTTACATATTTCTCTCGTGTTCTTGAATGGGAGACACCGTAAGTGTTGATAGTATATTACATACCGAGGTGGAAAGCGTCTCATTACAGCCAAGGGATTCAATATATCACCGAGGCGTGCCGAGGTGAGATAGAATCCCGTAGGCTGTAATGACGCTTTACTCCGTGGTATGTATAGGACTTTATTCACAATGATCCAGTTTAAATGCAAATTACTGGTTTTATTTGAAGTTTTTCGCGTCAAACGTTTTTATCAGGTAGGCATAGGCAACCTCTTCAAACAATCCATCCATCAACACTTCGCGCTCCGCGACAGCTGTTTAGATCAGATCACCTCTCTTCATACGTCACTTTCGGTCCGTGGTCCGGGAGTGACATTATTTTCCAACCTGTAAGGAATCATTCACTTTCCAACTTTTTAAAAGTTAAGAATGTATCGATTGCTAACTTATTGTGAATAAAATGATAATACATCGGTAAAAATTCGCTTTTGAAAACTGAAGCTGTCAACAACTTCGATAATCTGTATATTTGAGTAGATGAATTCAGCCCGATTATTTCGTTTAAGCATATGCAACGGAGTGTAAATATTGAGGAATTGAAAAGTATGTTACAGATGCTGAATAAATTAAGACAAAATAGGAATATGGAACCAATTCCATCAATGGGATCTTCAAGGGATCCGCCTCAACCTCAAGAGAAAGTGAAGAAAGCAAACATCTTTTCTCGATTTTTCACAATTAAAAAGAGGAGCTGTCCCGCTCCAGGAGACGCTGAAAGTGCTGATTCCGACAGCACTGTGAGCAGATATCAGTCGTGCTCGTCGATAGATACGTAAGTGTTCATTATTTTAAGCTTGTTATTAGGTATACATATAGCCCATTAATTTTAGATGATTATTGCATACAAAGTCCTTGATTATTAGAGCTACAAGGATGATAATCACTCAACTATTTCCCACTGTCAAGGGCTACCAAATAAATTGGATGTAAACAACAAAATCTGACGGCTGTCACTTCGGACCTTTTTTTTTTGCAATAATCAGCCAAATTTCACTCGTGCTTGAGATTTTCCCAGATAATTTTAGCCAAGCGTTTCCCTTCAGATGATTGTCCCTAGATAGATGCGCTCCTTCTACGGAGTCGGCCGTTATCGTTAAAATCAGCACTTGCGATCGCTAGGCCAAAATTATCGTGAAAATCTAAGCACTTGTGATATTACTTGTGAAAAAATCGATCAAATCTTGTAGTGGGGGGGTTAGCGGAATGGTCTGTGCATTTTGTGATCAAAGCATGAAATTTGGCATACTTGTTCAGAAGACCATTTTTCGCAATTCCAGATGTGGCGCCACGCGAGATTTTGCGCCAGAGACACTGTATTGCGGTTAATATACCTGCTAGGGGTAAATTCTGCAAAAATGGTTCCTGGCCGGTCTCTGGTACCGCAGTCGGTATTTTTAAGTTCTGTTTAGTTAAAACTACGTGTAGAAATGAGTGAGGAGTACATTTTTGCGAGCAAAGTTCCAAATGCTGCCTTTATACGTTGTTTTAATACATTTTAAGGCCAACTTTGTTTTAGTACAGGAAACATGGTAAAAAAATTGCCAAAACCTCGGCAAAAATATGAACGTCTTGAAAATTTGATATTCTGTCCAGAATTATGTGCCCTACTACATATCTGAAATTGCCAAAAATTGCACCCCGAGGCTTCGAGTTATTGGAGGGGGGGTAAAAAATTGCAACTCAAAATGAAAGGTATGGAACCCGATGGAACCCGTCAATCCAATGGATGCAAATACGTCGTAGTTTGACGCATCACAACCAGTTGATACAATTTTGGCACAAAAAGTGTTGATCATTGTTGAAGGGGGGTCGTGGGGAAGGGCGAAACTCGCCTGGGTGGCTCTTTTTCTTCCTGGGCCATGAAGAATCGATCACGACAAGATTGGTATCTTTTCCGACTAGATTCAATGTCCTGAACTTGAATCCGATGTGTAAATTTGGATAAAAACAAGTTCGAACAAGTTAACTTGAGAAAACCTGTTTTTTCTTTGACAATTTTCACAAAACTTTTTATTACTGTAAGAGGTATTCATCTTCGGAAATATCTCAGAGGCCATTAGACTAAACTGTATTCTTCACGAAAATCATCCATTCGATCTGTAACTTCGTTTTTCGAGGTGGGAAAAATCGATTTGAACTTATGTCGGCACTGTCCGGCGTCTACTAATGACCAGAACACTACAGCATGCACTTTCAAGTAATAACTCAATACCCTGCATTGCGATTTATGACGATTTTGTCTATGTTATAGGGAATTCAGTTCTGCACAGATCCTCGAACTTTCAAAGATGAATTATAATTTTTCAGATAGTTTGGGCTATTTTCATTCAAAGATGCATGGTGTAGTGTTCTGGTCAGTAGTAGACGACGGGCTGTGCCGACTAAAGTTCAAATCGATTTTTTCTCTCTCGAAAAACAAAGTTACAGATCGAATGGATGTTTTTCGTGAAGAGTACAGTTCAATCTAATGGCCTCTGAAATATTTCCAAAGATGAATGCCTCTAACAGTAAAAAAAAGTTTTGAGAAAATTGTCAAAGAAAAAACAGGTTTTCTCAAGTTAACTTGTTTGAACTTGTTTTTGTCCAAATTTATACATCGGATTCAAGTTCAGGACATTGAATTTAGTCGGAAAAGATACCAATCTTGTCGTGATCGGTTCTTCATGGCCCAGGGAAAAAAAGAGCCACCCAGCCGAGTTTCGCCCGCCCCCACGACCCCCCTTCAACAATGATCGACACTTTTTGTGCCAAAATTGTATCAACGGGATGTGATGCGTCGAACTATGATGTATTTGCATCCATTGGATTGACGGGTTCCATCGGGTTCCATACCTTTAATTTTGAGTTGCAATTTTTTACCCCCCCTCCAATAACTCGAAGCCTCGGAGTGCGATTTTTGGCAATTTTAGATATGTAGTAGGGCACTTAATTCTGGACAGAATAACAAATTTTCAGGGCGTTCATATCTTTGCCGAGGTTTTGGCAATTTTTTTACCATGTTTCCTGTACTAAAACAAAGTTGGCCTTAAAATATATTTAAACAACGTATAAAGGCAGCATTTGGAACATTGCTTATGAAAATGCACTCCTCACTCATTTCTACATGTAGTTTCAGCTAAACAGAACTAAAAAATACCGACTGCGGTACCAGAGACCGGCCAGGAACCATTTTTGCAGAATTTACCCCTAGCAGGTATATTAACCGCAATACAGTGCCTCTGATGCGAAATCTTGCGTGGCGCCACATCTGGAATTGCAAAGGAGGGTCTTCTGAACACGTATGCCAAATTTCATGCTTTGATCACAAAATGCACAGATCATTCCATTTTTGGCCGTTAACCCCGCCACTATTGGAAAAAATTGAGAGAGGCTGGATTTTTCCATACACATGCTCACTGAGAGGTGTCCTGGAGTTCTCAAACTTTCTCGCGTACGCGTCATGATTTTTTTTTAGGGGAAAAGGTCCCTACTTTTTTGCCCATTTTAATGCCCAGTTTTGCTTGGAACATCCAATATATGGCTCGGGAAAAGTTGAAAATTGGCGTACACACTTGATAAGGCGTGCTAAACAACATATTGAAATTTTGAAACTTTTTGATGTCCGTAGAGGGAAGGGTAAAGAGACTGAAAATTTGCAAACAGACCCAGTCGAGTGTGTAGATTAAAATCCTGATTTTCCCAAGCTTTCTCATTCACACTTCATGTTTTTCTAAGAGAGGGGGTGTCATGCATATTCCCCCTAAAATACTTTGTCAGAAACTGAGGAGAGCTAAAAATTTGTGTGAGTTTTCTTGTGCTTGTGCTGAACAATATACTAGATCCCCTCATTTCTCCGATATGCTGGTTCAATGAGGGGAAAGGTGTTTCATCTCTTTGCTGGAATTATCGAATTAGGGCTGAAGTAAGCTGAAAATTCGCATGCAAGTATGATAAACTGCACTGGACAAGATACTGAGAGTCCAAATTTTTCCTATATGCGCATCATACGTTTTTCCTAATTTTAGGAAAAAACCGGTTGGATAGGTACGTATAACGTAACATCGCCGTAGCACAGTGATTATTGACACGTTGGCATAGTAAACTGATCATCGTTACCGGTAGGGGTTCGATTCCGCATTGGAATGGAATTTTTTTCAAAAAATATTCATGCACTTATATCCAAAGAGAACTGAAAAATCTGCTTACAGGCTCAGCTGAGTATTGACGCTAAATTGCTGAATATAATACAAATTCACCTCTCACATTTCCATTTTAGTTCATTATGTTGAGCAATTTAGCGTGAATGCTCAACTGACCCTGTAAGCCGAATTTCCAGTCCTCTTTGAATGTAATTGAATGGATATTAATTTATTGAAAAAAATGTCATCCCAATGCGGAAATCAAACCCTCACCTACAGCGTTGATCAGTTTTCTATGCCAACGTGTTGACCACTGTGCTACGGCGATGATAGCCGTTGTCGCTAAATACACTTATATGAAGTTACGTAATACCTATCCATCTGATTTTTGGAATTTCAGTATCTTGTTCAACGCAGTTTATCCTACTTGCATGCAAATTTTTGAGTCATTCAGCCTTAACTGGATGATTCCAGCAAAGAGTGAGTTATAAACACCTTTTCCCTAACTAAACCATGTAGCGCAAATCGGAAAAAATAAGGAAATCTAGTAGATATAACTGTTTAGCACAAGTAACTACTAGAATATTTACACAAACTGTTTTACAACTTTCTCTATAAATTTCGAGATAAGCTCAAACACCACCAAGAGGGTAAAAATTGCTGTTTCTCAAAAATATTTTCCAAGAATTATTGCCTTGGGGGCAAGTACCAAATTTTTTTCTCGTCTGACGGCGCTGAAGTGGTTGTAGTATTTTGAATTTGGCTATGTCATATTACTGAACAGCTGGAATCCGTCGTGTATTATTTAGATACCATTATGTAGTCTATGCCATTTAGGCAGGCGCGAGTTAGTGTGAAAATAGATGTCACTTTGAAACGAGAATAATGTTTCTGGCAAAATTTAGTGGAATTTTCACTTTGATCTCTCCAATAGTGACAAGCACATTTGACATTTGGTGAAAGTATTTGGACGACTTTGTCAGTGATGACATTTGAGAAATGTCATTTTCAAACTACACCAGCTACACCAACGCCATCTGTAAGAACACTGACCCCCAACTGTCGCGTTTTCGTTTGACAGCTTAACAATTTTGTTCTCACTTTGATTTTTGCATTTTGATAGTAGAGAATTTATACGTTGATGATTGATATTATTAAATAGATCAAACTACCGACTTGTGTAAATAAAATTATTTAATACAATTTCAGATTTGGCACTTCAGAATCTTTGTCATCATGCAATGGCAACGGAGATGGGTCCAGCATCCAGTCCAGTGATCCAAAAAAGCCCGGTAAAATTGGGACTTTCATCAGAAATTTTTCAAAACGTTCAAAGGTTGCAAGGGAACGTAATCACGAAAATTCTAAAGTAGAGAGTAACTACGATGGAAAAGAAACATCACCTAAATATGGGCTTAATCCATTCGAGGAAGAAGATTCTGAAGTGGATATAGAACTAGAAAGAACTGCCAACAAGGAAAACATAGAAAGTAGACAAAACAATAAAGAAGCAGAAAACGAATTGGAAGGAAGATATGGTGTTAAACACTGCGAAAAAGACGGAGCGAACAAAGGAAACAAAGAAGGATCCAATCCCTTCGAGCAAGAGGATGATTTTGAAGTGGACGGAAAAATCGAAAGAGAAAAGAAAGACGCAGAAGATGAAGGAAAGTTGGAGAAAATAGAAAAGGAGGAGCAAAGAGAAATCACGCCTCAATATGGGCACAATCCATTTGAGGAAGGACAAGATGAGGTGGATAGAGAAATGGAAACTGAAGACAACAACGCGAATGAGCAAAACATGGAAGAAACAGAAGAGAAAGAAGAAAACCAGGAAGAGAAAAAGAGACTGGAAGGAAAATATGATGCAGAACCAAATGGAAAGGAAGAAGAAAAAGAAGTAGAAAAAGATGAATTCAATCCCTTCGAGCAAGAAAATGACAGAGAAATAATAAAGAAAGTCGCAGAGAATGAAGAAATACGGAAGAATGGAGAAAACGAGAAACAAGAAGAAAGCACGCCTCAATGTGGGCATAATTCATTTGAAGAAGGACAAGATGAAGTGGATAGAGAAGTGGAAGTAGAACAAGAAAATGCAAGGAACGAAGACACAGAGAAAAAAGAAGAAAACAAGGAAAGTAAAAGGGAATCGGAAAAAAGACATGGCATAGAACAAATTGAAGAAGAAGAAAAAGACGGGGAAGAAGATCACAAACACGGATCCAATTCATCTGAGACACGGAATAGTGAAGTGAACAGAGAAATTGATATAGCAAATGGTGTTGAAAATCAGGAAGAAATAGAAAACGAAGACAATAAAGATGGAGAAGATGATGAAGATCAAGAAGAAGACGATAAAGTAGAACAAGTTGAAGATGATAATAGAGAAGACGATGAAGAAGAAGACGAACATGAAGAAGATGTTGAAATTGAAAAAGTTCAAGATGATGAAGAAGAAGAGGTTAATGATGATGGCGAAAATGGAAACGAAGAAAAAGATGAAGGAGGTGATGAAAATTATGGAGATAATAAAGGAAAAGAAGATGCTGGTGATGATGATAAAGAAGATGACCCAGAAAAAAAAGACGAAGAAAAAGATGCAGATGATCAAGAAGATGATCAAGAAAAAAACGATCAAGAAGATGATCAAGAAAAAAATGACCAAGAAAAAGATGATCAAGAAGAAGAGCAAGAAGAAGAGGACCAAGAAGAAGATAATCAAGAGGAAGATGATTCAGAAGAAGATAATCAAGAACATGATCAAGAAGAAGATGACCAAGAAGAAGATGATCAAGAAGAAGATGATCAAGAAGAAGATGATCAAGAAGAAGATGATCAAGAAGAAGATGATCAAGGAAATTATCAAGAAAAAGATGATCAAGAAGAAGATGATCAAGAAAATTATCAAGAAAAAGATGACCAAGATCAAGAAGATGATGAAGATCAAGAAGAAGATCAAAAGGAAGATGATCAAGAAGATGATCAAGAAGAAGATATTCAAGAAAAAGATGATCAAGAAGATGATCAAGAAGAAGATGACGATGAAGATGGAAATAAAGAAGAAAGAACCATGAAAGAAGAAAATAGAGAAGACAAAGAAGACAAAGACAAAGAGAACGAAGACAAAGAGGACGAGAACAAAACAAATGTGAAACATGAAGGAGAAAGCAAAGAATCATATGAGACACAACATTTGAAAAAATTCGAAAACGAAATGCTATCATTAGACCAAATAAGTCAGACAAGGGAAAATTTCATATTTCCGATCAATTTCGTTGTTGAAGGCCAAAAGGCGGATGACTTACCAGAAAATGGAGAGGAAGATGAGGTCGCATCAAAGGTTGAATTGGGCAAAGAAATGGAGATACGAAAGAAAGACGCACATAATAAGGAAAAAAGACATATGGAAAAACACAATGAAGAAAGAGAAAAGGGCGGAAAAGTAGAAAATGAAGAAAATAAAGAAAAACAAGCAGAGATCGGAGAACCAGTAGTAAGACATCGTGAAACAGGCAAAAACGAATTGACAACGACGAAAACCAGTCAGACTAGAGAAATTTTTCTGTTTCCAGGCGAATCCGATGATCAGGACCAAAGCGCACTTGATATACGCAAAAATAGTGAAAACAACAAAGGAGACCAATTGCCAACGAACAAAATATTTCAGCCAAAGAAAAATTTCCTTTTCCCAACAGAGTTTGATGTTCAAGACCAAAGAACCTCACACAAAAATGAAAACAGAGCCGCAGCAAAGGCAGTAAGCTGGGAAGGAGCGAAGCCGGTCTTGGCGACTTTTTCGAACGGCAATCGAGTATTAATCGGTCGCGAATTTATACCTCCGCCTGTGGAACAAAGAATAACATCAGTCGAGATCGCAATAGATTCGTCGGGCGAGGTAAAGAGATTGGAAAGTTGGGTGTGCGAAGACATCACCGATTATATGGACGAAGCTCTGGAAACTGCTTTGTAGTAGTTTATAAACAGTTCTTGAAACCGTCTTTCGTAAGCTAAGGAAATCAGTAAGTACCTCTATACAGCAACATAGGGAATGTTTTGTAAATAATGACCAAGCCTGGGAGAGCTGTTGAAAGGTACAGTTGACGAGACCCAAATGTGAACGACTTTTTGTTGCTATGGTCTTTTTCTCTGATTTGTAGTACTTTGAATGAGGCTTTGGCCAGTGGCGAACTACCACACACAATAATGATGATCACACAAAATTCAAAATTCATATCTGTATTCAAATCAAACTTCCAAGTATCACATTTCAAGAACAAAGATAGTCTAATTTATCATAAGACAACAATAATATTATCAAAAATGTAATTGTGTCAACAGAAACGCCCAAAATGAGGGCCATGGCCGGGTTGGAAGAGGGCTGGTCTTCACGTGCGGGGGCTGCTGAAGTGAACGTTGACAAGGTTGCATATTTTACGTCAATCCTAGTGTGGTTCTAGTGAGCTATTATTTCCTAAATTTCTTCTTTGCAAAGACGTCACGTGACAAAACTCTCAGTCAACTAGAATCACACTAAGATTGAACGTATTTTAATAAGTAGGTATTAGTCGAGGTATTAGTTGAATTAGGAACAAAAAAAAATAGCAAAACGAAGCAAATATGAATCGAGAAAAAGGCGGAGTAGGAGATGACGAAGAAAATGAAGAAGGGAAGATGAAAAAAATCAAAATTTTGGAACGAAGGTGGAAATGAAAATACTACGGGGTGTTTATAAGAAACTGTGATCGCGGCAGGCATGGGCCAGGCCAAAAAACGCAGCAACAGGCGCAATTGTTGTGATCTAAAGCGGATTCTGAAGGCGATGCGATCACAGACATTTATAAACACCCGGTATAAGTGTGAGGAAGCAGACGTTGTTTCAAAGGCATTGAAGACTGTTACAAATCACCTCATTATTTTGGTACTTCACCTACGTGTACGTTTTTTTTTTTTGAAATCACATTCCAATTACATTACATTTTATGGACTCATACTTGTAGTATATAGATAAGTTCACTTAGTTATACTAAATAATTGGTTGTTGTGTTTTATTGTACATATAATTTATATTTGACGACTTTCTGCCCAATTCTACGACTTGTTTTATTGCATTTTCTAATGAGGACTTTAAGTATTGCCCCGAGTATTGTTGACAAATCAGTGCATATAATATACATTAGGTACACCTACTTGAACCAGGTAGTACATTATACCTAATATCATGTTGGTCCTTATAGATCTTACTTAAGGTTTAACTTACAACTTATGTCAAAACTAGAAACCGAGGTAGAAACCTTTACTTTGTTGGTCAAAAAGTACCCACCTCTCGAAATAGATACCCATGTCTTACCAACCTATATGAATTATTGTGAAGTTACATTTACTTGTATTATTTTAGCTTTTTTTTTTTCAAGTGAACACAAACCAATGATTTTTGCTCTAGTCACTTAGAGGTCTCTAGTGCCTACTTATGTACTCTCAGTGATATCTCTGTGTTATAGCAAGTATTAAATAATATTGTACGTACATTATTGTATACATATTTTAGTTGGTATAGTTTGTCAGTGTCTCATCCGTTTATCTCGAAAAGCCATCTTATTAATTTGAGTTTGTAAGTATTATAGTTAATAAAATTTCGTATTAACCATTAACTAGACCATTAACCAGTCTATTAATAGGTATATTCCACGTTTCAGTTGAAAAAAAAAAACACCAGACATACCACCTCAAAAGTGACAGTGACAACACAGTTTACTGGTGATATTTTGTTCCAGAGCTCGCGGTCCAGAGTCGATGGACAGGGAGCTGGTGCCCCAAAACTTACGTCATAAGGTACATGATTTTAAACCTGTAGGTCTAATGTGCGTTGATAAGGTTGTTGAAAACTTATTTGTTTTACATGTCAGACCAGGGCTTTAGGCTGGTATAGGTTTGTCAATTTTCGAAAAATGGCCGAAATTTACATCATAAGGTACATGAATTAAACCAACAACCTTTTGTGTGGGAACATCTCCTTAATCAACAATTGGGTCACAAGACAAAATTTTTGGGGGCTCTCGGTACACAAGACAAATCTGACATTCTCAAAAGGGGCCAAAATTTACCTTCTCCTGGAGACTTTTCCTTTGACATAATTTTAGAAATGAAAAACGATTCTTACATGATTTTTTACGTAGGTTTAGAATCTGCCCGCAAATTTTTCTTATGGTACATCGCTCATAGGGTGCAACATCGAAATTTTTTTCTCAAATCGTACACCCTGTATTTTAACATAGAAATCAATTCCGTCTTCCATCCTGATTATAAATATGTATATCACACTTAGTGGGTTAGTCAACAAAACGCCTGTGAAAAAATTTATGAAATTTTGGTCCTTTTTTGGAAATTTCAAACTTGTCTTATGGGCCGAAAGTCCCCAAAAATTTTGTCACACGACAAGATTTTTAATTGAGGAGATGTACCCACACAAAATGCCGTTGGTTTCATTCATGTACCTTATGACGTAAATTTTTGGCCATTTTTTCGAAAATTGTCAAGCTCATACCAGCCTAAAACCTCCGGTCTGACGTGTGTAACACAAAGAGATTTTCAACAACCTTAACAACGCACATTAGACCCACAGGGTTAAAATCATGTACCTTATAACGTAAGTTTTGAGGGACCAGCTCCCTGCCCACAATAAAAATTAGAGGGAGCAAAGCCCCACCCTTCGACCCTCGATATCTCTAAAAATAAAAGTTTTTATTAACACTTCTGAGACAACATATCAAGCAGTTCTTTAAACTGACTTGGACTCTGTACACCTGTAGGCACTAGCCAAGTGAAAACTCTGTAACATATTTATATCATTTATTCATTCCAAGCTTAGAAAAACAGTTGCCTCTGATAATGCTGGAGACTCCGATACGGGGATAAACCACAAATCTGCACAATTGGTGGAGGAGCCGTTCAAGATCTTGTCAGATTCAAAGCGAAGCTGCTGGATATTTTTGGAGCTCTCATGAGCTTTGGACAAATTTTTCGGGAGCACATATTTGTGGTTAAAAATCAATAATACATAAGCTAAATTTCGGAATTTTCTCACAAAACATGATAATATTTGTGTTTATAATAATTCTAGCTGTCCATCAAACGAATGGTCAAAGCAAAGTCGTAGCATACAGGGTGGCCCAACGAAAACAGAACAGAGAGGTTTTCGGGCATTTCACATGATTTTTCCGAAAAAAGCTAAGACAGGTCGATTTTTATATCGAGGGGGACATCTGATACATACATTGGCAAATTTCTATATTCAGCCCCCTCACCCCTACCCACCTCAACTTTAGAATTTCAAATGACACCATCTACTTTGCGATACATCAAATCAAAGAGAATCAAATTCTTTTTCTGAAAAAACTATCTCAAAAATTTTCAACCCCACCACCCATCTTCCTAAATTTCTCTGACTGTCCCATTTTACATCCTCGACCCCTCAATTCTCTTCAATTTAATCAGCGTCATCCCAAATAGGATCTGAAGAGAAAATTTTCGGTGGAGAAAAGTGTTACCCAAATTCACCCCGTTCCTCTCCCCCACCTCAATTTCAAAACTTAACAGACACCACCTACTTTGTGATACATCGAATAAAAGGAAATTGATTTCTCTTTCTGAAAACAATTTTTTTGAAACTTTCAACCCCTCTTCTGATAAATTGAACATTCGGAATATTTTAGGGGGGAAGGGGGCTTTTTGAAAATTCTGAAAATATTTTAATCAGGAAGAGAATTCAATTCCCTTCGATTTGATGTATCACAAAGTGAGTAGTGTTATTTTAGATTTTGAAGTTGAGGTGGGGGAGTGAAGGGGTGAATTTGGGTGGCACTTTTTACACAGAAAATTTTCTCCCTCGATGCTGTGCAGGATGACGTAGACTGTACTGAAGATAATTGAGAGATCAAAAATAATTCATTGGAAACTCTGACAATTTTAGGAAGAAGGGGGTTGGGGTTGGAGATTATAAAAATACTTTTTCAGAAAGAGAATTTAATTTTCTTCAATTTGATATATCGCAAAGTGGGTGGTGTCATTTGAAACTTCGAAGTTGGAGCGGGTGGGGGTGAGGGGGCTAAAGATAGAATTCCGCCAATATATGTTTTAGATGTCCCCCTCAAGATGAAAGTCGATCTGTTCGAGCTTTTTTCAAAAAAATGAGGTGAAATGCCCGAAAACCCCTCTGTTCTGTTTTCGTTGCGCCACCCTGTATAGAAGAGCATGAATTCTGTTTCTATATGTTATTTCCCTCGTTATTTCTTATCATGAAAGTGGAAAAATGAATCCAAAATTATATTTTACGGCTACAAATTCGTTAAGAAAACCTGATGGTTTGGGCCAAGATAGAACAATCTAAATAATTGAGCTGTGTCAAGTTGTGTAAAAGTAGGTTGGGGTAGTAGGTTTGGTATAGATCATGGACCTGTACCTAAACTGGACTGGATAATACATGGCATGACCCCAACTACCGGGCCGACCCATGGTCTTTAAGGATACTGATGGTTATAATAAACGAGCACAGGTCAGACATTTAAAGCACTTGACTGCAGTCTAATGGTAGCCTTACATTGAGCATCAAATGCTGCAGCTTTTTTAGCTGCCGAGCTCTCATTGGTCACATATTGGTCATTGACAGCAATGACAGGCGTCAGGTCCAATCAGAACTCTGCAGCTAAAAAAAAGCTGCAGCATTTGATGCTCAATGTGAGGCCACCATAAGAGTGCAGAAAATTCATCGTTAATACATTCAAATAGCTCAATTTGTACTTATAGATCGAACTTGAATCAGACGTGAATTTTATTGTTATCTTCTTGAACTGGTGAAAAACACCAACGGCAATGAGAGATCTCTGCTACATTCAGTGGCCCTCAAACCTTGTTTCAACGATACGTCTTTTTAGGTTTAAATAAACCTGACCGCACGCTTGAGGCAAATTATGGTTGGGAAACACGGTTTCCGTGTTTTCATCTCTGGAACGTTAGCTTGCCCTGTTAGAAACGTCAAATTATCTCGGAGCGTTAAATAATATTTATCTACAAGCGTTAAATTAATACCCGTCACTTTTAGCACGTCGTCATGGGCGACGTGAAAAAATGATGATTCTGCGCATTCCTGTCATATTTTCAATAAATTCTGACATTTACCAAACATTTCAAAGACCATTGTAGATAAAATCCTGTACGATACACGCGTTAAAAGTGTCTTATTTTGTTCGCGGGGTTGCTCTACTCGCTAATGCTCGTTTCGCAAGCGTCCCCGCTCACAAAATAATACCTGTCACTTTTAACACTCGTATCGTAAATAGCTATTATCTACAAGCGTTAAATAATACCCGTCACTTTTAACACGTCGTCATGGGCGACGTGAAAAAATGATGATTCTGCGCGTTCCTATCATATTTTCAATGAATTCTGACATTTACCAAACATTTCAAAGACCATTGTAGATAAAGTCTTGTACGATACACGCGTTAAAAGTGTCTTATTTTGTTCGCGGGGTTGCTCTACTCGCTAATGCTCGTTTTGCAAGCGTCCCCGCTCACAAAATAATACCTGTCACTTTTAACACTAGTATCGTCAATAGCTATATTTTGTTTGCGGGGTTGCGAATAATACCTGTCACTTTTAACACTCGTATCGTAAATAGCTAATATGACATCAACGTCGATCATTTTTAGCACGGCGTTAAATAATAAAATCACCAAAATATAGTTGCTTTTTTCATTTGTCACTAAAATTGTATCTGACACTTTGACATTTTTATAGTCTGAAATATCGAAAATTCTGCGTTGTTTCGCAATTGTTCCCGCTCACAAAATAATCTCTCACTTTTAACACTTACATCAAAAATAGCTATTCCAACCGTTCCCTTTGCTACTCGTCGGGAAAGTTTTAGGGTGGCACAACCGATTTTTTTATATTTAAGTATACAGAATGGTCCATGATTATTCAGAAAAATTTCAGTGAGCTATAGAGCAGGAGAAAACATTAAGAAGAAACCTCGGAAGAAACCCAAAAACCATACATCAAAAATGCATATTAACGGAGATAAAGCCCGTCAAAGTTGAATGTAAAAAACTTGAACTCTTGATAGAAAAATATGTAGTTGTCAAATGTGTTTCGATGCTGATGAAATGCATTTTGAAAATCTGTTATAGTTTGTCTGTCGTGTCACCAAGTTACGGGTTCAAAATAAAATATGATGAAAATAAATAGCTCTGTCAGTGTTTTTTAAAATTTCGAACTCAAATATCTCCGGAACCACCGATCTGGTGAAAATTATTTAGCACATATGTTTCTACTTCCAAATTGATTGAGGATGTCAAAAATTTGACGGTTTTTCAACAAAATCCAGTGGCCTCGAAAATATGGGGGTGAAAAGGAGCAGCCCCCAAAAATCTACGCCACTGGGGCTTTTGTTAGGAAATTTATTAGATGATTGAGGCAACAGGCAACACCTCTCAAAAATTATTATCTACACAAATTTTTTTATTTTGATGGTTCAGAATAAGTCGAGGAATAAGTTATAAGAAAAACCGAGTTTACCTTCAACTTTGACGGGCTATATCTCCGTTAATATGCTTTTTTGATGTATATGGTTTTTGGGTGTGATTTTATTATTTTGTTATGCTCTATCAATCATTAAAATTTAGATAAATCCTGGACCACCCTGTATACTTAATAGTAAAGGGTCTTTCAATAAGAGTGATAGAACTTCACATTGAAATTGAACAAATTGTGTCGGGGTTAACGATATCTATAATTTACTCTATGTGAAAAAACAGTTTTTTAACATTATGTTTGGAAAATAACATCTCGTAAATGGCCTCCTCGACTTTGTTTAACGGCGTGCAGACGGGAAGTCCAATTTGTAATAATATTCTGGCAGATATCGGGCTCTATTTCAGTAAAAACACGCACAGTATTGTCCCTCAGGCTTCAATGGTTCTAGACTTGTTCTTGTATATACCAGGGACTTCAGACACCCACAGAAAAAAGTCCAGTGGCGTAAGATCGCAAGATCTCGCTGGCCAATTGAAATCGCCGTTCCGCGAAATTGTTCTTCCTTGGAAGTTTTCGGCCAACAAGTCCAAGGTTTCTTGTGCCGTGTTGCACGTAGCTCTGTCTTGTTGAAAGAAAGATATTGGCAAGGTTAATTTCTTGCAACCGAGGCCAAAAAAAGTTGCTTATCATCCTCCGGTACCGGTGTGTACCTTTCTCCATTGACCATTACCGCCCTGCCCTGTTCGTTTTGAAAAAAAATAGGGACCAATGATGCCTCTCGACCACAGATCTCTCGACCAGAATCCACACCACACGGTGATTTTCTCCGGATGAAGTGAAGTCTCCAAAATCTCTCTAGGATTGGCTTCACTCCATATTCGGCAGTTCTGTTTGTTAACAAATAACCATTTAACCAGAAATGGGCCTCGTCACTGAAAATTATGTTTTGGGCGAAATTAAGATTTGCTTCCAGATTTTCCAGGGCCCAATTAGCGAAACGCCTACGCATTAAATGGTCATTCGGTTTGAGCTTTTGCGTAAGTTGAATCTTGTAAGGGTGCAATTCCAGGTCTAAATGCAGGATCCGCCATACCGAGGAAGGAGAAAGACCCAATTCTTACGAACGTGCTAAAATTGAAAGTTTTGGAGCTTCTTGACATTTTCGCGAACAACAGCAATATTCTCCAAGGATCGAGCAGAACGGCGACGCCGAGGTGTCGTTGGAAGGTTCTCAACAGACCCGATATTGCTTCAAATTTTGAAACGATTCTTCGAATAGTCGCTTCTGTTATTGGTCGATTATCCGGACCATGAATTTCACGCAGGGCACGAAATGTTTGGCGTATGGAGAGTTGATTTCGGTAATAAATTTCAATAACTTCGACTCGTTGTGGCACTGTGTGTTATCTTATCGCATGATGATTTGTTAAGATATATTTACTGAGTATTTATGTCAAAAAATGAAGTAAAATCTTTTCAAATATCAGCGCTAACGCTGATCAAAGATCTATCACTCTTATTGCAAGACCCTTTATTTATATCTATTTTTTTAAACGAGTTTTTAAATAAATTTTTTTGTTTCCTTATTTTTTGTCTCTTTACTCCATATTTATCGTTCAAATTCAAAACAATGTATCATTATAGTCGGTACTTATTTTTCTTGACCTATTATAATCTCGTATTATAATGTATACCTACCTATAATACCTTTGCTAGAGCAAAAAATAAACAAAATTTAGAAGATATCAGAGAAGAATTCAAGTTCGAAGGATATAATATCGAGGATAACATCTTCTAAATTACATCCTATAGAGAAAAATGTCTGTTCTATGTTCGCACAGTTTTTGTTCATACTTAAAGCACAATCACTACGTATAAAAGAGATCAATTTGAAATTCGACACCCCAATACGGTGTAGCACTTTAGAAATTAGAAAGGAAAGATATATACAGTCTATACGGGAAAAATCGCTTTGAAAACTTATAATTTTTTTAAAATCTACAGAGGAATTCTTTTTGAAATATTTTCCCTGCAAATTGGCTCATATGGAAATATCAATTAGGTAAAATGAATTCTGTTGTCATTTCCGCAACCATTTTTACTTTCTCTACCTGCATCACGAACCTACGGCATGGCATATGGCCTAACCTTCCTTATGATGAGGCATGCTACTGGCTATTATAGTGGTGTTGTTGGTTGCCCTTTTGGACCTTCTAACAGCCAGCTGTGTGTTTAGGTACTGCAGTTTCTCGACAGCATGGCTGACTGCATCGCGCCCGTCAAGCTCTCACCAAAAATTGTGTAAAGTTTTAGTGTTGTGATCAAAATCGGTAATTTTTCTATTGAAAAAAAAACGAGTTTTTGACGATCAGCAATTTTGGTCGCGCAATTACATCGGGTTGAGTTCGGAACGAGAGGGTATATGAACGAATATAAATAGTGAACAACAAACACCAGCTTGCGCAAGCTCTACTCGATAACTTAAAGTTATAGTTGACATAAAAAGGTAAGATACAAACGTTGCAAACACGTCAATGTTCAACGTAACAAGATAATTTGTGGATTTTCAATTTTCATGACGTGCTGATCTGTGAAAAATGATCATAAAATTACAGGACAGGGCGAGAATCAAAATGGCTTCGACTTCGACGACCTCGAGTCAATCTCGAGGGAAAGCACAGCCCGCAGCGACAGAGACGCCATTAGTTTCAAACGTTGGCGGGAGTCAAGTTGACGTCAGTACGGAAAAAACCACCAAGATGAAGAGGACCATGAGTTTCGGTTTTTTGAAAAAGGTCGGAAAAGACGAAGCCAGCGTCGAGAATGGCGTTGAAGCCACAGAGATGTGAGTTTATAATATTTTGTATAGTAATTTGTGAATCTTGGCAAAATAAAAAAAAGCTATAGAGAAAAATACTAATACAGTTACAAAAACACAATACAGTTCATAGCTAAGTACTTACTTTGCAATTCAATAATATAACATCTCAAAATAATATTTATTACAGACCAGAAGCAAATGGTTCCGGAAGCGATACAGGAAGAAAGGGGAAGAGGAGCTTCAAGGAATCTGTCGCGCAAACTTTTTCCAAGTACAAGAGCAAGCAGAAGGAGTCAGGCGAGACCACTGAAAACTTTTTTGAGAAAATAAAAAGAACTGTTGCGTGAGTATTTTCTATATTTTTTTTCACAAAATTAGCGTTTCAAACCACCAAATTTGCCAAAAGTGAGCTAAAATTACAAAACATCTTTTGAAATGGTAGTAAAAAACAAGAACCAATTCATCCAAATTTGTTTCTAATCTAACAAAAAACGAGAAAAAACGCAAGTCAAAATTTTTCAAGGTATACTTTTTACTTGAATTAAGCACGGATTTTAAAAATTTGATTGGTCTTGAAAAATTGTGAGTATGGCGTGAAAATAGAGAGCAAACGGGATATATTACAGTTTGACAGCTTTTCGCAGTTGTTTTGAGAAGCAATACAGGGTGTTTCAGCGATGGTAGCAAAAAAATTGACTATGGGTAGATCTTGTGAAAATATGACGAAAACCTATATACCATTTTGCAAAGTTCGGCCTAATGACGAAGATACAGCCCTTCAAAGTTTTTTTCGGATTCCAAAAATGTATACCTCAGGAAGGTTCTGACGAAATTAACTTAAATTTACCATAGACTGGTTTGTCGGAGCTATCTACCGACCTGCCAAATTTTGAGAGAATCCAGCCAGTGACGTCGGAGTTACGGGGGTCAATAATTTAGAAGCATCGGAAGAAAAGTTGACTCAAGGTGACCCCCCATAATTTCTACGCTACTGGTTGGATTCTTTCAAAATTTAGCAGGTTGATAGATAACGTTGATAAACCAGCTTATGCTGAATTAAGGCTGATTTTGTCTAAGTTGCAAATTTTTGAAATCCAAAATACTTAAGTGAACTCTCAAGGGCTGTATCTTCGTCATTAGGCCGAACTTTGCAAAATGTTATATTGGTTTTCATCGTATTTTAATGAGATCTACTCACAGTTGATTTTTTTGCTATCATCCCTGAAACACCCTGTATAGGTACGAATGGAATTTTCCGCAGGCCTGCGGGATACCTAGATATTCTATAGTGCTTCATTTTAGAAAGCTATTGAAAAGTGATATGCCTGCAGAATAAACTGGACAAGCTTAAGTATAAACTCCCATTACATAACCATCACATATCACATAACATCAGAGAAACTAAATCGTTCTCGAAATTCACCCTTATGAGGGAGATATTTCATACGAGCCCTAACAACTATTTATATGTTCGGCTATCAATAGTTCAATTCTCAGTAGAACAGAACAGAATAGAATATGATAGAAAATAAGGTAGATTTGTCTAGAATAGAATAGAATAGATTAGAATAGAATAGACTCGAGAATAGAGTAGGATATTATTACATATTGCTCTACAAACAGTTGTTTTAGTCAGAAGTTCAATTTGTTGATAAAACTCAAGTATACGTCCGTTTTATTAAAGCAGATGTATTTGTTTTATTGAAGCAGGTAGGTACAAATTATCAATATAAAAAAAAACATGAAACTCCAAAAATATAAAGAAAATTTCAAGTTCGCTCGTCATCAGAAATGCAGCAGAAAAAAAGAAAATGAGATACAGTTTCTACGGAATAAAACAAGCGCAGATTAAAAATTCCCCATTAAGGACGGAGATAAACGTTGCGAAATCAATCCGTCTGGGTTTATTCCTTGATGAATTCTAACCATTTTGGTCTCTTTTGAAAGCTACAAGGATGTACTTTGGTTTGAGCCCATTGGCATTTCCGAAATCCAAAAAAAAATTAAATTTTGACATTTGGAGAAATTATTTTTGGATATTGGATATGCCAATGAGCTCAAACCAAAGTACATCCTTGTAGCTTTCGAAAGAGACCAGAATGGTGAAAATCTGTCAAGGAATAAACCCAGACGGATTGATTTCGCAACGCTTATTTTACCAATTGAACTTCGTCCTTAAAAAACAGAGATTTTGCTGGTGACGGAATGGGCGAGGAAGACTTTTATCCGAGATGACGGTGACAGTATATATCTATCAAGGCGTCAAAACAAGTCAGCATCGTACCATTCTTGTCAACATAACACATTTTTTCCATAACTTGCTCTAATGAAAAACCCTTGAAATTGATTAGGTATATTTGTATGTAATGTACAGCACCTATCTACATAAATTTTGTAGCCTATGTATCACGCTTGGTATTTGTTGAAGTGTTGTCAAAATATACAAGAATTTCAAGTTTTCTCTCACGTAAAAAAACGATTACAAAAAATGTTGTTCGATAATCGAGCGGTGTACCATTTCAGGCCCTCAGAGTCTCTTTTGCGGTTTAAAATTACGTGTGTCTTATCGAAAATAACTACTTATTTCCATCGATGTAGAAGAATTACGAAAGTAAATGCAAAATATGAAGAGTTATATAATGTTCTGTAGGTTGGTTGCTGCGTTGTCATAATATGATTCTTCTTTGTGTTTTTCCCAACCTGTCAAAATTCTGTAACATAAAATAGCTCTGGATTTAACTTCAACAAAAAACCTTTTTGTAGATAACGTGCATGACCAACACAAAAACACAACACGGTCAAACACAAAAAGGTCTTTTGTTGAGAATTCTTATGTGTTTTAACAAAAAATGAGTGGAGCAAATGGTAAAAACCGTGACGAGAGACACTTAAGAATCCTATTCCACTCTACTCTACCCTACTAACAACTGTAGAAGGGTCAACACGTTTCTAATACAAAATTTGCCTGACTTGATACAAAAAATTCCACCAAGTGCAATGTGGAGTGCAAAAGCTAGACTTAGAATAATACTAAAGAAAAATAACACTTAACCTAAAGTCCTTACTCTTCTTCCTGACGTTTACATACAAACATTCGTGCATTTTCCAAAAAATTGATGGACACAAATACGAACTCAAAAAATGAAGCACACAAAATTTCATGTAGCTGTGGTAAGTTATACATCGGCCAGACAAAAAGACCTATGGAGGTTAGGGCTACAGAACACAAAAATAACATACAAAATCACCAAATACATAACTCTACATTAGCCGAACACGTTTGGTCCACCGGAATACATGATTTTGATTTTACCGACATGCGAACTATCACTAGGGAGGCACACACAAATCGTAGACAGATTAAAGAATCGGCTTTTATTTTTCTAAATTCCGACAGTTGCGTCTCCAGTGCAACGGTTTGGTCAGATACACTTGAAGACGAGATGGGCAAGGGTCTTTTGAAAAGAAATTAAAACTACTTTTTACAGATCTCAAAATCCAGTAGTTCAAAAAAAACAGGTTTTGCCTCAGTTACGTCTTGTGACTTCTCAGTGACAGAAGCGCTCCTAAGTGCGTGGAGCGTATGACAATACAAATAGAGAAGACTATATGTTATTACCACCGTCGTCACCGATATTGGGACATCAATAATCAGCCAACCTTCTTTTGAATGATGGACTCGCCTGGTTCCTACGCAACCGTAAAAATCCGTGACGACATAATGGTATCTATTTGTATTGTCTATACAACCTCTCTAAACCTTTGAAAACGGCAGAAGAGAGCTGCCGAAACGTCAGGAAAAGGAGTTAGGATGTAAGGACTTGAGGCTAAGTGTTATTTTTCTCTAGTATTAATCTGAGTCTAGATTTTGCACTCCACATTGCTCTTGGTGTTTTTTTTTTGTATCAAGTCAGGCAACTTTTGTATTAGAAACGTGTTGACCCTCTTACAGTTGTTGGTAGGGTAAATTGGATTTTTTCACCATTCGCTCCACTCATTTTTTGTTCTAATACATAAGAATTCTCAACAAGAGACCTTTTTGTCTTTTACAACTGGTCAACTGCCAGCACGTTAGCTACAAAAAGCGAGACAAAAAGGTTTCTTGTTGAAGTTCAATTCAGAGCTATTTTTTGTAACAGAATTTCAACAGGCTGCGAAAAACATGAAGAAGAATTAGCTAGAATGTCAATCTGCCTCGTTAACACGCGGAAAATTGTTTTGTATAGGTAGCTAGAGTTGACGGCACACCACAGGGACCTGTGGGCGGGGCTGAACAAAAAAAACAAAAATCGTTTTGGACGAGTCCGTGTGTTGAAATAGGGGAAGCGACACCGTAAGCTGGAGTGGTGGACCATTACCAGGTCACAGGCGAACCTAAAATCCTACTGCAAATCTAGGTGCACCACTGAATGAACTCAGTTCGCGCAGTTAGGCTCCGCCCACAGGTCCCTCTGGTATTCCGAGTACTCTACCTTCTTTTGCATAAAAACTGTGAAAACCCGTGAAATTGTACGACAGGTTGCCTGCTCACTGGCGATTGCTCCTCAAACAAGTCTGAATTAAATACTTTTTTTACAGGACTAAAAATTCAGCGTCGACAACTCACCCCTTACCGCCACGGCAAGTACGGATACCGGTGGCTTCTGACCAGATGGCCAAACTGAGGGCGTGTTCCGATGAACAATTCCAGGAATTTCAAGCACGACTTCAGCAACACATCGACAGTTACTTTCAGAGTGAGGCAAGTGAACCCAAGCGTACTCCGGTGGTACCCAAAAAACCAACTATTAAACCTCAAATTCAAAAAATCGAAGAACCAACAGAAAGTTTCCAAAACCAAACACCCCAGTCTCCTTCGCAAACGGCAGGGGAAAAACCTCGTCGCTCGAGCCCAATCGAAATCCCGTATCAGAAACAACCTCAAAACATCCTAAAGGAGGTAGTAGTCGGATCGCCGGGTTCTTCGGTGGTGATGAAGTTAGCTGAGCCGAAACTTACAGCAAAGAAAGCCAACGATCCGTGCAAAAAAAATGGGGACATTGATTCTTATTTCCAAACGTTCCTCCCAAATTATTCAAACTTACTGAACAAAGCTACGCCCGAAGCCGTACCAACCTCCGAATCTTCTTGGATGCGAAAATTGCAAGAAATGAAAACATCTCAAAAGCAAAGACCCCATTTATCTGAGCAAGACGGGAAAGGATCTCAAAGCACGAATTCAAAAGAAGCTCTCGATCAGAAGAATTCCCATTTGAAGAAAAAGAAGGAGTTTGAAGAAGAACTTGAAGACATTCGCAGTTTCATTCAAAGCGATGAAGGAATACCTGGGTCTCAAGATTTGGTTGCGCGGTTACGTTTTCGGAGTAACATTGGTAAAAAGAACGGTGATGTAGAAAAAGACCTAGTTGCAGATGATGAAGATGAACTGGTAGATATTGTACAAGAGCTAAATGAAGCATTGGAAGAATTTGAAGAAAAAAAGGAACTATCAGCAAAGGAATGTGAAGAATTAAGGAGAGCATTATCAGAAGAATTCGAAGAAATACACACAAAAAAATTGAAAATCAAAGACACAGAAGAAAACTCAAAAGATGAATTTGATAACTGGGAATTTGTGGAAAAAGACGAAATCAAAGATGAAACGTTGTTCATTGCGCCATCGACATCGTACAAAGTTCCCATATGGGACGTGTCAGGTATAAGCGGTTGGAGGCATATTGGATTTGTCGAAGAAATGGAACAGGCGCAAAAAAAGGATGACGAATAAATAGTTAGGATCGAATAATTTTATTTAGGAAATTTGAAATAATTTTATTTTTGCAAAGTTTTTATCAAAACTATGGAGAAGGCAAGCTGGCTGTCCATTAGTCGCCAAAGTATCAAAGCAGAATCAGCAGTAGGATCAAATCTTGTCAATTATCCAGACTAATCAGAATTGGAATTTGGTGGATACTGCCAGCTGTGACTCAAAGACTGTACCATAAACTTGTTAAGACTGTTCCTATTAAAAATAGTACTGGATGCCTTACGGGCCTTTTTGGCCCTTTCACGCCGTGGCCATATTTTACCTCGTACTTATCTAGTAGTAAGTAGGTACTTTAGTACAATATTTTGTAGAACTAGTATTTTTGAATAAAAGTTGAATTGAATTTAAAACTTTGTTATTTTCAAGCACGAGGAAGCCAACAAAAGTGGACTATAAAGCATCGGGGATCCATCAGAGTAGATCCCGCGTTATAACGCGAGCGGGAAGAGAACGCTTACTTGCCCATCAGCCTGTCAGTCAGGTTATTTCTCTCTTCTTTGGCCAAGAACTCGTTTTAATCCCTTATATGCGTGATGGGGACAAATCGTTGAAGAATTTATTCCATCATAGCATCTACGAGCGCATTGCAAAGTCCAAACGGCATAACGGAAAACTGGTATAAGCCACCCCACACTTTCTGTCACTAAAGTTACTTTTTCCTTGTCTGCTTGGAGTAGGTACCACTTGTTAGAAGTATTTTTAATCGCATGTTCCTACGTTACCAACTTTTCAAAAATCAAATTTGCCATTCATGAATCCAGGAAATTAATAATTCCATTTATTTGAAAAAGTGGAAATCAGTGTACAAAATTTTGTCAGCGGTTTATCCCTCGCAAATATCAAATAGCCGCAACATCTACATAAAGTGAGGAGAAATATTGTATTTTGTCTTTATTAAATTTTATTTAGTAATTGCATCTATTATGACTATTATGTACCTACATAATATCCACTTTATTTATACTTACTGTTAAAAAAAAACAACAATCTTCAATTATTGCGAGAATTCCTGGACCCAATCACCAAGGAAATGACCAGAGAAACCACAAGAGTAACCAAAGACAAGCGGTGTCTGCCCAAGCCTTGAATCATAGGCAACCAGGGTCGAAGGGAAATCGTGCCGGATCTGATGATGCTCCTGAAGACATTAGACAGCGGTCCCAGCAGAGGCGGCAGAACCACGAAAAGTATCAGGGGCATTGCCACGGCCAGATGGGCGGTCAGACTCCTCGGAAGTAAGGTCAAGAACGGGAACAGCAGAAGCTGCAGGACGTACGGCAGAACCGGATTCAGGTTCACCACCACGTTCTGCAGAGCCGTCCTGAAAGCCATCAAGATCGGCGACAGAACGAACGGTAAGCCCCTGAGGAGGTTTCCAAAATTGTTGACGAACGGCTGGACAAAGACCCCCAGGGGTCCTGCGAAAGATCCAGCCTGTGTCATTGGCAGTAACGGTAAGAAATTTGTGAGCTCTTCCATTGGGTCTGGAACTAGAAATTGTCGTGAAATTTGGGGAGATATTTGTGGAGGAAGTAACCATTTTACCTTCAATGTCGTCCATTGTGAAGACACGTGTTGTTTCTATAAAGCTTTTGGTGCAAACACCAACTCATTACATAATGGGTATAAAATTAAATTGCACGCGTTTTCAAGCTTGTGCATGACTTCGATTGTTGTTATTAGGGAGAGTTCTGCTCGTAAATTGCTTCGTTTCAACCAATATATTGATATCAAAAATCCGTGATAATTAGCCAATGGTTTTCAAATAGCTATTGTGATATTAATTTGTTCCTGAGATTAGCTGAGTATTGAGTGGACCAGTGTCAGGGGAGGTCACGGCGTTAGAGTCGCGATGTGTGACCTGGAAGGTCTTCGCTAGATCAGACACATCGAAAGCTATCGTTCTAGGTGCAGATGTGTGGAACAAGACAGTTGGACTCGGGACTGTTGAAGAGATCTGGGGCTTTATTTTCGGGACACAAGTGATCAGTTTACATGTAAAGTCGCTGGGCAACCAGGACTGTGATTGGCTGTCTTTTTGGCAACATCACATGAGGAGCTGTCTTCCGGTTCCAAAAATAGGGCCCCGCCCTTGATAGTTATTTTTCATTGTTTTCATGTTTTTATATTTTCAAATTCGACTTATGTCATGCATATTTGCCTTGGTTCTTTCCACAAACAATCTAACAGATAGCTTGCAAAGTTTCAATGCAGAAAGGCAAAGCAGAAGAAAGAGCCAGCAATGAACGCCTTCACGTTCAAAAGTAGATATTGGCACATAGGAATGTCTGCAAAGTAACTCCTGGGATGATTTGCTCCTGTATTATGTATTATCCTGTATTATTTAAATATTTTAAAATATTGTTACAATATTGTTCAAATATTGACTAAATATTGTTCGAATTTTGGTGAAATATTGTTAAAAAGATTGGTGGAATATTGGTGAAAGATTGGTGAAATATTGTTAAAATATTGTTAGAATACACGCTGGAGACTTCGACGCGAGGATAAGACACATATTATGCGCAATTTGCGGAGGAGCGAGATAGTTGTCGACGCTTGACTTGAAGAGTGGCTACTGGCAAGTTGGACTGCACTACAAGGACAACTATAGCATTGATACTTTTTTCACCACATATTATTATTACTTATACGTGAAAAAGTATCAGTTTCACAGAAAAAAAATCATTTCTCAGGTGAAGATCGAACCTCCTGCAGCATGTTAAGCAATGCTTCTTTGTCTACACCACCAAAAGGTAAAGGTTTGTTCGCCGCATATACGTTGTGTTTTAAAGATAGACCCTGGATTAATTAGAAGCTCTCATTGGACGGAAGTAGATTTTTGATATGATTAGGATTGGTCGGTTTTGCATACTTTTAGCTGACCATCAAATTATTCACACTATATAAATCGAAATACTTGGGCTAATCGTGCTTTGTAAATTATTTAATATTACAAATCAATAAATCATTCTTTGATTATTTGTTTGTGGGTTATCTACTATATACAGGTAAATAGTATCACCCACTTAATTCAGTATCTAGGTACTTCATTATGCAATAATTATAAAAATTAGTTATGTGTAGTTAGGTAGGTACCCTCGTAGGTAGGTAGGTACCTTATCTATTATTCAAAACAAAGTGAAATATATCTAGGTGTTATCAAAACATGAACAAAACGCGCTATCCTGTTAATTGAGACACAGTTATGTTCCAATAATACCTAATTATTCCAAACAGGTCAAACATCATACACAGGGTGTTCTCGAACTTTGCCTTGGTAAAGCACGTCCGGCTAACATCACCGAATTTTAGCATACGAATGGGAAACAAAGGTCCTTTAACTAATCAATCTCCAGTTCCACCGACCCTTTATGAATGAATCAACTTTATCACCACTCTCATACCTGATTTGGGGATTTGAGGAGAAGTTTTTGATGTTGCACCTGTAAGCGATGTACCATTGAAAATTTTTGTGGACAGATTCGAAACCTACGTAAAAAAACATGTAACAATCGTTTTTCATTCCTGAAATTATGTCAATAAAGGGGAAGTCTGCAGAAGGAGGTAAATTTTGGAACTTTTGAGAATATCAAACATGTCTTATGGACCGAGAACCCTGAGGAGAACCCCAAAAATTTTATCTTATGACCCGATTGGGGATGTTCCCACATAAAAGTCCGTTGGTTTCATTCATGTACCTTTTATGACGTAAATTTTGGACATTTTTCGAAAATTGACAAGCCTATACCAGCCTAAAGCCCCCGGTCTGATATGTAAGACAAAGACATTTTCAACAACCTTATTAGGCGCATTAGACCTACACGGTTGAAATCATGTATTTTTTGACATAAGTTTTGAGGCACCAGCTCTCTGTCCACTACGATATGACATGTCCGATACGATATGAATACCTCGTTGAATAAAACAACTTTTTTTTTCCAATTTTGGGCCAATGATACAGCTTGACAACCGCTACACTAACATTATTTCAAAGCAATGACTTTTGTGACTGCTCTAATCATGCTAAAATTACAAGCCATATGAATTGTCACATAAATATCGCTCTATACTCGTTGTTCGCTGTTGCTCTGACTGTCGCTCTTGAATCAATTCTAACGTGCTCAATGGCCATGCCGATTCTTATAAAGTACCTATAGGTACTTGCAAGTCGCGTCTGGTATTCAAGAATATTTCAGACTTATTCCGGAAAGGATCCGAAGTCCTCGTCACTCCTTTTGTCACTACAGTAAATTCTCCAGCATCGGTTGCTAGTTGCTAGTTTATTCGCTAGAGGCTTAGAAAAAGCTATTGGGTTCGCGAATGTGGCAAGCTCTCGACGCACGGATCCTCCGCCAAATACAAGGATGTGTCTTATTCGCCCGTCGTGGTTTTCAGCGAGTTTCGTAACACTGCTACTTTTTTGAACCCGTTCGTTTCGAGCAGGCGCTTAGTTATTTTCCCAGTACCGGTCCAGGTGAACAATTTTCATTTTGGCTTTAGGGGCTCTTTAAATCCAATATAATTGTCTCTCCCACAACGGATGGAGCTTCGGGGATCTTCTTTTCTTGCTTTGAGGATTTATGTACAATTGCTACAGCCACACTCGCAGCTACACAAAGTCTAATTGCCCATTCGTTTTCTTAGGTCATTGGCCTACTCCAGGATCGTTTTAGGGTCATCCTCCAGTCAGCGAAACTACAAGTCAGAAGAGGAAGACGAAGTACGTGGCCAAAAATTACATGTGCCTTAAATTCTTCCATTGTATTTTTATTTTTTTTATTTTTTAGAGGTATAGAACTTCAATCAGCGATAGTCGTGTTGGTTCTTGAGAAGATTTCCGTCATTTTTTCATCTAAATATTCATTAGGGCTTCCCATTTGATTATGCACATGCATAATCACACAACTTAAGACTTTTTTTTTTAATAATTCTCAAAATAATTATTAAACTTGGTTTTCTATACGGCAAATTTCGTGCTTTTTGTGAAATTTTTGTTTCAATTTCCAATTACCGGCTGACAAGATTCTGTATTTCAACTCCGTCAGACCTCTTTCTTTGGGGACTGTTGTGAAGTCTCTGGCTTTCCTGAATGAGTCCCGAACTGTCCAAGGTCTTAGGGACAATATCGTTGACGTTGGCCGTATTAGTTGGATAGAGCCCGATTCTTGCCAAGAAGCCACCCAAAATGGAACCTATCTAGATTGGAGTTTAAAATACTCAATAATTTTGAGCTGCCGTGCGATTGTGCTTGGGTATGATCAAATGGCAAGCCTTATTGAGTATGAATACCGTATGTTCGTTAAAATCATGAATTAGGGCAGGCTGTGAACTTCGAAACGTAGGTATGTCAAAGATGTATTCCATGACGAAGACTCATCATGTTGACATCAAATTTGAGTGATTATTGATAAATTCACGACATACGTTTTTATTTCCTAGCCTGCCCTAATTCATGATTTAAACAAACATACGGTATAAAAAAATGACAGCAAAAAATATCTCCAAGCACCACCGCTATCACTGATTGAACTTCTATACCTCTCAAAAACCACCCTTTACTTTAGGTAACATTCCGATAAGCCATTAGGAATAGCTGTACCTAGGTGACGACCCCAATCTTGTTGATGTTCGTTGACAACCTTAGGCAGGTGTTCTTTTATTATCCTGTTGAACCGCTTCACCCTTCCATCAGAACGTGGGTGAAGAGGCCCTGTTCTAGATTTTCCGAGCAGGACACGCAGAGGCCTTGGAACACATTCGATTCAAAATTCTGTTTTTGGTCGGAGTACAGCCTGCTCCGAGGCACTGCCAATCGACTGATCAGGCTGTCGGCCAGCCCGTGTTACGGTTTGAGTCTCCTCGTTGGGCAAGGCGAATGCTTCCGGCCACTTGCTGGAACAGTTCATGACAACTTTAATGTATTTGTTGCCATTGTCTGTGGTGGGGAGCAGGGACCGGTCCGGCCACGTCGCCGTCGACGGCGATACGCTCAAAGGGTGTCCCTGTACGTTATACGTCTTCAGCTGTACTCGGCTACGAGTTCTTGGTCCTTTGCTAGCTTCACAATCTTCACAGTGTCGACACCAAGCTGCCCATGTCCTTTCTGCAGTTTACTCAGTAGAATATCTCGCGTACTTTCGCCAACGTTGCCGTCGTTGACTCCTAGATATCATCCAGTAGCACCATCGGGCACTGCTTCTTCACCCGTATCTTGGGAAGTACCAATTTTGAAACTTCATCCTTCCAATCCGGGCTTCCCCATAGGTTTTTCATACAGCCCGTTCTTCATTCTCAACGAGTTTCATTTGGGCCCAGAGAGCCTCAAATTTCGGTCCTGTTCCTGCGATCTCTGCTTATTCTGGTCTGTTTTGGCCGAGCTCTTTTCTTCCCGCCAGCAAGCTAATAGCATAATTTTTTGTCGCTTCTTCCCCATTAATGCAGGTGTGGTCCAGCTGTGTGAAATCTCAATGGAGATTGCCTTGACCTGTGTTGCATACCGCTTTTCCATTTTTTGAAGATGGTTGTCATTTTCACTCTCTGGTCTTCGAGGAAGAATGTCTGCGTCTGGGTTACGATGACTGGTTCCTTGTCAGTTTTGATCAGCAGTTCTTCGTTTTTGCAAGGAACGGTCCCGTTGAACGGGTATCGTTGTTTACATTCGCACAGTATAGAAGTCCAAATCCTCCGCAATTACCGCAGCACGGTCTTCCACATGTGCTTTAGCTTTCTTTTATGTTATGAGATACTCGATCAGCAGTCCTTCGTTCCAGCACAGAACGGTCCGTGTAACGATATTGTTGCATGCAGTCGCGTTGCAAATGTCCGACCCTTCCGCAATTTAAGCAGAGTAGTTTTTCTTTTGTTTTTGCCTTGGCGGCTTGCGATTTACGCCTTAACAAAATATTGAGGATTTTCCTATTTATTTCCTCAACAAATTTTTTGGGAGTATCTAGTATGTAAACCTCCGAATACTTTGACTTAACGGCATACATCTTTGGATAACTCTCTGCGGACGCCTGAATTGGCGCGTTGCTGATGTCGACTAGATTATTACTGTTCATGATCATCTGAGGCAGATCCTGGTCTCTCAACCCATAAGTCTTTTTCGAGCGAGTAACTTTTTGTAACCGGTTGGTTATTAGCGGTTGACATTAGATTGACAGATACTGTCATTTTTTTGACATCTGACATTTCTCGCTAAAACGTTGCGGTTATAACTTTGGTTATAAGCATTTGGCGGGAAAAGAGGGACAGATGATAGCTTCAAATAGTTACGTACTTGTACTTGTCTCTGTTACATACCGTGTACCTACTTAAACCATTCGTAATCTAGGATAGCTTTGAAGGTGAAAAATTCAGTCATTCAGCCAATCCAGTCACTTGAATCGATGAACATCTCGTTTCCGAAGTCACCCGGGTGGGCTCCAATCAGGGCCCTGATTATGAGTTTTGTGGATCACACGTGTATCGTGGTCACATCACACATACAATTTCTATGAAATCCTGTTTGTTTTCTTGTTCGTGGTGTAATACCGAAGAAACAATAAATAGTTATATTGAAAATCAACTATTCATATTTCTACTATATAAATAGGAGGTATGACAAGTACTTTCAGGATTAAACCACCATCAGGCGGCCATCGGACATCTGAATTACCCGATGTTCTTGTGGGTCCATCGCAGATGAGTCCATCGTCTTCGATTCTTCTCGTCGCCAAGTCAAGTTGTCAAGTTTTTGAGGTTAGGTTAGGTACGTTTTACGTTTGGAAATTCTGGACCGTTGCTTGTTTCAAATTCAAATCTGTTGCCGCCACAATTTGTTTCCCCACCATAACAATAACCAGCCTCATGACCAGGTTATGAAATGTATAACCGCGGTGATGATATCAAAATGGCGGCACTTCCTTTACCGCCTATAACCAATCCTCGCTCAAACGTCAAATTCTATAACCAAGTGTAACCGGTCATGAACGGTTACTCGCTCGAAAAAGACTATGGATGAAGGAATCTCTTGGGATGTCGGTCAGTGGGTAAAATTACGTTAGATAGGCTGGAACAGCCAGCCTCTAGACACCAGCCTTGAATTTCTGCCGGTTTTCCAGCTCCTTTGCGTCTGCCCTTGGCTTCGCTGTTGATCGCTCTGTCACTCTAAAATCAACTCCAACCTGCTCCATGGTCATGTCGCTTCTTCAACCTATACTTACGTCTTGTCCTCAAGAATATCTCATTCTTCTTCCGGAAAGGCCTCGGAAGTTCTTGCCACTTCCTTTCCCATTCCGGTATATTCCATCATCGGTTGCTTGTCCCATGAAATGTTCCATGTCTGTTGTTGCAAAACTCGCTGGAGACCACGGCGCGCGAATAAGGCACACACTTGCACAATTGGCGGAGCAGTCATGCCTTGAGAACTGGCCGGAATGTTCACGAAGCCAATAGACTATTCTAAAGCTCTCGTGAATAGACTAGCAACTGATGATGGAGTATACCGGAATGACAAAGGAAGCAAACGGTAACCTTGGAAACCTTTTCCGAGGCAGTCTGGAATATTCTCGAATATAAGACGCATGTCTAAATGTGAGGAGCGGCATGGTCATGGCGCGCGAGAAGGTACAGACTCTTGAGACATCTTTTGAGACTTATATTTGACACGTATACTTACGATGTTAGGTACTTGCCTACCTACGAATGACAGCCAGGGTCATAACCTGATCGGATTTTATTGCTTGGGAATGAGTTCAGTAGTTGACCGCAAAAGTCTGAAAATGACAACAAATATTACATGCAGAGCGAGCTCCATTGGATTTTATAACTTGACTTCCGGTTGCCTCATCACGTTGATGGTTGTGGCAAAGTACTCCACAAATTGGGGAATATGAATGGCTAGCTGATACCTAGAGATTAGTAATAAATAAAAAACAACTGATTTTCCTCTCCTCTTTTTTCGTTTCCAAAGTTTCACGAGATAGAGAGGTTGATAAACTGGTACAATTGAGTAGGTAGGTAGCAAGCGAAGTCAATCATTTTGGAGTTTTTATTATGAATAATTTTAAGCATAACGAAACTTTACAAAAGTTTATAATTATTCTGTTAACTGAGTACTTTAAAAACTAACGTCGTAAAGAAGAGATTATCACAAAAACCTCCTGTATGTACTCAACAAAATATCAAAAATAATTGACATATCGCAAAAAAAATTAGCATACAATTTATTACCGTTATCTGGTATAAAAGGTGTCTGAACAAACCTCATTAGCATTAGTTCTACGTTCTACCGCCAAGAAAATGGGAGGTATCAAGAGTGTCCTGTTGGTTTTTATTCTTGTATCAACCAGATGGGGTCTACTTGAAGCTAAAGTTTATGAAAGGTAAGTGTAGGTAAATCTAGAGGTAACCCTCTTTTCAAGACAATTACTAATTGCAGCAATTACTAATGAAGCAATGTCAATTAATTTGGTTATCAATTCAGGAGCATTTCCATCGATTTTACAATTCAATATCCACCTACTCGGATCAATACGAGCTCAACTTAGCCTTAGCATAATTTTGATTTTCAAATTTTGCGCGCTAGAAAAAGCATTCTCATTGGTCAACTTTATTTCAAAATGATTGTAATCTCGCTTATGATATGACGCTAAGCTTGATTTTACTGACCAAGCGCAAGATTACCAACACAATTTAAATGTACCTTTATATGGTGGCATCAGTGTATCAGTCACAACGAACAGCATTCTGATTAGCCCAGCTGCGAATAACGGAGAAAAAGACGCCCTCCCTAACGCGCTAAAATTGAAAACCAAACTGAGATCGTCCTGAGCTGAAAGTTTGATGGAAATGTCTTCTGGCACAGCTTCAATCAAGTATAATTTTTTCTTTCAAAGATGTGAACTGGCTCGTGCTCTGCGGGACCAGTACCGCTTCCCCGCCGACCAAGTTCCCACCTGGATGTGCATTTGCGAACACGAATCCCACTACGACACGGCAGCTATCAACCATAGTTCCGGCGACCACGGTATCTTCCAGATCAGCGAACTCTACTGGTGTTCGACTTCGGGTGCTGCAGGCAAAGGGTGCCAAGCCACCTGCCGTCAATTTGAAGACGATAACATAGGCGATGATGCCGCTTGCGTCAAGAAAATCTACGCCGAGCACCAGCGCCTATCCGGCAACGGGTTCAACGCTTGGACTACTTACACCTACTGTAAAGGCGACCAGAGTCAATACACCCGAGGTTGTTTCTAAATAAAGCACCCATATGATTTTGCCATGAAAGAGTTACGTTGGATTTTTTCTTCAACTTAGCCTAATAAAAATTTCAAGGGTTCTTCATTGCCAAACTAAGGGGAATATTACTTATGGAAGAAAACATCAGATGACGATGGATATAATTATCCGTTTTGAACTCTTCCAAGATCATTCCAGAATGATGTCTTCTGCCTGTGTCTATGTTTGTCAGAGATCCTCCACGATAACTGTGGAGTCGTTGATTCGATCAAGTTGAAATTTGGTAAGTAGGTATCATATCAGCCTGAAATGCGCCGATTAGATTTTGGTTAACTTTCATTCACCAGAAGGTCTGCAGGTAGCACAATTCTCGGTTTTTCTGCCCAAGCTCTGAAATACTGAAAATATGGACTTGAAATTTGGCGCACAGTTGCAGCTTGGGTTTCAAATTAATAGCGTTTTCGACTCACTAGAACCGAACCAATTCAGCTCTAAAATCAGAGGATTCGATTGGTTCTCGAGAATCCCTGGCCAATCAGTGACAGCGATTTTGGAGCTGAGCAAGCTCGGTTCTAGTGAATCGAAAACGCTGAAGTTTGAGCAATTTGGTGAAGAAGTCAGACCTAGAAATGAAGATTTCAAGAGACAAGCATTGCTTTATAGAAATTTTTGCAACAACCACATTTCTACCTTTCATTTGCTTCTCGCCTCATCACTACGAAAACCTGAACTGTGTGCAAAATTAGAAAAATTTTCTGTCAAATTGCTGTAGAAATATACGGGGTGTTTCAAATTTGAATCGCGTCCTTTCAGAAATTGATGGCAAACTTCAAATGAAGTAGAATTTCTCGAAAAAATATATGTCAGAAACAAATAACAACGGGGATACAGGCGCTCAAAGTTGGACTTTGAAAATCGGTTTTTCGTCATAATCTAAATCGTCATAGGTTTGGAACTTCTCAACCGATTTTCTTCAAATTTGAATTGAAGCTTACTGTATAATAAGCTGAAATAAGTCTGTATCGAACAATAATAACGCGTTTCATGAAAAAAATTCAGGGGCATGGATAATGGAGGGTGCCCCCGCTTTTTTACGCATATTTTTTATCCCTCAAGTAATTTTGTAAATTGTTCCTATTTTTGAATCCTACGTTTAATTTAAAAGAAAAAGTTACCATTGCAAAAGTGTGTCAGAGGCTTCGTTCTCGAGATATTTGAGGTTGAAACTTCGGAAAACATCTCGAAAACACCACTTTCAAAGACCTACAAATTAAAATCTCAGATAACTAATGATTCCTTTATTGAAATAAGTAGGTTTTCTAGGTACTTCAAGTTGCTGAACCATGAGTTTTTCTGAGAAACAAGAGGTTTTTGGAAAAACTTTTTTTTTTTGGCTCTTGAAAGTGGATATTTTGATGTGTTTTCCGAAGTTTCAAACCCAAACATATATATATCTTGAAAACGAAGCCTCTGATCAAAGTTTTGCAGGGGTAACTTTTTTGTCGAAATTGAACGTAAAATTAAAAAATGTGATCAAACTACAAAATTACCTCAAGGGGTAAAAAAATAGGGGCAAAAAAGCGGAGGCATCCCCCATTACCAACGCCCCTGAAAAAATTCATGGATCGGTTATTATCGTTAATTTGAACAAAATCGGTTGAGAAGTTTCAAAAGGTTTGTTCCATCAGCAGTCCCTGACTGTCCGTGAACGTCAGCAGCATGCGCATTACGATTTTGGCGTTCCATGAATCGTAATGCGTAGGCTGCTGACGTCCACGGACAGTCAGGGACTGCTGATGGAACAAACCTAACGTTATGACAATAAATCGAGTTTTTAGATTTTAGGGAACTTGACGAACTTATCGATAGATAAAAGCATTGCCCCACTTTTAGCCCCATAAAAGCATTGTCGGGCTAAAAGTTCCAAATTTAGACGGGCTTCGATGATGTTTGTATACCTAATACACAATGCTAATACGACTACAGTCTGTTCAGCGATAGAACGCATTTATTGAATTTTAGTGATGTAACCTATAGCAAATAAAAGCACCAAGACTGTAACAACATGGGCGCGTTTGGAACTAATATAAGTTTTGTTCGGTTGGTAGTCCTACCCGGGCAAATTATTCCTACGCCAAGCCAATAGGACTGTGTATCTTACGTGTTATCCGGGCCCATGCGCGTTGAATTAGGCGCTTGATATGAAACTTCCAGACAAATAGCGTCTGTTAACACGTAACATGATCAGAAAAACTATCAATAATCGTTTGTGTAAGTGAAACTTTCAACTATTGATGCTCACTGTTTGTGAGTTGTGAGACTGATGTTATTTCAATCTTTTAAACATAAAAAACAATCATTTTGAAGGTGGAATAGGAAGGCATGCTTTCGGTTCTTTCAAGAAAGAATGGAAACAAAAACTGCGTCATGACAAGTGTAGAAGCGAGAGTCGATACGATGAAGAAAAAGGTTCAATTTTATGCCGTTTCCGCGAACACGTGGCGTGGAAGTTTTGGTCAGGGCCCTCTCCGAGTCTCCTCTAACTGAAAGCCTCTGGGGCCAAAGGTAAGCGAGCCGCGAGAGCCACTCTCATATGGTACGTTTCAGGCAATCCTTGCTACATGAATGTACTGCGGATTGCATAAGACTATCCGGCCCAGAAGCTAGGCAGGAGAACGGCAGAAGCCGTATTCGGGGTTGCCAAGTGAACAAGAAATATAAATTTCAATTACTTCGATATAATAATTTCCCAATTTTGAACTTTCATTCAGTATGGTGTCAGATTCCCTAACTAGAAGAGCGCAAGGAAACATCTTGCAAAACAAATTGATTTTATAGTGACTATTTGAGGTGACAGTATATGTAATATAACGTATTATTGGTAACGGCGGCCATGCCAAATCTGACAACGTCGCGATTAACAAACTGTGGATCATTTGCGAAGTAAGCAAGGAACTTCCAATATTTTTATTATTTTGTAAAAAAGAACTATACAAAATAGAAATTTGGCTTGCGACTGATTCTTCTTCACATTTTTAGTAACTTTTTTGTATCTATCTGGAGACTTAGTTATGAAATAGCCTGGTATTCCATAGAAAAGTCGATATTTGTCTGGATGTTTCAAATTTGGCACTGAATAGCGACAGTTGTGTCCATGTTGCATCTGCGCCGTCGGGTCAGGAGAACGCACTATGGCATTACATTTAGCAAGTTTGACACTTACGTTACGATTTCTCACCTCCATTTCTCTATGATGTTTGTTATTTTTAGTCGGCTCGGCTGTTGTGAGTGTTGTGTTGAAAATTATTCTGTGGATGTGTTATATTGTGAGACTTGCCTGAAGAAGAACAAATATTATGATGAGTGTGGTTTGTGGGAATGGTTTAACCGACATAACAAATGCAAGACCCTGTACACCATCGTCAACATCAAGAAATTTCATCAGGAAAAACAGTGAAAACAGCCAAAAATTTCTTTTGCTTAATAAAAGTACTATTATTTTCTTATTCATTAAAATTGGTATTGAACTGGTGTCATTTAAAATTACCATAGCACTTAGCTGTGATTAGCGGAAATAAGCACCTCTTTCTAACTGGAATTTCAAATTTCGCGGGTACCGCTCGGGACTACTTTTCAAGCGAAGGAATCTGGTGGTCCTTTCTATGAGTGTATAGAGTATAGCATTATAAATAGCTATTGGAGAGGCGTCCCGGTGATAACCACGCTGACGAGACGTATGAGCGTCGAAACATCGGTGTCCGTGGATTCGGTTCGCCTTTTTCAACAGCATACCGTAAACTACCTGATTGATTGATCATCATCATTATCAATCGCAATTAATGTGAACAATCTATAGTTTATGTTGAAGTCATAACTTTGGGTAAGAGGAAGCGACAATGATAATTATGATAAACGACTCGAGTCCGAGAGACCAAGCTAGAGACAAACATTCAAAAAACAGAGTTGAACTGAAAGTGACCCAAATGTGAATTGTCACCGAAATATCGTTAAAGGGAAGACTTGAATTTAAGTGAGCTTGCTTTCGAAGAACCCAATCATTATGAACACTTGAGACGTTTCTTCTAAGCTGGGTAAAAAATTAGGTATATACTGGGGAATCCACATATGCACTGCATATTTCCGAAAGAGAATTAGCGCCCTTGCTCGCTTGAGCATTCTCGTGTTCAACGCTACGAAAAACGGAACAGTCACCCGCTTGTGTTAGATACTGTTCTGATTTTTGCAACGTTGGCTACGAACATTTTCAGTGTGGAAGGATGCTGATTCTCCTCCAAAACCATGCAGTTTGAATTTATTCAATCATAACACAGGTCAACAAAAAAAATTCTTGTTGCCCTGGATTATTTGCGGATTTTTACGATGATTTTTATATTTTCGAGTCCATAGTTTTCGAACATCTTCATGAAAGTACTGAATTGGCTCTGGTTTTGTGCATTTTGGCGTATTTTATATTTTGCATATTCAACAGTTTAAATCGGCTCTGTAGAACACGAATTATTATCAAGTGGTTGGTATTGTTACGTTACGGGTTCGATTATAATCGAAACGATCGTTTCAAAACACAAACTATTCATTACTGCGTACTACAATAAATACACGCCAACAACTATCCACGCTTGGAAATAACGCTGGGACTATCGCTTCTTATCCGCTCGCTGTCTCTTCCAATTCAATACTGCCCGTGAGCCGACGATTTATGCCTCTCATAGGTCCGACTAATTCATCTCGAATGTTCCATGCGTTCTCCAGCAGTTTCCTCAGTGACCCGGCAATCCCGGCATACGATTTTGCGACGACTCCCGAAAAATCATGCACAATACCCGTATAATTCTGCCGTGCTCTAGAACCGGCGCCTCCGCCAAAATGAACAGATGTGTCTTGATCGAGCGTTGAAGGTTCCCAATGCCAAGCCATCGCGTATACTTCTGAAAATGTCCAGAGTTCCGTACTTGTATCTACACCGCGATCTAATGGATGGAAGAATCTATAAAGATCGCGTGTATACCAGAATGCACGGAATCGCCGCTCGTAACAGTATCTAGTTAGAATTCGCTTTCTGCGCATTGATTTCGCGCCTAGATGCATCACGTGCCCCAGCGGCAGCGCCAGCATTTCTTGAACGGGTGGACACAAAAAGGCACACTATTTAGGGAGGTGGGCACTCACCTAATCATATGTTCAACTTCTCATCCTACAAATAAAATACATTTTATTCCTACATTTTTTATGTGAAAAACAGTCAAGCGCAAACAAGTTTTATTAAAAAAAAGGATCCATTCTCATTTTAAGTTGTTTTCATTAAAATCTATATGGTTATGCAATTTAGGTAGTGTGTTTTTTTCATTTTAGCATTTTCCGAGACATTTTTTGAGAAATAGGGTGGGCACGCGGGTGGGCACCTATGATTTTAGGGGAGGCACGTGGCCACCCTGGCCACTCCCTGGCGCCGTCGCTGACGTGCCCCCGCGCCCCTCACTCCTTGTAACTGACCAAGCAGTGTTGCCAAACTTGTTACTTTAGTAATAAAGGGTTGTCCGTCAGTATGACCATTTTTCGCGAGGCTCATACTCGCTTGTGAAATGAGGTAGAGAGATGGATCAAAAAGGAAAAGAAAGCTCATTTCTTGCCATTTTCAGTCATATATTCAACTCTAGAAAATATCATTGGTCAATGGTCAAGTGCCCATCGTGGGATCTAATGCAGCGTTGCATTTGGAGTGAAAACTTCTCTCCCAAATAGCTAGCATTATTCGCTGTAATTTCGGCTCAAAAATTGGTTTTGAGTTCTAGTGTGCGGAGTCTGTCAGCATAGACTTGCACTTTCAAGAAACCTTAAAGATGAAAATCTGGCAGCGTGAGATCGAGTGATTTTGCCGGCCAATTATTGTCACCATTTCTTGAGATATTGAACGTCCAAGAAATAAGTGAACACTCATTAGCACGTAAAATCGAACACCTGTCAAATTTCCAAAACATTTTTGAGTCATTCGGAATGAATTGGGACGAAAATAGCCCATCGAAGCAAAGTTTATTCAGTGTAAGCTGAAAAACGAGATGTTTTGGAAGCATCGCAGTGTGCATTCGAAAAAGTAGTTTCTCCTAGCATTCTTTTGCTTCTTAATTTGTCTCTCTACTTCAATTTATAAGCCAGTATGTATTGGTCTCGCGAAAAGTGGGCATATAGGTACTGACTGGATTGGACTGGAAAATGGAGATTTAAAAAAAAAAAGACAAAGCCAATATCCCAAAACCATTATTCTCGCCATTATTAGTTTTATGGATTGTTGGCATAAAAGTATTCGAAACCACTCTTATATCAAGGGCAACAAAACCATTGCTGATCAGTGTAATCCTTGACTCAGCTAAGCAAGAAATACACGTGAAGAAACACGTGTGCCTATTCTAGATACACGAAGAGAAGGGGAAGATTGAGGGTTGCCGCAGAGGTGTGTATGAGGATCTATTCTATATGTGCCGAAGGCAGGCGGCGATTGGATGGGGTTCCGCTCAGATTCCTGTATGCAGCGGAATATCAACCAAGTACTTTATATTAGTGGATAAATTATATTTTCATGTTTTTCAGAGTGCTTAAAAAACGACCCATGAAAAAACGAGAACCGTTCATGCTCATAGCAGGAGGTTAGTGAGAATCCCCAGAGCTGGGACAATCAAGATCTATCAAGCAGGAAGCAGAAAGCGATTGGAAGCTTTCACAGAGTTTGGAGGGCAGGGAGCGATTTGGTTTGGAAGGGATCCCTCAGGGGTGTATATGAGAACCCTTCTATTTATTCTCAATAAGCTTGTAGCCACTTATTGAATATCTAAAATTATACGTATTTCAAAAATACTATGTACATTCCCAGCAGTATTTGTGGTCGTCTACATAGTGAACAGGTATAAGTACCTAGCTAAAATGCGGAACAAAATTATTTAAATGAATGCTAATTACTTATGCAATGTCGAATAATTACTTCATTTTCCCACTTCTCCATAAGAGTTTTTCCATCAGGTATCAATTATTGCTGCATCATCATTTACATTACTTATACTCAATAGTTTGTACACACATGGTGAGATGCGGTATAATAGATAAAACCAGATATCGCCAATTAATTTCCAAGCCGATAAAACGTAATCCAGTAATCAGTATTAATATAAAATACTTACAATAATTTTTGCACGCTTAGATATTTATGAGCAGCTCACCAATCATGTGCTAATTTGTGTCGTCAGTTTTTTTTTTATTTACATACACAAATGGATCCCATTAGGTGATTATTCATTATTTTTTTGTTATGGCTTTATTTTAAACTTGTTCGTTTTTTTTTTTAGCGCCAGCATTTATAATTTGAAGTGAGTACATGATACATATTTCTCTGTCTTATTTCTACATAATATATTATATCATTTCTTGAATGCCTCAGAATTGAAATTTGACTCTTGTAGCTGTGCGGGGAATGAAGACGAAGCGAAAGATGAATTTGAAAAGAAACTGGGCAGCTGCAAATCTCTGAGTCACTACGAAAACCGGAGTTTCAAGAATATTTTACCGCAAGTAAGTTTGTGCTACATTTTCACAAGAAGATTATTATTATATTATTAACATAGATTATGTGTAGATTTTAGCGGGCATTATAGCAACATCTAGTCATTTGGTTGTGGGGATATGTCTGTCGTATTCTGCCATCCTCATACCACAGCTCGAAGCCAAAGATAGTGACATCACGGTCACCGAGGCCCAGACGTCATGGATAGGTGAGTGTGTAAATTTAAAAAATAGATGAGAACAAAAAAATCTTTGTCACGATCATCCCGCCACTTTGATGTTTCTCTTGGGAGATGAATTTATTTTTGGTGAATTTTTACTTTGATACAAATTTTGGACGAAATCATAATGCTACTAACATCAGCTTCGAATAAAAAGTTTCTAATATCGTCAAAATGGGAAAAAAACATCGCTTCTCAAACACCTAGGTCTGAGGTGTGAAGGTAGAGTTGCTATCACGTCGAGTTGACCTGATGTCTTTGATTTGTCATCGAGAAACACTAGATTTTCGACCATAGTCGACAAAAAAACTCCGACTGGCTCACAGACTTCAAAATGATCGAAATATCATCCATCAAAACCAAGCTCTTGCCCGCCTTTACAAGAAGCATCTATATTCCAAAACCAAGTTTCATCTGGACAGGAATGATGACGATTTGGCTTGCAAACTTCAACCTGATCTATCTTAAAAAAAAACAAGATCTACTCCGTCTCCAAAAAACCAATTATTTCTCCAAAATTAGGTCTATTCTTGCTTCAAAAACTTTTTCCGTCAAGTCAGTTTTAACAAACGTATTTGACCCGCCTCAGAAACCCATGGTTTCCAATAAATATTCCAACTCGACTACTTGTAATTTTGTATCTTTCGAAACCAAGATGTTTACTCTTCATATCTTATGGCCCGACATGATAAATCTCAAATATCTTCACTGTGAGCAGGCCACAAGTGCTTGTGACCTTGCTTGGGTAACGTCCAGTATTTCCAATAAATTTAAAATTCGTTTTTCCAGCAAGCGTCATGGTCTTGATAGCTCCAGTAGGAGCAATGGCCTGCGGTTGGTTGATGGATCGCGTGGGCCGAGTCAACACCTTGAAACTGGCGGCCATCCCTGGAGTACTTGGCTGGGTCCTTTTGGCAGTCGCGTGGAATGTGCCGGTGATTATAGCGGCCAGACTTATCCTGGGACTTGCTTCCGGTAAGCACAATTGATTGCCGCTGTCCATCTGTAGATCTACAGACAATTCTCTGCAGCTTTGGCGACGAGTCCAGCCATCGTCTACATAACAGAAATCGCCAGACCGGACATGCGCGGCTCGCTCCTGTCCTTGGGACCGGCTTTCGTCTCCCTGGGCATGGTCATCTCCTACTTGAAAGGGTGGCTTCTACACTGGCGGACTTTGGCTTGGATCTGCAACATCTACACGATCGTGCCGTTCATCTGCCTTTTCTTCCTGCCGGAGAGCCCGCAGTGGTTGATCATCAACAATCGCAAGGAAGACGCCAGAAAATCGCTCAAGTGGATCTATCGCTATCAACCGCAACCCGATGATAGAGTAAGTTCTACTAAATACTTGTTCTTTCTAAGTACCTGCTTATTATCTTGATTTACTACTTCTCTTGACTCTATTAGTTTCTTTTTTCACGTCCTTTGATCCTAAACATTTCTGGATTCGCAGGACGAAAGCTTCGCAGAACTCCAGCTGGAGCTTCTAGAAAACGAGAAGAAGAAAAAAGAAGCTGAAGCGAAAGCGCGTGACAGCCACGAAAGCAAATACCGAGGATTTCTGAGACCGACAGGGTACAAGCCAATGATTATCTTGACGGGCTTGTTTTTCTTCCAACAATTCTCGGGTATCTACATCTTCATGTTTTATTCGGTGTCTTTCTTCGAGGTCAGTTGTTTACGCTCCCTTGAACGCTGATTGGAAATTCTAATACAAACTTTTTTTACAGGAAGCAGGGACTTCGATGAACCCGTATGTGGCTTCGATCATGATCGGCGTGTTGCGCCTAGTCATGTCGCTAGTCAACACCTGGATGCTGAAGAATTTCAATAGGCGAATTCTGGTGGTGGTCAGCGCCAGTGGCATGGCATTCTGCACATTCATTTCCGGGCTTTTCACTTACTGGATCAAGCAAGGTCAGTGGTTTTTCAGTGACGCATTTTCCCAGCAAATCCGCTGGATGTGATGGGCAAAGAATGTTGAAAGTTCAATTGAACTATTTTCGGATAAAACGTGGGTTTCTGGAAAACGATCCATGGAGAATGGTGATCCGGTCCGGAAATCTTTTGTTCTAGATCAGCCAAATTTTCTAAATTTGCATATAATGAGATCCTTTCGAATACAATAAGTGTTCTTGAAGTCGACGTTCGTGTGTACCTAGTGCTGCCATGTAGTTTGATTGATTCCATTAGACTTCGAATGAGCTAGACTGGAGCGATCCCGTTCAACTACCAAATCACATGCAACTAAATGTTCTTGATATCTTGAACGTGTCCTGCATTGAACGTATCAATGTTTTTTTAATTCCAGAGAAATTACAGTATGGCGTCGTGACGCTATAAACAAATTATAATAATACGTATGATGCGGCCAATTCTTTATAAATAAATAGTTCATTTTTGCCAAATTCGATTATTTCAACTCTATAAGAAATAGCTGTTTTGTCGACAGTCAGCCCGTTAAGACCTGGCACTTATTTGGCTGGAACCTTCAACATATTAAAGGAGACCACAACACAAACGACAAGTTGGTCTTATAGCTGTATTACACTACACAATTTCTTGTACAATTTCTTGTACAATTTCTTGTACAATTTCTTGAACCATCTGCCAAAATAGTGTCAAAAAACAATGAACATGATAGTTGATTTGACAGATTGTACAAGAAATTGTACAAGAAATTGTGTAGTGTAATACAGCTTTTAGATGAAAGAGTTGAAAAAACTAGAACGATTGCATAGGGTCTTGTAATATAACTTAGCTCGTGGCGGGCGCTGCGGTTATAATTAAGAACGACAATGACGTCAGAGAGGCAAATTTTCACGGGCTACCTATACCTACTCACGGGCATACCTGTATCTGATTCCGTTGCCGATGAGACGACGACGGTTTCAAGCCTGCCATAATTATTACTGATTGCTTGAAGACAATGACGTTTGTCAAAACGACAATAGCAATATCAAGACCATGGGAACGTGATAGGTGACGTCGGGGGTGAAAATCTAGGTGGAAACATCTTCCCAAGTGACGTCACGATAATATTTTCAAAACGTTTTATCGGCTGATCGAACTCGTCTAGAAAACTTAGATTTGTTCCGTATACTCTAAAACTACCTTCCCCATGAGTTAGTCAAATAAAATATAGACTCGATTTTTGTGTTGTGGTCTCCTTTAAGTACCTATGTATTATTCTATTAGAAGCAACAACCATGACATGGGTCCCGGTGGTGTTCCTGCTCCTCTACGTGGTGTTCTCAATGGTCGGTCTGCTCTCGATCCCCTGGACCATGACGGCCGAGCTGTTCCCGATCGAGATCCGAAGCATGGCCCACAGCATCTCCTCCAGCATAGTCAACTTGATGATGTTCGCCGCCGTCCAGAACTACGCCAACATGATGTGGCTGTTCGGCGGGTCGGCCGGGGTCCAGTGGTTTTTCTGCGGCATTTCCCTGGGGGCGGTGGTGTTCACCATCGTTTTCCTGCCGGAAACGCACGGCAAAAAGCTGAGCGAAATCGAAGAGTACTTCAAGCATAACTTGATCTACCTGGGCCAGAGAGAAGCGCACGAAGATGCGAACAAGGGCGATTCGAAGATTTCGAAGTACACGGACAAGTTACTGAGTAGGTGATAATCAATGATTGGCGTGAAAAATTGTATTATTTGTTATTTATTTCGAAGTAGGTATAGGCTTATATTTTTCAGTAAAAAACGTTTTGTATTTTTTTCACTTCTTTCAAGCTGCAGTCCTGGTTTATATCAAAACTTTCCGCGATCCATCAAGTCCATTACAGATGCTACCGCTGTAGTTACTCACCGACTTCGACTCGCTTGCTATTATTTCCCCGCCACAAGATGGCTGCCAAAGGCGGATTGTAGTGACAGCCACCAAATACACTAAAATGACATAATTTCATGTTTGGGATAGCGAAACCTGCGCGGTCATAAAAGTGTTCTCCGATAGAGAGGCGACTGCTCAGAACAGAGCTTTTCAATAAAGTGAGATAGCAATACCTGCGCGGTCATGAGGGTGTCCTCCGACAGAGACGACTGCTTAATCGAAAACGTCCATGTCAAGTGATTTTTGAAGAATAACGTGAATACTGCCGCAGCTAAAGGCAAGTTGCAGTAATAATAAAGGCCATCACACATAAAAATCCTTAGAGACGTAAGCCGTAACAGTAAGAGCACGGACCAATCACAATCGATTATTCCTCCCTACCACTTTCATCCTTAAAACTTAGCCGTAGCGTCGAAAAATACCGTAAGGTTGAAATTTTATACGGACACGTACTACGGACAGCCAATCGCCGAGACCCTTTTCAATCACCCCTTTTGGCGGGTGTGCGGGCGGGTGATTTTGAACTTGCCATTTTTCGAGATGTCCCGTTAGATTCGCTCCGGCCCAGAATAACACACCATATGCAGCAACAGCATCAGCAATCCAGCATCAGCCGATTTCGATAGTGTCGCGTCGTTTGCCTTGTTTTCTTTACACAATCGACATCCGACTTCGTGTCTATTCTCTGTGCGTAATCTAATCGTGAACATCTAATTAATAAGTGATAGCTGATCACAGTTATTGTGGGATGAATTTTCAAATCCATGAATTATTTCAAGAAAATTCTGAAGAAGCGAAGACAAAGTGGAGCTGGAGGTTGGAGAAAATGAAAAAAATGTTGATGAGATCCTGATTCCTGATTGATGCGCTGCAGGCTCGGGTGCGGGGCCATCCGTGGCCATCCGCATCTGTATAATCACAAGCTCAAAGTGACGCCACTCATCTCATTCCCGCCTGTGATTGGTAAAAGTCTACGACTGTGGCGTTTTGTGTGTGATGAACTTTATGCATTACGTGTTACGGATGAGTCTCAAGTCTCTACGGATTTCTCTCTGTGATGGCCTTTAGACCGGAGAAGTGATGACGTCACAACATGACGGTTGACGTTTGTTTGACTTTTTCTGGGGGGTCTGTGGGTTTGACAAACACAGAAACGTAACGTTCATGTCACGTTTGTTTGCCTCTAGCAAATGTTAAACAAATGTCAACCGCCATGTGGTTGAGTCACACTTCTCCGGTCTAAAAGCTACAAGGGACGAAAACACACGCCGGTAGCCTCCTATCGGTAAATTTTTCAAGCAATCGAATGAAGTGTCACAAACAAAGATCGACTTTTTGCCTCGTTTGAGACAGGAAGTCACGCAAATCTTCATTTTATTCATCAACATGAAACGTGGCGTTACCAGCTGAGCTCACACTTGGATTTCAATTTATTTCAAATATTTATCCAAATTTCAAAATATCCAAAGGACTAAATCTGTGTATTTGTGCATAAACTAAAGTGAGTATCCAGAGTACCCAATTTGCCATTTTCGTCTTATTTTGGGTCCTGGGGGCTGGTCGATTATGAATTTGGTGTCAGCACAACAAGTTCCCCTGGATTCACTTGGTTGAAATCCGTTCAGTACCTACTCCTCGAGTTATTCCATGTTGAGGCTTCAATCTTGACAGATTGTCATTTTCTGTTTGAAGTTTTTACAAGAACTGTAAATGAGTGTATCGGGGAAGTACGGTTCTGGACGAAAATATATCACTTTTTGAAAGTGACTTTTCTGTTTGACAGATCTCGACGAAAAGCTTGTTTTCCGATCCAGTGCTCAGAGCTCATACCCAACATGCTAAGCAAAAATGATATAGTTGTTTTATTGGATGGATATTTTCCCGTCTGAATTGGCTATTCTCCTGATTTTCTTACATTCGGAAATTTTATGCCATTTTATAACATCACTTTTCACCCAGCAAGCTCACAATTTTACAATTATTTCAGAATAATGCTACGAAATTACGTTGAGTACTTTTATAATCAGAGACGATCGTTCAAACACACTCTGTTTATTAGTACGGTACTACTATCGGTATACACGTCAATTATTATTCGCATTTGAGTATATCGATTTGGTTAACTACGCCAATCACTCGCTCTTGTCGCTGTGAGTTCAAATCTGGTGTCGGTTGGCTCATCTCCGCTTATATACTCGGAGTATTACCTTCGAGAACATTCCACATGTTCTCTGGCATATTCCAGCATAACCGCTAGTAGATTCGCCGCGGTTTCCAGAAACGTCCATCAGATTCACGTATATACCGACATGCTAACTGGCTTACTCTTTTCCCAGTACAGATAGTGCTTTGTTGATGTATGTGGTTGTGTTATTTTGTGAAGTGTAATTTTTTTCTACTGTTGCTGAGATGGGAAATAAAATAAATATGCTCTAAAAAGTCTGCGCCTCCGCCAATTGTGCAGATGTTACTTACTCGCTCATTGAGATCTCCAGCTTGCACGAACGATCTAGAATCACCGCGTTTGCTCTCGTATGTATGTTATTATTCATTGGAATCGCACTAAAGTCTCGCAACTCGTAGCAATAATTTTTGTTTTAGTCGAGTTTCATGGGTTTGGAAGTGTGTGACATTTCCTAAAGTGACATCTTGACAGAATTTGGCAAATTTGAAACGCCATTTTGAGAGAATTCAATATTCTTCAGTTGCAATTTGACATGCTATTTTGCCGGTTTTTATAAAATTTTGGCAGAGTTTAGTGGTTTTAAGCCGCATATCTGAAGATTTTAGTGGGATCACCTAATTACTATTTTGACAGTCGTTCAGAAGGAAATGCCTTTTTTTTCACATTTGACCAATCGCCATAACCATGGCGGCCACGACGTCACGCGCATACGAATTATTTATGGAGCAAAAAGCCCATCTTGGCGTATTGTAGTACAAGGTGTGACACCTTATGACTAAATTTTCAGAATTGAATATCACGTAAATGGTAAATGATTGTAAAAGTGGTGCGATATTTCAGAGTTTCAGATTATATTCGAATCAGTCATCACACAATTATCTTCAAGTTTATCTCTAGAATCTGATTAGTTTCACTGAAGTGAAAGCCATATACCTACATGCACTGCAATGATGACTATTTTTCGTTTATCTAAACAATTTTGCGAAAAAGCATGTGACCTCTAGACTTTGCAAAATTGCATAAAATCACAACACCAAACTTATCAAAAATGAGGAAATAATGTTTTAATATTTGGACCTGCATCGTAATATCAGTTGAAGTGAAACAATTCTTCCAAATGACAATGCTGATTTTTACTACGGAAATCGGATTACGCCACTTTTATGACGTAAAGCTAGAGCTAGGTACTTCAAAACTGGCATCCACTTGAAACATGAACATTTTTTGTTATTTTAAAACTTTGTATATTGTTGTATATGCACATGTATTTACAATTCACTAGACAGCAAAAGGTGAATAAATTAATTCGTGTAAAATTAGCTAAGTATAACAACAATATAATAATTATACTTAAAGAACTAATAAGCTGAGCGTTCAACGCTCGCAAGTGACTTGTAAAACAGTTGTATTAAAACTTCGGAAATTGGTTGCCACAGTGTGTTGTTGACGATCAATTTTATCACGCAACTTTGAGCCTGAAGGAAATCTTGTGGTCCAGACCGATGTAGGAGTCGCACATGAAGTAGGCCGAGTATCGATACACTCCTAATAAAAATACATTTGTGTTCAGTACCTACGATTTCTATTGGTGCTGAAAAAATTAAATTTTCCCGCCACCGAACTGACGCCTGATATGTCAAAATAGTATATTAATCAACAAGCGGGTAATGAATGTTTCTTGCTCATGAGGATGCGGGTGTCGTAAAGCATCCGAATGAGTAATAGCCATTACCCGCGAGTAGAATACGCTGCTTTATCCAGTCTTATTGAAAAATGCAGGCATGCATGCGCGTGATAATGCGTGCATTATTCAATAGGAATGGATACAAGAAGTCTTTTTTTTCGTTTTCAAATTCATCAACCAACTTATAGATCGTGGGCAAGGACAAGGATTTCTGAACGATGCGTAGACGATATCGCCATCCTTAGAGACAAAGATATGGCGCGTCATTGTCAATGGCCAGGTACATTTGACACGAACCCAATCCCGTGCCAACAGCAAGGAGATGCCTATAGGCCTATAGTCTGTTTTTATGACAGTTGCATTGTCAGTGTCAAATTTTGAGTTTTTCCACGTTTACAAGGAAGTCGCAGAAAATATTCAAATGGGTTGGGATAGGATTTCAGGATAAAGTGGAGTTTGTATGTACAGTTCCCATTTTACAGAGGAATCCTGAAAATCTCGAGCGATCTGACACTTGAAATGGGGATGTCAGAAAAACGGCCTATATGATCTATTGGTAGAAAGACATGAGCACAACCTATACAGTTAGAAATGGGAAAAAACATACCTCTTTCAATGGGAAGCTCAAGCTGCACATCCAGACTTTTACTCTTCTTGACAACGAAACGCTGCATCCTCACCAGCACCTCTTCGTGGTCGACCACTATCAAAAACCAAGACTCTTCCTTCTGTTTCTGGAACTTTTTGCTGTAAACGCTCAAGTTCCCTCCGCCCTCGCGCCTGATCGAGAACTCAACCAGACACTTGACCCCCGCCGCAACCTCTTCCACAATCACCTCTTTTTGACCTTTGTCCACCGTCGCCCTCAGTTCTCTGTTGTCTTCGCAACTGGTTATCCTATAAGCGACGTTGAGCAACGGCATTCTGCCGATGACCTGCAGCAATTCGCTTGCGTTCTTCTTGTTGTCCAGCACCGAGTCCAGAATGTTAGCCAAAGACTTCCGGTTCTGTTGCGAGACGAGACACACCAGAGGCAGCGTCAACTTTTGGCAATTGGGAGGCAACAGCTTCTCGGTGACGAGTTTGCGGCGCAGGACGTCGCACGTTTCGCGGGTCAGGTGCGGCAGCATGGTCATGCTGTTGGCGTTGATGCCTTGGATGAGCATCTGGCACAGATGGATTAACTTGATGGTGGTGTGGGACCAGCCCTTGTAGGAGGTGAGACTGATCATGGCCTGCATGATGCGGATGACCTGGTCGAAGACGGTTTTAAGGTCGACGACGTATTCCTGGTTGGGCATGGTTTTGTCGGCCAGATAGCACTTGATGAGCAGCAGGACTTTGAGGTGGGGCGAGTCCCAGGGGTGGCGGGTTTTTACGTTCAGGGTCGTCGTCAGATTTCTGAAAGCAGAACCATTTCTCATGTGCGGCAGAAAATAACGATTTGTTCCATAGATGCATCAAAAGAGCATGGTAGGAACTAACACGCCGTCTGATTCGTGATGGGAAAATAAAAGTTGCCTGCTATGCTTCAAGATGACCACCATGACCATGACAGACCGCAACTATAGCCAGTATATATAGCACAAATGGTTTTTTGACGCCTTAATAGACGTGCTATGTATAATATGACAGCTGTCACCGTCATCTCGACGCGATGCACCCGCAAGTAGAAATTTTCGAGGCTGCATATCTAAAGTAGAGAAACGCAAGCCCCCCTGCAGTGGGGAGTTGCTGTGTGGTCGGCAAGGGTCGTCTCTACCATGGTTGACGGATTTTCGGCGACGCTATCAGTTGACCAGTGGTCACTGGATCAAATGATGCCCAAGCGGCCTCAGGCGCGCCAGTATTGAGTAAAATGCAGTGGAACACCCACTGTCCAGTCGCCCCTGTGAGGTGACGTTGAGAAAACTTCCTTAGATGCACAATAATTTATGGAGTTGGATTGCGCGAGACGAGACGCGCGTGAGTGAGTGCACTGTGCTGAAGTCTTATCAATTTCCTGTATGTATCTTCTTTTTAATACATGATTGCTGGTTCAGTAGGGACAGTTATGTCTGTGAGTGTGGTCTGGTCAGTTGAAATTAACCAAGAACGGAATCGACCACGACCAACTGCGAAATTTCAGAATACAGGTTTGAAGACCCAAAAACAAAGTATTATTCGACACACAACAAAAATAATTCACCTATAGTTGGATTATGTAGCGAGCTCTTTTTACGTTACAAAACAAGCGGAAAACGTGGGCAAGTGCTATAACAATAAAAAGTCTACTAACTTGTTGATCTTGTCTTCATTGTGACGAACAGGGAACAGCGCGTACTCCTCAACTTCACATATGTTGACCAGCAACTCGTCCAAAGAACTGTCCTCCGTAATATTTTCATGCAAATACAGCAAAGTTTTGCACGACAGGTAATACTGGGCGGCGAGTTGACCCAAGAAAGTCGACTCGTAGAACTCTTGCGTTTCCTTTAGACAGTAACAAAAATCGACAATTATTGTTTCCTTTGGTGATTAGGTAGTGGGTGTTTTCTAAAATTGTGAACTGCAGTTAGCTGTGGAAGTGAGAACGTATGTTCGCGACTTGATTCAAATTGCGCTCTAGAGGCGGTCGGCCAGGCAACGATAGCTTCCACTTCCACATCTACTCCCAATTCTCAAATAAAAAAAAGCACCCTACATCAACAATAATACGATACCTCTTCCCTGATGGTGACGCACTGGCTCTCCTGCAGTTTATTCGCAACGGACGTCGAAAGGTCGTTCAAATACGTATTGGCGTCCTGGGAGTCTTCCATCTGGTAATAAGTCGGATTGACGAGGAGCCTCCGGAAGAAGAACGTGGAACAGATGAAGTCGATCAGTTGAGCGCGGCAAGTAACGGTACCGTTTGCTATTTCGGCATTGACGTGTTCGGGTAAGACTTGGAGGAGGCTCGATTCGACCGGGAATGGTTCGAACAGGAACTTGCGGTAGAAGTTCTTCTTGCTTTCCTGGACAAAAACGCAGGCCACGCCGCTGGTGTCGTACTGCGGGCGCCCGGCTCGACCCATCATCTGGAGGACGTCCGTGACTGGCATGTCGACGTACCTGAAACATTTAGTAATTGGTAAAAAATCTGTTGGAACACACTGCCTCGGCGAGTATCTAGGGACGCTGGTAAGCTTTTATTCGAGGCGTTCCTTTGGGAGGGAATTTGAAAACTTGAGAAACTTGGCAGGTTGAGTATCCTAAAAGGAGCCTCAACAGCAAAGAAATGCAGTACGAATATAGTGCAGTGCGTTCAGCGGAATAGTGATTCGAGTGACCTAAGGGATTTTGTTTTCAAGTTTCAAAATCTGAGCTCACAGCAGATAACATGTCTGCGGCCCCCGAGTCGCATTTCCACGCATGACAGCCAAATTTTTAAATATTCAAGCATTTTGATAAAATTTTGCAGGCAGCAAACTTTTGGACAGGCCACTTTCACACCAGGTGAGGAAACGGCTAGCCTGCAATGCTAAACTAGAATATTTGCCCAGGTGGCTCAAGTCAAGCTTCTGCTGAACGTGGTCGTGGCAAAAATAGTCAAAGTAAACGTAATAATAATCAGCGAACCTTTTGGTGGCACCGTCGAAATACTCCGTCCCTTTGACGATGACCAAGTGCGCGGGGAAATTCACGCCCCAAGCCAGCGTGGCCGTGGCAACCAGCACCTGGATCTTCTGGTTGACGAACAAGTCCTCGACGACCTTGCGGTCGTGCTCCTGCAAACCGGCATGGTGGATGCCGATGCCGAAGAGCAGCAGGTAGCTCAGATCCGAATCGGAAACCGTCTGTCGCACGCCTTCGATCTCGTCTTGGCTGCAGTGGAGCCACTGCTTGGGATTGGTGTCGCTCAACAAGCACTTGATCAAATCGTAGGAAGTGATGCGAGTTTGCTTTCTGGACGACACGAAAATCAACGTGGGACTTTCGGGGGCGTACTGACATATCGCTTGGTACGCGGGTCGGTTCATGGTGGCCATGCGCGGGCAGTAATTCTTCACCGCGAAACCCTTCAGATGGATTTCCAGAGGAACCGGTCGCACGGAAGAGCTGAAGTTGTACAACCCTTTCTGGAATTTGATTTCGATTTTGGAATGACACGTCGGTCACGATCACGCGGGCTCTCACCTTGTCGATTCCCAGCCAATTGGCTAAGTCTCCTGCATTGGCCATGGCCGTGGACAGGCCGACTATTCTGACTTTGGCGTTTTTCATGCTGTTGATGTAGTTCATCCTGCTGACGATGACTTCGAGGACGGGTCCCCGTTCCTCGGCCAGCAAGTGGATCTCGTCGATGATGATCAAACCGACTTGCTTGACGAAGTCCTTTTGGAACCAATTTCGACTCATTCCGTCCCATTTTTCCGGAGTGGTGATGATGATGTTGGCCGAGGATATGATGGACGATCTCGGAGTGATGTCGCCAGTTACTTCGACGACCTTTTTGCCGATGGCAGCGAATTTCTGCGTCCAATCTTGCACTCTTTCTCTTACCAGCGCTTTCATGGGAGCTATGTAAACCACCTAAAACAGTTGATTATTTTAAGATGTGAGTCGGATTTACACAAAGTATGCCTCAGTAGTATAAATAGACGCTAGATCTTGTACTGGTGTAAATGTTCTAACCACCAACCTCCCACCATCACCGACCGCGTCCATATAACGGCACGCACGGCCACTGGAAGTTCAGTCTCGTGTTGGCTTCGCTCCGCAAGGAAGTCAGCTAAGACAACGACTCCATCTAAACGTGTGTCAAATCGCACAGGCCCTCCTTTCCATAGCGCCCAACGTGCCTAGTAAACAACCGCACGGGCTCTCTTCCGACCGACTCAGCGTGCCGGTGTATAACCGCACGGGTCTCTCCTCTCGATAGCGCCAAACGTGCCTGGTGAACCGCACGGGCTCCCTTCCGACTGGCCCAGCGTGCCGGTGTACAACCGCACAGGCCTTTCCTATTCATAGTGCCCAACACTCTTTGTCCTCGTCCCATCGCTTGTGGCACCCCCCCCCCCCCCGTCTCTCGAGCAGAAATCCCTTATAGAACCTCGTCTATTCATTTTCCACGTTTTCCATAGAACGTGGTGGCGCCCGAGCACTTCACCGGCCACCCACTCTCGACTAGGTCGAGGAGAGTGCACGCTACCCAAGCAGTAGCGTCACAACGTGACTAGTGAATTCCTAAGAAATGCATACCGACCGTTGGAGGGTTATTCTAGTACTCGGAAACTTGAAAAGGCGGCGTGAGAAAGCTACTCTAGAGCAAACATGTATGAGATAGTCGTCAAGTGCTGCGCTGGAGGAAGCATGAATATTGCGCTTCCAAAGACAAAATTCAAAGCACTCGGGGTAAGCGAACTGGTGTATCAAATTCCACGCGAGAGAAAATAGCGTCGTACAAGCATAATTATTTGTTTTATCAACTTGTTCAATTAATCCGCTACAGTAATCACGTTCAAATGTTTATTCTTGTCGCATTTCACAGGTGCTAAAAAAGCATAAGCTTTAAAAGAGACGCTTTAGCGCGGCGAGATGTGATTGGCTACGACAAATGAGTTTGAGGGTGCACAGGGACGCTTTTATAGAGAAGACCAAAGATTTGCAAGAGACTTTTAGTCTAGAAGCGACCCAAGAAGCGATCTGTGACGGTTGTGCGAGTCTTTGCGAAGTCTCTAACTGAAGTTTCTAATTGTGAGTTATAATAGTATTAGTACTATGGCATACAGCCTGAATCTGAAAGAGGATTATTTTCTGGATAAATTAGAGTCGAGTTAAAAATATTAGAATAGCGAAATGGAGCGGAGGAGTCACGAAGCGCATTCCAGTGCATCGGTTTGGTAGGTGAGGGAAGGTCTCGCCTGAGGGGTGTAAAAGGGACCGCTGGAAGAGGATCGGGCCGAATCGAGGAGACTGGGGTGGGAAGTGAAAGACGACAGATGTGTGGAGAGAGAGAATTGAAATTTCGTCGAAAAACGAATAAATAAGAGTGCTAACGCAGTTATTAGTAATTAATGTGTATCATCAACTAGTGGCAGACAACACAAAAAGTAAGTTTATCTTCTATGTGATGCGATAATAATTTCAAATGGTTGGAAGAGTTATTGTTTTGGTTATAAACTTTATTTATTAAGGATTGTTCTTTGTATTCCGATACCAGCCGAAGGTCTTTCCAAACCGATAGAAGTTCATGTTCAAATACAGTACCAGAGGGCAATTGCTAGCCATAGCCGATAACAGATACAAAGCACAAAATCGTTGTTGATTGTCCCGCAAATCGATGTGAGCTTTTAAGACATTGTTTACAGTTTACCGTCTAGTCACCAGGTGAAAGGTGGAGTCATCATTAACCCTTCAACTAAAATATAGCTTTCGACAAAAGGATGTGATAGTGGCGGGGTTAACGGCCAAAAATTGAATGATCTGTGCATTTTGTGATAAAAGCATAAAATTTGGCATACGTGTTCAGAAGACCCTCCTTTGCAATTCCAGATGTGGCGCCACGCAAGATTCCGCACCAGAGGCACTGTATTGCGGTTAATATACCTGCTAGGGGTAAATTCTGCAAAGATGGTTCCTGGCCGGTCTCTGGTACCGCAGTCGGTATTTTTTAGTTCTGTTTAGCTAAAACTACATGTAGAAATGAGTGAGGAGTGCATTTTCACAAGCAAAGTTCCAAATGCTGCCTTTATACAATGTTTTAATACATTTTAAGGCCAACTTTGTTTTAGTACAGGAAACATGGTAAAAAAATTGCCAAAACCTCGGCAAAGAAATGAGCGTCCTGAAAATGTGATATTCTGTTCAGAATCAAGTGCCCTACTACATATCTGAAATTGTCAAAAATCGCACCCCGAGGCTTCGAGTTATTGGAGGGGGGGTGAAAAATTGCAACTCAAAATTAAAGGTATGGAACCCGATGGAACCCGTCAATCCAATGGATGTAAATACGTCGTAGTTCGACGCATCACATCCTGTTGATACAATTTTGGCACAAAAAGTGTCGATCATTGTTGAAGGGGGGTCGCGGGGGAGGGCGAAACTCGGGTGGGTGGCTCTTTTTCTTCCTGGGCCATGAAGAATCGATCACGACAAGATTGGTATCTTTTCCGACTAAATTCAATGTCCTGAACTTGAATCCGATGTATAAATTTGGACAAAAACAAGTTCAAACAAGTTAACTTGAGAAAACCTGTTTTTTCTTTGACAATTTTCACAAAACTTTTTTTTACTGTTAGAGGCATTCATCTTTGAGAATATTTCAGAGGACATTAGATTGAACTGTTTTTTTCACGAAAATCATCCATTTGATCTGTAACTTTGTTTTTCGAGATAGAAAAAATCGATTTGAACTTTAGTCGGCACAGCCCGTCGTCTACTACTGACCAGAACACTACACCATGCATCTTTAAATGAAAATAGCCCAAACTATCTGAAAAATTGTAACTTATCTTTGAAAGTTTGAGGATCTGTGCAGAACTGAATTCCCTATAACATAAACAAAATCGTCATGAATCGTAATGCAGGGTATTGGCGAGTAACATTACCGATGGTGGCGCTGCTGATGCGCTTCGCATGTAAACAAACATGTCGGATAGGGCACGGATTCTTGCCCGCGCGTTCAAAAATCTTACCAGTAGTAAGCAGTTTTTAATGTCCTCCAGACGTGAAACGTGGTTAATTAGTATTGCGGTGTAACTCGAAAATGGCAGAAGCGCAATTAAGTGTTATGGAGGTTTTCAGTCACTTGATGAGTCACGGATTCTCGATGTATCGTGATGGGAGAGGAAATTCTGAAGTCACAATTTCTTGTGTTGTGTGGTCGAAAACGAACCGAATCAAGCATCAATTTAAACATAGACATATTTGGATTGTGTTTACAAACAAGCACATTGTATGAATCTCCTTACAAGGTAACTGGGAATGTAATCAAAAGAAATCGTAGTAGCAGTTCCATAGTCGTATTTTCCACAGTGCCGAGTTTGTTTGTCATCTTTACTATAGTAGGTTCACTTGTACCGTGATTCTAGTCGGCTGTGAGATTTTGTTTCTAAGTTTCCAAATGTGAAATATAGAAAATCCCCAAAACTTTGCAGTTGGCTGCTCTGGCCGGACCAGTTTTGAAACACATTTTTTGCGTATTTCCTTCACAGATAGCCGGAACATTTTTGCGGGACGTGATGTCTGACGCTTTCTTCCATTTTATTGGAAAATGCAACAATTCTTTGACCTGTTTTTAATTTTCGCCAATGAACAAATAAATCAAGAGAGCCTTGACATTTGACAGTTGTGAAAAATATTCCTAACCTCTTGAAGCCGGTTCAACTTTCGGTGCTTCAAATTAAAGAGTATACAATGCCCTTCGTCCAAAAAAGGGGCCCCATGCAATCATCAACCCTTTCGCCTCTTCCAGTCAAAAATACAAGCCAAACCCTGAAGAATTATGGGCGATACAAGGATCGCCCTGCAGTCTGTCATTGGCAAAAGAATTTACGTGTAAAAAGTAAATTAAACCAAATTTCAAGAAACCCAGCCGCTCAAAGTTGCGTATTGAACCTAAATTGATGTTAGTACCTTTAATTTGCACTTTGCTTTCGTTTTGGGGCTTTCCGGGACGAGTTTTTGTTGACTCTGAATGGGTCGCCGTCAAGATGACAGATTTGCGGCCGCCCCGTGCTCTTTTGGTGTCTAAATGACGGTAACACAGCTCTGCGTCCCCCTAGTCGCACTTCCACATATGACCAGGTCAGTTTTCCAAGATTTTAATATCAATTTGATAAGAAATATAGCTTCACTTCCAGAGAAGTCAGTTTCACACCAGGTGAAAAGGCGGCAAGCCTACAATGCTAAAGTAGAAAATTTGCCCAGCCAACTAGAGTCACAGTACAAGTGAACCTACTATACCCAACCTGCGTCTTTCGCTTTCGAAAAACGTTTCGTTTCACGGGAAACGGTGAAAATGTAACTCTTCCTTTTTCCGGTTTCCACAGCGCGACTCGCACTCGGAAACACAACAAATTCTCCGCCACTTTTTGTCACTATATCTACCTTGCCACTTTCCATTCTGATGCCACTTTTGCTTGCCAGTCGTCGAACACGTGCCACTCTTATTTAAAAATGCAATGCTTTTGCAACCGACGACACCTAGTATATTTAAGATAATGAAAAGTGCGTGGCTCACGTACTTTGTTGGAAAAAATTAACGTCGCGTTAAGTTAGATGGAATCAATTAAAGTCACCAAACACCGCAACGCTCATAAGAGCCCACACAAATCTGCGGTTGATCCGTGCACAAACGTCGTTTACACGTTGGCCGTCAGATGGCGTATTCGATCTTGAAACTCGCCAATTGAGTTATTACTTGAAGGTGCATGCTGTAGTGTTCTGGTCATTAGTAAACGCCGGGCAGTGCCGACTTAAGTTCAAATCGATTTTTCCTACCTCGAAAAACAAAGTTACAGATCGAATGGATGATTCTCGTGAAGAATTTAGTTTAGTCTGATGGCCTCTGAGATGTTTTCAAAGATGAATACCTCTAACAGTAAAAAAAAAAGCTTTGTGAAAATTGACAAAGAAAAAACAGGTTTTCTCAAGTAAACTTGTTCGAACTTGTTTTTATCCAAATTTACACATCAGATTCAAGTTCAGGACATTGAATTTAGTCGGAAAAGATACCAATCTTGTCGTGATCGATTCTTCATGGCCCAGGAAGAAAAAGAGCCACCCAGCCGAGTTTCGCCCTTCCCCACGACCCCCCTTCAACGATGATCGACACTTTTTGTGCCAAAATTGTATCAACTGGTTGTGATGCGTCGAACTACGACGTATTTGCATCCATTGGATTGACGGGTTCCATCGGGTTCTATATCTTTCATTTTTAATTGCAATTTTTCACCCCCCCTCCAATAACTCGAAGCTTCGAGGTGCGATTTTTGGCAATTTTAGATATGTAGTAGGGCAAATAATTCTGGACAGAGTATAAAATTTTCAGGACGTTCATATCTTTGCCGAGGTTTTGGCAATTTGTTCACCATGTTTCCTGTACTAAAACAAAGTTGGCCATAAAATGTATCAAAACAACGTATGAAGGCAGCATTTGGAACTTTGCTTGTGAAAATGTACTCCTCACTCATTCCTACATGTAGTTTTAACTAAACAGAACTAAAAAATACCGACTGCGGTACCAGAGACCGGCCAGGAACCATTTTTGCAGAATTTACCCCTAGCAGGTATATTAACCGCAATACAGTGTCTCTGGCGCAAAATCTCGCGTGGCGCCACATCTGGAATTGCGAAGGAGGGTCTTCTGAACAAGTATGCCAAATTTCATGCTTTGATCACAAAATGCACAGACCATTCCGCTAACCCCCCCACTATGAATTCTTTCGGGTGTTACACAGCGCTAGCAATTGAAAATGCATCTGCCCCTATATATTTTATACATTGACGTGCAAAATTAACGCAGCACTAAAATTTTGCCATAACTTTGAAGTCGTTTTTTTTTTCAAACCATCCGTCTGATTTGAGAAATTCTTCTTTTGGATGAAAGGTTGATTCCACTGTGTAAGAAATAATTGGAAAAAAGTCAATAATGGCTTTATACCGGGTGTGACATTGGTGTTGTGTTTTTTCCCATATTTTTGGAGCCTTGCATGGAGAGTACCAGCGACAGTAAAAGATCACGATTCATGGCCAACTGTACCCTGGTCTTTTCTGACTTAAAGTGGGGCTTTAAAGATGAGGGAAAAAACACAACACCAATGTCACACCCGGTATATAGCCATTACTGACTTTTTTCAATTATTTCTTGCACACTGTTATTCTTGAGGAATCAACTTTTCACTCGAAAGAAAAATTTCTCAAATCAGACGAATGGTTTAGAAGAAAACCGACTTCGAAGTTATGGCAAAATTTTAGTGCTGCGTTAATTTTGCACGCCAGTGTATTTTCCATATTACAACCCGTTTTCAGGAAACGTCAACAGTCACTTCGAGCTAAAGCCAAGATGAAAAATACGATCCGCTTAAGCAATCGGAAGTTGAAAACTACAACGCACTCAATTATTGCTACGAGAACATCGAGATGCTGCATAATTCTTTACAGGTTAATTAAGGGCTCACGTCTGATTTCCCACCTGATCAAATCAAGGAATACCCAATCTACAGATAGTTTACTGACGAATATGAGTGATTTGAAAGAAAGCACAAGCTTGAAACGAAGCAATCCAAAGTCTCACGTAACTACAGATGATTCAATGTAGATTATTTTGACAATTACTGGAGAAGAATGGTTCCTTCAGAAAGCAAAAGATCACACTCAATTTATTAATGATCTCATTTTCTAAGCGGAATGATAAGGAGTCATCTCTATTTCTCTGAGTGCAGAAGGGGCTTGATTGCGAAAGGGTTATTTCAATAACGTAACATAACATGACATTATGGGCGTTATGCGTTAATATGCAAGAAATCAACCTCAAGTGTGTTATGAAACTTGGCTCATCCATCTCTCGCTCTCTCTCGAATTCGGAAGTAGGGGTTTTATTTGGAAAGGGGTGATTAATTAGGCGAGAGTATTCTCACGCAATATGATGTAATTTTCTTGCAGGGACGGAACTTAAAGAAATAACTCCTCATTGATAGCTGAGTTCAGCACATTTTGAGACTGTGTAATTAACAATTATTTGAAATGGAGTGATTAAGGTTCAATTAATTAAATTAGTGGTGTGAATTCACAGACAATGAAATTGAGGAGTGGTTTTTAACTGTCTTTAGTTATAATGTTTGTTCAATCATCCTCTTTCCAAGGGATCTGGGAATTTGTTTAAACAATTGAGCGCTGAAGGGTTACGAAAATCTACTGTACAAAAATTAAACACAACGTAGGGCAATAGTTATAAAAAATCAATATTTTATTGAATAATTTGATTTGTTGGTGAACCAGTGTTCTTTAGGTAATTGGGAATTATTTCTCAGAGGCTCGTTGAAATACCAACGTTCCAAAACTATCGACCGTCCTTGTGCAGAATCAGGATAATGAGATAACGCGACTATCAGACGTAACGTCCCGACTCAGTACTCTAGAGAACCATCGTAACGAGCCCATCTTATCTGTTAGACCATAATGAACAGGTCTTTCAACTTTCATGAAGAATTTGTGGGTTCTCAGTTGAGAGTGATGGAAGAGCTCAGGGTCATTCGACTTGCTGAGACCACAGAATCCAAGAGACAAGAAGTAAACAAAATTTAACGTAACGTAAAAAGGGTCCGTTTCACACGGTTTTCCTTGACCTATGTAATGACGCAATTTGGAGGAGGGGGGGAGTGGCTTTGGCATTCCGCAATTTGAGCACATTATATTTGGCCTCCTACATCCAAATGATCAGTTGCTTTTGACGCTAGGGCATTTTTTCGTGGGACAAGTAAAAATTTCTCAATGAATGAAAAAAAAAGAGACCATCAGGAACCACTTTCGCGCAAGAGCAAAGTTTTAAACGAGGTTGACTGCGATTGTGACTGTATGGTCTTCAAACTCTGGGCTCTGTCCACTTTGTAGAATCTGATAACCAGCTTACCTTTAAATTGGGACGGTGCAAGAACAGCCTCAAGATGCATATTTCCGACACGATGGTCTTGCCGGAACCGGTGGGGGCACCCAGGAGAATGTTGCTGTCCGTGTTGTAGCAACAATGGAAGACTTGGCTCTGGACGGCGTTGAAATGGGTGAAGTTGTACAAATTCTGGAAAGTTTCGTTGTGCAATGCCGTCTTCGGCAAAGGTCGCACGCAGAGGAACTTGGTCTGAAGAGTGTAGCTCGGCAAAAGGTGCAGCTTTTCCAAGTCGATCCTGTACGAAGTTTCCGCATCTGAAACGCGCAAACATGCTCAAAAACGCGTTACGTCACCCCTCACCCGGGTTGAAGCGACCCGGCACTCCGGCAGCCTGGAACCATTATAATCTTCACATCATCAAGCTGGAACCTTCATTCATGTGATAATCAAGAGCTAACAGCCTACGGGCTCGTTCAAATACCGAAATTTCCAGACGCGAATGTGGCGTTACCGTGTTTTGAACCCAAAAGCTCAGAGTTTGAATCAGGTTTCCTACTGAAGGAGTTATCATTTGAATTTGATCAATTTTTACTTACACATGTACTTGCTGTTGACCACCGTGACGAAGTACTCCAACGAATGCGGCTTGGACAACGGCACCGTGAAAATCAACTCGATCGGTTCCTTGGCCACCACCGCCCTTTTGGTGATGACAAAAGTCTCGTAATGATAAATACTGTCGTGGGCTGGATCTTCCACCCAAGCATAGTAATGCTGCACGTTTCCGTGTATCGAGTTGTCCCAGTTGAAGTTCGGATTGATCAAAACTTTGATCCTGATCACGCCCTCCGTTATCGGCTTCACGGTGACATCCAACTGCACCCTGGGAAAGGCCCTTGCGAAATGATGGATTCGACTGGCCAGATGCCTGTTCCGCACCAGATCCATCACATCCGACTCGGACATTTCTTGCAGCTCCTCTATGGGAACCTTCGCTATGGCCTCCATGGCCCGCATACCCTTGATCTCCAACTCCTTGAATTGCAACAAAGGCTGGCGCGTGGTCAACCAGGCCTGCTGCTCGACCATCTGGGCCACTTTCAGGCACCGCGACACCTGCAAGCTGTAGTTCTTGTCGATGGCTATTTCGAACAGGGCCCTCGCCAGTCTCGTGACGGACTGCATGATGAATTCGCAATCGGAAACGAGGGAAGAAACGCGGATTTTGGCGCGAGAAATGTTGGCCTGGATCAAGGTCATGACCTTGTAGACGACGGAAGTGGGGTCGAGTTCGAATTCGAACTGGCTGTACTCTTCGTGGAGGCGGTCGAGTTCGTCGAGTTCGTCGTTGCGCACCTGGATGTGTCTGAATTCGGAGGCGTTGCTTATCAAGAGCAAAATGTCGGCTTCGATCATGTGGCGCGTGAAGTTGTCGTGGAAGTAGCGCATCGTGTCGTATTTGATGTAGTAAAAGCTGGAGATGCGGCCGTAATTGGTCGGGCGAAGTTCGCCCAGCTCGGTGTTGAAACGAATCATTTGGGCGTTCTCGAGGATCGTGGCGGCCTCCTGGAGCCTCCGTTCGAGGTAAAGGAACAGCTTTTCCGGTTCCTGAAATTGTAAGATGCATTCGATAAACGGTGCACGAGAGAGGGTTGTTTCAATTCACGATTTTGACATTCGGACTCAAAAACGCACCGACAGCGATCCATCATACCTAGTATTTTTTTATGGTGATAGTTTCTGATACCTAATGACAAGCAACAGTCGAGCAACCATGTAGGTTCCCAAATGTTGTTCAAGTAATCTGACACCATTTGCATGTGCGACGGACGCACAAGTTGCCTAGATGGAAGGATTTTCCCAAAACTCACCCAAATGTCCGTGAAAGTGAGCCCGTACACCAAGGGGTTCTTCTTGATGCGGCAGTACACGAATGTGTTGGTCAACCATTCCATCGCCTCCTTCAGATTGGAAACGGTACCCAGAACAATTTCGGCGTTCAAATTGTCTGGAACAAAGTTCAAGAACTGGCTTTCGATTGGAACTTGCGACACCAGCAGGGACATGTAGTTGGCCATGTTCTGCATGCTGGTGATGATCATGCCGTGACCGGAAGTGTCGTACTGCGGCCGTCCGGCCCTGCCGAAAATCTGCATGATGTCCAGCATGTCCATGTCGACAAAGGAAGACTTTTGCGCGTCGTATCTGGTCGTACCCTGCAATTTTCAACGAAAGCATTGCTATAATTTTCAAATACACAAAACTGGGGCCTGATTCGTAAGAACCTGGAGATGTTACTCACCCGTATGACAACAGCATGAGCGGGTAAGTTGACACCCCAAGCCAGGGTCGTCGTGCAGACGATGATCTTGAGCGCCCCCTTACGGAACAAAGCTTCCACTTCCAACCTGTCCGATCTGCACATGCCCGCGTGATGGATGCCGAAGCCCTGCGGCACGAGTTGCGCCAGGTCTCCGCTCTTGAAGTTGGCTCTGATGGAATGGGCGGATCTGTCGACCATGAACAGCTGCAAGTTTTGCGTGTTCTTGACGTGCGTCAGCAGATTGTTGGCCACAACACCGGTCATGTTGCGCGACGTCACGAACACCATGGCCTGGTGGCCGTCCTTGACGATCGGCAAAATCTTATTGAAACAGATCAGGTCCAAGGCGTCGTTGTCGCTTTTGTTCTTTGCGCCAATGAAGGTCATGGTCAACGGAACGGAACGGTAGCGGTTGTCGAAGAAGAACAGGCCGGACATCGGGTTTACCTTGAGGAAGTTTGCCACGTCCAAGTAGCCGGGAAGCGTGGCAGACAGGGCCACGATTCTGATGATGCTCTGGCTGCTCAACACCTGTCTCAGGGTGCGGGCCACGAGGGCTTCGATGACCGGACCGCGGTCGGAATTCAACAGATGTACTTCGTCCAGAATCAGGAGCTTGACGAGACTGGTGACTTCGGTGTCGACGGCACCTTTTCTGGAAATGACGTCCCATTTTTCGGGTGTCGTGACCAACATCTGAGTTTCAGCGATTTCTTTTTTCGTCAGTTGCATGTCGCCTGTCACTTCCTTAACTACGATTCCGATGGGGGAGAGCTTTTTGCTGAAATTGGCCACCATTTCCGTGGCGAGAGCTTTCATAGGGCACACGTACACTATCTGCAGAGGAAAGAGGAAGACGACGTTGACTAGATGGTCATTCAATAAAGTGTGAGATGGAACGACCTATTGATCATCTTGACAATGAAGGAATGATGAAATCGTGGGAGAATGAATCGCACGAGGAAAAGCAGAGAGAATAAAAGAAACATGAAAAGAAGAGTAAGAGGTATAGTAGAAGTAATATGATGGGTAGAAAGGATGGGAGGGAGGATGGAAGGGAGGATGGAAGGGAAAATGGAAGGATGGATGGAAAGATGGATGGAAGGATGGAAGGAAGGATGGAAGAAAGGATGGAAGAAAGGATGGAAGGGAGGATGGAAGGGAGGATGGAAGGAAGGATGGAACGAAGGATGTAAGTAGAAGGGATGGAAGGGAGGATGGAAGGAAGGATGGAACGAAGGATGTAAGTAGAAGGGATGGAAGGATGATGAAAGGAAGGATGGAAGAAGGGATGGAAGGAGGATGAAAGCAAAGATGGAAAAAAGGATGGAAGGAAGGATGGAAGGAAGGAAGGAAGGATGGAAGGATGGAAGTAAGGATGGAAGAAGGGATGGAAGGAGGATGAAAGGAAGGATAGAAGAAAGGATGGAAGGAAGGATGGAAGGAAGGATGGAAGGAAGGATGGAAGGAAGGATGGAAGGAAGGATGGAAGGAAGGATGGAAGGATGGAAGGAAGGATGGAAGGAAGGATGGAAGGAAGGATGGAAGGAAGGATGGAAGGAAGGATGGAAGGAAGGATGGAAGGAAGGATGGAAGGAAGGATGAAAGGAAAGATGTAAGGAAGGACGGAAGGAAAGATGTAAGGGAGGATGGAAGGAAGGATGGAAGGAAAGATGGAAGGAAGGATGGAAGGAAGGAAGGATGGATGGAAGGAAGGATGGAAGGATGGAAGGAAGGATGGGGGGAAGAGTGGAAGGAAGGATAGAAGGCAGGATGGAAAGAAGGGTTGAAGGAAGGATGGAAGGATGGGAGAAAGGATGGAAGGAAGGATGGAAGGAAGGAAGGATGGAAGGAAGGATGGAAGGAAGGATGGAAGGAAGGATGGAAGGAAGGATGGAAGGAAGGATGGAAGGAAGGATGGAAGGAAGGATGGAAGGAAGGATGGAAGGAAGGATGGAAGGAAGGATGGAAGGAAGGATGGAAGGAAGGATGGAAGGAAGGATGGAAGGAAGGATGGAAGGAAGGATGGAAGGAAGGATGGAAGGAAGGATGGAAGGAAGGATGGAAGGAAGGATGGAAGGAAGGATGGAAGGAAGGATGGAAGGAAGAATGGAAAGAAAGATGGAAGGAAAGATGGATGGAAAGAAAGATGATAGGAAGGATGGAAGGATGGAAGGATGGAATAAGAATGAAATTTGGAAGGACAGGAATAAAATGATAACAAGAAGAATCATCAAAGATCCATTAAATAACGACTAAAAAAACAATGCTTCTTAGGAACTCACCTTGAAATCGTCTTTTCTGATCAAACCACCATCCATGTGCACCTTGATCTGATGGACTATGGCCAAAAGGGCTATGTGGAAGGAAGGACGGAAGGAAAGATGTAAGGGAGGATGGAAGGAAGGATGGAAGGAAAGATGGAAGGAAGGATGGAAGGAAGGAAGGATGGATGGAAGGAAGGATGGAAGGATGGAAGGAAGGATGGGGGGAAGAGTGGAAGGAAGGATAGAAGGCAGGATGGAAAGAAGGGTTGAAGGAAGGATGGAAGGATGGGAGAAAGGATGGAAGGAAGGATGGAAGGAAGGAAGGATGGAAGGAAGGATGGAAGGAAGAATGGAAAGAAAGATGGAAGGAAAGATGGATGGAAAGAAAGATGATAGGAAGGATGGAAGGATGGAAGGATGGAATAAGAATGAAATTTGGAAGGACAGGAATAAAATGATAACAAGAAGAATCATCAAAGATCCATTAAATAACGACTAAAAAAACAATGCTTCTTAGGAACTCACCTTGAAATCGTCTTTTCTGATCAAACCACCATCCATGTGCACCTTGATCTGATGGACTATGGCCAAAAGGGCTATGTTGGTCTTTCCGGCTCCAGTCGGAGCGCATATGAGCATATTTTCGTTGGTGTTGTACGCAACGGGAAACACTTCCGATTGGATTTTATTGAACTCCTTGATGTCCTTGAACACCAAACGACCCGTGGGATCCAGAGTTTTGACTTGGACCAAATCGACGCCGTCCGTTTTGGGTCTGGTCCCACCCGGTATTGTAAATTCAGTATGTGTGGGGTATTCTTTTTTCACGGTATTCTCGGGGTGCTTGAGGTTAACGCCGTGGAATTTAGCTGAAAATACGGGTTTTTCAAGACTTTCGTTGCCATAAGCTAAAGAAGGTGGCAGGTGGAGGAACATAGAACATGTATTTACCAAATGCATCGCAAGGGCCGCCAGGCGCAAAAAGCTAAAGGCATCATGGGCGGGAGCAGAACAATCAAATAAATGAATAGGTCACAGAATGTCGCAAGGTCGATTGGAGAAAACAGCTGTATTTTGTTTTTTCAATCGTTTTTTTTTTTACTTTTCTTATTGTTCCTTGATTCTGCACCATCAACTTCTACACTGAGACTTTTTTTTATTCGTGTATTTAACGTCGGTCTATTTCTGCAACGAGGCCTAACACCGACGCCGGTGAATGCTTTTCTTCACTAATGCTACAACCAAGGCTACACACTTGTAAAATAGAACTTGTAGCTTAATGAAGCGGGGCCCTGATAGAAGTTCCGATTACCTAATGAATGCCAACTTTAATAGTTTCCTCAAGTTTGATTCAGTTCATTCATGCATTACTTACGACTTTCATAATTTTCTGTGTGATTATGCAACGATTTGCATGACATCCAAATGTCTACTTGTTGAACAATCATTCTGGAATGTATTTCAATTCATTTCGGTTTTCTGGTGCTTTTGAAATTGCGTGAGCGAGTGACAGTGGTAGTTTCAATTAATTTTGTAGAGAGCTCAATGACACTTTCACATGTTTGCATGCAAAATCGTACCCTTGGCCGACATCGTCACATCCCTTCCGCCCAACGTGAGTGTTCAACGATTTCATGTATTTTTGTGTTGGAGGTTGATGTTGTACCTCAAGAAAATAAAGATACGTACTCGTAACTGCAGCAGTTCTCAGCTGATCATGGACATGAGGATATTCCACTTGGGTCGATTCTCCACCCCTCTTGAAAATCGGCTGGTATTGCAAATGTGTCAAGTCATCCTCAAGTTCGCCTCTGTGAATCGTAGAGAATAAAAATCAAATTAAATCAAGTCAAATCGTGTGCATTTCTAATCAGAGCAATAATGGGAAGTTTCCATTCAACTGAATGAATTCCATACTTAGCGTGCAGCAAGGCTTCCAACTGAAGGGTCTAATGGAGTGGTCCAATGTAAGAGGATAAATGTACTTTGTAACTACTGCAAAAAAAAATTTGGAGCAACAAATCTCATTCGACGCTTTCAAAAGACGTTGGTAGGTTGAAGTAAATACTTGACAGTTGTGGGGTCTTTTTTTCAAAGTAGCAGCTTTTCTCTAAATTGTTTATGAAAAACACATGGAAAAATTCCAATTCGTTGTGAAGTTGAAGGCTTCGTGGCAAGGCTATGACGTCACATTACACACATTTCGCTCAAGTCACGCGCATGTGTGCAACGTATCGTCACGATTCGCCATAAAATTTGCTTCAACTTCATAACAACAAAGAATTTCACCATGTGGTTTCACCTTAGCCCACTGATAACCTTGGAAAAGTTTTTGACTTTGTCTTTGAAACTCACTTTTTTGGCACAGTGTACACTCGGCAGCAAAAATAGCGCCCACTTGATTCATGACGAGAACGACTATTTGCTTGGCCTGCTCTACCGTGGTAGGTAGTAGTAGTAGTAGTAGTACTCGAGATAAATGAAGCAATGCTGCCCTTATGATTACACTGCCCTTCAATAAACCAAATGTTCAGCAATGGTAAGTGTTGAAAGGGACGGGACTCGCCATTTTGCATCATTATTATTAGACTTAGAACTGTTGTCAATCTCAATCATTTTCATTTTTCAGTAGTTAAGCATACACATTGTAACCTGAACACAGACTATTTAAATATCGTTTTATTGTGGTGGTAGAAAGAACACAAAAGGCCATCGACCCAACACCTGGCTTGTTTACTTAGTTCTCTGCAAGGGCGACATGGCTTTATTCATCTCGAGTACATACCTACCTACTATGGTAGGCAGGCCAAGCAAATAGTCGTCTTCGTCATAGATCATGTGGGCGCCATTTTTGCTGCCGAGTGTACCTATGAGCAAAAAGTACAAACTAACATAAAATCTTGTTCCTGGGTCCTCTGGCCCCTGTTTTTCTTCTCGATCTTTCTCAAAGTCTTGGCGAACTGCTTCTCCTCTTCGCTCTGAACTATGACCTGGCTGGCCATGGCCGGCGTGTACCTGTTGATGGGCTTCAGTTCGTTTCTCTTCGGCTTCGGGCCCTTATCCGCCGTCCCGCTACCGTTTACGGCCGAGCCCCAATCTATGGAGTTTCGGTACTGGACGATTTCGTTCAAAAATTCGAAAACTTCACAGCCAAAAGCGTCAAGAAATTCGTTGAGGAGCTCCTCGTTCGACTTGCCCGACGTCACACCGGCCACGATCATTTCTTTGAAGTCGGCGAATGGGAAGTGCTCGCTCAGCTGGTCCTTGTAGTGTTCGTAGCGCTTGACTATGTTGTACTGGGTGCTGGGAGTGAACGAGATCTCGTCGACTTCTTCCTCGACTATCGGGTCATCTTCGGTCATCGGAATGTAGAATATCAGGTCCAGATTCGGCGGTTCTCGAATTTCGGGCTTCTCCAGAGGCGGTTCGGGTGGTTTCCTGAAGAAATTCTTTGGAATTGCGTAGATTATCATTTCTAATTCCTGAAAGAAGCAATTAAGAATAAAGGTAAGTAGTGTCTGAAGCATGACTGTAATTTTGGTTACAGATTATCACTTTCTTATCCCAGCTCTGAACCATTTGAGGATATATGTGTTTAATTCCAATCTCTCATCAAAATTGAGAACAATTTTACCAAAGATAGTTAAAAATAAAATTACTTGTTTAATTTCATCTAAGGTCCTTTGAGGCAGTTTCTTCAATACTCCTTTGGTAGATTTATTGCCCTCACTGAAATCCTTGATTGCTTGCAACAAGCAAAGTCCAACGACTCCATCCAGGACTTCACCCTCCAGCAACGGGCTCATGTCTTTAACGTACTTCCGGAATATGTCTTTGATATGTTCCATGCTGAGTAAACAATTCAGCCCCTCTTCCCGTCTGGAATTCTTGAAGTATCGCGTCAGCTTGTCGAGGGCACACCTGCAAAAAGACAGCTACCAGTGTTTTCTCCTTGTCAATCTATGATGTCGTTAAAAGCCAAAATACAAGACTTTCAAGGCAAATGCTTCAACGTCACTCACTGTCCAGGGAATGTAGGCTTCGGAGCCACATTTGGAAGGCGCTGCAGCCCGTGGAAATCGCTGAAAAAATTCGCTGGGGCCCGAGATGCATATCCATTGACTGCAATTTGGGAATAAAAAAATTAAAACGTGCTGTTATGAAATGAATCAACTCAAATTCACCTGCAGCCATGCTGGGGAAGGTGTTTCACACTACTGTCTGTTTAAAAAATCGAACACATTTGGCCCAATGTGGTGAAATATTGAATTTTTTGTTTGCACTTTTGGAAAATGTGAAACGTCAGACGGGAGAACGTCAGACTGACATTGACGTTTCTGACAGTCGTCACTCTTGACTTGACAGCAAGTTTAACCAACACAGAAATCGTTCCCGTTTTGTTTTCCAGAAAATGAGAGCAAATGGAGTGAATCCGGAAGACCACCGAGTGGAAAAAGCGAATCGGCTATTTCCTCTTCGCAAATACCAAGAAAAAGAATGATGTGAGCTGGCATGTTTCCGAAATTAAAATTGGCGCCGGTTCCTCGGCCACTACCACAGAGTGCCACTACCAACGTTACAGCGATAAAATCTCTTCGCGTCCTAGCACGCTGTCAGAAGTGTCAAATCACCAGTACCTTGGTGCCGAAAAGGTGTTTTTCAAAGGAAAATCGTCGTAATTTTTGAAGGTAACTCATTTTCCGTTCATTCCCCACAGTTTTCTGAACAGGATGTTTGGATTTGGACGAAAATAGGCGAAATCCGGGTGTTGCCCATATTGCCACATGTTTGCTCACAATTACGGCTCAAACACCAATTTTTGGTCTTGCACCACATCGCAAATGCATATCTGAACATCATGCTCGAAAATCTGACTGGAGGACGTATTTTTAAGTTCGAAAATGAACTAAATATGTTTCTGAAATTTTTAGGTTAGGTCAATTCCAAAGAAAATGAGTCGTTTCTTTGCCGGGTCGGACTCCGACTCCGACAGCTCCTCCGAGGAGGAGCAGATCCAGCGTGCGCCGCAGCAAGCATACACTGTAAGTACCTTCCCATGGAAACCAAAAATTTTGACTCTGGAGGAGTAACAGAGGGACAATAAGTTATTGCCCTTGCAGGATAGCCGGATAGGCTATCAAAAAGTCCTTTTGGATTGAAAAATAACGCTTGCAAACTGGTCACAATTTTTCTCCTTGTATCTACATCCCTCACATCTCTTTCACTTTAGCAACAACATTCATTTAACATTCCTAACTTCAGAGGCGCTTTTGTTATGCCGGCAAGAGCTGCTCAGGGTAGATTACTAGACAAAGAAAGTAGATCCAGCTGAGCCGTGATTGGCGTATGTATCTACTCTCTCTATCTAGTGATCTACCCGGATCAGCTCCTGGCGCAAAACGAAAGCGGGTAAGTACTCTCACTCCCTTTCCTGTCCGTGTCTGCCATACTTGATCCACACAAGACTATTTGCCCCTTACTGAGTAAAAGTACCCCTTGGTCCGCCCTGCCTTTCCTGACTGCCCTTCGTTTAGATTTCCCTGCAGGCTCTCAAATTAATTTTTCCTAGAATTTTGGATTTTCCTAATAAAACTTCTACTTCTCTCACAAGCAAGAGAGAGAATGTGAATTGTCAAAAAAGAAATCAATTTTTTTGATATCATATTAACATTTCATAGCTTGGATTTTTTTTCCAAAACCTGATATCAGATTCGAAGACATATAAAATGCTATAAAATGCGATAACTCAACTGTTTGGCACACTTCAGCTGACTCGAAGAAAAAAAAGTAAATAACTGAAATCTTTCTGGAATTTCTCAAAAATTTCAATTTAGATCAGTTAAACATGGGGTCAAACGCTATTCCAGATATTCACAAAGTCATTATTTCAATTTTGGTGTTCTAACTGACCGAGGATAACTTCAGGAGAATTTTGTGGACACATTTGGGTAGGAATGGGGGTACCAAACTCATGTTTCTACAAAATTCTCCTGAAGCTGTCTTTGGTTATTTGGAGCACCAAAATTGAAGTGATGATTTTCCTTGACCATCTGAAATAGCGTTTAACTGATTCAAATTGAATTTTTTGAAAATATTTCTGAACAATTTCAGTTCATAATTTTTTCTTTGAATCAGCTAAAGAGTGCCAAACAATTAAAGAATCGCATTTTGTAGCATTTTTCATGTAGTCTCCGAATATGCCATCAGATTTTGGAAAAAAGTCTATTGGCGAAAATCTTTTCCGCGTGGTAGCGCTGTACGCAATAAAACATGGTGGCCCAAGGGGCCTTGACAAATAGGTAGTAAACGCAGTGCGCATTTACATCACAACAGCTGTCAACAGTGATAGCTGTCAGTGAAAGCGTAACAGTGGGCCAAGAACTGTGGGTTCGTTGGGAATGGAATTTCGTAGCAGTATCTCTAACTTATTTTTGTTTTAGAAAATGCCGATAATACAGATTCATTTGCCCAATATTTATGGTCATGTTGGTGACCAAATCAGCCCCCTCTCGACTTGACAAAGTGCGAAGAAGTGATTGAGGCAGGTCATTTAATCGTGTGTGGGGTGACTGGGACTCACTGCGACTGAGACTCTTGTGCTTTGTTATGTCTCATAAATAGATAATTGAAAACCATTTGGAGGCTAGGTTCTGTGGCCCAGTTGTTAGAACAGTGTTGTGAACTCGTGAAGCCATCTCCGATAAGCCAGTGAGAGCAGCCGGAGAGCCTGGAGATCAACGCCAGCGGTATTGAGAGAAGATACCTGGCCTGCAAATCAGAATCCGTCACTCGCCTCATCAGTTCAGATTTAGAACAACTCAATCGATATGAAAATATTTTCCATTGTAGAAACACTACCTAATATCAACCGATGATGCTTTGATTAAACTCATGATTGAAGAATACTCAATTATTATTGATAAACTATGATTTTTATTATTCTAGACAGCGGTAAATGCTTATTAGCTACTGAAATTTTACTTTACAGTCAATGTATGAGTCGTACGATTACTCCAAAAGAATGTTTATCTTTCTGGTCTAACCGATAATTGTTGGCTCATTTTCGTGATGCGTCCTGTTGTACCTATGCCTTGTCTTGTGGGAGTTGTGGGGGCTTAGTATTTCCACCTTGTGTGCAAGGGGCTCACACAACTCAACACCTGCAATGGACCCGCTGCAATGTAATTAAGCATTCAGAGATTGCATTTTTCGGCCAGCATTTCACCAACTTACGTATCGGCTTTTGCTGCTGCATTGTGCATTGTGTCCATTGGCGTATACTAACGCAGTAATTCAAGTCAAACTACAACACCCACTCGCTCACATTCTCGACGATGTGGTAAACAAGGAAGACAAAAAAAATTAATTATTTTTCAACTGTCAAAACTGTCAATATTTTTATGATTTGGAGTAGGTACTGTCAACTGTCGAGTGCTACTGCGCTACTGCGTGGCTACTGCGCTGGGCTGTGCGCTGGGTACCTATTTGTCAAGGCCTCTTGGGCCACCATGTTTGACTGCGTTCAGCGCCTTCTGGTGGCCGCTGATTTTCGCCAATACAGGATGACTTTTTCAACAGAAACTCGAAGAACAAAGTTCCGAGTACGGTTCTGTATTTTCACAAATGAACAGGGCGCTACAAGGGTCCTTGGTGTTAGGGATTTTGGTTGTAAACAGTTCATTCGTGTATTTATTGTAATTTTGCGTCAAAATTTTGTAATTGTGGCCACTTTTGAGCCTCAAAAACAAGAAATTCTTTATGCAGACTGTTGGTAAATAACAAAAACAAGAGGAAAAAGTTCACAAATATGTCAAAACCTTGAGTATTGATGAGAAAGAAGTCATCAATTTCATGACATGCCGATGAAACACCTCTGCAGTGGTCAAAGAAGAAATAGTCAATTTCTTCAGTTCTTTTCAGGAAAAGACATTTGCGGAGTGTCGCCAAGAGACCAAGCGCACAAGCGATGAGTAACAACCTTCATTAATCATTTGCCATCGATATTCAAGAGTTCAAATCCCTCTAACGCCATCAGGCTCTCTCGAATGCGAAGAGTTACAGGACACCAAAGTTTTTTACATCTTATAGTATACAGGGTATTTCAAAAAAACTTCCAAATTTTCTTGACACTTTGTATCTAAATATTGAAAATAATGCGACTTTTTCTTCTGAGTCCAGATATATAATTTTGTATTTGAATAAGATCATATACAGGTGGTTCATTTTCACACTTCTCACCCCAGATTTCCCCCCACCAAATTTTTTTCAAGAAAAACGCCGGAACAAATTTGACGGGAAGAAATCTGAGGTGAAAAGTGTAAGAGTGAACACCCTGTGTGATCTTATTTAGATATAAAATTGCTTATCTGGACTCAGAAGAAAAAGCCGCATCATTTCCAATATTTAGATACAAGGTGTCAAAAAGAACTTGAAGTTTTTTTTAAACACCCTGTATACTATGAGATACGTAAAAATTTGATGTCCAAATTTGGATTCTACGGGAAAAATGGTTGGGGAAAATTTCTTTCCCAACCAGTTTATTCCAACGGGAAAATTTTTAGGAGGGGTGATTTCGGTGGATCACCTTGTACAATCGGCCATTGGTAAATAAGTTGGCAACAATGCTTGACTGGAAGGAGACCTTAAATTGGCGCCTCTGACCGTTGGCGCACTGTTTTTAAAATACGGCTATTCCACAATGTAAAATGCCAGTTATTTTGGACATTAGCAGAAAAAAATTGGCAACAGTGCCAGTTATTGTCCAAACATTCAGGATTCAAGTCGAGGGGTTGACCACCTGAGAAAAATGTGTACACCAAAATCGCCAATTGCCCGAAAATTGCCACAATTGCCAGAAAATTGCCACACAATTGCTAGAAAATTGCCACAATTGCCAGAAATTCGCTCACGGCTGTACACCAAAATTGCCAAGTGGTTAACCCCTTGATTCAAGTGTTACGACGTTTCGGCCCTCTGGTAACTTCTCCGAAGTCAGTGAATGGGTTTTTGGGTCAAAATATTTGGTTCATGTTGTACCCATGAAAAATGCGCGCAATTTTATTTTGTATTCTGTACATTGTAGTTCAGCGACGATGAAGAAGAGGTGAAGCGCGTCGTCAGGAGCGCCAAAGAGAAACGGTACGAGGAGCTGACGAACATCATAAAGCAGATCCGTAATTTTAAGAAAATCAAGGACATGAGCAGCATGCTGACGAGCTTCGAGGACCTGCAGAAGGCCTACGTCAAGGCCCTGCCGGTCATATCAAAGGAGGAGAATGGCCAGACGCCGCGCTTCTACGCCAGGTGTCTGGTCGAGATGGAGGATTTCATCAACGAAACGTGGGAGGATCGCGAGGGTCGCAAGAACATGAGCAAAAACAACAGCAAATCGCTGGCGTCGATGCGTCAGAAGCTGAGGAAGTACATCAAGGACTTCGAAAACGACATCGGCAAGTTCCGGGAGAACCCCGACCAGCCCGACGATGAAGAGGAGGAGGATAAACGTGAGTTGCTCGAAGGGGTTTTGGACTTGGACGTAGGTAACAAGGTGTCCAGGTTGAAAAACTCTTCGAGGTTGGGTGGTATCTTTTGGAAAATTTTAATCAACAGCACCATGGTCGTACTTCGCTCCAGACACGGCCGGCCGCACTTGAAGGCAGAATTGACTGATCTGCTTGGTTTGGGCTTGGTCGTCGGAGAGTGAGACTTATCTGTCTCAAATACACCCCAGGCGGGGGGACGCAGGAGTCACTCTTCGACACAGCCTTTGTCTGCCTCAAATACACTAGAGGAGTGGGGGGGGGGGGGGCAGGAGCAGCTCTTTGGCACAGTCCTTCTGATAAGCACCTGTTGTTTGAATTTCCAAACACCTTCCATGAACTTTTGATAAAGCAAATCAGATTTCAAATCCTTACCCTCAAAATCAAATCAGCCGTACTGCTTTGCACGACAAAAATGCCCATATTTTGCCTATACTGTCGGTCAACGGGTAAATAATGCATTGAAAAAAAAATGCATTTCAGGTCAAGGTTGTAGTTTCCTGACCTGAAAACCAACTAAAACGAACCGACCTCCTATCAAAACTAATGAAATGAAAAAATGGATCAGGGAGAGCATGATATTATCCATTCTAAGCTTAAAAAAACCACAGTGGCCTATGATATTTTTTCTTCAAGTTGGATAATCTGGTGAGTTGATGGATTGAAAAAGTCAAGATGATATTATTCAAATTGGTAAAAGTGATGTTTGCTCTGCTGGATTGCCGTAATTTAAATTGTTAGGTCAGATTTTGACACTGACACATTATTCTTATTCTGTTTTGTCTTGAAAACGCCGTTAGACTAGTTATTTCGATAGTGAGAAGTGTTGAGAACTGCAAGAGGAAGAACAGGTCTAGCGGCGGGGTGTGATCTCGTCACAAGTGATCCCGCGACCTGAGCTCGTCGCACCCTGTAAGAACTACGTAGGATGTTAGTCCACTCTCTGTTCCAGGGTCATGATCTGTGATCCTGGCCGTACGAAAGCGGCTGAGGTTGGTGAGCAAACCTGCGACCTGCCGGCGACGCATCCCCAGAATGACAATTTAACAACACAGCGTAGTTCAAGTGTAGGTTTCATGTCATACAGACACAAATTTGAACGTAACCTCCCTTGTACCAAGATGACATTGAACATAAAAAATCAGGGACACCAACAAAATTCGAATTTTTCATGGCAAGCTGTGGTTTTTTGAACTTGGAATAGATGATATGTATAAAAGTTTGAATTTCTTAAGATATTAAAGAATAAAAATAGATTTTTTGCACTATTTCCAAAACACTATATCACTCGCTAGTCTGTTTTTTTTTTCAATTATATTTTCTTATCACACAAAAAGTCCACTTCGCTAGTCGGTCCAAAGTACGTTTACTTCCGTCTCTCTCACTCCACCACTTTTCCACGGTGATTCACAATTTATGACTTTCCTGTCAAGGGTAGATTCCTTGACTTATTCGAAGACAAAGGTCATTGAAATTGTTCAAGAAATTTGTTCACCTTGTTAGCGATAATAGAAAAACAATAAACAAGGCAAAATAGCCTCTTCGGGTATCACACCTGCAACCGGCAGTAGGGCAATATGTAGAGAATAACCGCCAGCGTATGGCGGGTTGATACGAGTCAGGTCAAATGAACCAATGTAGCAGCGTGGGGGTTATCTGGTCTGGTTATATGTTTCGATAGATCGCATGTGTGGCGGCTCCAGTGCTTGAGAATAGACCTACCATCAAGCAACCAAGCATCAAATTTCGACTCGGTGAGTCCAGCTGGAGGGGGGGGGGGTACAATAAACCTCAGAGTTTTAGTGCAGAGGTAACCCAACCCATAGGAATAAGAAATAACCATACCCACTAAAGATTTACAGTGTGCGACTAACAGCTCCATCTGTAAACTTTTATTTTGAAATCTAAAATCGTGTTGAACCTGTCAGCCATTGCAGATGAGCCAGAGCTGGATTCGGAAAGCGAGGCCCCGGTGGTCAAGTCCGTCCCGAAAGTGGCCGCCAAGCCGGTGGTCGACGACGAAGGTTCTTCCGATTCCGACGAATGGCCCTCCGATTCCGAATCGAGTTCGGACAGTTCGGACGAAGACGAGGGAAAGTACACGAGCATGCGCGAGCGGTTCTTGAAAAAGAACGTGGCGACGCACGAGGGCGGCGACGACGAGGAAAAGGAAAAACGCCGCGAGGAACGCAGGAAGGACAGGAAAGAGAAGGAGAGGCGCAAGTTTAAGAAGGAGGATGAAGAGGACGGCGAAGGTGAATGGGAGACGGTCCGGGGTGGAATCGCCATTCCCAGCGTAAGTTTTATTTTATTTTTTTGTACGAGCACGAAGACTCAATCAGAGATTGAAACAAATTACAGGAAAAGCCGAAAATGTTCGCCAAGGACGCCGAAATCGACTTGAACCTCGTGATCAAGAAGCTGAGCGAAATCATGGCGGCCCGCGGCAAAAAACGCACTGACCGGCGCGAACAGATCGAGCTGTTGCACGAACTGAAAAACGTGGCCGACCAGCACCAGCTCGGCCCCGCCATCTCGGTCAAGATCAAGTTCGCCATCATTTCGGCCATCTTCGACTACAACCCCAAGGTGTCCGATGCGATGAAACCCGAATACTGGACAAAGCTGCTCGAGCGCATGTCGGAAATGCTCGACGTGCTCGGCGGCAATCCGCAACTGATCGTTTCCGAATCGATCACCGAAGAGACGGAAGATCTGGAAAAGCCGCCGTACAAGATACGCGGGTGCGTGCTGACGTCCGTCGAACGTCTGGACGACGAGTTCACCAAGCTGCTCAAGGAGTGCGATCCGCACAGCAACGAGTACGTGGAACGGCTCAAGGACGAGGCCAAGGTGTCGGCCATCATCGACAAGACCATGGTGTATCTGGAGAGGAGCAACACGGCCACGGAGATCTGCCGCATCTACTTGCGGAAAATCGAGCATTTGTACTACAAGTTCGATCCGAGGGTGCTGCAGCAAAAGAACGTAAGTTTTTCGATCATAAAATTCATTTGGAACAAGTTGATATAGTCTTTCCACCTGAACCGTGATTTGTGTGACCTAAGAGATTTTGTTCTGAAGTTTCCAAACCTGAACTATAGAAAATCCACATATCTATGCAGTTGGTTGCTCTAAAAAATTCGGCGCGATAATTTACGAGGACACAATCACGATGTCGTCTAGACCTCTTTTGAAGCGCATCTTTCGCACATTTCCACTGCAAATGGACGAATCAATTTTGCGGGACGTGTTGTTTGACTTTCTTCATTCTACTGGAAAAAAGTGTAATTTTCTGACCTGTTTATAATTTTCGCTAATAAACAAAGAAATCAAAGTTGCCTGTGACATTTGACAGTTGAGAAAAATATTTTCAACTTCTTGAGGCGAGTTCAATTTTTTTACGCTTCAAGGACGGCATTTCCTAGCATAAAAAATAGCTGAAACAGACTGCAGATTAACTGCAGAGCAAAAGAGAAACATAGATTCTTGTGGGGTGAGTTTCTGCCAAATCTGTGCTGCTAAAAATGTGACAAAAAAAATGAGTTATTCAAATCTGAACTGGCAAGATAATGACGGTCTTTTTCCGAAAAAAATATAAATAATTTGGAAAAAAAATCGAGTTTCTCGTGTTTTGAAACTTTAAAATACTTATACATTTTCATACCTGATTTTAGATAAACCTTTTTTTTAAATTCTCCCACTCCACTGGTTTTCATGAAAAACTCACGTTTGAAGAAAAAACACTAGGAAATGCCGTCCTTGATCTAAAACATGCGATGCCGTCGCTCTTGAGAAAGTGTCGCAATAGAAGCACCGACCCTTTGGTCTGCTCCAGTCAAAAAGATGCGCCTGCACGGTCCTGGAGAATCATCGGCAAGACAAGGAACACCCCGGCGCGGCGGTCTGCTATGGGCAGCAGCTGTAAAAAGTTGAAAATTCCAATTTCCAACTAATGTGCCATTTCGTCGAGACGAGGTTGTGTCGGTGCTGCCTGGCCGTCAAGACGAATTCCGAATGCCGTGAAATAAACTATATTCACCGATAAGGCATGCGTGGTAACTACCCAAAGTGGAGTGCCAGGACGTTATGCGCTTGCGCATACATCGATCAGGCCGAGAAACACGGTTATTTTCCAAATACAGCTTAATAAAAATACGCCTATACTCGTATCTTTATGCTCATTGTGTCTAAAACTGCGGCTGTTTGTCCCATATTTCATTCAATGGCTAATCAGTAAGCACTCTTCCACTCAGAGCTCATTTTATAGATCCGCTGTCGGTCATTTTGATTATATGAATGATTGAAATTACGCTATTAACATGCATTGGTATAGGGCAACTCTGCTTTCGCACCCCAAGTAGTTGGCGCATACTCAGTAGGAGCCGTGTATATGGCGTATTCGAAGGGGCTCGTGCGGTTTTGGTGTCTAACGGACGGTTAAACGACTCTGCGGTCTTCGAGTCGCATTTTCACTCACGACACCGTCAATTTTTCAAAGATTTCAACATTTTAGTTTGCCAGGCAGCATAACTCAACTTTTAGACAAGCCAGTTTCATCCCAGGTAAGAAGGCAACAAGCCTACAATGCTAAACCAGAAAATTTGCCCTAGTCACTCGAATCATGGTTCATGTGGAAGACTTTATTATGGCGTGAAACCCGTGAAACCTGAAGCACTGTTCACCACCTCGCAGGTATTGTAAAAATAAAACTTTAACTAAAAGATTTACTTCCCACAGTATGCTACTATTGTATGCTGAAGGAGCTGTTATAGTGTTTTACTTGATAATCAGACGCGATGCGAACAAACTTAGTGCATAGCTCACTACTGTCTTTGCCCGTCCTTGGTAATTAGATTTGGTTTTAACGATCGCATTCTAGGGCGAAATCGGCCAGGACGTGTACACTTCCGTGCAAGAAATGGAGAAGCTCTGCAAGTTCATCTACGCCAAAGACGGCACCGATCGCTTGCGAACGCGCGCCATCCTCTCCCACATCTACCACCACGCCCTCCACGACAACTGGTTCCAAGCGCGCGACCTCGTCCTCATGTCCCATCTCCAGGAAACCATCCACCATTCCGATCCCAGCACGCAGATCCTGTACAACCGCACCATGGCCCATCTCGGTCTGTGCGCCTTCCGTCACGCCAACATCAAGGATTCGCACAACTGTCTCGTGGATCTGATGATGACCGGCAAGCCCAAAGAGCTGCTCGCCCAAGGTCTGCTGCCGCAGCGCCAGCACGAGAGGAGCAAGGAACAGGAAAAGATCGAGAAGCAGCGGCAGATGCCCTTCCACATGCACATCAATCTGGAACTGCTCGAGTGCGTCTACCTGGTGTCCGCCATGCTCATCGAGATTCCGTACATGGCTGCGCACGAGTTCGACGCCAGACGTCGCATGATTTCCAAGACTTTCTACCAGCAGCTGCGCAGTTCGGAAAGGCAGAGTCTGGTGGGACCGCCGGAGTCGATGAGGGAGCACGTTGTGGCGGCCGCCAAGGCCATGCGCAACGGCAATTGGAACGCCTGCAACAACTTTGTTATCAATGAAAAAATGAACGCCAAGGTAGGTACCATATCATACAGCTGATTTGAAATGAGAATATAATAGCACTTCAATACTCCCCTTGTGAGTATTTAGGGACGCAGTCAAGTTTGAAGCGTCCCTTCAGGAGAAAGGTTGTAACTTGACTGAAATATTGAAGGAATCTTAGCCAGTTGAACGTCTGGAAACGCTCTCCTTCATCAATCCATCTAATGTTCTCCAGTCATAAAAAAATCACTGGAGATTCTAGGTTCCTACCCATGCTTCCCTATGTACCACTCTGTGTAACGGATTGCTCTCTGGGTATACCTTCGGGTTACTGGTTCTTTTCTACTTTACTGCAAGAACCGAACTCCCAGTCGTTTACAACAGCCCTGCAGCGTGAACATGATTTGGGTGGGCAGTCGAACGGAAATCGACGGCCTCCTTGGCATCACACCGGTGGCGGTGGCACGATGTCTCGTGGCGGCACCAGTGGTGCATGCAGGCGATGGGCAAGGCTAGTCGACGTTATGTTGTACTATAGGTTGCCTCATCCAGTTTATGAGTGACGTCACAAGATACCCTCCGGGAACTTGATTTGGGCCGAAACTGATGTCGCTTTTTTCGTTTGACATTTCGGATCTTATTTCGACGGAAATCCACCAAATTTCTGAACTGGACGAGAAATGGTTGATGCACATTCAACGATTGGTGGTTTTTAGATGAATCGGGCATGCTTTTATCCACCAAAACACAATTTGAACCGCCGAACTGTCAAGACCAAAAACAAGGTGATAACGTTATCACGAGGTGAAGCGGACCGCGCATCTGTCACCGGGTAGCTTATTGGTAAAGAACCTAACTTTCAACAGGAAGGTAGTGGGATCGAACCGCAGCCGTGCCGAACTTTTTTTCTTCAAAAACACCCAAATTGTAATTTTTAAAATTAAATATGAGTTGGGCAACACTAATTTAAATTTTGTTTCCTCTTTCTAATTTTTAAAATCGCAATTTGGGTGTTTTTGAAGAAAAAAAAGTTCGGCACGGCTGCGGATCGATCCCACTACCTTCCTGTTGAAAATCAGGTTCTTTACCAATGAGCTACCCGGTGACAGATGCGCCGTTCGCTTCACCTCGTGATAACGTTAAGCCTTGTTCTTGGTCTTGACAGTTCGGCGGTTCAAATTGTGTTTTGGTGGATAAAAGCATGCCCGATTCATCTAAAAACCACCAATCGTTGAATGTGCATCAACCATTTCTCGTCCAGTTCAGAAATTTGGTGGATTTCCGTCGAAATAAGATCCGAAATGTCAAACGAAAAAAGCGACATCAGTTTCAGCCGAAATCAAGTTCCCGGAGGGTATCTTGTGACGTCACTCATAAACTGGATGAGGCAACCTATAGTACAACATAACGTCGACCAGCCTTGGGCGATGGGAGCGTTGATGGCATAAACGTTGCATTCAGGCAATGGAAGGCCGGCGCGATACAACGGTGCATCCAGGCGAAGGAAAGTTTGCGCTAGGAACGATGCATTCTGGCGATCGAAAGTCGGCGGTGGAAAGGATGCATTTGGTCGATGGCAAGTCGGCGGCGGCACCACGGTGCATTCAGGTGATGGAAAGTCCACAGTAGAAAGGCATCCAGCTGGGCACCGTACAAGGCGGCTTGCTTGTGTGAAACGAACGGGTAACATCAAAACTACGCGATGGGCCGATCAGCACGAACCTACGGCAGTCTGGAATAAGTGGCCACGAATGAGTACGGTGCTCATAGCGGCGGTTGAAATGCAAAAGACCAACTTCTTCACAGGCCAAGCCTTACATCTCGTTTTTTTTTTTTTCATATACCACCAGGTTGGCCGTTCCAATGGCGTAACAAGCGCAGGGGGAAAACCGAAACTAACAAGGTCAACTGCATTTTGTCACACGTTTCAACAACCCTAGGCTAAAGCTTAAATCGACTTCGCTGAATCCGAAAGTTGCTGTTGTGATTCAAGAAATTTCTCTAGAAAGCAGGAAAACCTAGATGGTGGACACCGTAACACTGTATACAGGGTGTTTCATGACTTATACGACATAGCTTAAGGATAGATCCAGTTTTTTGAGGCGGATCCGGATCTGGCTTCGAAATTTTTCTAAGATCCTACGTTTCAAAGTTACAGGGTGATTTATGTATTTTGGTCAAAACTTTCATAGGTCATAACTTTGGAGCAAATGAATGGAATCAAATGAAATTTGACAGGAAATGTCTCTTACCACGAACAATCACAATGACCAACAAGACATGAAAAAGTTCAGGGCCGGACTAAAAAAAATGGCCCCCATCAATTCTTGGAGCAAAAAAGCCATTTTCGCATCGGATTCCTAAAAAAATGCCATTGTATTTGGAAAGTTGAGAAAAAATGCTACAGAATCAGCTATCCAATACGAACGGCACACCTCAGTAGGTTTGGTGAAAAAAATAAAATAAAAAAAATTGAAAATTTTAATAGCGATATTTCCTGAATAATTTGAGATAATTCATCGCAATTACTACTTTTCAAACAGGAAACGAGCAACCTTTGAAAAAAAAATCAAAACTCCCAACAATAGGTGATAAATACATTACATGTTATTAACAAATGGTTTTCAAAATACCCTCCCCCCAACTTCGACGCATTTTCCACATCTCGTCACTAAATGTCTAGTGGCTTTTCGAATGGTTGGTGTATTGTTCCGCGTTTCATTAGCAGCTGCAATGATCTTTTCTCTACAATCCTTCCTGGTATTCATTTCCGTCTTGTAGACCTCTAAATCTTTCATGCGGCCCCATACATAGTAATCTAGGACTGTGAGATCAGGAGATCTGGAAGCCAGGAATGAGGACCCCCGCGACCAATCCAGCGATGGGGGTATTCTGATTCTGCATCCAAGTATTCTTTGGCGTTTGATGTAACATAAGACAGTGCTCCAATTGCATTCTGATGTAGAATTGTTCTTCTTCCTAATCATAAATCTCCATAATTATGTGCCTGTTGTTTCAGGGCCGGTTCAAATTGCCATATTTTGGGAAGTAAAGCAGCTGCAGACACCGGCACCTCTCGAATTGAAGCTTAGATTTAGGGCTTATTTCCACAAAAAAGAAGAATTGTATTGATTGAACGGTTTCTGAGAAAATCACGCCGAGATGTTTTAGCTGGGATGCACTGTCTTGGGTATTAAAGTAAAAACTGAAAAAGGACCTACCTTGTGACGTCCAGCGCCGTAAGATGAAGAAAGCGCTCTCTGTGCATGGTCCGCTGATGTCCAGCGCGTCACGGTAGGGTAGGTTGTGGGTTGGAAAATGGAGTGATACACAATAACAATAATGAGAAGTCCGAAATCGCCCTTGCACAACGCGGGTGGCGAAACGAAACCGAGGAAAAACGAAAAAAATGAAGAGAACCTTCAAAACTGAAACTGAAAAATTCCCACTTATGGGCACACGAAAACCCTCATGCCACGGTACAAAAGAACTCTGAGCGGAGGTTTTCACTGAATTTGTGGTGCGGAGTGGTTGACGACACTTTAATTGGGCTACATTTCTTTGAGGAACGGCTGACGGGGGAAGGCTATCTAAACTTCCTACAAAATGTTTTGCCTATTTTCAACAAAATGGGGCACCGCCTCATTTTTCATTAAACGTCAGAGAACACTTGTACGCAGAATACCCCCATGGCTGGATTGGTCGCGGGGGTCCTCATTCCTGGCTCCCAGATCTCCTGATCTCACAGTCCTAGATTACTATGTATGGGGCCGCATGGAAGATCTAGAGGTCTACAAGACGAAAATGAATACCAGGAAGGATTGTAGAGAAGAGATCATTGCAGCTGCTAATGAAACGCGGAGCAATACACCAACCATTCGAAAAGCCACTAGACATTTAGTGACGAGATGTGGAAAATGCGTCGAAGTTGGGGGAGGGTATTTTGAAAACCATTTGTTGATAACATGTAATGTATTTATCACCTATTGTTGGGAGTTTTGATTTTTTTTCAAAGGTTGCTCGTTTCCTGTTTGAAAAGTAGTAATTGCGATGAATTATCTCAAATCATTCAGGAAATATCGCTATTAAAATTTTCATTTTTTTTTTATTTTATTTTTTTACTAAACCTACTGAGGTGTGCCGTTCGTATTGGATAGCTGATTCTGTAGCATTTTGTCTCAACTTTCCAAATACAATGGCATTTTTTTAGGAATCCGATGCGAAAATGGCTTTTTTGCCCCAAGAATTGATGGGGGCCATTTTTTTTAGTCCGGCCCTGGATTTTTCCATGCCTTGTTGGTCATTGTGATTGTTCGTGGTAAGAGACATTTCCTGTCAAATTTCATTCGGTTCCATTCATTTGTTCCAAAGTTATGACCTATCAAAGTTTTGACCAAAATACATAAATCACCCTGTAACTTTGAAACGCAGGATCTTGGAAAAATTTCGAAGCCAGATCCGGATCCGCCTCAAAAAACTGGATCTATCCTTAAGCTATGTCGTATAAGTCATGAAACACCCTGTATTCAGTTGAAGTTGTAGCTTTGTAACTAAAAAATCGATCAGTTCACGTTCACCTCAGATATCAAATCCCGAAATCACTGTTGCGTTTAGACGATCAGGCTGATTCGTCCTTGCCTTGGATCAACTTCAACTGACCAGACCTCACTTGCTGATACGCGCTCCGTTTCTAGCCCTACAATGGCTTAACTGATTTTCATAATTAAGCGCGTCTATACAGAGCCGTGATGAAAATTTCGTCAATAATTAACTATCGTGTGAACAAATTATGTACTTTTTTGCCACAGTCTACCCGAGTCCCGTATGACATCCGACCATTTCATACGATGAAGTCCAAGAAATTGCATCCAGATTGATTGTAGATGTAATACGGCCCCCTTAGGTGAGCTGTGGCAGAAAAAAACATAGTTATATATATTTTTGAAGTGATACAGTGTAGAATACTGTTACGAGTAGCGATTCTGTTGTGCATTCGAGAGCACACGCGGTCCCTCTAGACCGTTCGATCGTCGTGTTACGAGTTCTGAAGCTGCATGCATTCGAGAACATACGCGATGGTTTGGACCATCTAATTTACATGGAGCTATCCATAGGCGGGTAAGATACATCAGCCCATTTGGCGGAGGCGCCGTTCGAGAACACGTTGGTAATGCACGCAAGAGGTGTAGGATTGTTCGAGAGTCGCCTCGAAGCCATATGCCGCGGTCAATATGAAATTTGCCAGAGGAAACTTCCAGAATACCAGTCGGAGGTATATAAACACCGTTGGATCGGCTGACAGATCAGTCTTGAATTCAGAGCGATAACAGCGAGAAGGAGTTGGCGATATACCCAAGCATGAATAATTATTGACGTGTATTTATAGTAATACGCAGTAATGAACAGTGTGTGTTTTAAACGATCGTATCAATTAATTATAAACGAACTCCAACGCAAAATCCGTAACAATACTTGAAAAAAAAAAAAATCGGGAAAGGGGTGGCTGGGGCTGGAGCCCTTTCCAGCCTCAATCAGCTTGAACACGGCCCCGCGAAAACTTCAATTACGCCTACGAAAAAGGATTGTTGATGCTAGCTAAAAAATCGGAAGGTGAAATTTTATCAGGGAAACGGACGTAGCTGACCTATCACTTTTACATTGTTGGCTAAAGTTTGATGATGAAGAGTAGCAATGCAGGATGAACGATGACGTCAGTGAGTGAGATCTGGTCAGTTGTCAAGTTTTGAGTTCCACCAGATTTGATTCACTTTGTCAGCAGTTTTGATGTGCCACAGATTTGAGATGACAGAAAATGGAATCCAATCCCAAAATTACAGAAATCGCTATTGTGTAATATTTGCATGTCGTAATTTCATTAGAATCGCATTTGTTTCTAACTGGAGAATTCAAAAAGCGGGCCGAATGTCTGGGTGCGTTTTTTCTTACAATCATGCCCATACCATCATGTTCCGTACTAACACACACAATAACAACAACAACAACTACAAGACAAGCACGGCTTATTATTGAGAAGTAAAAGTTGGTCGGGAATTATATTTATGTAATCAGATGGCAGTTCGTAGTATTACTTGCCGAAATATACTTTGTTGATTTTTTCCAAGAATCGCCGAATCTAGAAACGCTTAGTTTATTTTCTGATGGCTCATTGTCCTTGATTGAATACGTATCGTGAATTAAAAAGTCGTATGATCTTCGCATCGAAAGCTCAGATAAACTGCGTATCTGCTGTTGTTCAAGGTTTCTGCAAATTCAGCAACATTCCCCCATAGATATGCCTGCAAGAAAGCCTGTGGGGTAGACACAAAAACAATTTTTCGAACAAGATTAGTTGATTTATGAATATGCATGCATATCGGCAAAATTCTTGAATCGACGACGTTTCAGCGTAACGTTTCAATAAGAAAGTGGGACATTCAAACTTGTATGAAGTCACTGTAAGGGTATCACAGCTAAATCATACCAGCTCTATTTGCTCAGAAAATATCAAGGCAACAAAATTTGCTTTTTGCAAGAAAGAAGACCTGAATTTCAAGTTTTCTTTTGAGGGGGCGCCGATGTTTGTATATGCTCTAGTTAAAAAAAACTTCTTTTTTTCAAGGTATGGGATCTGTTTTACCAAGCCGACACCGTGAGGGGCATGCTGACCAAGCTGATCAAGGAGGAATCCCTCAGGACCTACCTGTTCACATATTCGCACGTTTACGATTCGATTTCCATGGCGACTCTGGCTCAGATGTTCGAATTGGATAAGCCGGTCGTGCATTCGACCATTTCCAAGATGATTATCAACGAAGAGCTGATGGTATGTCTCCAAAATACATTTTATTTTTCAATGATTTTCTTGTCAACATTAAAAATTGAGTTAGTGAAACTAAAAAAAAAACGAACATTTTCAGGCTTCGCTAGATGATCCGACGCAAACTGTGGTGATGCATCGCAGTGAACCTTCTCGTCTCCAGTCGTTGGCTTTGCAACTGGCAGATAAGATCAACAATTTCGTCGATTCAAACGAAAGAATCCTGGAGACCAAGCAGGGCAACTTCTTCTCGAGAGGCGTGAATCAGGTATTTTCATTATTGAACACTTCATACAATTGAGCACAATTAAGCACACTTAACCAAAGAGAACTGTCGAAGAAACAGTTTTTCCGTTAGCTTTGATTTGTTGATTCCTCGGGAGAATGCAGAGATTTCAGCATCTCGGCTCGCATTTTCTGTTCCGCGAGGGATCGGTATTTTCACGGATCCAGTAGGAACTTGAAGATACAGCAAGTTTGGCAGTTGCCACCCCAATAGACAAATGACAGAACTAGTTGCACTACGAATGAAAATAGATTTCAATGCTCTGCTGAGCCACTTTCGCCAATTGGATTATCGTTCGGCTGAAATCGGCATTTTGATGAGAAGTGGCGGTGGGCATTGGCGCATTTCCACCCGTAAATCTATGACGCGGTGGGTGGCTGGGCCGCCGTGTGCTAAAATCATTTACTCCATTTTGTTTCCATTTTCTCCCTTGCACTTCAGGTGTTCTATGGAAAGCAGTGACGCAGTAAGTGTCCTTGAAGCGTTGCGTGCGGGGGGGGGGGGATGAACTGCTTGCGGTGGCATTGCTTCCAGCCTACCTAAGTCTGGAAAAGTCACGTGAAATTTCGGCCTTGCGAAACTATTCCATGCATTAGAGTCCCACTTCAGTTGTTTTTTGTTTTTCGCCTGTTTCGGAAATGTTTCCGTATTTATGTGCGGCTTCATTTGGTAACTATGCAACTGTTACTGATTGAGGTCTGATCAATTGAATTTGATCAAAAACCGTGACGGTCTGATGTTAGAAAGATGATTGGACTCTATCATATGAAAAGTGTTTATTTACGTGTTTTAGGAATTTGGAGGTTTGTGTTGGTAGCGATGTACTACCGTGGCCCCTCAAATCGGTAAGATTTTTGTTACATTACCAGGATATCTGAGAAACACATTGCGTCGACATGGCTTCTACTTACAGTGGTGACAATGACACAGCTTTGATAGAAAGTCATTGGCTTCCTCACAGTTCTTTAGGGTTGCAGGGAAGTTAGTTTTTATGTTTTCTTTTTTTCATAATGTTTTTCTATTTATCGGCACCTATACGATCATAGGAGTTTGTTTTGCCTTTTATTCGTCTCAATTACATAGAAAAATACTCTTTTACGACACAACACCCAGACTTTTATCACCGGTAATCGAACCCGGAGCTCCACTTCGCCGAGCAGGTGCGCATCCCACTCGACTAGTGGGCCGTCTTTTAGTTTTTTGTACAGCTGTTTTTGATGTGGCAGACGGATGGTCTACAGTGAATCACTTGAACTACTTGTGGGCACTTGCGTCCTGTGTTACAGTGTCGGTGGCTGGTCGTCTATGTGAGGCGTGCTTTTCGTCCCACTTACGTTTCGAATTCGAAATTGTTGTTTTGAAGCACCCTGTTTCATACACCATGCATTGTACGGACCAGGCTTCCTCAAGTTTTGCAGTGACAAACCCTCTTTGGGCCTATGTTAGCATTTTAACAACTGTGATACCTACTTATGACAGCGATGACAAATTAAAATTTATTTGTGCGCAGTGAGTAGAACCATAGCAACAAACGCGAAGTAAACCGTTACGGGGCCATGGTAGTGTATAATGTACTATGTTGGTGAGTGAGGCCTGGTCAGTTGAACTTGATCAAAAAATTGACACAGTATGAATACTCAAGGATTGTAAGATCTGCCAGATTTATTCTCGTTAGGCATCGATTCGCTCCTTTGACCCCTCCAGTATGTCCTAAATGCGTAGTTTTTTGCCACATTGTTCTTGTGGCGAAAAATATTTTTTCAAGGTAACCTTTGTTTTGATTGTCTCAAAGAATTTTGGGTTTGTTTGTGTTGTCCTAAAGCTTGATCTTCTGGAATTACAACAAATATAGTTGGCAGCACTTATATGATGAAGAACTCTATTTGTGATTGTGCTATCGTTATCAGTTTGTATTTATTTATTTATTCTTTTTTTTGTATGTTGTTTGTTTGTTGATTTTTTTGTCATTGACATGTCCAACGGCCTCAGACTAGAGAAGAGGTAATTATTGTTGTATCATCTATCTGTCAACAATTTTGATGCGAAAATTGAGAGTGTTTGGGATAATTTTCTACCGAGAAATGACCAAGACAATGCAAAATTGCTAAAGTTTCATTGTTGTAATGTAACCCGCTTCTTATTTCGCTGACACAATTTCTAAAGCACTGGTATTGGAAGAATCAAGCTAAATCCGCCCTGTATCAAATATTGACGAAAAAAAAAACGGAATTGAAATCAAAATTGCAATACCAACCGCGGAAGCACAATTCAATTTCAAAATGCGGCAACAAGAACAAAAGGGGCCACACCTAACACTTGATACTAGAAATAATTGCTCAAGAGATGAAGAAGGAAATTGTGCAGAAAGAAAAGCTCAACTGAGTAAAAACACAAATTCAAAACACAGCTCTTCACTCGTTTCTTGTGATGCCCATGCATAAACGAAGCCCATGTGCGGCGGTCTTCCAATGTGCTTGCTGCAGACTTTAACGAAAACCCAGTGAAAAAGTCCCAATACGCTCGAGTATTTACATAAAAGTTTTACCTATCCGGCCCCTCATTTTCCATAATCGCACCCTGCGTTCGCACTGCGGTCACCTCCGTGTGATGATGCCCAACTCGAAATAACTTTCGGTAAGGGCAAGCAACGTTCGAAATGGAATGAAAATGTGGAACAAAAAATCAAGTCGCGGTATGATTTAACTTGCCCCAGGGCTCAGTTTTCGGACCGTGCTTTTTTACGCATTAGTACCTTGCCCCCTGGCAACCTACCTGTTTTGATTAGTTTCAACAACTATCCATTTGACTTGGAACAGTAAATGCGATAAGGCAGGCAGGAGACAGGGGCGGATTAGAATTTTCCACGGCACCTCAGCAGGCTAATCACCGTTGAATAGAATATTTCCAGTCCGTCTCTGCGTATGCTGGGTGATTACTTACTATGTTTCAGTGCAATAATTTTCGTCATTACATGTAAATGACGGGACATCGTAAAAGTGTTGATTTTTAAGGTCGTTTATTTCAACAATGACTTTGAATAATGCAGACGAACCCGGCGCTGAACTTTTGAATCTGTTGCAGGGCAATTTCCGAGGCGACCGACAAAACTACAGGGGGAACAACCAAGATTGGAACAGGAACCGTCGTGACCACCGAAAAGAGTATTAGGTACGCGTCGATTGGAAAATTTAGGAAGAATGTTTTTTCTACCACTGCTATTTACCAGCTTACGTTTTATGAAAATAAATAGATTAAGATTGGTGATGTGTCTGAAAGTCTTTGCTTTTTTCCTCTGCCCACACACAAGTAATCTTTGATCCTTACCTACTTGCTGACTCCTTTACTTTATCAACGATACGAATCTTATCTGTTCACGCACATATAACTAGACAGCACTTGGCTGGATACGCGCATTCGGTGCCTATTTGTTTTACAAAGAAGCCGATATCCTTGAAAATGGAAACAATGGCGTCAAGTTCAACACTGTTGCTTCTTAATTGGTTAATCATCGCCACTTTGGGCGCAGAGGTAAGTTCCAAAGGGGTGGATAAACTCGGTGGGTAAGTTTTCACTTTGTAGGAGTTGACAGTTGTGATGGTGGAGTACCAACCGGTACAGAATTCGTCTTTGGAAGTCGAAGATAGACTGAATGCTAATGCTGCGAATTACATTAAAATTCTAAGCGGAGTAAAGGTGAGTTTGTTTATTTTTTATTTAATCATTTCAAGCGTACGACTAGTTTTCCTTGGGCATGGCCAGTAAATGCATCTTTTTCACACGTCGTTTTACATGTTTTCCCTCCACTTTCATCTCTCAGATCTTAGTCTGTTCCTCTCGCGACACTTTCACTTGAAAGATTCATTTCGTCACTTGTTTATTATAAATAGCAGCGCGACGCTTCCCAAAGAAATATTTTTTGCACAACCACCATGGTAAATTGATTCATCGCATACATGTAAGAGGGCGGGAAGTGACTCATTACCAGCTCCGCGGGAAACTGAAGAAGTGGAAGCTTTAGAAGGTAAATTTCAGAAAAATGCATCCAACCAAATATTTAGTGGGTAAATTGTCCACACCCACATTTGCAAGCAGATTTGTAGACTTCTCTTTTGCTTCATCTTTCGAACTGCTTCGTTCACCTTCATATAGACCCAATTCTGACTTGTACCTAATAAACATTGTTTAATACCTTCTACCTCTACCTGCTAATTCTAGAAACCGGTAGATTTAATAATTTACCCTGAAGCTACTCTCGGTTCGGGAGCCAGAGAGAAAGCCATCACTTACGCCACCATAACCGAGCTCGGAGCTACGCCTTGCAAGAACGAAAGCTACCTGAAGTACATGCAAGACATATCTTGCGCAGCCCAAGCTCACGATACTTACGTCGTGATAAACACTGTGGGGAAATCGGAATGCGACAAAGACAAGTACTCGGAGCGATCGAGGAACTGCAAGGAAACTGGATATTTTATTTACAATACAGACGTGATTTTCGACAATAACGGCGCGATCGCCCAGACCTACCACAAGTACAACCTTTTTGGAGAGTTCGACATGGACAGGCCCTTGCAGCCGGACAAGAGGGTGTTCGAGGTGAAGGGAAGAGACCAATTCGGAACGTTTACTTGTTTCGATTTGCTTTTCAAAACGCCAACGCAGGCAATGGTGGAAGAGGGCGTTAAGAGTTTCGTCATGCCGACCATGTGGTTTGGCGAACTGCCGTTTTTGACCGGTACGTACTGTATCGAACTAAAAGACACACTCGCTAGACATTCGCCACATTTCACGTACCCACGTAGTTTTCTAAATCTCGCAGAAGTAGGTGATTATTTTGAAAGATATTTTCAGCTTTGCAGGCCCAGCAGATGTGGGCAGAAAGCCACGACGTCCGACTGTTCTCGGCAGGTGCAAACAACCCCAAAATTGGCAGTGGAGGTACTGGTGCTTACGACGGGGCTTCTGGTCCGGCAGTTTTTGATTGTTTGACTGATTCAACATGGAAAGCTCTGACTCATACCTACACCCCTTCGTCACCTTCTGTCATCCATCAAAGTGCACCCGAGGATGATGATGATGATATTGACGCCATGGCCAAGAAAATGGACGGATTTTACTTGAAAATCGAGCCAAATCTAGCACGTGCGTACTGTACTATACTTTGCCTACCTCCACCTGCTCTGCAGGGCCATATGTCTCAGAATTCGCATCGAATAAAGTTACACCGACTTAGTGGTCCGGATGTGTACCGGAAAAAGATTTGAATGAGACGTCAGCTAATTTTAAAACAATAGAGAGTTATTGCAGATGAAACAAGGGCAAGCAGTATTAAAAGCGGCACTATTTTGACACCTACGCTTGCGCGGATTAGTGCGACGTTAAATTTCTCTTAATAAGGATAGTGCATGCCTTTATTTGTGCACTCTTTAGGTCGACCTTATTTATACTTTATTTTGACAAGTTCCAAAAATGGCCTTATTGTTTGTGTATTGTTGGTTGCCTATATTCCTCCAATTTTGTACAAACTGCCCTTACGTTATTAAATAGGGGGCTAATTTTTTGCGAATAGACTCCACAGGCCTTGCAGTACACGTGTGCAAAAAATCAGGGCCGTCGGAGGGGTACTTGTGTCCCGCATGCAATATTGCATGCTGCATGCGGCATGCGCTTAGTGACACCCGTTAAAGGGTATAAGTAGAGGGAGTAGGAAGTTTGCGATCTGCAGTTAACTCTAATTCTGCAACCAAAAATAAGCTAAGCAGTATTTTATTAACGCCTCCTTTAATAGTGCCGTGCAGTAAAATGACATTCTGCAATAACTCTCTAATAATTTATGGAAATCAAAAGTAAAAAAAGGGAAAGCTCCTAGGAGAAAAGTGAAAAACCGCTTTTATCGGGTAACTCAGTGAGAGTTCAACTTTAAGGACGGCGTTGAATTGGTAAAATAAGCGTTGCAAAATCAATCCCTGTGGGTTTATTCCTTGACGGATTCTTACCATTTTGATCTTTTTCAAAAGCTACAAGGATGTACTTTGGTGGTTTGAGCCTATTGACATTTCCAAAATCCAAAAATGATTTTTTATTATTTTTATTTTGGAAATGCCAATAGACTCAAACCAAAGTACATCCTTGTAGCCTTCGAAAGAGACCAAAATTGTGAGAATTCGTCAAGGAATAAACCCACAGGGATTGATTTTGCAACGCTTATTTTACCAATTCAACTCCGTCCTTAATAGTATACATATTATTATACGAGTTTCATAAGACATAGTATTGTCACACGACTGGTTTTGGGGCACGACGAGCTTGCGAGGAGGCCGATATACCTGATTTGGTATCGACACCTTACCGGAGTATCGATTCTTGAACTCAGCCCTATTAAAAACCGGCATATTTCCTTTTCAACCCTGAAATTTTGCGCATAATTGAATTTTTCAAGGAAACCCTACAAGAGGGCCGACGTGCACCCTGTAATTTTATCCCCTTTACATTCTCAAACTTCGATATTTCGCTCATTGCAGAATACACCTTCGTGACCTTGGACTCGGCCTTGGACCAAGCGACAGGCATGGCCCAAGCCCACTTGTGCCACGACCCAATCTGCTGTGATTTCAACATCAAGCTCACCAAGCAAGCAGCACAAAAGTCTGCGTACACGTACCTCTTGGTCGCCTTCTCCGGAGTTCGCTCCTACACCGGCGTCTACAACGGAGGCACGGACGTTTGCGGCGTGATCGCCTGCCTGGGCACGACGATGGACACTTGCGGCCAGAGATTTCCCAAGTACGAAGACGTAGAGTGGCCGACGACGTTCGACAGCATCGCAATCAAGGCGACCATTCCGACTTCGAGCAACAGGACGCAGTATCCGAACTCGCTGCTGAGTTCCGTACGGCCGCTGAGTCCCGCCGATACCAAATGGACCAGAAGAGAAATTGATTCCGGTACTAAGGTGGAAGTGACGTATGAGAGTACCAAGCCGCAGGACCGGCTGTTGACATTTGCGGTTTACGGCAGGAATTTCGAGGTGGACAACGATCCATTTGCTCCAAATGGCAGTGGTAGATTTAAAGGGCTCAGTCTGATGGCTGTTGCTTGCTTGCTCACTCTTTTGAAACTGTATGTCTAAAACAAAGGAGTTGCAAACAACTTGGCTATTTTTGCAGTAAAAAAACCGAGAATAAAATGATTTCTTATTTATAAATAAATAATAAATAAATAAATGTTTATTGACCCAAGTTATAAAATATACATATAAATGAAAAATGAATATTCTGTCAGGGTAAACCTCAGGGTGATCATTCAATTCTCCCACTTGCAGAGATTACTACTACAAGTGGAAGTCTGATCTTCCATGATCACCCTGTTGATAATAAAATGAAATATAGTCGATACTACCGCACTCGCGGAATTACAAAATACTGAAAGCAATAGTGATATTCGGTGATTAAAAAAGAATAGGACAATTACATGGCAAAAGGAAACAATTTTCCTGGAAGACAATGAATAATAATGAAACGCAAGCATATTTTCCCCACTGATAAGTTATGTATTAGGCTTGATCAAACGATACCGCATCTCCCTCCTAAACTGCGAACCACTCAGCAAGCGATAATTAAAATCGATGTCATTTATTTGATTCTGAGCTGCTTTTCTTTCTATTTCTAGTCAGTGCCTTGCGCTTTCACTTTTTTGACACCCCATCAAATGCAAGAGGGAAGAAAGTTTAACCGCGTTGTAACCAAATGTGTGAAAAAAAATCCATTTGGTCGGCATGCAGATAACTATCGGATCTCTCTCCATCTCTCTCAATAGCATGTCTTTTAACTTAGTGTTGGAAATAGCCTACTCTTTGGAATGCCCCTCTTCAAGAAGATACACCATCAAAATTTTGACTCCACAAACGAATTCAGAGGATACGAATTTGTGGGAATCAACGTGTTGCACATCTCCTAATTCTTTGTAGGTGAAAATAAAATAAAACCAATTTGTGTGTTCTGCCGAAGAACTTTTTTTTTTCATCATAAAAAATTCCCGGGACAAGGTGATAAACGTCGTCATCATATATATTCATGAGTTTCCTTTTTAATTGATAAAACGAACTGATAAGCGGTTTGGTGGGAGCCCTAGCACCTTCAACTTTCAGGAGCCCCCCGAGCCCCCTTCCGGTGAAAATTCGGCGTGGCTCCACCTCTAAGAAAGGTGCTCATTCTGAGTATGTGTACCAAATTTCATGCTTCCATCACCATTTGCAAGGTTCATTCACCTTCACTGGTCAACTGAGATGAGAAAATTGAAGTACCTAAGTCGCTTCACTCATTTGACATTTGCTCAGAGACCATAAATCCTTAAAAAGATCTTACTGACAACATTAGCTGGAGAGTTTCAAGTTCTAATTGCTGCAAAAGTTTCAATTCCAAAAAGTTGAATATTCACCGAGTTATTTAAGAAAAACTGCCAAGAATGACAGATTTTTCTAAATGGCGGAAAACGCTTCGGTTTTCATCACTTATTGAAAGAGGGCTGTTTACTGGACATGTATGCAAAAATCCAGCTTTATAGGAGCGATTCCGACCTCAAAGACTAGGATGACTAGGCTATGTTTGCGGGGTCCTTTATACAGGGTGATTCATGAGTGACCTTACATAGGCTAATGGGAGATAGAGGACTTCGAGGCGAGTCAGGATCCACTGAAGAAATTTTGTTTTCTCCACTGGTTACGAAGATACAGGGTGTTTTGTGTGTTTCGTATGAAACTTTGAAAAGCGATATTTCTGAAACGGCTAGAGATATTTTCTTGAAATTCATCAGTAATATTTCTCTATTGGAACTTACCCTGAAGCCATACTGGGTAAGTCAAAATCCAGGGCCGGAATTGAAAAAATGTGCCCCTTTTTTATTTGATCAAAAAGTATATTTTCTGACCGCTTTTCTGAAAAACTGCTATCGGATTCGAAAAGCTAAGGAAAAATGCTTCAAGAATCACTCTTTAATTTAGATGGCACACCTTAACCGTTTCGACATAAAAATTGAAAGTGAAATTTATGGGTAAGTTTCTATTTTTGACCGGACATAATCGACTCATTGTTTGATTGAATTCATTCAAATTCATTTTTCAGCTTGTTTCTGTGATATAGAAGGGCTTGATAGGAAGAAAAATTCCATAGCCAAAGATTTTTTTGACGATCAAATCGAGTCAAACTTTGGTTTCACTCTCGATTTTGTCATAAAAAAAATTGTCGGCTCTGGAATTTTTCTGTCAAGCAAGCTCTTCTATTCAACAAAGACAAGCCAAAAAATGAATTTTGATTAATTCAATCAAACAATGAGTCGATTATGTCCGGTCGAAAATGGGAACTCACCCACAAATTTTACTTTTAATTTTATTGTCGAAACGGTTAAGGTGTGCCATCCAAATTGAAGAGTGATTCTTGAAGCATTTTTCCTTAGCTTTTTGAATCCGATAGCAGTTTTTTAGAAAAGCGGTCAGAAAATGTACTTTTTGATGAAACAAAAAAGGGACACTTTTTTTCTAGCCCGGCCCTGGATTTTGACTTACCCGGTATGGCTTCGGGATGAGTTTCAACAGAGAAATATTACTGGTGAATTTCAACAAAATACCTTTGGCCGTTTCAAAAATATCGCTTATCAAAGTTTCATACGAAACACACAAAACACCCTGTATCTTCATAACCATTGGAGAAAATTAAATTTCTTTAGTGGATCCTGACTCGCCTCGAAGTCCTCTATCTCCCATCAGCCTATGTAAGGTCACTCATGAATCACCCTGTAGAAGTCATCCGACGTCAATGTCAGTGCCCATCCATCATTTTTCTATAATGGCTCGGTTGAACAGAAAACAAAGAGTCTTTGTGGTGAATTCAATGATTCGAACAGAGTCTTGTGTTTCATCAATGCTAGAATTTTGGCTTCATTTCAACTCTCCACAACAAGAAAGCTTATATTTCGCGCAACGCCGCCGCCGTGAACAGATGGATCGAGACGTACAACAATACGCGGACTATAATATGTACTTCACAGAAGAATAATTTGATTAGTTTGATTTTTGTCCATATTTTTCTTGTTTTGTATTCAACTAGTGGATATAAATTGTCAAGATAAATTTGAGCAACTTAGGTAGGTACCTACACACAAAAATATATGTATACTTTCCTCTTCAATTTGGTGCAAATTGGTTGAAATGGCGCCAGTAGGTACCTACTTTTCGAGAAATCTCAATTTCAGATGTGTCCGTTTGCTGCGCCGCACCCTGTATATCAGCATCTAGAGAATCCATTGCACTCAAAATTTTGGGTGCAGTTTTCACGCGTACGAAGTTATCGGACCCACAAGAAAGTTTGACAACCTTATTAACGAAAAGGCAAGGAACGAAGAACCCAGGGAGAAGGATAAGAGGACAATAAGAAGCGGGGAACACCCACGTGATGCGCGGGAAAGAAAAAAGTGCATGTGATAATACACCGGCACTTTTCAAAGGACCTTGCTCGGGACCTTGCATTTAACAACCTGCCACATTTAAAATGCAGCCGCTTTATATTCACGATACCATATTATTAAATTGTAAAAAATGGTGCAGTGCATTCGCCCACAGCCATCAATGGGCACCAGCATCGCCGGCAACGGTCCAACATTCGGATGGACCATCGCGAATTTCATTTGTTATTAAAAAAAACTGGTTAGGTGTATTGTTGCCAGCATGTTATACTCTCTTCTGATGGTATGGTGGATATGTGCTTTTTTTGTGTGGATCGTGCATTGTTCTTGTATGTTATTCTTGTTTCGTTTTATTTTTTCGCTACAGGTACCTATAATAATGTAGGTATAATCTTTTCCATCAGTGTCCTGTTGTTGTGGGCAAATAATGTCATGTCAGCACGAAGTGTGTCATGAATAATGTCGAATTAAAAATTTCGACGCTTCAAGGACGCGCCATCACCCGTACCGGGGCCGTTGATTTTTCGAACAGCAGGCGGCAGGTCCGGATCTGACATTGGACAATTGAAGGCAAGGAGGTGATCTTGGAAGAGTCACTCTTGGTGATCTAGCAACACGTTGTTTTGTTTCTTCAACTTTGATCTAGATCTCCTACTTTTGTAGCTAACCTCTGTGATCATGTTTCATTGTTTCATACCTTGTCTTGAAGATACATATTGCAGTGCTGTCGACTGCTTCTTGAATTTTTGCTCTACTTCTCCCCAATCTTGAAGTACAACCTCATACACAGGGTGTTTCAAAAAGTATGTGCCATACGTGAATGGCAGATGGAGGATGTCAAGGCGAGTTGAGATCAAGGAGAAATTTTTTTATGGCGATCGGTCTCGAAGATACAGGGTGTTTTGTTCTTTGTCAACAATTTACAATAAGCGATATCTCTGGAGCGGTTTGATATAAACGAATGAAATTTACCTGTCACATTCCTCTGCTGATACTTGATCAAATGTCATAGCAAGTAGAAGAAAAATCAGGTCCGGACTTGGAAAAAAAGTTTTTGAGTTTGCCTGTCAAAAAGTACATTTTTTGAGCGGATTTCGAAAAAAACACTACCATATCTGGAAAGCTCAGGAAAAATGCTACAAGAGTGACTGTTCAATTTTCACGGTACACTCGAAATCATCCGACAAAGAAATTGAGAAACAACTCATACCAGTGTTACTATTCAGAGTGAAATTTTTATTAGGCGCAATAATGGATACAATTCGGTACGATCACTGCAGATTATTCAGTTCTATTATATCTTTCACTAAGACTCGACATGCCTCACAAGGGAAGACATTTCTAAAAAAAAATCTCGAGAAAACCAAAATTCTCGCCAGATTTGGACTGTTACAATTTCGTTCTTTTGTTTCATTCAAATTTATTTGGATATGCAGAGTTCACAAATTTTTGTTGGAATTGTAAGCACATTTGGCCGGAATAATCAGTTTTCTTAGTAGGTACCTTATTTGACCATACAAAAAATTGAATAAGAGAGAGTTCCATCATTTCTTATACCACAAAATATTCGCTTGTTTTTGTTATACCTACCTAGTTCACCTAGGTAACTTGATTTTTTTTGGAACATTCATGGTTGTGTTGTCAGTTGTGTTACAAGTTGTTTGTTCGGTCCAAATAAATCCTCGCAAACAAAATGGCCAACCGATTTACAAACGCTGAATTCGCCGATATTATTTTTGTGTGTGGGTTCTGCGATAGCAACGGGAGATCCGCCAAAAGGGAATACGAGCTAAGATATCCAGGTCGCAGAATATCATCTCGAAACACGTTTGGAAGAATTTTTCAATACAGTTGTGAACATGGGAGATTCCCCGGAACTGCTGTTGTAGCTGTACCTCCAAGAAACATCGAACGACCGAAAATGGATGCCCAGGAAGAAATTCTGGAGATGGCAGAGGAAGATCCTTCCATGAACACGAGGAGGATAGGACATGCCCGTGGTATTCCTCATGCTCGTGCATGGAGAGGATCAAAAATCGAACGCTTGTATCCGTACCACCTGCAGAATGTGCAGCGACTAGAGCCAAATGATCCAGCCCCGAACGCCTCATCTTTTGCAGATGGATTGTGAACCATCCACGAACTGTACCTGGGATTTTATTCACAAATGAAGCCCAGTTTACAAGGGACGGCGTTACTAATACAGGTTTCCTCAAAAGAGAGATGGAGAATCCGCGATTCCGCGCAGCTGTTTTCGGCACGTTCTGGGCACAGTGTGCCATGAGTGATCGCGCCATTTGTATTTACATTGCTCCGCCGTGTTGAGAGTGCGTTTTATTTTCTGAATTCTAAAGCCAACCATGCTGGGAAAGTCGCTAAAAATATAACGAACTTCCCAATGAATATTGCAAATGAATATTTCGCCTAGAAGAATTTGCCAGAGAGGCATTTGATGCGCGGATACAACTATTTTTGTAATGGATATATCAACGATATATGGACGTACCCAGAAAGCACAGGCAAGTGCGTGTTCCAAGTCCCAGTTTTAATACTTTTAATGGTGTAGGTATTATGGCCATCACTGTATAACTTGTGGACTTGCATAGTGGCACACAACATTTATTTACTATAACTACTTGTAAAAACTGTATAAATACCAATAATAACACCATCAAATGATCAAAACACACGTTCGGCTTACGGAATCGGGGCAATGTTGGCACACTATGACTGCGACGATTTACTGTGCAATCGAACGTGACGTCACGGGCCAGAAAGAGACGCTCAATTTAGGAAACCTGTATTGCCGAAACTCGCACATTTGGGCGCAGGAAAATCCCCATGCTAGCGAGAATTTTGGTTTTCTCGAGATTTTTTTTTAGAAATGTCTTCCCTTGTGAGACATGTCGAGTCTTAGTGAAAGATATGATAGAACTGAGGAATCAGCAGTGATCGTAACGAATTGTATCCATTATTGCGCCTAATAAAAATTTCACTCTGAATAGTAACACTGGTATAAGTTGTTTCTCAATTTCTTTGTCGGATGACTTCAAGTGTGCCGTAAAAATTGAACAGTCACTCTTGTAGCATTTTTCCTGAGCTTTCCAGATATGGTAGTGTTTTTTCCGAAATCCGCTCAGAAAATGTACTTTCAGACAGGCAAACTCAAAAACTTTTTCTTTCAAGTCCGGACCTGATTTTTTTTCTACCTGCTATGGCATTTGATTAAGTACCAGCAGAGAAATGTGACAGATAAATTTCATTTGTTTATATAAAACCGCTCCAGAGATATCGCTTATTGTAAATTGTGACCAAAGAACAAAACACCCTGTATCTTCGAGACCGATCGCCAAAAAATTTTTTCTCTTCTTGATCTCAACTCGCCTTGACATCCTCCATCTGCCATTCACGTAGGTATGGCACATACTTTTTGAAACACCCTGTATATGTGAAGAGTTGTACGATTTTCTAGCCCTAACGTTACCTAAATGAAATATTGAGACCTGTGGTTTTACCATCAGCTCAACGAATTTGACAAGCAATTTTTTTGTGGATGATAATGCTTTACTGCACCTAGTAAAAGAGTTTTTTGAAACTAATAAAGTTAGACGCATGGTGTGGCCGAACATGTCGCCTGATATAAACCTCATTGAATACACATAGAATCTCCTGCAACGGAGGTGGTCAGATGGAAAACAGCCGCGCAATGGCTATTGACGAGTTGATGACTTCTATCTTCTACTCGATTACCCGAAAAAATTGATGGCGAGGATGGGAATAACGTATGGTCCGGAAGTTTTGGGAATTTTTGTTAAAACATAACTTTTTTTGGATGGTTTAAATTTTGTAATCTAATATTGCAAAAACTAACATCATCTATAACAAAACCAAATTCATATTTAACATATTGAAGATGGGCCATTATCTTGATGGCTCTCAGTTTTCTTCTGCCATGTTCGATCATTCTCTGGACAACAGCAGGATCAATTTCTCTAAGCTCCTGCCTCCCAATAGTGCTAGCGGTAAGCAGCTGACTAGTGAAGAATACTGCATTTTATGATACAAGCAACAGATTTGGTACACGTCACCTCTGAAAAATTCTAAGCGATTTGACCCGTAGTTCTTGAAAACTCTTTCGGGAGGAGACGAGAGATATAGTGAATTCCTCTTATTTAGGGAAAGTCTATATGCGCCAAACTGTCACGCAAAGTGTCGAATTCAAGTGAATTATAAACAAGCTAAAGAGGCTGGTGAGCCTCCATTTTGTAAAAAATGAAAATAGTGGCCTTTTTTTCAAAATGGCCGCCAATAAATGACAAAAAATCATGCATGAATAAGTTATTCGAGTAAGGTATCAATTTACATGTTTTCGAGGTCGCTGGACTCATTTCCCTAATCGAAATTACTATATCGAACAAAATTATCTATTTTGGATCAGGGTAGATGAACCACCCCCGCCACTTGAAGTGACGCTTTCAAGATTTGAAGTGAATATCGAAAAAACAATATGGAGCTACTCTTAGATCATCTCTTTTTTATTGATAAATAAAAATTACCAATGCAACTACACCTTTGAACTCACAACCATCCCTGGAATCCCCAACCACCCTTGACGGGGGGGTCTTATTGTATAACCTAGATTTCTTTGTATCGTAGGAAAGCGCTTCAAAACATTTTTAAAGCGCTTTTCCTACGTTACAAAGAAATCTAGGTTATACAATAAGACCCTCCCGTCAAGGGTGGTTGGGGATTCCAGGGATGGTTGTGAGTTCAAAGGTGTAGTTACATTGGTAATTTTTATTTATCATTAAAAAAGAGATGATCTAAGAGTAGCTCCATATTGTTCTTTCGATATTCACTTCAAATCTTGAAAGTGTCACTTCCAGGTGTGGGGGGTAGTTCATTTAACCTGAACCAAAATGTATAATTATGTTCAGTATGATGATTTCAATAAGAGAAATGAGTCCAGCGACCTCGAAAACACATAAATTGATACCTCACTCGAATAACTTATTAATACATGCTTTTTTGTCATTCATAAAATTTTCACGGAATAACAAGGTGGTTCATTTACCCAGGCCCAAAATGGATAATTCTGTGCGATATGGTAATTTCGATAAGAGAAATGAGTCCAGCGACCTCGAAAACATATAAATTGATACCTTACTTGAACACCTTTTTCATGCATCTTCTTTTGTCATTTTTTGGCGGCCATTTTGAGAAAAAAAACTATTATTTGCATTTTCAATGAAAGTAGGGCTTACCAGTGTATTCAGCATGTTCGTCATTTTCCATGCCAGTTTGGCGTATATAGATTTTTTTCTAATTAAGAGAAATCAACCTCCCCCCCTATATCTCGGCTCCCTCTGAAGGGATTTTCAAGAACTACGGGTCAAATCGCTTAGAATTCTTCAAAGATCACGTGTACCAAATCTGTTGCTTGTATCATAAAATGCAGTTTTATTTTGCTTACCGCTATAGTACTACAATGTACCACAAGCTCGACCAATATAAAATTTTTGATGAGAATTGAGCAGAATAGTATATGACAAGGGATGGGAAGCTGCAAATGAAGACCAATTACGGCGTCGCATTTTTGAAAAACATTGGGGCATTTTGCATTGGAGAAATTGATCCTGCTGTTGTCCAGAGAATTATGGAACATGGCAGAAGAAAATTGAGATTCATCAAAGATAATCGTCCATTATCAATACGTTGAATATAATTTTTGTTATTGTTATAATGATGTTAATTTTTGCAATATCAAGTTAAAGAATGGAGACTATTCAGAACAAAACCGGACAGAAGTCACAAGTACCCAAAGTTTGTGATTTTTGCCGTCTCACTTCAATAATTGATTAACTAATAGCCAGTTCCACCAGCGAATTTGATCATTGTTGACTGATAATTGAGATATTTTCTCTGGTGAATATTGGCTTAGTGACCACCGAAAACACAAGTTTCACGAAAGATTATGGAAAAATGTTTAGACCCTAACAGCTTGTATGCATTTTCCGTGTTCATTCAACCAGCACTGACCTAGAATCCATTAGAGAAAATGTCTCAGTTAGCTAACAATAGGCGATTGACCTTATTGGGGAAAATGGCCGTTTCGTCGAGGAAGTTTTAGGGCATTAATTTTTAGAACTGGTGTAAGTTGCCGTCCGGCAACGGCGGTGGTTACGTCAATTGGTGGCATGTCAAAACTGTCACTTTGCTGTCTTGTGCAGTACGCCACAAGCAAACTTTCGTTCCTGTGAGCCCTTGAGACCCCATAGGCTCGTTATTGGGCCCCATGTTGATGACCAGCGTCGTCGCAGACCTTTCTCTAAATCATCCATAGCTTCCGCCCAAGGAAGAGCAACAGACTCTGTCACACCCGCACGGATGGAAACACACAAGCCCGTCGACCAGCCTGCCAGCCAAGAAAAAATCACCTCGGGCTGGCCGTGCAGAGTCAACCACCACCTACCTTTTTTCCTCGCTTTTTTCTAAAGATTTCCTGCTTCGACTTCAGCTGGAGATCCGCATTTTTCATTCTAACAAGCTCGCCGTAGCTACCTCTGTGTTCGCGACGTAAACGTGGTCTTTTTTTATCGCAATAATGTAGTGCATTGCTGGGGGCGTAGTCTTTCAGCTGCGCACCTCTGGAGCTCGATCTACTAAAAACCTGCTAAATACGCTAACCATAACATGAAATAAGAGACACAAATGCAAACCCCTTTTTCAGATTATTTCTACTTGTCAAATTTCCATGTCAATATGTGGGTATTACAGGTATCCACTAGTGCCCACCTAGGCTACTAGACGTCGGAGTAGGTTTTCCTCGCAAAAACGTCCTCGACGATCAAGTACCGAGCTCTACACCAGGTGGCGTTTTTCTAATGTAAATCGCCTATAATCAAATTCGAATTCGCTGGTGGAACTGGATGTAAGTAGTTGAGCATCCGAATAAGGTTCGTCGCTTGACCGCCCATTCAAATCTTTCATTTTTCACGGGCGCTTCTTATTTATTTCACTAAATTGCTCTCACTAATTGTTCACTCAAGATCCTGAATAAGGAAGATATATCATCTCAAACTTCGCAACGTCAGACAATTAAACCCTGCACTCCAGATAACATATTTCGCCCATTTTTGAGGAGTCATCGATGCAGAGGCTTCAGAGATCTTCTACTTACCATCCACCGAGGTCATCTGACCAGAGGCTCCGATCAAATTTTGGTTTTGAGTTGTTTCTTATACCGCCACCCGACGGATAACATGTAACATGTTGAAAAAGCAAATGTTTTGCTAGAAACACGCGAAACTTTCTCAACATGTTGGATAACTGTGCGGAATAACCAGTGCCGCCGAGAGGGTGGTTCAGAAGGTGACATATCATCGAGGCCCGGAGCCCCGTGGGGGGCCCTTGAACGCTAGTTATCTTCGTTTTAGCTCAACTAACAAAAAAGTAAAAAAGTTGAAAAACCCAAAAACAAAATCCTGATTTTTTCACTGCCTGCTTGAAATCTCGCTTAAACTGGAAGAATTCATTTAAACAATGTCACAAATTCAAAGAAAAGAAATTTCACACTGGCAGAAAGAAATTCACAAACAAGCTATTGCTTTGGTGGATAGGACTTAACATCCGCAAAAGCTAGAACAGCTTTTGTTCAGAATTGAACAAGAAGCTCAATTTCTGTTTGTTTTTTGTCGTGCTTCTTGCTTCAATTAGTGAAAATGCGTGATACAATCACATTCTTGAGTATTATTATTATTATTATTATTATTATTATTATTCAAAAAAATCTTGCGTGCGGCGCCCTTGTGCTTGCTCCGCTCGCGGGCTCAAAGAATTTTCAAGAAGGGGGGGCCCGTGAGTGACACCCAACATCGGGGCCCGGCAAAGCTTTCGGCGGCCCTGGGAATAACAATGTTAGATAGCATGTCTGGACGCGCCTTTATAGTTTCAAAATGCTCGACAACGCTCTGTACACGAGATTAGACATTACGCGGACACTTGTACATACAGGATGATTCAAAAGTATAGTGTCGGACCACCTTGAAGGTTCTCAATATACCGTGTGATCAAAACCATTCCGAATTGGGGTATATAGGCTGTGACATGGTCGAATTCCGGGACGAAGAGCTGCTTTTCGCCAGAGCACAGCCTACCCCAATTCGGAATGGTCTGGATCACACGGTAGAAGTGTAGTAGAGTGCTGGAAAGTTGTTGAAAAAATTCTGTATTCTGATTTTTAAGTTATGGAGGGACAAAAGTTGGCCCTTCAATCGCTTTAAATTTCATGGTTTCAAAAGATTTTAGTGAACTGTTTCCCGTCCAGAACAATCCGTACTTCTTCCGAAAATCCTCGAAGGTTTTCGTTCTACCCAGTGGCGTATCTAGGGTAAATTGCGCCTAGGGCAAAACATTGCGCCCCTGAATTAGAAACCCTGGGAAATGCGCCTCAGGCAGTTTTTCAGAATTCAGGTGGGCCAACGACAAATAGGGCCCCCACGTGTGATCCGTTCCCATCCAAAGTTGCTAGGCAACCAGGGCTGTCACTAGGCTATCACCTAGGCAACATCACCTGATGAACTGTTCCTTGGTTCCGAAAATAGGGTTCCTGTTATAAGTTATACCTAGATCAGATGAAAAAGTTGAAAGTTGATCGTCTGTTTGAATGTATTGGTTTTGGTTTTCCCTCTTTCTCTGTTCCCATTTCGCTTGTGAATTATTGCTCACACGAATTGCGCCCAATAGTTCAAATATCTACATTATCCAGGGTGTCTCAAAACTCGCGCTCCAGAGAACACTGACATGGTGCCGACGACAATAGGTTCCCAGGAAACAGAAGAAAAAAAATGTATTGCTGCTTGCATGAAGGAGTCATGAGTTTTTTTGATCCACCAATCCCGGAGGGTCAATTCGAGGTAAATTCGCAAAATTTAACCCAGTTGCTAAGTTTTGAAAGTAATACCAACTGCCTATCATTTTGTAATAAATGTTTGGCTCACTGTGACTGTGACACTGCCAGATTTAGATACTTGAACCTGGCAACTTGAAATTCAGGTAACATACCTCAAATGTACAGGTCTGTGATTGGTTAACTTAACTTTGTCTTTTCTCGCATACCATTTGAGGTAGATTTTTTTTCCTCGGTATTACACATCTGACTGCTATCTAGTTTTGCTTCATTTTCTCTGGGGCGTGAATTTTGAGACATCCTGTATATAATTATATGAAGTTCGAAGAACTTGGTCTTTGATTCGTTTTTCCAATTTTTTTCTTCATTTTTTCACATTTCTATCTTTTCCTCTCATTTGCGCTCTGAGGATTAAAGTGCGCCCATGGCACGTGCCCCACTTGCCCCCCCGTAGATACGCCTCTGGTTCTACCCATGCCGACGTGAATTCCAGCTGTATTCAATTCGCGAGAGCTCCAGGGAAGTCCTTTGGCTGGCTTAGCGAGTTTTCAGGCAAAATATGGATGCACGGCTCCTCCGCCAATTGTGCGGGTGCCTGTCTTATTCGCGCGTCGTAATCTCCAGTGAGTTTCAGAAAAATTAATCCAACCGAACCGGATTTGCATTTTATTCGACTTTCAACCTAAATTCGTCAAAAGTACTCAAAAGGTAGGAATGTTCTGGTTCTTCTGCATGGAGCAAATAAAGTGACAAGCTGATGGAGTGCTACTTAGAAGAATTTGGCCGATGGCCGCTGATGATTCCTCTTCAAAACTTCGCAGGTGCCATCAGCCGTAGCCGGAGCCCCCCAGCTTGTCACTTTATTTTTGCTTTGAAAAGTCATTCTACTGAAAATACATAGAAAGTGTATGATATATGCAGGGGGTTTCAGCGATGATAGCGAAAAAATTAACTGTGAGTAGATCTCGTCAAAATATGAGGGAAACCCATATACCATTCTGCAAACTTCAGCCTAGTAACAAAGATACAGCCCTTCAAAGTTGACTTTTTTCGGATTTGAGTTCAAAAAATTGTAACGCAGTGATCTTTAGACGAATATAATAGTCCAGTCAATGAAGGGGGTCTAGAGGGGAATGCCGAGATCCCAATTTTTGACTTCAGGGCTGTGTTTGGACTTATTAGGAGGTAAGCATACCAAAAGCCCCCAAACCTAGGGGGTGAGGGGGGTACAGGGGGGCACGCAGAAGGTACCGGTTTTCGGTTTTTCGGTTATATCTCGAAAACGGTTGGCCCTAGTCAAAATGTGATCGTATAAAAATTGAAGCTGACAAAATTTCCTACAAGAGTGATCTATTCATTTTTCCATATCACTTTTCCGACTTGTCCAAGGGAAAGTTATGTGATGATGCAGGATGCAGGAAAAACGTTCTGACACGATAGCTACCGAACCGGTAGTCTGATCGACTTAAAATTTGGTACACAAACAGGGTCTTGCTGTTAAATGAGCTGATTAGTTTTTGGCTGTCATCTGTCAAACGGAAGTGTCACTATCAAAAAATGACAGAAGCTATATTTCACAGAACTTGACTTTCAAAATGCCGTTTGGAAGCCCATTGAAAACTGTATACAGAACAGTTGAAAATATCACCCTATCTGTCATCTGTCAAATAATAAAAAATGTCAAAGTTCAAAACTTTACCATTCAATCATTCAAAATCTATCCGATGGATTGGGACCAAATTTGGCAAGGAGCAACAAAACATAAGAGTCTAATCAAGTCTGCAGTTGCAGTTTTCCACCATTTTCCCGTCGGGCGTTATGAATTTTCAAAATTTCTCCTAGCCGTTGCCACTCGAGAGGGCCTCTCACCCGGATTTCGACCAGGAAGACTCGCTTTTGATGCAGCACTCCACTCAAAAAAATCTGTTGTGGGACGACACAAAACTTTCCCGGCGGTATCCAGAGACGTCAGTAATGACTTTCATCGAAACCTCCCTTCGGGTGGGAAGTTAGAATTGGAGAGAAAGATTGAAAATATTTGCAGGAAATTGAAAATTTTGTCAGGAAAATTTGAATTTTCAGGGAAAACCTCAATTTTTTTTCCAAATTATCTTATTGTGGGAATCGTCAATTGAGCTTCACTTTAAGCTCCATCATCTAAGTCCGGTCTCGATAACCGAGGCCGGTTTTATACTTCCAGCAGGAAAATTTCCGGGAAATTGGAGAAAAATTGTTGGAAAATGTTCAAGAACCAGTTATCTATTCTTTAAAAACAGATGGTTGGCCCAGTTCAAACTCCTTCTGATATCAGTCAAAATTTTTCGAAAAAAGTTGATCCTCAAGCAGGAATGAATTTTTGAGTGGAGTGCTGCATCAAAAGCGAGTCATATCCTGGTGGGAATCCGGGTGAGTCGTTCTCTCGGGTGGCAACGGCTAGGAGAAATTTTGAAAATTCATAACGCCGGACAGGAAAATGGTGGAAAATTGCAACTGCCGACTTAATTTGACTCTTATGTTTTGTTGCTTCCTGCCAAATTTGGTCCAAATTCATTGGATAGATTTTGAAAAATTGAATGGTAAAGTTTTGAACTTTGACATTTTTTATTTTTTGACAGATGACAGATAGAGCAATATTTTTAACCATTCTGAATACAGTTTTTTATGGGCTCTCAAACGGCACTTTGCAAATCAAGTTCTGTCATGCAGATATAGCTTCTGTCGTTCTTTGATAGTGATACTTCCGTTTGACAGATGACAACCAAAAACTAATCAGCTCATTTAACAGCAGAACCCTGTCTGTATACCAATTTTCAAGTCGATCAGACTATCGGTTCGGCAGCTATCGTGTCAGAACGTTTTTCCTGCATCCTGCATCATCACATAACTTTCCCTTGGACGGGCCGGGAAAGTAATTCATTCCTGCTAGAGGATCGACTTTTTTTCGAAAAATTTCAACTGATATCGGAATTAGATTGAACTGGGCGTCGTGTAGATCTAGTTTCAAAATCGACACAGCTTCTATGAAATTAGCACATTCCGTGAATTTGAAAAAAAATGCAGTGCAATCTTCAACATGCGGTGAGCCTACTCTGTGGGTGAGCCCCACGAAATATTCATTTTAGGTGCAGACATGCTGCGAATGAAAGTTGGAGAAAAGATTGAATTATTTTTTGGAGGGAAAATTTTCAAAATTGGACCCACGGTGTTCGAGTTTTTCTCTCTGGAATAACTGCAAATTTTCCAACTTTTTATTCCGTGAACACATTTCCACATATACCTCATTTCCACCATTCGTTTTTGAAGAACAGATATCTGTTTCTTGAACATTTTCCAACAATTTTTCTCTAATTTCCCGGAAAATGTTCCTGCTGGAAATATGAAACCGGCCTCGGCTATCGAGACCGGACTTTGATGATGGAGCCATAAGTGAAGCTCCTCTCTCCCACCGACTGAGGGGGCAGCTAAGCAGCATTCCTTCAGAACCTATCACCAGGTCCAGCAGTGGTTAGGAAACGAGCTGTCCCCTGAACTGTGGGGTTGGGAACGCAAGCCAGGCAACCATCTGGCTCCTGTATGAACCATAGACCCTGTCGCACCAGATGAAATACTGAAAATGATTTTCTGCCGATGCACCAAATACTGCAGCAGTGGCAAATGTGGGTGCAGGAAAGCTTCAGCATCATCATCTCTGGAACCACTTTCTTCTCAAACGAGCGGTAAAGAAGTTACGAGGCAAAATTTACAAACAAACGTGTTCCAAAACACAGTTTTTCGAAAATTTGCGATTTTCAAGAGCGTATTCCTCAAAAACTATAACATATATGAAAAAATAAATGGATCATCTTTGTAGGAAATTTTGTCAGCTTCAATTTTTACACGACCACTTTTTGACCAGGGCCAATCGTTTTCGAGATATAGGCGAAAAACAAAAAACCGGTACCTTCTTCGTGCCCCCCTGTACCCCCCTCACCCCCTAGGTTCAGGGACTTTTGGTATGTTTACCTCCTAACAAGTCTAAACACAGCCCCGAAGCCAAAAATTGGGATCTCGGCATTTCCTTCTAGACCCCCTTTTTGAGCGTTCATTGCCAGGACTATAACTCAAATCTAGTATGTACTGATCTGTCGAAAAGATCTACCGACTTGCCAAATTTTGAAAGAATTTAGCAGTGGTGTAGGAGTTATGAGGGTCAATAATTTAGAAGCATCCGAAGAAAAGTTGACTCAAGGTGAAAGGTGATCCCTCATAACTTCTACACCACTGATTGGATTCTTTCAAAATTTGGCAGGTTGATAGGTTAGTATGACAAACCAGCTCATGTTGAATTAAAGCTAAATTTGTCGAAAAGTTCCTGAGTTACGAATTTTTGAAATCCGAAAAAAGTGAACTTTGAAGGGCTGTAACTTAATCATTTTGCAAAATGGTATATAGGTTTTTGTCATATTTTAACGAGATCTACTCACAGTCAATTTTTTTGCTATCATCTGTGAAACACCGTGTGTTCAGGGTGTTTCAGGGATGACAGCGGAAAATTGAACTATGAGTAGATCTCGTCAAAATACGATAAAAACCTGTATACCATGTTGCGAAGTTCGGCTCAATGACGAAGATACAGCTTTTAAAAGTCCACTTTTTACGGATTTCAAAAACTTGTAACTCAGGAACGTTCGACAAAATTAGCTAAAATTCAGCATAGCCTGGTTTATCAACATTATCTACCAACCTGCTAAGTTTTGGAAGAATCTAACCAGTAGCGTAGAAATTATGGGGGGGGGGTCACCTCAAGTCAACGTTTCTTCGGATGCTTCTCAATTATTGACCCTTGTGGCTCCTACGCCACTGGCTGAATCCTTTCAAAATTTGACAGGTCGGTATGGTTTCGACAAACCGGTCTATGGTAAATAAAAGTTAATTTCGTCAAAGCATTTCTGAGTTACAAATTTTTGAAATCCGAAAAAGTGAACTTTGAATGCCTGTATCTTCGTCATTAGACCGAACTTTACAAAATGGTATACTTGTAGGTTTTCGTCACATTTTCACGAGATCTACCCATAGGTTAATTTTTTTTTACCATCGCTGAAACACCCTGTATAAAGCGGTGGGTTCTGGGAAGGGCTGCAGAGTTCAGACTACCTCGCCTAATATAATGAAGCTGTACGAAACAATGAAAGAATTATAATCGTATACCTATACCACGGACCTGAACCTATACCTGCCTAGTTCCATAATACTTAATCACATTTCCTGATGTTCAACTTCTGTTAACTCCTCGAGGCAGTCCACATTTTTGGTACTTATTTTCTCAGTCACCAAATATAGATTGGATTGTTCAGTTAGAGATACTAACCATCTATTCCTAAGTCTGACTAATATTTTTTGATGGGTTGAGACAGAAAATGCCGCAGAAAATTCAAATGCGTTTCACTTATTTTCACACTAATGACAATGAGATCAGCTGATGGCCAGAGATCAGCCAGACTATCTTCTCTAGTCAACTTTAGCATACGCCTTGTTGGTGAAACCATTTTCATTAGTGTGAAAATAAGTGAAACGCATTTGAATTTTCTAAGGCATTTTCTGTCTCAACCTTTCGGAAAATTTTAGTCAGACTTAGGATCTCAGGAATAGATGGTTAGTATCACTAACTGAACAATTCTATTTATATGTATTTGGTGACTGAGAAAATAATTACCAAAAATCTTCACTGCCTCCTGGACTATAAAGCCATGAGGTGATTTATGATAGTTGTGGATAGACGCAAATTTGTATTTCCTACGACCACCCACGAAAACGTTACTTTCTGTACGGTATAGTAGGCGCGAAACTGGTCAATTGCAAACACTGTGCGCGAAAGTGAGAATATCATCACTAGTGCCTTTTGCTTTCGCTTTTCAATGCCAAACATGGCAAACGATCTTCCATTGTCTAGCATTTGGAGAGCGTCCCTGGGCCACATACTTCCCTGGGCATGCCAATGATGCTTCTTCGCCCTCAGTAGGTGGTCGTTGTTCACAGTCGAGAACTTCCAGTAATCAATAATCTAATAGAAATAAAGCAAATCGCATATGAATGTTGGCTTCTCCGAGACATTGAAATCAAGAGGGTTTGGAATAATTTAGTTTCAGTAACTAGGTAAATCTGAACAAAATATCTAAAAATCCCTAGCAACTGTCAATGTCGAGCAGCGTTGCCGGTTGTTGTGAAAGTTCTCAAAATTGGAGAAACTTCATCTGGTTTTCGGTAATTTCATTTAATTTACATAAAAATGGAGAAGTTTCAATACAACACTCTAAAATATACATCAGAAAATAGGATATCAGTAAGTAGTATCGGTAAGTAACGCCTTCTGACAGGTATTTAGATATTTCGATCGTCAATGAGCAGACGTCGGACGGGGAAAATAGGTCGGTCGAAGGAAAAATAGTGTACACAACTCGCAAGAAAGTGTCTTTTCCTGCATTCGTGTGATTACTGCACTCGCTGGCGCTCGTGCGCAATTTTTCACACTCATGCGAAAACTATCACTTCCGTTGCTTGTTATGTAATATACTATTTCCGGATACTTCTTGAAATCTTTCAATCATATTCCGACCTTCCTCCTGAATGAAGCGACACTTTATTGGACCAAAAGTCCGAACGTTTCTGGATACTCACCGGTAAAATATTAAGTTGCCACAACAGATTATTTTAGATTAGGACCCAGTACCCACACTGAATGAAAAAGTGACCCCCTCTGTAATTTTGAAGAAATATAAAATTTTACGACCGGTAATCTATGTAATATTAAACAATAATGACAACGCACCGCTAAACGGTACACGCGCACCGTACGAGCATACAGGACCGACCCAGCCCAGTTTTACGCTGAAACCTATTTCGTTTTCTTGTGGCCATTCTATCTGGTCATTGATATTATCATGTAAAGAGAGCTCAAAGTGTTGTTATTTTGTACGCCATATTGGCACGCCGGTTTGTGCATAATGCCATAGAAAACGGAAACGAAATCAATCAACGACAGATGTCGAATTTGAATAATGCGATAGGCTTATTGAAATTCAAAGCCGCCGTGGATGATAAAATTTGCAGGGTGAATTCGTAATTCGCGCGGATTTATTCCAAGCGGAAATGCGAACGCGTATAAGAGGCAATTATACTTATTGTAATTTCCCCTGTGGTATTGTCGTTGGAAGGTGCTAAGTTCATCTTCGAGGAGAATGATGTTGTTCCGGAGAAAAAAGAAAGAAAAAGCGGCACAGGGAAAAAACAATCCAGTTTTAAATATTTATGTGGACGTGTTGCGTCTTAGGTCATGGGTATAACAGATGTTTCCTGTCATCGTCCGGATATGTGATGATTTCAGTAGTGAATATTTCAAAATTAAGTGCATTTAAAAGGTATAGAGTATTGAATCAAGATGAATTTATCATCTACCCAATAAAAGTACAGGAATGGATCGAGTGTTGAAGAAAAAATTTTCTGGAAAGTTTGAAAAAAATTAAAAAAACTGATCCCAAAGGGCGATCAAAACTCGGCCACCTTGATATTTGACTTTTAGAACCAATTTATTTTGCTAGTTTTATAAGTACATATGACACCAAGGATATGTAGTTAAATGAACTACGAAACAAAAATTTGTCAAAGAAAAGCGAGCTGCGTTTTTGTTCATCAACCGGTAAAATAGGTCCTAAACAGCTTCAACCACAAGTTTTTTGAAAAATCGACCCAATTCATTCGGATTATTAATGCATGAACTTGTATTTCAAAAGGACGGCTGATCGTGGTACCAAACCAAACAATAAATGACGCCATTTGGGTTCTACCATGGTAGCTAAAATAAAAGAAGTTCTCAAAAGACCATGAAAAGTTTACAAGTTGCATCGAAAATTTTTGAACAGTCAATATTTGTCGATATGATACTCGTTCAGGGATTGAAAGATTCGGTTAGCAATAATACAGGGTGATTTTTTGAAAAAGACCCACCAGCAATCTCTTGCTGCACAATTTTTTTCAGAAAAAATGCTGAAACAGGCCGATTTTTTTTTAAGGAGGACATAAATATACAGGGTGTCCACGGTTTAAGTACTATAACTGTAGGGTTGTATTCTTTGGCCAAATGCAAGAAAATTCTTCCGATAATTTTTTTACTTTTGGGCTTCAGTATCCAAGTTACAGGGTGTCAAACAATTAGAAAATAAAATCTTTTTTGCTATAACTTGGTAACTACTATTTTCACGAAAACCAAACTTGGTACTATTGATAGACTATTAATCAGCTTTCATTTAAGGTGTGCCATTACTTTGTTGAAAAACCAGTGGCGTAGATATTAGGGTTACCCACCAATGACCCCGTTTATCTGCACGCCACTAAGATAAAATCAACCTTTGATAACATTTTCTGATGCCCCGGACAATTCTAAGCAAAAAAGGCCCATTGTCCAAAGCTCTAAAGTCAACCGTTTTCGAAAAAAACGGCATTTTATGCTGAAAAACATGAAAATCGATCATAACAATAAATTGACTGATGAGACTTTTGTGAGCTGCAGTATTGTTGAAAGTATAAAAATAACTGAAAAGAAGACTTATTAGAAATTATTGCTCTTGTTCAGTATCACTCACACTGATTACAAGATAATTTTTTGAAAATAAGTTGACAATTTTTTTTTTAATTTTTTGACACCCTGCAACTTGCAAACTGAAGCCCGAAAAAAAAATTAGCGGAAATATTTTCTTGCATTTGGCCAAAGAATACAACCCTACAGTTAGAGCACTTAAACCGTGGACACCCTGTATAGTATGTTCACTTGTTCCGTGATTCTAGTCGGCTGTGCGATTTTGTTTTTAAGTTTTCAAATCTGAAATATAGAAAATCCCCAAAAGTTTGCGGTTGGCTGCTCTGGCTTAATTTAGCGTTCGTCGTTCGGACCACTTTTGGAACACATATTTCACGCATTTCCTCTTCAGATAGACGGAATATTTTTGCGGGACGTGATGTCTGACGGTTTTTTTAATTTTATTGGAAAATGTAGCAATTTTATGACCTGTTTTCAATTTTCGCCAATGAACAAATAAATCAAAGCAGCTTTGACATTTGACAGGTGTCCAAAATATTTCTTACCTCTCAAAGCCGGTTCAACTTCAGGTTGATTCAAACTAAAAGAATACTAGGCCTTCGTCCAAAAAAAAGGGGTTCCATGGAATCTCCCAACCTTTCACCTCTTACAGTCGAAAAAAACACGCCGAACCATGAAGAACTATTGGCAAGACAAGGAACACTCCGGCAGGCCTGCTGTTGCAGCAGGATTCACGTGTAAAAAAATTGATCAACCGAATTTCAAGAAACCCAGCCGCTGAAAGTTGCGTATTGGACCGAAATTCATGTGAGTACTTTTAGTTTCCAATTTGCTTTCGTTTTGAACCTTGGCGGAACAAGTTTTTGTCGGCCTTGAATGCCGCCGTCAAGATGACTCAAATTGAAGGGGGCCCCGTAGGGTTCTGGTGTCTAAATGACGGTAATACAGCTCTGCGCCCCTCTAGTTGCATTTCCACGTATGACAAAGTGAGTTTTCCAAGATTTTATTATCAATTTGATAGAAAATATAACTTCACTTCTAGAGAAGTCAGTTTCACGCCAGGTGAAAAGGCGGCAAGCCTACACTGCTAAAGTAGACAATTTGCCCAGCCAACTAGAGTCACAGTACAAGTGAACCTACTATAACTAGCGTATGTTCAATCTCTCCGTTTCACCCATCTAGGCAGGGTGACTACCCTTCTAAAAATTTCAAATGGGATCAGGAGTCGAGTTGCGCATCATTTTGAAGGTCTTTCTTTCAATTCTCACAGCAACTGAAAAAAATTGAAATCCAAGAACCCATTATTAAGTTACAAATTTTTCAAAGTCGGATTCTTTTTCTCATTTTTGTCAACATTGCATCTGAAAAATGAGTGTTCCCTCATTTTTGTGGGAGTGATCCCTTTAGTAACCGTCTCATCAGGAGAAAACACGAACACCAGATTCATGTAACCAATTTTTACCTCATGGTTGCAGCTAGGCCAGGGTATGGGGTGAAAATACCCTCCCAGAATTTCCAATTACAACAGGGCTGCAGTAAGTGATACCCTCTTTTCAAAGACATTGAATCCTTTTCTGGAAATTAGAATAAGGAGTTGAAAATTAGCCCCAGACCCCTTCTACCTCCTATCCCAACGTAAAATTGTTTATTTGGGAGTATGCAAGCACTTTTGCTATCTTTTGCATATATCATAGAGTTGCCTGCACTTCCGAAATCGGACCCGGATTAAAAGGTGGTCGTGAACAAATTGAAAAATTTGACACTTCAGGCTTTTCGTAGTGAAAACTTGTCCGAAACGAAGCTTCAAACAGCAATTTTTCCACTTCATCGCAGACAACTCGGACAGTAGAACGAATAAGTTAGATTCTGTGATTTGAATTCTTCATTTTTCAAACCTATTGCTTTAAACACCATTGTAGTCGCAATGAAACCTTCATTCAAAAAACTGGAAACCTCGACTGGAGGATAAGCCGCAAACCCGTACAACTGGCGGAAAAGCCAATCAATCAATCAAGGAATCATTTATTATTAATCAAAAGAACAATACATATTTGTATAGCAAGGAGTACCGCTTGCTGTATACAATGGTAAGGAAAAGCAAAAATAAACAACACTTCAAAAATAGGTTTTCGTATGCTCACACAACTGTGAATGAGGAAAAAGTTGATAAACAAATAGTGATTATGTTGCAAAAGTCAAACAAAGTGAAGCTAAAATAATAGTTAAACTACAAAGTAAAGTCTAGTCATTTATGTAGAAGTGAGTTGGGTTCAAATTTAGATTGTCAAAAGAATAAATTAATTACCAGTAGATGATGATAGATCTTTGAAGAAAAAACCGCTGCTTATCCAAGTATCGCTTATTCAGATCTGATGGTTCGAATTTTTGGTTTTCTGTCTTCCCACAGTTTTTTGTGAATATGTTTATTTCACCTGACCGGTTTCGACGGCCTATTGTCCCTCCTCGTCAGAATATATCTAGGTACATACATAAGAAATAAAATATAACAAATTACAAATGGAATAAAAATATAACAGTAGGACATACCAGAAAGTGCAAGTGAAAAGAGATAAAAAGTTGTTTAATTTGAAGATGTAATCTGACGGGGAGGGACAAGGGGCCCTCGAAACCGGTGAGGTGAAATAAATATATTCACAAAAAAACTGTGGGAATGAGAGATGGTGGAGAAATTCCTGAAAATCAGATCTGATGGTTTTTTCGTTTGGATTTTCTTGTCTGGAATGACCCTTATATGATTGTAAAGATGTCGATTCAATGACTGAATTTTCTTTTCTTCCGGGTATACTTAGGTATAAGGATACTATGCTATGGATTTTCAACAGCAATAATTGCTGACATTCCTTGAAGTATTTGAATGTGCCAGGCCATATTTCCCACTTGCAGATCGGATATTCAGTTCTTCACGAAGTTCGTTCAGACTTCTTGCCTGTTGGTTGTGGGGCTAAATCGTCTTCGATTTTAGTCGCTGGAAAGTTACTTCTTTCGATATTTTTTGCATAAGAACACTCATTTTTTCACTTATTGAAGTGAGCTTCAGTCTGATGAGCCTAGGTTTATCCTTATTAATAAATAGTACTGCCGATTTTTCCAGCTGATACTAATGTACTTTTGATTGGGGGCTGTAGACTTTCCAAAATTTGACTAGTTCTAAAATGGGTGTCTTCGTCTCCGTTTGGCTGCTCAGGAAGTTCTATTTATTGAGATAAGGTTATTTTCCTAATCCAACCTATTCCGAAGTTCAGCGTACAATGTTAACCTACCTACTTTCACTGACGTGAAGCGATTTCGCCAGAATCACAGTCACCCCTCGACCGAAATCGCGAAATTACAAACTGCCTACTTGTTTTCTTCCGCCATATAGGACGTCAGATAATGATTATTATAAACATGTTAGTTTCAACCAGTTTCAGCCAATCAAGAGTCAAGACAGCTGAAAAGGGTGTAGGCTACTCCTCACTTTTAGCTATCGATAAAATAGTCCGGATGTTAAGAGGAAGGACCCTGCATTTTGAGGTAGAGCGAAGCCCCTTTGCATGTGTGATGCTTGGACCCCCCCAGATCCATAATGATCGGTAGCCACCGGCAAAAATCGTGCAGGCACTGTATACAGGGTGAAGCAGAAAAAAAATCAAGAAAATTGGTATTTCGTGAACCAAAACGGATGGAGTCGCGTGAAACACAATATCTGTTCCAAATTTTTGCGCTTATTAAGATAAAGAAATCCGTTTTTGATTATCTTGTGCCATTTTTGAAATATCGGGGAAAGAAAAAAAAAAAGAAAGCTGAAATTTGCCTTTCCATAAATGGCTGAAAATTCAAGATAAAGAGATGCGATTTGGTTTCTATGCTCTGAGTGATGTTTCAAGAGAAATTCGAGGAGTAGCCACCTGGGAAATTACTGCGGGCGCTGTTACAGGGTGAAGCAGAGAAAATTGAAGATAAATCGTATTTCATGAACCAAAACGAATGGAGTCCCGCGAACCACCAAATTATTTTCTCAATTTTGCTTTTAACAAGATGTGAGCAATAGTTTTTGAAAATCCCATTCATTTTTTGAAAAATCATCACAAGAACTTTTTCTTTTTTGAACTTTATTTTTTTTATGAATGACTGAAAACCCAAGATATAGACGTGCAATTTGTAAGGTATGCCCATACTGGTGTTCTAAGTGAAACGCGATTGATAGCCACCGGCGCCAGTACTGCAGGCGCTGTATACAGGGTGAAGCAGAGAAAATTAAAAAAAATCATATTTCGTGAACCAAAATGAATAAAGTCGCGTGAACCGCCTTATGTGTTCTAAATTCTGCTCTTGAAAAGATGTGGGCAGTAGTTTTTGAAAATCTTGTCGACAATTTTGAAAAAATCGCCATAAAAACTTTTTTGTTCTTGAATTTCTTTTTTTTATGATCGTCTGAAAAGTAAGTATAATGAGATGCAATTTTGTGTGTATGTCGATAGTGATGTTCTACGTGAAACGCGATTGGTGATCACCGACGCCAACACTGCAGGCGCTGTATACAGGGTTAAGCAGAAAAAAATTGAAAAATCGTACCTATATAGTAGTTCGACAGGGATGAGGTCGTGTGAACCACCATAATATTTTCCTGATTCTACAATTGTTATTATGCAAAAAACCACTTGAGATACCCTGTTCCATTTTGGAAGAATCGCGATCAAAATTTTATTATTGATTTTTTTCCAGTGATTGTATTGGTAGAAAGTTGAAGCTGTGGAGATGCCATTCGTCACGCACCTATGTCAAAAAGTATATTCCAAGTAAACTGCAACAGGTGGCCACCGGTGTCAGAAATGTGGGGGCTATATACAGGATACAGCAGAAAAAAAAAGAGATAAAGTTATACCTCATGGTGAGTCGCGACCCGAAACCATCAAAGTCGCGTGAAGCACTATAGGTATAATTATATTCCTTTTTTTAAATTATTAAGATGCAAAACACTGTTTCGGGATGTCTGGTCCCGTTTTTAAATAGGTACTACAGTTATTGCGCATAGATTTTTTTCTATGAAAACTCTTTCTTTAATGAATGCAAATGGTGAAAAATTTCAAGATATGTGGTTATTATATCTATATAGGAATATAATTTCAATTTGATATGTACTGTCAGGAGCACTGTATCACACACAACAATTTTTTTGTAAATCCAAAAAAAGTGACAAGGCTATGAAAGAGCCCTCACGGAGTTCATTCACCATGAAGTCCTTTTTTTTCGAGTTTTTTTTAATGACAAAAATTTTAATGTATGTGATATTGTGCTTCTGACGGTACCCTATACGTGTGATTTTTCTAGTTCTTGTTGATATTCAATTGAAATGCGTTGATAAGTCAATAAATAAAATAAAATAAAGATCATGTTATCGGGCCAAGTTCATCCAAACATGTGTACTTTATGGAGCCTCACTATGTGCTTTAAATAAAAGAGATGGAGGGATACGTCCCATAGCTGTGGGCACAACTCTTCGACGTTTAGTAGCCAAGCTTGCTTGCCAAATGGTACGTGAATCAGTGGGAAACTACCTTCATCCCGCTCAGGTCGGTTTTGCAACCAAAGGAGGATCTCTCGGAGGATCTGAATCAGATCATACATGTGTGCCGAAGCTTCATTGAAGATAATAATATAACAACATAAAATAAGGTGATACTCAAAATAGACTTTCAAAATGCCTTGAACTCAATAGAACGTGACAGCATGTTGAACGAAGTTTCAAAACATACTCCTATTTTGTTTTCATTTATCCCAGTATTACAGAAATTTATCATATTTATCATTTGGGGATGAGAAGATTTTATCAGAAGTTGGAGTTCAACAAGGGGATCCCTAGGGATCCCACTGGACCAGTGCTTTTCTACCTTGCCATGCAGCCAATTCTAAATCAACTTAATTGTAAATTTAATGCATGGTACTTAGATGATGGTACCTTAGGAGGAGCTCCAGATTTAATTCTTGCAAATTTCAAAATTGCATCTGAAAATTGTGAAAATCTTAGACCTTACATCAATGATCAAAAATGTGAAATTTTCTTCTGCTCATCTTTCAACTGTGAAACCTTCAAATCCTTCAAAAACCACCTACCTGGGATCAAAGTAGTTTCAAAAAATCTCAGACTACTAGGTGGACCGTAGAGCGCTGAATCTACAGAAATTATCATGATTGAAAAAATAACAGAACTCAAATTATTACTCGATCGATTAAAGCTTCTAAATACGCACACAGCATAGTATCTGCTTCGCCACTGCTTGGCCATCCCGAAATTGAACTACCTTCTTCGGACTACGCCCTTGAATGGATTCCATGACTCAATCAACAAGCTCGATAGCCACATATTTGCAACATTGGAAAAAGTGATGAATATAAAATTAGAGCGGAACCAATTACGAATGGCTTCCTTACCAGTCCAATATCCAATATGGAGGACTTGGGATAAAAAAAATTGATGACATCCATATAGAGCCGCTTTCCTCTCATCTGTAGTTTCTGTTTCTTGTTTGGTATTTTCTTTTATGTTCCTTCCCGAAGAAGAAGACTTGACTTGGATCAGTGGGTGCAATGAATCTTTAGCAGAGTGGCTTCTAGTCAGTCATGAGGTTCCTGAGTTGTCACATATCCTGGGATACCATTAACATCAGGATAATAACTTAAGAATTGACGTCGAATCCAACTAATTCAAGGATAGAAAAAACAAGATACCTGGCTTCGACAGCTGCCGTCTCTGGTGCTTGGTTAAATGTGTTACCGTGTGAAAATCTTGAGACTCCTTTAAACGACAACGTGTTCCGCATATCAGTTGCTTTGCGCTTAGGATGTGAAATATGTAAACCCATCGTTGTGTCAGTGGGAGGATGGTTGATCTTAAAAGTACACATGGTCTTTCTTGTTCGAAAAGCGCTGGTAGACAATCGCGTCATCGTGAAATCAACAACATCATCCAGAAAGCTCTTTCTACTGGCTCAAATTCCGTCAACTTTAGAGCCTATCGGATTGTCAAGACTTGACGGGAAGAGACCAGACGGGATGACGCTAATACCTTGGTCTCACGGAATACATTTGGTCTGGGACACGATCTGTGCAGATACGCTTTCGCCTTCACATTTAGAAAACTTATAAAAATGTACTGGGGACGTAGCCGATATCGCTGCCAACAACAAACGGAGAAAATATTGATAAATTATTGACGCAGGCTATCGGTTTTTAGCTTTTTCTGTGAAAACGCTCGGTCCTTGGTCCAAAGAGAACGTACAATTTGTGGACCAATTAGGAAAAAGATTGAAAGCTGTGACTGGAGAAACACGTTCAAAAATTTACCTAATTCAAAGAATCAGTCTTGCCATTCAACGGGGAAATGCTGTGAGCATCATGGGCATGTTGCCGTCGACCATTCCCTTCCTATGGATAAAATATTTTTAATGTGACTTTACTCATTATACACATTATAATATTACAATTTTCATTATCAAAAATCTGTTGTGGGGCGACACAAAACTTTCCCGGCGGTATCCAGAGACGTCAGTAATGATTTTGATCGAAGTGTCCCTTCGGGAGGGGGCGATTCGATTTGGAAATTGATGAAAAAATTCTATTTAGTCGAGCGTTTAGCGAGCATCCTGCATCCATTGTTGAGCGGACAGAAAAAATGACAGGTTAGGTCAGTTTTCCAAGGTGATGAAATGATCCAAAAGGTAGAACTAGGTAGCTAACTGTTGTGATATCTCAAAAATGCAATGCTGGTTCCTTATTGAAATTTTTGTTCCTACTTTAGATATGATGATGAAATTGCAAAAACTTGATTGAAAACTTTTACTGCATGTGTGTGTCAAATTTCGACTCTATATTTTCAATATAGAGCTTGGGCAGACAAACCCAGACCCAATGTGCCACCTGAGGGCTTCCGATCAAAATCATCCACCCAAAGTCTAATCAGATCATTCCAGGCTGAACTTAGGCCTCCGTACCTGATTTCGATTCGATCGGATCAATAATTCGGTAATTATCGTGACAGAACCGCTTAATTTGTACGATCGCATGAGTGGTTTTATATTTTCAGGAGGAAAATTTCCGGGAAATTGGAGAGAAATTATTGGAAAATGTTCAAGAACCAGTTATCTATTCTCTAAAAAAAACAATTCCAAGAAATCTGTTCACGGAATAAAAAGTTGGAAAATTTGCAGTTTTTCCAGAGAGGAAAACTCGGCAACTGTTTATCCGATTTCAAAAATTTTTCCTCCAAAAATTAGCTCAATCTTTTCTCTAACTTTTATTCACAGCATGTCTGCACCTAAAATCAATATTTCGTGGGGCTTACCGCATGTAGAAGTTTGCATTGCGTTTTTCTCAAATTCACGGAATGTGCAAATTTCATTTTGAAAAAATTACAGTCGCAAAACCGAAACCGTGTCAACTCTGAAAATAGACCTGCACGACGCTAAATACAATCTACTTTTGATATCAGTTGAAATTTCCAAAAAAAAGTCGATCCCCGAGCAGGAATAAATTTTTGAGTGGAGTCCTGCTACAAAAGCGAGTCGTGCTGGTCGAAACACCGGCAAGAGCCCCTCCTGAGTGGCAACGGCCAGGAGAAATTTCGAAAATTCATTACGCTCAACTGGAGGATGGTGGAAAACTGCAACTGCGGCCTTAATTTGACTCTTTTGTTGTGTTGCTTCCTGCCAAATCTGGTTCCAATCCATCGGATAGATTTTGAATAATTAATTGGTAAAGTTTTGTACTTTAACATTTTTTATTATTTGACAGATGACAGATAGGGCAATGTTTCTAACTGTTTTGAATACAGTTTTTCAAGGGGTTTCAAATGACATATTGCAAGTTGAGTTCCGTGAGATATAGCTTTTGACATTTGATGATAGTGACAGTTGGGTTTGACAGATGACAGCCAAAAACTAATGGGCTCTTTTCAGGAAACAACCATGTTTGTATACCAAATATCAAGTCGATCCAGTCAACGTTACGGCAGTTATCGTGGAAGATCACAGACAGACACACACACATACACACACACACACACACACACACACACACACACACACACACACAGACAGACATCATTCTGAAAATGGTCTTAATCGTCTTGGAGGACCTCAAAACGGATATATCCGGTGAAATCTCGAAACTTTTTTTCTGCACGATTACAATACTTTCCCTCCGTGTTCGTGGGTGGGCCGGGAAAGTAAAATTTATATCAATAATAAAATTTTAATCGCGATTCTTTCAAAACGAAACAGGCTATCTAAGTGGTTTACTGCATCATCATAATTGCAGAATCAGGAATATATATGGTGGTTCACACGACATCATCCCTGTCGAACTACTAGGTTCGATTTTTAATTTTTTTTCTACTTAACCCTGTATACAGCGCCTGCAGTGTTTGCGCCAGTAATCACCAATCACGTTTCACGTAAAACATCACTGTCGACATACTCACAAAATTGCATCCCTTTATCCTTAATTTTCAGCCGTTCATAAAAAAAAGAAATTCAAGAACCAAAAAGTTTTTATGTCAATTTTTTCAAAAATGTCGACGAGATTTTCAAAAACTACTGCACACATCTTTTCAAGAGCGGAATTCAGAACACATATGGCGGTTCACGCGACTTTATTCATTTCGGTTCACAAAATATGATTTTTTAAGAATTTCCTCTGCTTCACCCTGTATACAGCGCCTGCAGTACTGGCGCCGGTGGCTATCAATCGCGTTTTACGTAGAACATCACTATCGACATACTTACAAAATTGCATCCCTTTATCCTTGATTTTCAGCCGTTCATAAAAAAAAAGAAATTCAAGAACGAAAAAGTTTTTATGTCAATTTTTTCACAAATGTCGACGAGATTTTCAAAAACTACTGCACACATCTTTTCAAGAGCAGAATTCAGAACACATATGGCGGTTCACGTGACTTTATTCATTTCGGTTCACGGAATATGATTTTTTTAGATTTTTCTCTGCTTCACCCTGTATACAGCGCCTGCAGTACTGGCGCCGGTTGCTTTCAATCGCGTTCCACGTAAAACATCACTATTGACATACTCACCAAATTGCACATCTATATCTTGGGTTTTCAGCCATACAAAAAAAAAATAAAGTTCAAAAAAGAAAAAGTTCTTATGATGATTTTTCAAAAAATGAATGAGATTTTCAAAAACTATCACTCACACCTTGTCAAAAGCAAAATTTAGATCATAACTTGGTGGTTCGCGTGAGTCCATTTGTTTTGGTTCACGAAATACGATTTATCTTCAATTTTCTCTGCCTCACCCTGTAACAGCGCCCGCAGTGATTTCCCAGGTGGCTACTCCTCGAATTTCACTTGAAACATCACTCAGAGCGTACAAACCAAATCGCATCTCTTTATCTTGAATTTTCAGCCATTTATGGAAAGGCAATTTTCAGCTTTCTTTTTTTTTCTTTCCCTGATATTTCAAAAATGGCACAAGATAATCGAAAACGGATTTCTTTATCTTCATAAGCGCAAAATTTGGAACAGATATGGTGTTTCACGCGACTCCATCCGTTTTGGTTCACGAAATACAAATTTTCTTAATTTTTTTTCTGCTTCACCCTGTATACAGTGCCTGCACGATTTTTGCCGGTGGCTACCGATGATTATGGATCCGGGAGGGTCCAAGCATCACACATGCAAAGGGGCTTCGCTCTACCTCAAAATGCAGGGTACCCCCTGTTTTTTGCTCTTAACATCCGGACTAAAAGGCGGAAAATCACCAGTGCCCCTGGCTGATTTATTTTCACCCGCGTATACCTAACCACCTACTCCAGAACCGAATTACAACCACATTAGCAACGATCTAGATAATATTGTTTAAAGAAGCAGGCTGTTTTGATAGTTTTCATTCAACTATTCCACACAGTAACTAACAAAAAGGTAACTGAGTTTGACACTACTTTTCTTCAGAAATTTATCCGCCATGACTCACAATGGGTGTAGAATGTAAAAATATAAATAAAAGTCGGTCTTCCCACATAAAGTTTATAAAATATTCCTGACTGCAGTTTCGGGAGCCTCTATAGTCTCCCGTCGTCATGCGTCAGAGGTAAAATAATAAAAAGCATTTAAAATATTCTGGTAATAGAGAATTAGATTATGTCACATATTTACTTCAATTCTCTTTCACCAGAATATTTTACAAGTTTTTTATTATTTTACCCCTGTCGACGGGAGACTAGAGGCGCCCGAAACTGCAGTCAGGAATATTTTATAGACGTTTTGTGGGAAGACCGCCTTTTATCTATATTTTGATACTACTTGTTCCTGGTAGTTCAGATGAACCATTTCAACACAGTAGGCATATATATCTTATAATCAGAAAAATATAACTAGTGCTTTGTGTTTGATTTAAGCTAAATATTTTCAATTCCTCAAACAAATCAATCACTCAGAAAGTATAGTCGGGGACTTTGTTCAGGATAATATTGGGTCTACTTTTCCCTCGTGAATTGCAGTTGTTTTCGGATTAAAACGATTCAACCACAAAAACACTGAGCACTTGTTACATTACTGTTGATAATTTCGTGCCGCGAGTCTGGAAGCTCGAAATTATTGTCGGTCTGCGACACCCCTCCTCTTCCCCCAAATTCACATCATCCCACGGAGCAAAAAAACAAGCGCATTATGCCTAATAATAATTGCGGCATTTCATTCATGCAGAGCTTCAGACTTTACGTTATACTTACTCCCCTTTCGGACAAAAAAAGAAAAATTATTGTCCTGGCCCGAATGGGGGCGCTGTGGGAATTGAGTTACTGTTACTATGACGCCTGTCCCGACGTCTGGCATTAGGAGGTCACAGTTGCCTTGATGTCTCAATATCCTGCTGCGACCGACGTCTCTTAGTCTGCCCTAACACCGTATGGCAGAACAGGACTCGCAATTTGTCTCTCCGCAGTCCGGGAGGAAAAAATCCGATTCGAATTTGTTCGTATTAGGAGCAAAAGAAACGAACACTCCGATTTAGGAAAATTTAGCGAAGATGTATATAAGCGGCTAGATTTTCCCACGCAGTGATACCCACCCCGCTTCAGAATAGCAAAGTTGGATACGCGCGCAATATGGAAATTGTTGTGCTTTCCAAGAAATAATCAGAAATGGACTGGGACTTTCGCCTAAGAATCTCCGTCTAATCAGGAAAATCTTTCAACCTAATCTCGTTAGATTTTCGCACACATATTTCTATCGTCACCAGATCCATTTTCCAAATCAAGTACATGATTGTGTCCCACTGAAAAGTACACCTTTTGGTACTTAACTCTTCTGTCTGGCAGTACCCACCCCTCTATTCACAGCGAACGCTTTAGAAAAATCTATAGTAGCGTCAGCAATATTCTGGCAGGTCCTCAATCCATCACGGCTCCTCCGCCAGTTGTACAGGTATTATCAGTTTCACGGCGTTTTTTTTCATTAGAGTAGGTGAACTATGGAAAAATGTCTTGTGTTGGTACGAATGGTACGATGCTAACTTGTTGCTAACGTCTTGGTAGGTACATGTGCTGGGCATAACATTTTGACAGTTGTTACCGTTGAATTTGAAAACGTGAGTTTCTTTGAAGTGAAAATTTGCTGCGGTCGATAAAAGACATCGTCTTCACTAGTTGGTGGCTCTTCGCTAATGCTTAAAGTCGTGGTGGCATATGAAGAAAATGGTGCTCAAACGCCGCGCTACTGAAGAAAACGGAAAGGAAACGATCAACTACCCGGAGGCCCCATCCTCTGATACTCATTACTAAGTAGTGAATACTACCTACTCTAGCTTATACCGTATGATCAAAAACTCAGGACGCTATGACTTTTTTTTGTATTTTTCAGTTCTGTTGAGAGTATACTGCAATTCACTTCAAAGTGACGTCTGCATTTTGATTACAGCTACTATTTTGATTACTTTCTTGGCATTTTAATAGTTTGTATAGACAATACAAATGGAAAAGACCATATGTCGTCACGGATTTTTACGGTTGCGTAGGAACCAGGCGAGTCCATCATTCAAAAAAAGGTTGGCTGATTTTTGATGCCCCAATATCCGTGACGACGGTGGTGATAACATATGGTCTTCTCTATTTGTATTGTCTATACAGTGACACTCCGTCAGTTCCAGAAAAAAATATGATCAGTGATTAAGGCTGATTGCAGATTAACTGAACTTTTTTCTACTAAATGCTAGGCGATTTACCACAAAAAATGCCTGAAATCTGTACTAGACCCATCATTTTTTCATTATTGACTGATAAACCAGCATTCTCTTGATCAGTAAGCTACAAATTGACAAACAAAAATCGCGAATCAACTGATCTCGAATTATCTTTTTTGTGGAACCCAGGGACTGACATTCAATGATTTAGCGACTGACTAGAGCGGTCAAATTTTCATCCTGCGAAAAATTATTTCAAATATTCTAAACCATCCCCTACTCCTCTACACTTCGTTGGAGATAAAAATTTGGCAAAACGTGTCCTGAATGCCCTATCCGAAATAGAATTCAAGAATTGGAAGTTGATAAGAGGAAAAACTTTCCTTCAATTTAAAAACAAACATCATTTTGAGAAAGGTTGAAAGTGACTTAATAAAAAAATTTCAGACTTGTTTGACAGAAAGACCTCGAGAAATACTATTTTATCACCTTCATTTTGATGTATCACAATCATATAGGTAAGCTATTTGAAATTTCAAAGTGGGACGGAGTCCAGGCGAGGGGGTTGAAGATAAAAATCTAACACTAGGTGTTGTAGGTGTCCCCTTCGAAATAAAAATATCGACCTGTTTTTACTGGAAAATCTGATACTCAAGAATCGGGAGTTACGTAATGATGAGGGAGAAACTTTCCTGCATTAACCAATGAGAGAATTTTGAAAGAGGTTGGAGGGGTGATTCGAGACAATTTGAAATATGTTTGACAGAAAGGGAATTTTATTACCTTCAATTTGATGTATCACAAGGTAGGTGATGCCGTTTGAAATTTTAAAATAGGGTGGAGTCGGGGTGAAGGGTTGAAGATAAAAATTTGTCATCACGTGTCTTAGATGTTCCTCTCGAAATAAAAATCGACCTGTTCCGGTTTTTCCAAGGAAAAATTTGTGCAACAAAATATCGGGGGTGGGTCCTTTTCAAAAAAGTCACCCTGTACAAAGGTTTTGTTATTCATCAATTATTATTAGTAAAGTTGGTACGAACATAAATAAGAATTTGGCCTTTAGATCCCCACACGATGCAGTTGGAATCGATGCCCCCTACACCTAGAAATATTTTCCAAACGAAGTTGACTTTAGCGCCCTCTGGGGCGGGTAATTTCTGCGGCACAAAATTTTTTTTGGTTGAAACTTGTAGGGACTTAAGGAGCTACAACTATTGTTGGGAATTTTTTCCATAACTATCATAGAAAAGCAGATAGAAAATTGTAAAAAAAAACACCCCCTAAAATACGACGGTTTTCGGCTTCTGGCACTTTTTCTCGAAAAGTCATTGAAAAGTTCTGGACACAACTTGTTCCAAATATTTTCCCGAACATTTCAAAAAAAAAAAATTGAAATCCAACCAAATGCAACCGAGATATAGAAAAATAATTTTATCTCGGAAAGCTCAAGCAAATTTTGGAGGATTTTCGCGGTTTGGGGCTCTGTGGAGGATTCCCTAGGTATATGCAAAAATTCAGCCAGAGTATACGTTTTGCAGTTTTTGAGCCAGGTTGACTGGCCTATTCATGATCTTTCGAAAACCCAAGGCTTTTTTGATGCCATTCGGGTAGTCCGTCTCTGTACGTAACACGTGTCAAAATAAATCTACATTTCGCTTCACGTTACACTTTACAAATTCCCTCTGCCCCTTTGCGTATATACTCATTAGTCATTAGGTATACCTTCACCATACCTACAAGAGCAAAACCTCTTTCAACTACATATAACACATCGCGAAGATTAAAATTGCAAATCGCCCTTTTCTGATGCATAATTCCGCTGTTTCCGCGTTATCAGCATTCACGTATCTATTTCCGATGCCCATCAATTCGCTTAGGCTCTTGTAAAATACGAGATTTGCATCTCTGGTGTCAGACCCGTGTTTGCACCTTGATATCCTGAGCTCTGATGCGGCTCTCAAGTACCACACGCACCAGGAATTTTTGCAAATCAGCTGGAAATCGATCAGAGTATGCAATGATTTTGTTTTTTCACTATATCCTGGGTACACAATATCGGAAGATTTCCGTTCACGCAGAGATGTATATACGTCTCATCGTTATACGTTATTAGTTTATTCATTATATTGACATTATAATAATTATGTGTATATATATATGTATATATGTATACCTACGCGATGTGCTGCTTTTTTATTCTCCGAGATGACGGTGGATCCATTAAAAGTATAAAAATAAGCTTTTCTCGTCATCGCACAATCAAGCTACCCCTGTGGGCTTTTTTTCTTGTCTTGAGAGAGCCTACGTCACAAAGAGTGCCTTTTGGAACAACAACAGCCGCCACTATGAATGGATATGCACGTCAAACGTGAGAATCCAAGTAGGCGGACGTGCCGGACAGGACGACTTCGATGTCTTGACCTAGAATATTCGGTTGCCGCCCGGTTCCGTCTATCCCTGTTGCAGGGACGGGTTCTAGACCGATTCCGAGAACTATTCCCCGTTATTTTAGATTACTAGCAATGTTATTTCGATTAACATCTTTTCAGCAAAGCTACATTTTGTCCTGATTCGCCACTTTTTCCGAGAAAATATCGCCAATTTCTCAGTTTTCAGAGGGTTGCAGGTTGCAGCTCTTTCCAGAAACCAGCCTTCTGACCGCGGAGTTGGCACTACAGGACATGGGCACATAAGCGAAATTATACAGAAAACACTTTCAAATTTCTCGAGAAATTTCTTCTGAAAGAAGCGGTGAGGTATCTCGATGTAATTCACGGTTCAAAAGCTGAGAACATTTTTGCAAATGACAGTTAAGAACGCATGACAACTGACAGCACTGACAGTTTGAAAATTTCAAAAATGCAACTTTTAAGAAATTCGGGAAAGACTCCTGCCCTTGCAGTTTGATTTTACAGCCTTTTTTTCGATACTGTAACAATAAAACTACAATTCTCTTCCAAATAGTCAAGTTCTTGTTGAAAGAAGATCAGGGTTCAGTTGGACTATATCGTGATCGTCGATCGTGGAGTTGGCTAGCTTTTATTTGTTGCATTGTTGCTGTTTGGTTGTTATGTACATCCAGTGTTTTTATTTCTCATCGAATTCTTCAAAAAATGAGAAGTGAGGTAGCGAAAAAAAAAAATTGTTTCATTTTTTGGACTCCTTAGAGCCAATTCTGTATCAAACCCGTTTAAATTTAAAGGCCGTTAAAATAAAACCAGCCAATCGTGAAGCCCATTTCTTATCGTTCCTAGGTGACCGACGCCTTTAAAAATTTTAAGGGGCCTTTAAATTTTACAGAATTGCCACTCTTGTGTGCTAAAACATTAAGATCTGTGAAAAAATCCGTGTCGGTCAATTTATGTGTGCGTGTCTGTTAGTATGTATGTCAGGTTTTTTTTTTGACCCCTCGATTTATTTTAAAATCGTCTGACCGATATCGATAGCACGTAGGAAAATATGATTTTCAACGTGATCTGTCAGCGGAAAATGTCACTGTCAAAGAGTGACAGGAAATTTTGACTGAAATATTTTGCTTTTTGATAGTTCGCTTTGAAGCCCTTGGAAGACCCTATTCAAAGCATGTAAAAGTTATGACATATCTGTCAAAATAACAATTTTGACGTTTAGTAACTCGACGTTCGACGTAACGAACGGATTTCAACCGCAGCAGAAGTACCCGCCAGGGACTCGATGGAACATGTGCAGCTCCGATTAAAATCAGGCGTGCAACTTGTAAAAAAAATTCTTCGGAAAACAGGTAATAATGGGTTTGTCCGACGTTTTTTTCCGAGGTTTCTGGATCGATTGAAATACAACTTCATGAACATGCGTCTGGTAGTGTGCAGACGTGAAAATAAACCTTAGGCTCTGAAACGCCAGTCAGGTGTACCACAACATGATTGAATAGAAACGTCCGTCTTTTTCGCAGTTGTTTTCAAGTCTTTGGAAAAATTCTACCGATTTTAATGAAACTTGATGAGTAGTATCTGACAGGTGAAACATTTGGTCATAATTTTGCTGACATCAAGCAATTGCAGCCGCTAAAACTGGAAAAAATAATTGTCGAAAATACTTACATTTCAATGAAATAACATGGAAATTTCAGGCCACGGCGAGGTACTAGACATAATGAAATTTTGTGTATACATGTACGAGATGATGATTAGGAGGGATATATTACACTCGTTTAATAAGACGTTTCGTCACACACAGTCGTGTGACAAACTTCGTCTTACTAAACTTGTATAATAATAATAATACACTATTATTGAACCATTGTTACATCCCGAGAGTGTTGCTACAGGTAGGGTTTTTCTGAAATACGCCAATGAAAAGTGTACCAAACAAGTCGTTGCAATATTTAAGCAAAGTCGTGGCTGAATGAGCTCTGCTCGTAGCCAAAAACAACAAAAAACAAAAAAAGTTGTTGCAATCAAAACTTTTGGAAGAATGTTGCTTTTGTTTGCTTCTGCCTATACAGGGTGTTTCAGGTATGATAGCAAAAAATTCAACTGTGGGTAGATCTCGTCAAAATATGACGAAAACTTATATACCATTTTGCAAAGTTCGGCCTAATGACGAAGATACAGCCCTCCAAAGTTCACTTTTTTCGGATTTCAAAAATTTGTAGCTCAGGAACGTTTCGACAAATTTAGCTTAAATTCAGCAAAAACTGGTTTGTCATTATTATCTATCAACCTGCCAAATTTGAAAATAATCCAACCAGTGGTGTAGGAGTTATGAAAGTCAATAATTTAGAAGCATCCGAAGAAAAGTTGACTTAAGGTGACCCCTCATAACTTCTACGCCACTGATTGAATTCTCTCCAAATTTGGCAGGTTAATAGATAACTATTACAAATCAGCTTATGCTGAATTGAAGCTAAATTTGTTGGAACGTTTCTGAGTTACAAATTTTTGAAATTTGAAAAAAGTGAACTTTGGAGGGCTGTATCTTCGTTATTAGGCCGAACTTTGCAAAATGATATATAGGTTTTCGTCATATTTTGATGAGATCTACCCACAGTTGAATTTTTTGCTATCATCCCTGAAACACCCTGTATATTTACGAGTCCGCCTCTATGTAATAAAATCAAGTTTAGAAGCGTATAGCTGATGATAAGAAAATTACCGGGATGCCATACCTCTCACCCGGGATTTCTTGAAAAAGCGACGTAACAGAAACTAATTTTCAATATTTCAATGATTTCAGTAACCTATTTTTCGGGACTCAAACTCGACGCACACTTGGCAGTTGGACGTCAAGTCTAAAATGCCAAACTGTAAAATTTGCCCAGTCGACTATACATATAATCATGGTGGGAGTGAACATACACACCATGGAGGTATACACACTATTCGCGATTTCAAAAATCTAGACGCGCTCTGGTGCCGTTTGTGCGGACTAAAACTATGAGTAAATCGGCTCTGATCTAGAAAGCTCTAACGTCCATCTAACATTGGCCGCTTTCATAAGACAGGAGCAGCTACCGCTACGCTTCTTCGGAACTGTTGGCGTCTTACGAACGCATTGTTGGAAGTAGCGGTGACTGGCGGTGACTGGCGGTGACACATCCAGCGCCGCGTCAAGAATAGCCGAAAATATAATCTGGTCTTGGAGAATTTCACCCAGTGCTATAGCTCGATGGTCTATATTTAACAAGCGATTCACATTAGCTGAGAAAAAACTCATTATATTCAAAAATTCAAAACAGCACGCAAGGTAAACAGCACCGAACAACACTCTTGAACCCATAAAATGTCAGAATGGCACTTGCGAACATCAAAATTCAACGTTTCTCTCATTCTTCCACCTCCCACTCCTATCGCTCACTATGCTACCAAAATGTAGCGAACTTCCGAGCCGCTACAAAACATGGCCGTCCGCTCCGAGCGGAGCGGAAAAGTAGCACACCGTTCACAGGACAAATCGGTAACAGTTCCACAACTGTTGTGACTTATGAATGCGGCCATTTTTGAATTTGTTCTGCTGTCATCCCTGCTGCTGTCTGCACGTTGTCTCATTGACTTCGCGTGATTCAGAAACGGCCAAAAGAAGGACTTATACACCACTTGCACTGTCTTTAGTACCTAGTAAATCAAGAAAAAGCCAGGTAGGTCTGTCATTTTTATCAATTACCTAGGAAAGACGCATCACAAGTGCATATCATCACAATCATAAACGCTTTCGGCGTGGTTTTGCAAACCATGTGCCGTGAAAGGACATGAAGAACTGTTCTGAGCATCAGAAAGCCAGCAATAACAAGCATGAGGGCTTGTTCGCTACCTTTTAAACCTAGCGATAATTTTTCGACAGGTGAGTCTCGCTAGCTAGTTCTAATTTCTAATAACATCAGTAGTCCTCTTCCAAATACCACGGCCCGTTAGGCTGAGAAGAAAACACAACGAAGGCAGAGGCAGGTTGCCTGTCTGGGCCGACGAAGTCTCGGCGGGGTCCTGGTCAAACTGCGGGCGCTCACTGTTTGTCCAAAAGAAGACTATCAGCACTGGGTACTGGAAACTGGTAACCTGCCTCCACTGTTTTCAGCCTTAGGCCAGAGTCAGCGCGCCTTGAAATTCTGTTAGAGGAATCCATACGTGTAAATGCATCAACATTCGAAATACCCACCAAAGAAACGCACAGACTCTTTTAAATTCACAATTACAAAGGATATTACGGAGTGCGAGGTCGGTGACAGATATCTGAATTCTGATGAGACAGCACTGTCACTGACGACACTGACACCGACAAAAGTTACTTGTAGTCCTCCATTTTGTTTCCTGCGACGACAGCGCACCATCGGTAGTTGAAATCGCGAATAGAAAGCTACATCAGGCGCCATCAACTGTTTCAAAATCGGATATTCTTCACCAGAGATACTCTTACTTGAAATTGCAGCAAATATGATGAAGCATTTGGAAGATTTTGCTGTATTCGCTGCGGAGACTCCGACTAGAGGATAAGCCACAAACCCGGAGACTCCGACTAGGGGATGAGCAACAAACCTGTACTTTTTTAGATTTCTCCCAGTTTAACGAAACTTACCGTCAGTTCCACAAATAAGATGATCAGCGATCAAGGCTGATTGCAGAATAACTGAACTTTTTTCTCCTAAATGCTAGGCGATTAATCACAAAAAATGCCTAAAATCTGTACTAGACCCATCATTTTTTCATTATCAAGGGATGAACCAGCATTTCCATTGATCAGTCAGCTATAAATAGACAAATAAAATCGCGAATCAACTTATCTCGTGTCATCTTCTTTGTGGAACCCACGGTTAGGGATGTACTTCCATATTTGTATTTAAATATTTAGTTGAAAATGTTGGTCAAAGTTGACAGATCTTTCTCGAATGCAACAGGTGCCTTGAGCCGAAATAGATAAGATTCAATTAGCGCGAAAGCGAGCTCGATAAGGCTGGGGATATCTAGATATTCACCAAGAAAAAACGAAAAATTAAGGAAAAAAGGTCACAAAATAGTCTTTAATACATTGCGTATGGCCAGGATTAAAAAACTGTTGTAGCGCTCGCTGGCACGGAGGGGTCCAGCAGAGCCCGATTCATATCAGTTTCGCATAGTCCTTGAATGTTCCTTTCACGAATATATTACTCTTGCCGATGGTGCACCCAGAAGAGAGCGATGATCCTGAACTGAATGATTGCAGAAAAAGAAGCGAAAAAAACCGAATGCTGCATCCATGCATCAGGAGGACCCTCCGCAAAGAGACGTTGACTGGATAATTATTATTCTAATAAGATGGGTGTGCAATAAATTGTCCAAAGACCCACATCGATGGTTGGTGTTTGTTGTAAATTTTATACCTGTGGTCCGGACTCAGGTAGGTGAAAAAAAAGATTCACACCACCGATAAAGGAGTTTGCTCATGTGCCATATGTTGCGTGAATAAATTGGCCCTCCTCTGTGGCCGTGCAACAACCCTTTACTTTGACGGAAAGTACCTTATACGTGATGGTATTATTAAGGGTCATTAGTAGAGGCACCCAGTGTCTAAACAAAAAGGGATGAACTGCCACACACATACACACATCCGTTCCGCATATGGAAATGCTCTAAGCAGGTAGGACGTGAGATGGGAAAAGGGAAAAAATCAACAACCGACTTTTGATCGGGTAGGTATTGGGGTTCATGACCTCTTAGCTTTGTTTGGCATGGCACCAATTTTAAATTGCTTATAATACTTATAGCCTCCAATTTAAGAGATAACTTCTTGTTCACCACCCTAGGTAGCCTTTAGGAAGGTTCCATATAGGTTTATAGGTATTGATAGTGGGGTGGGTGGCAAGAAAACACAATAATAGCCAGATTTCGGAATTGTTCAATTATTTTGTATTCAAATATTCCCAAATTATTTCCTATTTCGGAGCAGTTTCAAACGATTTCGATTTTTGCATAAAATTTTGAATTAAACAAAAATTTATTCAAGAAAACTTAAATTCAAACATCGAAGTATGCAGTTAGAAGGTGTTCCTATTTCTGTTTTTTTTCTTCAGTTTTCAGTATAACCATACTGACATGCTCGGATTCAGGTGGTACTCATCAGCACCAGTTGGACAATGTAGGCACAATTTTTTTTTCAACGATATTATGCTGTAAAAAAGGGTTTCTATACCTACTCAACACGTGTCATCTACATAGAAAGTCGTTACAAAACAAAAAAGAAGTTTTAATGAACGGGTCCGGAAGTCGTAAGGTAGATAGCTTGATATATACTAGCATTGGTCAGTGGGTCTTGATTTTTTATGCGACTGAAAAAGTAGGGTTAGTGCGATAGATTTTTTAGTTTTTTTTTTACAAAACATTTAAACTCGACATGTGCTTGCCTGAAATGGAAATGAGTGGCCTATACCTACTATTTCATTTACGAAATAACCCATTAGTGCATACAATATACATACTATGTATGTATCTATTTCCTTGTCTTTATGCCTTCTAATATATTCTTACTTATACCTAAATAAAATGTTCAGATAATGTAAAAAAATTTTTGGACTCAACCTCAATATCACCAGTTAATCAAAACAAATGAATTGATGAAACAAAAGAATTTTGAAAAAAATCTACAAAGTATTTTACTATCAATCTCGAAAGAGACGTCTCATCGTCAACAATCTGAAATGGATCACATAAAAATACACAATACGGACGAAGAGTGGTTGTGCTTTTATTGTCGCTTCTATTAAGCTGCATTTCAACAAGGGTTAAACGTTGTTATGGTTCACCCTTTATGTAATATTCAGCAGTTTGAACCCTTAAGTGTTTAACCCTTCTGTTGCCTTGCCCTTTACACCTTTGAGGGGACAAGGGGTCAACTGTCAGGTATTAAAAACAAAGTGATTTGGAATTCTGGATTCTTCTCGAATGTTTCTTATAGAGTAGGCACCTAGGTTCCTATAGCGTAAAAGCTCGGAACAAATTCGATAAAACAACAATAGGTACATATTAGGTATTATTCATTTTTGAGCTATCTTGTCAGATTTGAATAATATGATCTGAATGCAGTAGATATTTTTGTTGTTGTTGTTGTGATTAGGCTCAGAAGATTTCAGTCATTGTGGCAATTTGATTGACATAAGGAAAAATAAAAATAAAAGTAAAACTGGAAGTATAAACAAATTATGACGATTACTTGATGTGAGTAACGAATGAAAGAATGAATGAATCTATTTTTCTTCAGAAACGTAAACAATAAGTAGAACAATTTTCATTTCGCAGGTAACGACATGAGCTATTTTGTCTTACAAGGAAACTGATTAATTTTGTTTACAAATGGTAATTAATGTCAACTGGAGGAAATTGACGAAGCACGCGCTTGCTTGGCAACACTTCCAAACGCATCAATTTTCTTTTCCCGCAGATCTTTTTCCGACGCATTTCACTCTCTCCTGCTCTCCTTCCATTGAATTCAAAATAAATGCCACCAAAAAAAAAGTAGGTAACTATCTACACGTGCGGTGGAAATTTATATTTTAGGCAATAACCTTTCGAAAATAGGCAAAAGCAAAACTTCCTGGTTTATACCACCTGATGGATCTTTCGCCACGGGCATTCATAAGAATAAGTAAAAAAAACTGCCTAAATTCCTGCACGTCCGAAATTTCCGAAACATTCTCCCGAAATACCCGGCGCATTTCTGTTTAATATATTGTGTGAAATATGTCGAAGCTAAACGATTTCCTTGTTTATAACACCAATCACCCGTAATGCTCCACCTACTCTCGCTGGATGCTATATGCTCTCTTATCGGTTGCTTGTTGGAGATACATTTTGGAAAAGTTTCAAAAATGCGAACCCATAAATCTTTACGTACGCGGATTCAACATTTTTCAGGTATCCAACCAGACGGCCACCTGAAATGGAACTCGTCGAATGGGTGATAAATGAAAGCGCGAAAATCCGAGTGTGTCCAATTAAAACGAACATCTCGGAAGCTCTGAGCTGCTACTTACTACCTACTACTAGGCTACTACTGCTTTTACTACTATGATGATTATTTTACACAAGTTTCCTACCGGTTAGCCGGCCCATGTCGATAAAGTCGTGCGCTCATTAAGCCGGGCGCCAGAGGCTTTTGTTCCAGGGGCGGTATTCCAGTTATTCCACCAGATTCGAAGTAACCCTTATGCAATTAAACTCGGTTGAACCATCAACAACTTTTTTTTTAAGGAAAATCCTGAAAGAAATTGTTTTGGCGAAAATTATTTTGAAAATATTATTTTCTTCCGAAATCACTTTTGCGCAGTTTCCAAAAATGAATATCATATTTTGAAAACGAATCAGCTCAAGTAACTAGCTCCCTGTTTTTGATGATTTAAGCCTTTTCTCTTTTCCTCCCTCCCGTGGGATTATTAATGATGCTAAAAATTGAACTAAAAAATTTTTTCGTGGAAGTTTATTCTCAAGCAATAAAAAGGGGTGGGGAAAGTTTCTGATGGTTCTAGGATCGAGATCATACAGAGTGTTTACGTGTAAATTCAACCTCTTCTTGAACACCATTCGAAAAAAAACATGATTCTTACATGATTTTTTTCCGTAAGTTCCGAAACTGTTAACTAAATTTTTGGTGGTATTTTGCTCACAGGGTGAAACATGGAAATTTTTTCTTAAACCGGACACTCTGTATTCCAATATAGAAATCGATTCCGCTCTTTATCCTCATTATAAATATATTTCACACTTGGTAGGTTCATAGAAAAACATGTTGGAAAATTGCCAAAATTTTGGAAAAATTTCGAAAAAAATATTTGTTTTCGAGTTTGTAGAGTCTAGTTGAGTAAGTGGAAGTTTAAAACTATAATCATATCCATTTTACCAAAATTATGGAAAGTTTACTGAGTTACTATAAAAAAAACTTCTCAATATTTTTTAAAATTTTGATTATTTTCTCATAATTGTTTCATTCATTGACCAACATATCAAATGTGATATACAGGGTGTTTCATGGGATTGGAAACGAGCCACCCTGAATAAATTTCTGCCTGATGAAGTTAAGAAAATTTCTCGAGACCCGTCGATTTTTGTTTTGAGGGGGACATTTAAAGCATACACTGGCAAATTTCTATCTCCAACCCCCTCACCTCCACTCACCCCAACTTCAAAATTTCAAATGACACCACCTACCTTGCGAATTGCGATACATCAAATTTAAAAGAATTACCTTCTCTTTCTGGAAAAAATATCTTGGAATTCTTCAATCTCGCCCCTCTTTCTCCTAAAATTCTCTTGAGTGTCCAATTTAATAATCTCGACCCTTCAATTCTCTTTAGTTTAGCCAGTTTCATCCTAAATGCGTCGTAGAAGTCGAAGAGGAGAATTTTTGGCGGAAAAAGTGCTACCTCAATTCACCCCTTGCTCTTCCTCACCCCATCTTGAAAATTTATCATCAAGACACCACCTATCTTGTGATACATCAGATACAAGGGAATTCAATTCTCTCTCTGAAAATCTTTTTTTTTTGACACCTCCTTATTGAATGAGACATTCGGAGTATTTTAGGAGGGAAAGGGGAATTTTGAAAATTTAGAAGATATTTTTTTCGGAAAGAGAATCCAATTCTCTTCAATTTGATATATCACAAAAAAGGTGTAGTGTCATTTTGGATTTTGAAGTTGGGGTGGGAGAGCAGAGGGGTGAATTTAGGTAGCACTTTTTCCACAGAATTTTTTTTCTCTCGATGCTGTGCAGGATGACGTTGACTGCATTGAAGAGAATTGAGAGATCAAAAATATCAAATTGAACATACGGAGAATTTTAGGAAAAAAGTGGGTGGGGTTAAAAAATTTGGAAATATTTTTTCAGAAATAAATTTTAATTCTCTTTGAATTATAAATCGCAAAGTGGGTGGTGTTATTTATAACTTCGAAGTTGGGGTGGGTGGGGGGAAGGGTTGAAGATGGAAATTCGTCAATGTATGCTTTAGATGTTCTCCAAAAATCGACGGGTCTCGGAAAATTTCCTAAATTTCATCTGGCAAAAATTATTTCAGGGTGGCTCGTTTCCATTGAAACACCTGTATATTTATAATCAGGACAAAAAGCGGAATCGGTTCCCATGTTGAGATACAGGTGTCCAATTTGACAAAAATTTTTGATGTTAGGTACATGTGGACATCGTTTTTCATTTTTCAAATTATCTTCAAGGGGAAGTCTCCGGAGGGGGATATAATTTATACGTGAATACGCTGTACATAATCCTTCTCTAAAGCAATGAATCCAGATATACGCACGGCAGGATTGAGGCAGGATTGAAGTCCAGCTCCAGCGACTCAGCAGGCCATGGATGGTACTATTGAAGTTTCAGTTACGTGTTCTTCTGAAGGTTCTTCAAAAGTCTCCAATCTGATGAGTCATGTGAACGTTAATTGTCACGTATCACAATGAAATCGGCCTCTTGGAAAAGAACCACATGTAGGTAAGCATGGAACGGTAGAGAAAGAGTGGCTGGCTATTTTCTTCGTTATGAAAAAACTCCATGAATGAGAAATTTCCAGAATCTGATGGAAGCGAGTGCTAAATAAAACCGTTGACTTCACAGGGTTGTGACTGTTATGTCAAAATGTTATTCATCAACCAAACATCATCACAGTCGAATTCCTGGTGCGTACTTAGCACATATATCGACGTTGATAAGGTAAAACGGCGTAAGCGACATTCACTTGAATTTGCAGGAAGCAGAAAAATCTGAATTGACAGAAATTTGTTTGCTCTCAATACTAATGAAACTGGAGGGTGGATGTTTTTTTTTGCAATAACTTCTTGGAACTAAACTCGCCGTGCTAACGTTATGGCATACTGGCGCATCAGCCAAACGGATCCGAACGGGAGGGATATGTCGGCGCTTAGGCAAAACTTAAACCAAGATATCTTCAAATATTATTTTATTTTAGTTATGCCAGTGGTACCAAACGATATGAAATTCAATGGCGATTGCAACGATGTGTATAACTCAATTTTGAATCATTTGGCGTTTACGCCGTTTTACCTTATCAACGTCGATATTTTAATTCCAAGATAATGAGTATCAAAGACGCATCAATAACTACAAGTTACCAGCTGCTATTTCTCAACTATTTCACCACGTATACCCTTTTGTTAAAAAGTCTGTGATACTATTAGGATTGGGTGTTCATTTTTATGTCTTTTTATTCGACAAGTCATGTAGACGTGAGTTGTCACGTATCACAATGAAGTCGGCCTTTTGGAAAAGAACAACACGCAAGTAAGCATAAGACGGCGGAGGAAGAGTGCCTGGCTATTTTTTTCGACATAATAAAGTTCCATGCACAAAAAATTTCCCGAATCTGATGGAAACGGGTGCTAGATAAAACCGTGGCCTTCACAGGGCTGTAATTTACATGCCAAAATATCATTCACAGAGTCTGATTCCTGTTGTGTTGTGTACATTTTATTTCAAGATGATGAGTACTAAAGACCCATCAACCACAAGGTACTAGCTGCCATTTCTCGATGATTTTAACCGGTTCGTCATTTTTTACAGGCAAAATTGATCACAAGAGCCCTTCTTTTGATTCTGAGGATTGAACTTAAAGTCGTTCGGGGGAATTTATTGTAGAGCATCAAGAAGGGCTAGAGAAAGTATACCTAAAACAATATAATTTGAAGCACATTCGATAGGATTGAAATCTAGCGACTCAGCAGGCCATGGTACTACTGCAAAGCTGTGTTTTTCTAAATTGTTTTATCTGACGAGCCCTATTATTGGACGCGAATTGTCACGTATCACAACGAAGTGGGCTTTCGGAAAAGGCCACACGCAAGTTACTTGTGGCGGCAGAGAAAAAGTGCCTGGCTATTCTTTTCGCTATAATAAAAGTTACATGTGCAAGAAATCCCCCCATTCTGATGGAAACGTTGAATAAAACCGTGGCCTTGACAGGGCTGTAATTTTCTTGTCAAAACATCATTCAGCAATCAAATATCATCACAATCTAATCCTTGGTGTGTACCACCTATATTTTAATTTCAAGATACGTAACAGGTACTGAAGGCTATAACTTTTTTGTCTTGGCCGAAAACCAACAATTTTTTGCGTTAATTTCGAAAATTTTCACTCAATTTGGGATTTTAATGGAATTGTTGCCCATACAAAAAAACCCCTAATAAATCTTTGATTCTCAGAACATCACGGTGAGTTACCCAAATTTGCACTTAGAACGCGAAATACATCCTTAATTTGCGGTTTGAATTCTCAGTTTTGCAATTACACAATGCATATTACCGCGGCATCAAATTTCACATCAGGTACACGTTTTTTTTTGGCCAAACCTCGCGTTTCGCAGGAAATTCCGCATCCTTGAAGACAAAAAAAAGTGCTCCATAAATTTAGACTTCCAGAAAAAATCGATCTTCTGCGAAAAAAGGGTTAATTTTAGCTGTAGACTGACAAAACATTTTATGTAACAGATTATTTCTGCATTTCAATTGTTGTTATTGAACCGAATCGGCAATAATAAAAACTTGATGTGGAAAAATGATAGGTGTAGGTATACCAGTGCGAATCTTAGGTAAGTACCCTCCAGAGTATAATGAAGCTAAAAGTCCTTGAATCCTTTGAATTTCTCGTAAAGCACTTGACGCAGATTGATGACAATCAATTGTTGACTTTTTGTTTCAATAAGTCCAAGACGGAGAATGCCCGTGAAAAAACCGGGGAATTCTCTCTTTGATATTGTTCAGTGTGACTAAATATTTGTTTGTTTGGTAATGAGTTTTAATGATACGGCAATTTCACACAGCCAGGTCTAAGGTATACCTGCGTTTGCATTGCATAATGATGGGAAAGTCCGGACCTGTCTCAACAATTTTCGGTCAATTGATGCTGCGAATCAAAAAAAAAACTTTTATAGGTATATGGGGCATTCCAACTCGTTCTTTTTTTACAGCTTTGATTGATCATGAATACTAACTGCTAATTGGGCTGGTTATTGTTTCCTTTGTTCCTGCAGCTTTTTTCGAGTGTTTACATTCTCGACTTCGTAACATATCGAAGGAAAAAAGAGAAGAAAATGTGCATGGGACATTCCCTCGGACATTCTTAATATTTTGCTTTTATTATAGCTCTGGCTTGTTTTTACCCGCACTTTTTTCGCTGAAATGATTGCAATAACCTCTTCTCGTATTTACAAGAAGTATTTTTCACTATACACCAATGGAAAGAATTTTACCTGAATGCAAGAGAAAATTCCTTCATGAATTTGCAAATCAACATTTGTACTATCAGTTCTAGGATTCTACACACGACATAAAAAAGTTTTCATAGGAAAAGACATCGTCAGTAAGCCTAATTTCTAGCAACATTGAATTTTTATCATTTTTTTTTTTATTTTGCAATCATCTAGGCGAATGAGCTATTATACTAACGTATGGTCCGAAACTTTTGGGAATTTTTTTAAAAGCTAATAACTTTTTTTGGATAGTTTTAATTTTGTAACTTGATATTGCAAAAATCAGCATGATCTTTAACAATACCAAATTCATATTTAACATGTTGAAGATGGGCCATTATTTTTTATGGCTCTCAGTTTTCTTCTGCAATGTTCGATCGTTCTCTGGACAACAGCAGGATTAATTTCTCTGAGCTCCTGCCTCCCAATGTACCGCAATCTCGACCAATATAAGATTTTTGGTAGATATTGAGCAGGATTGTATACGACAAGGGATGGAAAGCTGCAAATGAAGACCAATTACGGCGTCGCAGTTTTCAATAACATTAGAGAATTTCGATTTGGAGAAATTGATATAAAAAATTATGGAACATGGCAGAAGAAAATTGAGATCCATCAAAAATGATGGTCCATTATCAATATGTTGAATATAAATTTGTTATTGTTGTATATGATGTTGATTTTTGCAATATCAAGTTAAAAAATAAAGACTATTCAGAAAAAGTTATTAGCTTTGAACAATTTCCCAAAACTTTCAGACCATAAGTTATGTTAATTTGTACCGTGATTCTAGTCGGCTGTGAGATTTTGTTCCAAGTTTCCCAATGTGAAATATAGAAAATCCCCAAAACTTTGCAGTTGGCTGCTCTGGCCGGACCAGTTTTGAAACATATTTTTTGCGTATTTCCTTTGCAGATAGCCGGAACATTTTTGCGGGACGTGATGCCTGACGTTTTTTTTTCCCATTTTATTGGAAAATGTAGCAATTTTTCGACCTGTTTTTAATTTTTGCCAATGAACAAATAAATCAAGAGAGCTTTGACATTTGACAGTTGTGAAAAATATTCCTAACCTCTCGAAGCCGGTTCAACTTTCGATGCTTCAAATTAAAGAGTATACAATGCCCTTCGTCCAAAAAAGGGGCCCCATGCAATGATCAACCCTTTCGCCTCTTCCAGTCAAAAATACAAGCCAAACCTTGAAGAATTATAGGCGATATAAGGATCGCCGTGCAGTCTGTCATTGGCAAAAGAAATTACGTGTAAAAAGTAAATTAAACCAAATTTCAAAAAACCCAGCCGCTCGGAGTTGCGTTTTGGACCGAAATTGATGTCAGTACCTTCAATTTGCAATCTGCTTTCGTTTTGGGGCTTTCCGGGACAAGTTTTTGTCGACCCTGAATGAGCCGCCGTCAAGATGACTTATATTTGCGGCCGCCCCGTGCTCTTTTGGTGTCTACATGACGGTAACACAGCTCTGCGTCCCCCTAGTCGCACTTCCACATATGACCAGGTCAATTTTCCAAGATTTTAACATCAATTTGATAAGAAATATAACTTCACTTCCAGATAAGTCAGTTTCACACCAGGTGAAAAGGCGGTAAACCTACAATGCTGAAGTAGAAAGTTTGCCCAGCCAACTAGAGTCACAGTACAAGTGAACCTACTTTAGCAGATATTGTTCTGTAAGGAAAAGGGCTGTCAATCAAGTGTTAACTGCACTATACAATGACATATGGATTACTCATATTATCAGCGCATTCTTCCCCTTTCATCGAAGATGAACGTAGGTACCTATTTTTTTTTACCCACAAACAACAAGTCATTGATACGTTAACTGTTATCTACCCGGTATGTAATGATTCACTTCCCGTGCATATAATACGCGAAGAAAGTGACAGGTATGCCCAGCTTTCTTTGATTGCTTCGTTGACACTGGGACTTGACGCCGCTGTCAAGGCAAAAATAAAAACGGCTGGGATTTGCAAGTCACCATGCATAAAAAAGCAGATTTAAAAGCACTAAAGCTTATTGGAAGACCAAAGACACCTTCCCCTGGCGATTTTCTTGAGATTCTTCCCGGAAATTTTCAGGCCGGCCCAAAGTGCAATTTCCAAATAGGACTGAAGCCTGGCAAATTCAGTATTGTTGATATTCTCTTTTAAAATAATGGTGTTTCACAGCTTGGAAGAACATATCCGTTCAAAGCGTCGAAGACTTCATATTTTTTGCCGATCCATCAAAATAGGATATCATGATGTTTTCACTGATGTCTGCGTCTTTGCGGCTGGCGCAATCTTTGTTACTTGTGCAGACACGAGTGCAGGCACTCTGGCGCCGGCCGCGATTTTTTGTTTGCAAAAGGTTTTCCACCTTTTTTGGCGCTGCCTCTCGTAGTTTGGGCAAGGTTGATTGCGTTTTGATTTTGAAATCGGACATACCTACCTACGTATTATTTATTATGAATTGACACAACAATGCCTAAATGTCAATTTTCAAAGCCACCCAACTTCCGTCGATGCCTACTCCGTGGGAAGTTTTGTTCGAGAATTATCATTTTATTGAATCAATTATCATTAGTTTGTTGTGTTTTGTGGGCAAAATCGTATACATACCTCCACGGTAAATGCGTTATTCCAGCTGCGGGCATAGCTGACGGGACGCTCTGCGTCCCGCCAGCTATTACTGCCCCTAGCAGTAATACCGCATCTCCCGTGTCGGTATGTAATAGGTATACTATTAAGACGTTGTTGTGTCAGGGACCAAACCTTCTGAATCCTCAGATATGATGCACTCGACACGCAAAAATTTTGCGGCACCCTGTACATTTGGAGGTACAAGCAAGTCCTGAGCGCTCTGTTGGCGAGAGTAGAGGGGCTGTTGAACAAGAGAGAAGCGGTCCTATTAGCTTGTTGCAACATATCTAAGACCTTTGATACTATCAGTCAAAAAGTCCTTCTTCAAAAACTACAGTTTAATGGAGTTAGGACAGCCAATCCAATCATCTCTTCAGATCATACCTAACAAAAAGATCTCAGTTAGTACATTGGATGGGAAAGATGTCTGGGAAGAGGTGGATCCGACACGGCCTTTTACCAGGGAAGTACCTATACTCGGACCACTGCTATTCCTAATCTACATGAACGATCTACCCAACAATTTTCCACATGTGAATCCCCCACCTCTTTGCCGACGTGACCGGACAATTCGTCGAAAAAGACAATTCGTCGCAAAATTTTGTTTTGCCCTTTGCCTTAGCTTTACTGACCCGTTTTGTGCTTTCTTTTGCTTTTAGAGCTCAAGCGAGCCCCCTTATACCTTACTGTAATATTTAAAATACTTTTGGGCACCATTGTTTTTTCAATGTTTTTGAACCTCTAGTGAAGTTTTTTTTGCATCACACCTTCTTGTGCTATCTAGAGCTCCATTGGGCCTCCTTGTGTCTTCAGTGCAGTTTGAAGCCCTGATAAACCCCTTCATTTCTACGTGACTTTTGTAGCAGTAAGCACCTTTGTGTCCTTATCCAGAGGAGTCCCCTTATATTTTTCTGTTCAAAGCTTTGCTGCGCCCCCTTATATTTTTACGTGACTTTCGGAGCACTAATAAGTCCCTTTGTACCTTCATGTCGTATTCGGAGCCCTGTCGGGCCCCTTCCGTCCTCAAGTATAGGTATATCTACCTAATTTCGAGCTCTATAGATGAGCCTCTTATATTTTTCGTAGCTTTTAGAGTTCCAGTGAGCCCCATTTGGCAAAATTGTGTTATCAAGAGCCCCAGTGGACCTCCTTATTCTGTCTTCAGTGAGATTTGAAGCCCTGCTATGCCCTCTTGCATTTTCTGTGATTTCCGGAGCAGCAGCAACGTTCCGGAAAGGTAAGGTGCAGTCCTTACTACACTATGGCAAAGTTTAGGGACTCTCAGCGGACATAGATCGATTTTTCGACCTAGAAAAAAAAGTCAGAGCTTTGGTTGATGTGAAGGGGGGTGTGAGCTGCAGGCAGCTCTTTTGGGATCACCAAGTACTTTCCTTGAGCAGCCTTTACATCATCGACGTGTTCACTTATGTACATAAAACCGAGGTGGTTTTGCAAAAAACGGAGAGCAAGATTATTCTGTCGATTCCTTACTCTCGAAGCAAAGACACACAAGACCTTAATTACTGGAAACCAAAACCAGATAACATATTCTGGGAAAAAATATACAAGTTCTCTAGGAACAACCTTTCAAGAGAAAAAAAACAGTTTTTCAAGTACTCATGTATTGTAAAAAACAAAGGGAACGATTCAGAGGCCTATTTGAAATCACAATACCTGATAAACGAAATACTCAGAGTCATCCTATCAATATTAGTGGTCGTATTTCTACGTAGTAGGGTACTTACCCGCCATCACGCCAATTAAAAAATAAATCGTCAAAAATTCACGAAAGTGACTACAACAAATTCTTTTTTGTTAATCATCGTAATCTTGACGTGACGTGAGCCCATCAGCGTAATTTAGACGTTTCACTTGACGCAAGTTGGAAATGAAAAACAACAAATTGAAAATGATGAACGGGTATTTGAGAAAGATGAACGATGGGAAGATAAAAAACAGGTATAAAAATAATGACCAATTGTGATAATGCAGGAACAATAGTGTTACGAGCGGCGATCCCGTTTATATTGGTAAACACTCGATCTTTCTGGATCCTTCCATCCATTAGATCGCAGTGTAGAAGTCTAGAGCGATCTGGTGCATTCCAGAGCGTCCGTGTATGTGAAACTCAATGGAGACTCAAATGCCTGATCAGGGCACATCTGTCCGTTTTGGCGGAGGCGCCGTCCATAACCCGGCAGAATTATACGGGTAAAGTGTACGATTATTCAGGAATGATCTAGAAACCGCATATGCCAGGCACTATGGAATTTGCTGGGAGTAGACAGAAAGCTCGGGAACGCTGTTCGGAGGCCTTATACCGAGAGTTCATAAATTAAATGGGTCAAGGGTGCCTGTGGATTCAAAAACGTCTGTCGAAACTAGCGTAATCCTTTTGTAATAAATTTGTCAAACTTTGACAAGTTACGTCCCATATTATTGATCTCTGATCTGCAATAAGTGCACGAGAATACTTCAAGCTCAAAAATACTCCTCGATCATGTATGTTTTGTGCCCTGCCGTGAAAACCACATTGAAAATGTTCCGAAAACGACTGGTTTGACAAATTACGATAACCAAAAAATTACAGACATCAAATGAACGATGCTAGTTCCGACAGATGTTTTCAAAGTCACAGGCACCCTTGACCCATTTAATTTATGAACGCTCGGTATAAGGCATCAGCCGGCAGCTCGCGGCAGTATTGAATTGGATAACAAGCAAAGTACCTGCGATATAATTCCAAGCGTGAATAATTGTTGGTGTATTGATTGCAGTACGCAGAAACAGACAGTGTTTGTTTTAAAACAATCGTCTCAATTATATTCGAATCCGTACGCGAAATATCGTAACATTTGGTGTCAGAGAGCGGTATAATTGAGAGTAATTCGGCCTGCGACTACAGGACGTTCGGAACATTCGTGATTTCGTAAATGCCGGAGACGAGAAGCATGTCGAAGACAGGAGTCGAAGACGCTTTGGCGAGCATGATGGCGATGATGCAGGAGCAAAAGACGGAACGCCAGGCGGAAAAAGAAGAATTGAAGAATCTTCTGCAAGAGCAACGTTTACAAGAAAAAGAAGAATTGAAGAATCTTTTGGAAGAACAAGAGACTCAACAAAAAAGAAAGCGTCAGAAAAACAAGAAAGAATTGAGAAACCTGCTGGAAGAACAGGAAAGGAAACGCCTGGAGGAAAGGGAAGAAATTCTAGCCGTTGCTCTGCAACAAACGCGGTATTTCGACGGCAGCGTGAGCAAGCTAGAAAAAGAAGTGGAAGCGGTGAAGGCCAACATGACAAAGCTGGAGCAACAGGTTCAGAAAACCGCCGCCAGTGCTGCGATGGACAGTTCAGCGGGTGTTCATCGTGTGAAGCTGCCGAACTTCGATGGAAAAAGCCCATGGACAACCTATAAGAGGTAGTTCGATGCCGCTGCCGAAGCAAACGGATGGAGCGACGATGAGAGAGCCACAGCTCTAGTCCTGGCTCTCAGGGGCCCAGCATTGGAGCTGCTCCAGACAATTCTTGAGAGTGAGCAGAAGAACTTTGCCAAGCTGACGAGGGTCCTGGAGCTTCGGTATGGGGACAATCATGTGCGGCAGATCCATCAAACCCAGCTGAAGGCCAGAACATAAAGGAGCGGAGAAAGCCTTCAGGAATTCGAATCCGAAGTCTTGAGGCTGGTTCACCTGGCCTATCCAGCTCATCCAGCGGATGTTTTGGCCGACATCGTCAAGGAAACTTTCATGGGCGGAATAAAAGATCCAGAATTGCGTCAGATGGTCATGATCAGCAATCCAGCCAACATCAGCGACGCACTTATCCAAGCTATTCGCATCAAGGCTGCCAAAGATGCTTCGCGACCTTATCGTCTTAGAGAAGTGAACTCTGACGAATCTGGAGCATCACATGCTTCCGAAAAATCGGTGAAGGAGATGTTTGAAGAACTTCTTAGCGCCATGTCTTGGAACCGACCCCAAGGCGAGCCAAGAGCTGGAGGAAGACCGCGTTGCTTTGGCTGTAGAAAACCGGGACATCTGCTTCGGGACTGCAGGCGAAGGTCAAGTTCAAGTGACCGTTCCACACCGGGACGGAGAACTCCCAGCCCTGATAGACGCTATCAGGAAAACTCATTCTAGCTAGCGCTAAGGGGCGCACGCTGGCTGGCAGTCCTCAATGCCCCAGGAGTTACTTCGTCTCACTGCTGCAAAAGTCACCCAATAGCCTTCTCCTTACTGGAAAGCTTGACAAGGACGATTGCGTGTTCGTAATCGATACGGGAGCCACGAAGTCAATCGTTCGACGAGGAATTCTTTGAAAGCAACGCATTGTGCCACTGAGGGAGGGCACTCGTTTGACTGCAGCTACCGGAGAGTCTGCTACATTGCACGGAGAAGCTGAAGTAAGCATTCGCTTTGGACGATTTCTTTTGCGAGAAAAGTTCCTGGTCGCTGAAATTGTTGACGACTTCATACTTGGCCTGGACTTGATGGATAAGTACGGATTCATCCTGGATGTTGAACAGCGGAAGTTGAAAATCGGAAACGAGGAATTGGCGCTTAGAACATCCATGAAGGCCGCTGAAGGAATCCGCCTACTTTCGGCTGAAACCGTTCGTGTAGCCGCCAACTCCGAGAAAATCGTGTGGGCAACACTGAACGGACAACCTGGAGGATATGTCGCCGGCATTGCTGAACCCGACACAGCTGCCAGCTGCATCATGGCTAAGACATTGATTAACATAGACAAGACAAAAATCCCAATCAGAGTCATTAACCCGAACAAGACGAGCAAAACAATCAAGGAAGGAGAGACCCTGAGCAAGTGTGAACCCGTAGAGTGGATCTCACGCTGTGAAGACATATCGACAAAAGCTGCGACTCCCAAGCTCTTAGAGAAAAAGCTAGCGGAGATGTACTCGCCTGACTGGAAACATCTGGATGGCAAGGAGAGAGAGCTTGCGACGCAATTCATACAGGAAGAAGCTACAGCTTTTGCGATGGAAGGTAACCCTACCGGAAGGACCAGCGTGATCCAACATCGGATCAATACTGAGAACGCCGCACCGATCCGACAGGCTACCCGGTGCCTACCATTGGCGAAGCAAGAACAGGTGTCGAAGCTCTTGAGAAACATGTTGGATGAAGGCGTGATCGAAGAATCGACGAGCCCGCTCGTCTTCACCGGTTGTTTTGGTCACGAAGAAAGACGGTAGTACACGATTTTGCGTGGACTACCGCAAACTCAATGATGTGACGAAGAAAGACAGCTATCCACTCCCTCGGACTGACGACACTTTGAGCACGCTGTCTGGATCGAGATGGTTTTCGACGCTTGACCTGAAGAGTGGTTACTGGCAAGTAGGATTCCACAATGACGACAACGAGAGACAGCGTTTTCCGCTAGAAACGGCCTTTATCAGTTTACTGTGATGCCGTTTGGACTTTGCAACGCACCGGCCACGTTTGAACGTCTGATAGAGTGCGTCTTGCGAGGTCTTACATGGGAAACTTGCCTAGTCTACCTCGACGACGTGATGTAGCAGTTCGAGGAGCACCTGAAGAACCTCCGGGAGGTAATTCGACGTCTTTGAGGTGCACATCTCAAGCTCAACCCAAAGAAATGCGTGCTCTTCCAGAAGCAAGTCACATTTTTGGGGCACGTTGTGTCGTCTGAAGGAATCGAAACCTATCCAGCGAAATTGGATGCTGTCCGGGAATGGCCGCGACCAAGAAATCAGCATGAAGTCAGAAGTTTCTTGGGCTTATGCACCTACTACAGACGATTTGTGGAGAAGTTCGCTGACATTGCTAAGCCCTTGCACAAACTGAATAAAGACCGTGCGCCATTCCTGTGGACCAAGAAATGTGAAAACTCATTCAAGACTTCCAAGATTGCATTGTGCTCGAGTCCTATTCTGGCATACCCTCTTCCTCAAGGACAGTACATCCTGGACACTGATGCCAGCAACAGCGGAATTGGAGCAGTGCTGTCACAACACCAGCAGGGCCAAGAACGAGTAGTGGAGTACTACAGCAAGGTGTTGTCCAAGCCTGAAAGGAACTACAACGTGACGCGTAGGGAGCTACTGGCCATAGTGAAAGCTGTCGATCACTTTCACCAGTACCTCTATGGCCGGAAATTTTTGGTGAGGACTGACCACGCTGCCCTGAAATGGCTACTGCAGTTGAAGAATCCCGAGGGACAGTTGGCACGGTGGATCGAGAAAATGCAACAATATGACTTCAAGCTCCAACACCGCCCTGGGAGAAGTCATGGCAACGCGGATGCTCTTTCTCGAAGACCATGCAACGAGGACTGTAAGCACTGCAAGAGGGTAGACCAGCAGAATGGGAACGTCGAAATCAAGGCAATCTTTGTCGAAACCCCGAGAAATTGGACAACGGCTGAGCTCAAGAAGGAGCAGCGTGAGGACCCAGCCATCGGTACGCTTGCTGAAAAGAAAGAGCTTGGCCAAGACAGACCGGAATGGGCCGAGATATCTGGTGAAGGGCATTCAAGGCTCTTTGGGCTCAGTGGAATTCTCTGAAGATAGAGAATGGGCTGCTGAAGAGAGTCTGGGAGAGTCCTGATGGAGAGAAGGAGATGGTTCAACTGGTGCTTCCCAAGAAGAGAGTGAGAGAGGTCCTGAAGGAGATGCACTATGACGTCACTGGAGGGCATCTTGGGGTAAACAAGACGTTGGCCAAGGTGCGCGAGCGGTTCTACTGGGTGAACTGTCAGAACGACGTGGAAACATGGTGTCGCCAGTGCGAGGTTTGTGCGGCCAGCAAAGGACCAAGAACTCGCAGCCGAGGGGAGCTGAAGACTCACAAAGTTGGAGCGATCGATGTAGCTGGCCCGTTCCCGACCACGGAAGATGGCAACAAATACATCCTGGTTGCCATGGACTACTTTAGCAAGTGGCCGGAAGCGTACGCCCTACCCAACCAAGAGGCTTCCACAGTGCCAAGGGTGCTGGTGGACAATCTGATAAGCCGCTCCGGACTACCTCTGGAGCTACACTCAGACCAGGGACGAAACTTCGAGTCCAACGTGTTCCAAGGTATCTGTACTCTACTCGGAATACAGAAGACCAGGATGACGCCTCTTTACCCACGGTCCGACGGAATGGTTGAACGGTTAAACAGGACGATGGAGCAGCACCTGTCAAAGGTCGTTGACGAGCATCAGCGAGACTGGGATCGTCATCTGCCGATTTTCCTGATGGCGTATCGCGCTGCCATTCACGACACCACAGGGGAAACACCAGCACTTGTTCTTTTAGGCCGAGAGCTTCGCCTCTCCTGTGATTTGCAATTTGGCACGCCGGAGAATGATCCCAAAGACATCCCCGAATACGTCGACGACCTGAGGCAAAGAATGTGTGACATCCACGAGTTGGTTCGAAACCGGATTCGAATCGCGACCGACCGAATGAAGACCCGTTACGACTTGAAGGCGAACTTCACGGGATTTCAGGCTGGTGACCTGGTCTGGTTGTACAATCCTCAACGCAAGACGGGAAAGTCTCCGAAGTTGCATCCGTCGTGGGAAGGACCGTACACGGTAGTCAAGAGGGTCAATGACGTCGTGTACAGAATCCAGCGAACCCAGAGAGCCAAGATGAAAGTTGTCCACCTTGATCGCCTTGCACGTTACTCCGGGAGTAACGATGAGCCTATTCGGGACGAACAAGCTCAAGAGGGGGGCAGTGTTACGAGCGGCGATCCCGTTTATATTGGTAAACACTCGATCTTTCTGGATCCTCCCATCCATTGGATCGCAGTGTAGAAGTCTAGAGCGATTTGGTGCATTCCAGAGCGTTCGTGTATGTGAAACTCAATGGAGACTCGAATGCCTGATCAGGGCACATCTGTCCATTTTGGCGGAGGCGCCGTCCATAACTTGGCAGAATTATACGGGTAAAGTGTACGATTATTCAGGAATGATCTAGAAACCGCATATGCCAGGCACTATGGAATTTGCTGGAAGTAGACAGAAAGCTTGGGAACGCTGTTCGGAGGCCTTATATAAGGCATCAGCCGGCAGCTCGCGGCAGTATTGAATTGGATAGCGAGCGATAATAAGCGAAGTACCTGCGATATAATTCCAAGCGTGAATAATTGTTGGTGTATTGATTATAGTACGCAGAAATAAACAGTGTTTGTTTTGAAACAATCGTCTCAATTATATTCGAACCCGTACGCGAAATATCGTAACAATAGATTTGAAGTGATTATGATAAAATCGAAATCTGAGCAGAACTTGTAGTTACTATTCAATAATTTCTTGTTTTGAGATCATAAACTAAATACCTTAAACCCGAAGAGCAAGTTTGAAAATCCTAATAGTAAATAGTATTTGTGAGTACATTTTGTTTCCTTCAGCAAGTCGGTTGGCATTTGAATTCAGTCTGAAATCTTATTAAACGAAGTCACTCATACACCTCCTTTTTCCCGTGGAAAAGTGTGCGGCTGCCTTGTGGTGCGGGAGCTCCAGGTTTGATTCTTGGAAAAGTCTGGGTATGTTTGTATTGTCCAATTTGCAAATTTTCAGTATGTATTTATCATGTATGGAAAACATATGGATGGATGGATGGAAAACAGCAGATCCAGGCCAGATTCCACAGATCTACCATCAGCTACTGACGACTAATTTATTCTTTTGATTAGCCAAATTTGTACCCAATTCACGTTTACACAAATGACTAAACCTAGCTTTGTAACTCAACTAAGTACTAGCTTTGCTTTACTTTGTCTGACTTTTCCCACATTATCACTATTTGTTCAGGTAATTTTTTCCTTATTTAGTTTTCTGTGATCATACGAAAACCTATTTTTGAAATGTTTTGTTTGCTTTTTCTAATCATTGTACACAGGAACTGGTACTCCTTGCTCTAAGAATATTAATCATTATTTTTTGCAATATAAATGATTGATTGGATGAAATATCTCGTTCGTACACAATCATGGAAAATAGATTAATTTGGTAGAGGCAGTTCCTCATCCTTCGTGCGGGAGACCATACCAACCAACAGCGTGGTCAAGAGGATCAACGACGTTGTGTACCGGATTCAAAAAGCGCCGGAGTTTCTAACTACTTATTTAGACTAATTAGAGCACAATTTTTTATATCATGGCATATACAGGATGTCGCAAAATCATTTTTCAAAAACACCCTGTATCTCATTATTGCAATCGAGGCACTTTGCTATTCTGATCACCAATGAGTACCATTTTTCCAGTTTTTCTTACATAAAAAAAGAGGTTACTATTCGAGAGATGTAGACGGGCTTGACTTACAGCATTTTTTTCATGTTTGACCTGTTTCAGCGCATTCTCGTAAGAAAATTCGCTACTACTGAAGCGACCCCAGCTATCGTCTTGTACCCCTGAATGGGTAGGCAACCCATTATACTGGCATTTAATTCAACTTATTTGAATTAAATCACTTTTCCCGCTTTTGGGACCGCTTGGCCGATGATCATCCAGTATCAGGACGACATCCCGTTGTGCCTCTCTTCTTGTTGTTTGATTATAGAGCTCTCGAGATTGTTGAGACAGGTCTGACTACGAGTTTGAACGCAATAAGACACAGTATAAAATTTTAACATAACATCAATCTATTGACTTCTATGTACAATTCAAAATGTTTAAATAATGGCTCGCTCCTATACCTAGTCCTACCTTCACATCGCAGGCTAAATTATCTAAAAGATCTAACCTATTCCCGAAGAGATAACTTTCCCCTAATTATTTCAGACGTCCCAGCACCCCAACCCTCCGACGAACACCTGACTCTACACCTTGACCGACATTTAATTCTGACTAGCTTTCGCGGTTCAAAGTTCTTTTTGTGGTTGAATCAGATCCAACATTTATGTTAGTGTTAGAGGTTATGTTAGGGTTAGGCCCGGCTTTTAGACACTGCAAAGAGAAGAGTGACTTCGACCACGAATGCAATCTAAGATTTGTGGGCCGGTGTGTGCGGTGGCCCCCTTTTTGTGGAGCCTCTTTTCAAAGGCTAACGCTCTTTTTGGGCTATGGTTCTCTTTTGCCCGTTTGGAAGGGATTGGATATGGCTGGCCTTTGTGGGGGCTTTAAACCTGTTTTCGCCGTGAATTGCCCCCAACGCTCAGAAAGATTCCCGTGATCGAAAGTGCCTATAACCGGAAATGTTGAACCAAATTTCGCCCTTCCAAAAACTTTCGAACCGATGGTGTACGCAAAACAATTACTCAAGTCAAGGTACTAATTTAATGTGGAGAACGTTTTGAGCACGCCCCGTATACGCGCTAGTTCGTTGTTGTTTAGCAATTTGTGAGAGAAGGCCGCAGCCAGGAGTAACAAAACGCAGAGAATTGACTATACAGGGTGTTCGCCGAAAGGCCGATGCGGAGAGGCGTCGAAATAATTTTTGCCCTGACGAGAAATAATCGCCGTCTACACTATTCCTGATCGAGCCCTAATAACAATTCATTTTCACAAAGTCCCTATCTGAACGGTGGCGTCGTTAGGTACCGGATTAAATTCGTCAGTTTCGAATAAGAACGTCTCCATTCCCGTAACAAGCTCTATATGGAAATATCCGGAACTGTCGTGGCGCTAAAACAAAATCATTAGTTTCAAGGAGAGAGGGGAGGTCCATCAATCCGATCAACAATTACGACTCTACGGCATGGTCCGAACCCCGATCTCAACGCGATGCTATTTTATTTCAATTACTTGCTTTTCCCGTAGTTCTCAAAATTTACATTTTCCGAATAACTAGGAGCTTCAGAAACGCAGAGGAAGCCCACCCGCTAGTTTCCAGATCTAACCCACTAGGTCCGGTGCTCTGAGTACCGCAGTCACAAAGCCAAGTCCAGAGGGCCCAAGAGCGCGAATACCTTTCTATGAAGGTATCCAACAAAGGACGAGGCTTGAAAGTGGCTGTACCTGACGGCAGACAGTAGCGCAGACACCAGCACGTGCAGGCAGATTCAGAACGCACGCGTGAGCTCCATCATACATTTTTCCGACAAAGCCTAACCGTAAGCAACTATCCCAACTCACCAAGACTAACCTCCCGCTCGTCGAAGTCATCACTCCGCCACACGAGATACCGAAACGAGAGACCTCATTTCTATCGGGTCTGGATCATATAAGTGGCCCATACACTACGCATGCAAGCACGCGAGCAAGCACGTTCAGGTAAGTCCGCGCGCAGGTTCGAAACGTGTTTTTCACCACACACTATTCAGGCCGAAATTCAGGCAGGCGCGTCAAGATTTGTCAGTTCAGTTAAAAACGAGGTTAAAAAGCTGTCAAAATGAACGAAAATTAATTTTATTTATATAATTCAATCAACTCCCTCAGGACGGCTTCTTGTTTCCTGGACATTCTAACCATTTTTGGAGATTCTGCCGCTGAGTGATACGAAAATATGTAAAATATGTCCAGCTGGGCTTGGCGCGAAGGGAAACTGAACATACACACACACACACTTACCTTCGCACTTGCTCTAAAAATCAGCCGTTGACAGATTCGCTTCGAGCCGTGCCTAGAACTGAACGCGCCGTCAGTTTTGACACATACACACTGATACTTGCACGCGAGCCTAGACCTGTGCAGGTAAGTCTTAGCACTTGCATGCGTGTGTATGGGCCACTTTATAGGGGTTTTAACTCGACATCCTCGAGGTGGGCTAGAACTCACCGTCGAGGGAACGCGACTCAGCATCCTGGAGGGGGTTCGAAACACTTCGTCAACGGGTCCCAACTCTACGACTTGGAGAAGGGTCGAAACTCAACGCCGGAAGGGCCTTGGCACATCGACCTGGAGAAGGGCTGGAACTCGTCGCCGGAGGGCTCTGACCCGACACCTGGGGGCGGATCAAGACTCAACGTCCAAGGGCTCTGACACGACATCCTAGAAACGGGTTGCAACTCAACGGGGGAAGCAACTCATCAGTCTCTCGGAGAGTCAAAGCTCAACCTGGAGGGTTCTCGACTTAGCGTGCCCCCAAGGGGACCAAAGCACGTCTCCGAAGGGTTCCAACTCGACTTGCTCCAGGGAGCCTTTGAGACGCATCAGCCGGGGAATCGACTCGTCATTTTCCAAGTGGGCTGGGGCTCATCATTGGGGCTTCGACGCTTCGGCCTCTGGGAGGGTCGCGACGCAACATAAACGGGTTCTGACTCAGCTTCCTCGAAGGGGACTAAAACTCTTCGCTAACAGGCCCGCAGAAGCACTCGGCGACGGACGTGACAAGTCGGGAGCGGACGGCAGCCCAGGAGGGTTGGTCCAGGTACCACGGTCAATCTCCGGCGATATCCTCCATTCCCAGCAATTCGGAATATTTTATTGCATCCAAAACGATCGCGAACGGTGTATAGACAGCTCAGGTAATCTGAGAAGCCGCTGGAGAATGCGACAGGCGGTGCTAGCACGTGTGAATCGGATGGTGACGGGCAGCGGGCGGTGGCACGGCGCGTCAACACAGCAGGAGTACGGCAGCAACTAGCTGGGTCAAAGTGCGGGTGCTTTACATCATATGCACCAATTCACCATTTCGTCGGACGTCGAGCAGGAACGATTATTGAATTGACGATGAGGAGCAAATAAATTATGTTGTAGAGCTTTGCGGGATTTACACAAATGAATTAAATAACTAGCGACATCTTTTAATGATGCCTTGACTCTGAATATTCACATTCTCATACCTCGATTTCTCGGCTTTGAATTATTTTCCTCCGGATTATTTTCGGCCCGCCAAATGCTGGTGGCTTCACTACCCACATTCTTATGTCCGTCCTTCCGTCTAGTCATCGAACTCATCCTAAACGACACGTCGTAACGCTTCCGGGTTTTTCGCAAGTGACTACATGCTGTTTATTTGGGTATGGGAATAGATAGGCCAATCAATTGTTTCAAATCTTTGTTCATCATATTGGAATTTCCGAGGGAATTTCATATGGTTGAACTGATGAATTTCAGAATCCAGTTGCAATGGGTCAATAGATTCATCATTCTTTGGTTGGCTTAACGATCTGTCACCACTCACCATCTCGGCCCGCCGCGCTATATTACCGATTTTGATGAAACTTAGTGATAATACGTCTTCTATGATTCGGTTCATGTTTCACAGGCTTCTTGAGCGATTGTCCATCTTGGCCCGCCATATTGAACTTACACTTGTAAACCAATTTAGATTAGGTAAAAGTGGTAATAAACCGTCTTTTTTCATGATCAGGTTTATGTTCTAAAGGTTGATTCCACGATTGAGCGCCAAGATCTGTCATTGTTCGATGATTGCTATCAGTACGATTCAGTTGAAATTTGAGACATACTTAATTACCCGTTTCTAGTTTTGTATAAATCGGAACGCTTGTCTTCATGCAGTGCCCGCTATGCGAAGTCACTCGGAAGAAAATGTTCTTCTGAGTCTCACGCACGTGAGGTCATATCCACTTGTTCACTTACCGCCCGGTACTTATAGAACAACTTATCGCCCCACTTCGATGAACATGGAGTTACAAGTGACGGAGCTCTAGTGTGATTTCAGTACATTCAAGAGCCAACGTGGTTCTTCTGGGATGTTGAGATCCCAATAAGCGAGTAGGACACATCCGCACAATTGGCGAATTGCTGACTTTCCAGAGCATGCCGGTGTCTACGCGAATTCGATGGATGTTTCTGAAAGCCGCGGCAAATCTACTGGCGGATTATGCGGGAATATGCCGGAGAACGTGTGGAATGTTCCCGAAGGTAACACTCGGAGTCGATAAGCGGAGATGAGCCGACCGACACCAGATTCAAATTCACAGCGACATTGAGCGAGTAGATCGGCGAAGATAATCAAAGCGTTATCTATAAGTGCGAATAATAATTGACGTGCATATGGTATAGTAGGCAATAATAAACAGAGTGTCTTTAAACGTTCGTTTCTCTATTATGAAAGTTTCCAAGCGCGAATCCGTGACAATATCTTACTGCCCTAAGAACATATCTAGTAAGTTGATAAAAAACCGATCGAGAGGAAAGTATAATTTCGGAATAAAGGATGTGATCCTGGAGTTAATATTGGATGCCTAATTATTATTCACACCTGCAGAAACTTGAAGGTATCTAAGTACATACATTCCACATACACGTAGGTACCTAGTAAGCCGAATATAAATAATGCGGTATGCTTCTTTTCGTAGAAATGACCGATTCAGCTGACACAATCCGAAATCCCCATGATTGAATACAGTGTTCGACCTTCTTCATTAATAATAGCTATTTTGAAATTTATGACTTGGATAAAAGGACAATACTCTTATTATTAGAATGTCAACAAACTAAAATATAAGATTTGCTGAGTAGAAGCTGATAAAAAAAGTTATGGCGTTTATGCCATGAAAGTGTAAATGTATCTATATTTTATAGCCTCTACCTGATGGTCCACACAGAATTCTTGATGAGTAGGTACCTATCTACATATTATACAAGAGGATACAGTTACCTCTCTATTATTTGATTAGCTCAAACACGTGCCTGAATATAGCCCGAAGCTTAGCATATCATATCACTGTGGTATACTTTAACTTACTTTTCTTTTTTGCCATGAGAAACTCATCGGTTCAGTTCTGAAGCTCACTGCTCACAAAAAGCGCCATAAACCATGCTATCAGTTGAAAACTCTGATTTTTCAGATTTTCTTATCAAAATTCAAAAAAAGTGACGGAAAAAAAATTGGACCAAATCTATTCCCCGTTCCCACTTAGTTGGACGTCCCTGATGAAAATGTGGAACACCAGGTTCACTCTTTCAGGAAGCTCTAGGTCCCCTAAGATGCATTTTCAACCCACCTTCATTCGAACGTTTCTTCCGGTAGTCCAAAAGAACACAGTTGGTGTTGTTGCTCTGATATATGTATTTGGGATTTGGAAATGTTGATAGAGTCTCATGTAAAGTTTTCTTAAAAATGATTTATCTCGAAAACGGTGCGTCGGATCAAAATGGTACAGAAGTACCTTTTTTTCATGAAACACTCTGGTTTTTAAGATTTTTTTCTGAAAATTCAGAAAAAGTCACGGACAAAAAAATTGGGCCAAATAATCTATTTTATTTTATCCCCCCTTAGTTAGACGTCCCTGATGAAATTGTGGAAATCTTGTTCACAGCAGTATCTTAAGCTTGGATCATGTAGAGGTCAAACCAAATTTCATCATTTTATCTTGCCAAGTTTCGGGAGATTTGCAAAAAAACCATCCGGTTTCTCCCTTTGAGGGGTTCTAACTCGCCTAGGGGGCATTATTCGGCCCATGTTCATAAAAACTTTTCTTCTTGTTTTTTGACGTAGAATAAGCTGGTCAAATATTGCGGTCAATTTCGGCACACTCTGATACAGGTTGTTCATTTGGAAAGTTGTCACCCCTGGTTTCTAGCCGTCAAAATTTTTCACAGGAAAACGCCAAAACTGGTCGATTTGTGTTTCGATAGCCCAGGAATATTAGGTTTCAACCCGTAACAAATTCTCACAAAGCTGAAATTTGGTACACGAGTCTTGTAGGACCTAAGAAATAACCTATCAAAATACTAGGTGACACACCCTCTTGCATCATTGGTTGTGGGAGAGGGAGCTTAATATTTACATTTTAAATGCGTGAATGGCACCCTGTAGCTTATATGAATGGAAAAAATCATATTTAGATGCCCCAAGGCTTTGAAATATTTCACTAACGTTCAAATTGTTCATAAGTAGATAGTTTTGGTTGCCTGAAAAAAAAAAGATCGGAAAAATTGATTAATTTTGCTTTTCTCAAAATTCTTGAATTGATATCGGCAATGTGGTATCGTTTCTAACTAAACCTTAGCTTTTGATATCAAATATGGTGTTTGAAATTGAATTGAGACACGATTGAACAAGTTTTACTGCAAAAACGACGATTTTTGCCATGTGAAATTGTCGTTTTGTAATCTCAATTGAATATTTCCAACAGAATTTATTGTTCTCGACCATTTTATACCTGAAAACGATAAAAACAATGTGTCTGTATTCATTACAAGATCAGAAAATTGTTCTGTTGTGAAAGTGGTTATATGCCCAAGCCCAATTCTCTCTCGAAAATGCATCGTTACAATTTTTGCATTTTTTTTACTGGTAAATGACGAAGCAGTTCAACTGTTTTTGTGTTGAAAACTAAGTGAAGTTCGTCTTCTATCAGAAAAAATCAAAAGCTCTTGTATCTATCAGGCAATAGAAACATGAAACCATCTTTTCCGTAGCCGTTATTTCATTTTCAGGTAGGAAGTAGGTGTAAAACTTGTTTAATAAAAAATTGATACTCTGACTTTGTAATATAAATAGGCGTAAGCATTTCATGCTTTTTGGGTCCCAGATGAACATGAATATAGGATTTGTTGGTAATTTTAATTTTAGACAGCTTTGGACAATGATGCACCTTAATGAAAAAACCGCAATTTTTTTGCTGTTTCTCATTTGAAGAGATCTAGGCGAAAAATTTCATCTTGCGGCACTATTTACGCCACTTTCAAACAGAAATGTTTCATGGCTACTGGAGTCCATTTCACAGATAATAACACACCGTGTTTCATTTGAGCCCCATCTTATATTGGCGAAATGATTGGTTTGTCCACAGAAACAGTCTTAGAGAAAAATGTCTGGGTGGATTTTTTGACTAAATATTTAAAGCCCCAAAATCGTAGGAGGCACAGGGTGTAAGTCCAAAAATTTTGATATGTTCTTCCCTAGGGATCATATTATACCAGTTATATAGCAATATTCAACTTTGTGCGACATTGCTTGAGGCTTAAAATTCTCACATGTTTTTTCCTGAGATATCCGGGAGACAAATTCACACTCAACCATCTTTCTCGCAGAACTCACCAATCGAAAGAGTTACAAGGGTTCCCTCACACACTAAAGCACTAGCAACAAATCTCTCTTGTTCGTTTGAAACATATCTAATATCGATCGGATACTCCGTTCACCTGCAGGAACAGCTTGGAGATAGGTAGGTTACATACCGTCAAATTTTTATCTTCAACCCCTAGCCCCCTCCCACCCTACTTTAAAATTTCAAATAGCATTACCTATCTTGTGATACATCAAATTGAAGGCTAGAAAATTATATCCCCGTCAAACATATTTTCAATTTTTTTGAACCACCCCTCAACCCTTGTGAAAATCTTTTGTTTGTTAATGAAAAGGAACTTTTCCCCCTATAAACTCCCGATTTTTGAAAAATAGATTTGCAGCAAAAACAGTTGGATTTTTATTTTAAAGGGATCATCGGAAACACATAATGACCAGATTTTCATCTTCAACCCCTTCGCCTCCACTCTACCTCAAAATTTCAAGTAGCGTTACCTATCTTGTGACACATGAAACTGAAGGTAACAAAATTCTCTTCCCGTCAAACATATTTCTAATTTTTTTAAACCATCCCTCTGAAGTAAGGCAAGATGGAGGCGAAGGGGTTGAAGATGAAAATTTTGACATACGCGTCTTAGATGACCCCATTGAAATAAAAATCGCCCTTTTTCCTGCTGAAAAGACTATTTCTCAAAAATCGGGGGTTTATATGGAAAACTTTTCCTTTTGAATAACAAAGAGAGGATTTTCACAAAAGTTGAGGGGTGGTTCAAGAAAACTTGAAATATGTTTGGCGGAAAAAGCATCGTATTGCCATCAATTTGATGTGTCACAGGATACGTAATGCTATGTTTGAAATTTTAAACTAGGGTGGTGTGGGGGTAAAGGGGTTGAAGATTTAAATTTGGCAGTATTTGTCCTAGATGTCTTTCTCGAAACAAGAATCGACTTGTTTCGGCGTTTTCTTGTGTATATTGTATTGTTGTATTGTAGTGTATATTCAAATCAGGTATTTCGAAAAACGGCCCTGAGGCGCAGACGCAGCCGCCTGTGGTGCAAAAGACTCCAGGTTCGATTCCTGATCTTGTCTGGGTGTTGTGTACATCTATGATTTGCGTTTGTTATGGATTTTTCAGCCGTTTGTATATTGATAATAAAGCGCAAAAACTCTTATGGCGTGAGAAGCAGATAGAGAGAAAAACATTTATTTTTATTTTTTTATTTTATATGCTATTCAAATTAGGTATTTCGAGAAACTCGAGGATGCAACTGATTTTTTGATACCGGCAAACTTTCGTCTGACCCGGTGATGTAGCTTATATAACACTAATTGGCCGCAGTTTTGCGGTCAAACTAGGTAATGCGTAAGCAATGGTCCAATTCTGCAGAATTCGCTCGTGTATGATGTTGCTTAAAAGTTTAATATTTGCCAACTCCCACTCGTTCATCATCAACGAGTGGCTAGATCCTATGCGAAAAGTGGTGTTAATTACTGCGCCATTGAACTCTCCAAGTTTTTTCTCGTACAGTTTTTTTCTTCGGATAAGTAGCATTTTTTTAAGACTGAACTAAAACTATGAGCGTACTTACCTATCTACCCAACAACTTCTCGCCCACTTGAGTTTTTTTCCCCGGCATGATGATGCGGATGTAAAGAAAGTTTTGCTAAAACGGAAAATAAAGTGACGCAACGTCTGGTTCTATTTTAGTTGGAAAATGAGAATGAAATCAGGTGTGCACAATGTTGGCCGAGTTCGCCTGATTTATTAGCGGATATCCGAAGTGAGTAAGTGGCATTTTCAGTGAAAATTCAAGATTCTGGGCCACAAAGGTAAATAGAACAACAAAATCAAAATAGGGCTTTGGGAGTTGAAAAGGAGGAAAGGAGGGATTGGGGACTGCTAACCTTCTGTGGGTCAAATTTCCGCAGGTATTTGATCATCTCTGATCATCTACCTTTCTCTCTATGCCTACCCTAGAATAGACTTTTTATTACACTAGGTATACAATTTCTTCTCACAATGAAATCGATACAGTGGGTCTGCACTAAAAAATATGACCAAGGTATAAATAAGGGCTATCAAACCACTTAAGTAGTTACCTTACTTACCAAACCACTTTTTTTCGTTCTCTGTATATAGCTCATGAAGGTTTAACGTCAAACGTCATTTTCTTTCAGTCATCCTTTTCTCTATTTTGCTAACACCCTCTAAGTTATATTGAAATATAGAAAGTATGTTAATCAATATTTCAATAGATCAGGGGTCAGGTGACTTCCGCACATGAGTTAACTTTTTAGTTGAGTACATACAAGCACATCAACTTTAAATATCAATTATTTTCCTGCTCCTGCTCCTGAGTTCCTGAATCCTTCCCAAACGCAACAAAACTAAGTTTATCAGAGTTAGCTTACCCTGGGTTGCACCAGAAAAATAATAGGCCATTAACGCAAATACAAGATTAAATGGATTTCAATCTGGCCAATTCTAGTAGGCTGACCATGGAAAATGCATAAAATCTTAAGCTAATCAATCATTGGAATCATTGGATCATTCTCTTCTGTGAAACAAGAATTTCTATTATTCACTAACGAGTACTGACCAAAAGAAATTTTACTACTGATCTCGTATTATATTAATTGAGCTTTGGTGCAACCCAGGGTTAGAGTTTTATTGATAACTAGCTAATTTAGTCGAAATGCAAGAGTTGAATCATTTAATTTTGTTACATGAGCTCACTATAAAATATTTTGAACCCATCATTATCAGGATATCATAAATATCATAATCATGATCATATTAGGATTTGTCAGTATACTTGAGCAAGTAGGTATACATAACTACCGTTAGAAAAAAATGGGATTTTCCCTGGAAACTTATTCCATTCGGATTTAATTTGCTCTGGTGGAATACAAATAGGGTGTACCTACCTAGTATTTAACAATTTAATCTCTTTTTTCGGCAGTTAGATATAGTTACTTACCTAATAAAATGACTCAATATCAATTTTCTCAAGTTCACACGTTCGGACTTTTGACGTCACATTTCATATAACCACATCCTACTCCACACCCATCGCATCTCAATTTTTTCCTAATCCTGGTGTGCTCCCCCTACTAGGCAGCCAGTACCGGCTTTAGATCAGAGTGCTCTTGGGGGCTTTATTTTTGGGGTATGTAATTGTGACCGGTTCTATTTGGTTGGTTGATTAAACTGCGTAATACATTTTGCATTTTTCTCATTAATAATCAACTTTATCATTAGTTTGCTATAATTATAAATCAATGAATAAATTCTTTAGGGAAATTATTGACATATTCAGTACACCCATCGGCTTCGCCCCATGCCTGGGGATAGCACCTTCAAGAAGAAGCAATTGTGAACTCAGTTGAATGATAATTATGTTTATCTTTTTCTAATTAACAATGGACCCTTTAGGCACTGAAGGCACGGTGTCGTACTTGCGCTTGAATCTTACGACACTGAAAGGTATTGCACCTCTAGAATTTTCCAGTTTCTCTCAAATATTTCCGGCAATCCGGCAAAATAGATAAAATAGTATATAAACTGCTTGACAATTGAACTGCAACACCTAAAAATTAGGTGCGTTTTCAAATTGAGATAGCTCAAAAAATATCTGACGGATTCCAGAAATTCAGGCATGTAAGGAAAGATCATTTCTTTGACTATCGAGTGCTGGTATTGATGATAAGTTTGATTGCACAATTTGTCATATACAGGGTGCCAACGGAGAGCGTGCAGATATGGGCAATCTTTCACCTTGTGCAACTTTCGAAAAAAAAAATCCGAGATTTTTTCTATCGCGTGCTTTTGAAAGGTTGAATCATTATGCCGAAACGGTTTTGAAATTTTGACCCTAACTTTTTTTTTCAAAAAATTGTGCTCAATTTTCTGAAATATGCGCTTTTTGATTAAGAAAAAGAAATAGAGACATTGTTTGTTTTCAAACGGCGTCCATATTGAATTTATTTACGAAGATTTTCATTGGAGCCTCCACATCCCCCAGAAACTACCCCTTTTGGGACACCGTCTCACAACAAGATATGCAATGCTTCATTCAAAAGGCCTAAGAAAAGTACTCATCAATAGTTGGACTGAAATAAGTATACTACGATGCCCCCACACGTACAGCTCCCTAAAAACCACCCCTTGACTTCAAGGGACAGGGTTGATATGATAAGACATGCAATACATGAAAATTCCAAAAAACGTCTTTTTTAACTGTTCCACTAACAAAGTGATGCTACACGATGACCCTTTACGTAGGTCATCCCAACAGTAGCTACCCTCTCGAAAAAGAACTACCCTTTAAAAAAACAGTACTTCCGCAATACCTCATTAGTTAGGATTTTTTTAAAATCTGTCGCAATAGTTTGCCGCTACGATGATTTCATTCACATATCTACCCGAAACTACCCCTTCAACCACCCCGTTAATATCGCATAGCCTCTACCTTGATGCGTTATTTACGAGTTGAAAGAACTTTTGTCTACTAACCGTTCCATTGAAATGATGATGTTTTCTACGATGATAGTACAAAACCTTTCCTGAAACTACCCCTAGAAATCGCCCCTTTAGTTAAAGGTATGCAAACCTCATTTGGAAGCTCAGAGAAGGTGCGATTGAATAAGTTCAAAATGATTTCGCGATGACCTTACACGCATCAAGGTAAAGGCTATGCGATATTGAAGGGGTAGTTGAAGGGGTAGTTTCGGGTAGATATGTGAATGAAATCATCGTAGCGGCAAACTATTGCACATATTTTGAAAAAATTCCAACAAATGAGGTATTGCGGAAGTACTGGTTTTTTAAAGGGTAGTTCTTTTCCGAGAGGGTAGCTACTGTTGGGATGACCTACGCAGAGGGTCATCGTGTAGCATCACTTTTTTAGTGGAACAGTTGAAAAAGAAGTTTTTTTGGAATTTTTATGTACATATTGCATGTCTTATCTTACCAACCCTGTCCCTTGAAGTCAAGGGGTGGTTTTTAGGGAGCTGTACGTGTGGGGTCATCGCAGTATCCTTATTCCAATCCAATTATTGATGAGTAATTTCCTTATGTCTTTTAAATGAAGCATTGCTTATCTTGTTGTGAGATGGGGTCCCAAAAGGGGTAGTTTCTAGGGGATGTGGAGGCTCAAATGAAAATCTTCGTAAGCAAATTCAATATGGACGCCGTTTGAAAACAAACAATGTCTCTATTTCTGTTTCTTAATCAGAAAGTGCATATTTCAAAAAATTGAGCACAATTTTTTGAAAAAAAAAGTTAGGGTAGAAATTCCAAAACCGTTTCGGCATAATGATTCAACCTTTCAAAAGCAGGCGATAGAAAAAATCTCGGATTTTTTTTCGAAAGTTGCACAAGGTGAAAGATTGCCCATATCTGCACGTTCTCCGTTGGCACCCTGTATATGACAAATTGTGCAATCAAACTTATCATCAATACCAGCACTCGATAGTCAAAGGAATGACCTTTCCTCACATGCCTGAATTTTTGGAATCCGTCAAATATTTTTTGAGCTATCTCAATTTGAAAACGCACTTAATTTTTAGGTGTTGCAGTTCAATTGTCAAGCAGTTTATATCACACTCGTTTAATGAGACGTTTTGTCATACTTCTTGCTTTGGGACCCTCCTCACCGCTCTCGTAAGCTCGTCGTGTCCCAAAACCAGTCGTGTGGCAATATTTCGTCTCATAAACTCATACAGTAATATAGGTAGTGGTAGTATTATTATACTAATCATTCAATTGTGCAGAAATAACACAAATTTACCAGTAAATGAAGCATTAGTAATCTACTCTCATGAAATGGACATTACTCATTCTGATTTCGGATGCTTTACGACATTCGGCAAAGCTTGCCAAGGCAAACCACATCCTTCAGAGTAGTAGCAATCATAGCAGAATGGATTTGAATTTCTTCGTCAAGGACCACTTATGGGGGCAGTGGCGGCAAATCTTCTCATATATAGGACAAAGAACATAGTAACGCTCTCTATCCCGTCCTTATAACCTCTCCAGTTCCCGACTTTTGTCAAGAGTGGCGATTATGTCTCTTTCCTGTTAAGCTAACTGAGCAAGGGGCGGTGGTTATCCCGTCTCTGTAACTTCTTTGGGTTTTGAGTTTTTTGTCAAGGGCGAAGTACAGAGGATGGTGGAGATATAGTCTTCATCTTGTGAGGTCAAATCGACAAGGGATACGACAGTTTTCTGTCTTGTTTTGTCCTGTTTGTTGTAAATTCTTTGATTCGCGAGCTCTCTGTCGAGGCGTCAGCGGTCACCTATTATCCTATGATGTTAAATGGACAATGAACACGGAGGTCTTTGTTGGTATTTCTCCAGTTCAGGAAAATGCTTCGAATTTTTCAGGAAAATGTTGAAAGAAAGGTTTTTATTTTCAAAGATACACGGAGAGTCCATGGGTGGTACTTTGCTCCCTCCCATTTTTGTTATCTGAGGACTGATGAAATTCCAGTACACTTGTTAGAACAGGCTCAAGAGAGAAAAAAGTAACTTTTCCGGGCTCCGTACGTTCATCTTATACGTACCGTCAAACATGAGCACTACGCTAAAGAGAACCCTTCATTTTCCTGGCAAATCAGTTCAATGACCCGCACTGGTGCAGTTTACCAAATTTTTTATGCCGGCCGATGAGATTTTTCCCAAACTTTGCGCTGCCATAATTGAGTATGTGGTGAACGTGACCCCAGCAAAATCGAATCACAATGTGTATGAGACAACAACTCGTTTTAAATTAAAATGAGAAGACTGCCATAATTATGATACAGAAGAATAATTGTGCTCAACATACCTGCAAATAAATAAGAATAAGAAGTTCATGACCTTTGTTGACGTCAAAGCCACCAGATGAATGTGTCCACTTTTTCTATTTTCAGTAGAATGAATTTTTGGAGCAAAAATAAAGTGACAAGCTGGAACGCTAGGAGAATACCACCGATGGCCGCTGATAGTTTCGCTCAGCGGATCAGCCGCAGCCGTAGCCCTCAGCTTATTGTCACTTTATTTTTGCTTCAAAAAGTGAAAATAGAAAGTGTATGGGATATATGATATAGGTTATAGGGGATATAACATGAACCCTTGACATCACCTTTCCAAAATATTGTTATGGGCTTTCAAACAATGAAATCTAAAAAACTCGGAAGACTTCTTCCAAAAGCGTCAAAATACTAAAAATGTTTTGTTTTTCGCGCTACCCTCTGGCACCTTGTATAATGTATATGGGATATTTATTCAAAGAGGATATAGGTACTTATTGTGTGAGACCACCTAGTCAATCAAATCTTATATAATATACGTAGGGTTCATAGCTGAAAAGTGAAAATAAGTTTTCGATTGTGATCTGTCAAACGGAAATGTCACTGTCAGAAAGTGACAGCAGATTTTTATATATGTCCCATTTGGCTCCGGAAGCAAAAAGCGATATTCAAAATATAAAGTAATGAAACAGTGCTTATTACAATATCGATGTCGCATAATAGCGTGTAATTAAATAGCGACGTAACGAAATATTGTTTGTAATGAAAGAGCGACGTAAAAAAATATCGATGTAATAAATCAGAAATATAACAGAAAAGCTACATTCTAGAATAAAAAACGACGGTAAAAATTACTATTTTCGAAGAAAAAATATTTTTTTCTTCCACTTAGGCCTTGCTAATGGATCCATTTAGTTGACTCCCACATTCCTTCAGTCTCTAGGTATTTTTCCATCTGTTTCAAAGTCTTTGGCAGGAGATTAAAAAAACTCCACTTCAGTCAATTTGTACAAGAACGAAGAACGAGTACGACTAAAATGCAAAATGCTGCTTGAACTGAAATTTCCTACCATGAGAGCGCCTGCAGAATTTTTTCTGGAGAATGGAGTTCCGGAAGAAATGGAACCTATAACAGACTACTGGGAAAAAACCTACCGTAAAAAAACTCGCTGTTTTGAAACATCTCCGATTGAACATCGCTATTTTGAACATCGCTTTTCTGTACAGCGCTTTTTGAATCCGGAGCCGTCCCATTCACTTCTTATTTTCAGTAGAATGACTTTCTTAATAAAAATGAAGTGACCAGCTGGAGGCCTATACGGCTACGACTGATGGAGCTTGCAAAATTTTGGAGCGAGGCTATCAGCAGCCATCAGCCGTATCCTCCCGGCGCTCCAGCTTGTCAGTCTTGTCACTTTATTTTTGCTCCAAAAAGTGAACTGAAAATACTGGAATAAAATACTGAATACTGAATACTGAAAATAAAAAGTGAACGGGATAAATCTAATGATTTTGACGTGCGAAAGCTCATTGTCAACCCTTCAAAAACTCTATTCAACATAATGTTCAAGTTGAGGCCTATCTGTCACCTGTCAAAAATTACTAACTGTCAAAGCCTAGAATTGAATGTTTAATATCTCGAGAAATACCGAACGGATTTCAATCCAATTTGATTTACAGGAAGAGTATATCTCACAAAGGTTTTACTGGCGTAGTGCTATAATTTGTGGAAATACATAGGCACAAGTGTGAGGACTCTAAGGGACTGAAGACTATCTAAGAAATTTCAGTTACGATAAGTATCTAATTGTTCATATCGTGAGCCAAGCACATCCAATTTCTCGGTAATTTTGTGAAAGAATGGCTTCATAAGGCGCAAACCAAATTAAGTGACCTTGATGAATTGTGATGCCTTGAATTTCAAATTACTTTTGAGGTGCAATTCAAAACTTCAATATCGTGGAAGCTGGTCGTTTAGTGTGGTTTAGTATCTGTTTGAACTGATATTTTTCTTCAACACCTGTGGAAGACCCCATTATTGATTTATCTTCATAATGTCACCATGACATGCCCTTCTTTCAATTTCAATCAGATTGATATACTTTTTATTGGAGCCCTGACCCATTTTTAAAATGTTTTTTCACGTCACACTTGAACACTTCGCAAGAAAACCGACTCAAAATTGATTGACCAACGGGTTATATCCACATCGCTGAACTCAAAAAAGTCTCAATCAAAATCAGCCACAGAAAGATATGTTGCCATTTTAAAAGAGAAGTACAGTACAATCGTTGCTCAAAAGCTTTTCAGATATTTTTTTATATCAAAGACATGGTCGCCGGCTTTGAACCATTTCAATTTGAGTTACCCAGCTCTATTCACCACTCTGTAGTTCTGTATTTTACTTTGGTAAAAGTTAAGATCAAATGAAAGTTACGTTCGAGAAGAGCCTTCCAGAAGGTTTCATGTCACGAATGATTACTTGACGCGCAACAACTGACAGGTGACAAATTGAATGTTACGACAAGAATATTTATCGCAGGATGTGGGGATTTATCGCTAATGGCGCATTCTAATTGGTCATTTTGAATGCAATCAATCGTTAAGTACATCCCATCTATCATTTGTTCAGCAGAATCAGCCGAATCTTAAAACCTCTTTACAAGGAATCGCAAAATTAGAGGACTTCTTCTCTAATTTTGCGATTCCTTGTAAAGAGGTCACCTCATTAGGACGATTTAGGGCAGTGCTTGAAAATGAAATAAAAAACTGTTTCTAATACATTTTGGAAAATGTGGGTGGTGTTAAAAAATGAGACTCTAGGCTCTTTGATGTTATTTATCTAACGCGGTTTCACTTAAGACCTTTTAAAACAAGCTGAATAACAAAAATTTGTTGAAACAGGTTGAATGTGTTGTGAAAGTAATAAATCCTGAAAATCCAGTAAGTGAAACAAATGCGGAGTAAAGCGGACTCGTTAATCGTTCTCAGATGCAATTGTTGACGAACCCAGTAACATTGGAGACTCCGATATAAAGATGAGTCACAAACCCGGAGACTTCGACATGAGGATAAGTCGCAAGCCCGGAGACTTCGACTGGGAGATAAGACACGAACTCGTACAGTTAACGGAGGAGCCGTTCGGGAGCTTGCCCGCACGATCCATCAGCGGACGGCTGGACTACCGCATCGACGGACCAACCAAAAAAAGCCTTTTAATTTGTTTAAAGCAGTTTACAAAAATCCTTACAGATAATAAATGGGCCTCAAGTCCCCCCTTTGACCCTCTGTTTTCAAAAATAAAAAACGACCTTTTTTACATTTTTCTGGCACTCTCGAAGCGTTTTTCTAAACTGCCTTGGATTTTTTACGGCGAGTTCGGAATACCCTGTATGATTAAATAATTCGATAATAATCCAACACCATATTACGATCAGCTGGATTCCCATTTAAAATTGGCTTTGGCATCAAAATATTCAGTCTTTTAGCCAATCCAGTTGCTTAATTGCGTGTCGGATATGACAAACTATAGACCTATCGCCCTGTTGTCTGCATTCTCTAAAATATTTGAAAAAGCCTCCAGCAATCGACTCACTAATTTCCTTGTGTAAGAGAACATAGTTTCTGGAAGGCAATTCGGTTTTCGCCCTTAGGCATAAGTACCGAGGATGCTGTTATGTCACTTTACATGCACCCGTGTGCTGAAGGCCTTGGACTCTGGAAAGGTTTGTGCCGGTGTATTTTTCGACTTGTCTCGTGCATTCGATATGCCATGACAGACTTCTAGAAAAAATCAAGAAGTATACGGAGTGCGCGGTGTACCTCATAGCTGGCTTTCCCCCTACCTTCGAGAACGTACCCAAAGGGTTCAATTGAGGGGCAATGATGGTGCGTATCACAAGTATCATTCATCCATATGACAAGTTCAATGCCTAAGGGCCAATTTGTACAAAATGTACAAAACAAATAAATACTCTATCCATCTATCTATCACATGTCACATCTTAGATCGGTTTTGACGGAGGTACCTCAGGGTAGCATCTTTGGGCCCATCTTGTCCGTACTTTTCATCAACGATCTGTTTGTCGGAGATTTCCATACTTTGAGGCAGATGGCACCTCTGCCCTGGTGTTTCCCCTCCCCCTGTGTCTGACCTTGTGGGAGGCATGAGTTTGGTGGTTGCTAATAATATGATTAAGTACTGTCGGATGAATGCTTTGCACCTTAACAGAAGTAAAACTGAACTGGTTCAGTTTTCCACCAAAGCCAGAAATTCAAGTCTTCTTGTGGAGGCTGGAGGAGAGACCTTGAAACAGAGCGATGGAGTAAGATTCCTGGGTATTCACATGGATTCTCGGCTGACGTGAGAAAGTCATAATACATATGTGTCGGACAGGCTGTCATCCTCTCATTACGTGATCTGGTAACTTCGAGATTCCTTGAGGATTCCTGCTGGCTCAGTCTTTTTACACTCTTGGCGATTTTTTTTAACAGTGGACATTCGTGAGTGTTCTCTGTCAGTCATTTATATCACGATTTTACATCTTGTCCATCTATTTATTTTTTGTGTTTATGACATTCACCCATACATTTTATTGTAATGTACGAGGGAAAAAATTAAGCTTGTCTATTTATTTATTTATTTATTGTTCCAAAAGCCGATTCTAAAAGAAAATTTGATTGATTGCATGGTAATAAGCTTTCGAATTCACATTTTTCTAGTTAACAAATTCAGCCTGCTTTGTTTTAACTGCGAATTTTACATTAAGCCGCTTGTCTTTCAAGTATTAGGAGTCAATTTCCAGTTGGAGAGTGTCTAAAACTGATTCATTCTTATAAATGGCTTTCGGCAACGATATAGATTTGAGACCACCAGGACTGATTTCTCATTTTCAACATCAACAGTGTTTTCTTTTTTATGCAGGAATTACTGTGACCGTGTTTTTGAACATCACTCACTTGATAGAGACCGAGGTTCGTGTCAGTTGTAATATTATTCTCGTAATAATGCCAAATACCTACTTAACGACAATTAAAATTTTTGAGATAATGCTCGACTGAAATACTTCATTAAGAGTCCTCTGTACGCTCAGAGTGGTTCCAACTGAAATGCTTCTAAATCGAAGCCGGTAATTTTTTTTGAACTGGCATTTGGAGATTCCACTTCATATCCCTATATAAACATGTTAACGGAAAAAAATCCGAGAAAAACCGATCACAGCCGAAGATAGTCAAATCTTACGCGCGCCACCCTAGGGCCTTTATTTGATTTGAAACAATAATCATTTTTTCAGGGTGGACTCTCAACAGTATTCTGCACAATCGTACCGGGTGGTTTTTCAATAAAAAAATTTCAGCTGAAGATATGGAGCTCCAAATTTTTGAGCATTTTTTTAACAATTTTCACAGCCAAATAACTTCGGCTCCAGATATTTTATCGAAAAATCACCCGGTACGTTGGTGCCGAATACTGTAGAGAGTCCACCTTGGAAAAAGGAATTTTCTTCCAAGTTAAATAAAGGCCCTAGGATGGCGCCCGTAAAATTTGACTATCTTCGGCTGTGATAGGCTTTTCTCGGATTTTTTCCCTTTCACATGTTATTATGGAGATATGAAGTATAATCACAAAATACCAGTTGGAAGAGAATAGCCGTCTTCGATTTAGGGGTCTTTTAGTCGGAGCTGCTTTAAGCGTACAGAGGACTCTTAATTACTGAAAAAATACAATTTTACGTAAAACAAATAAAGGAGTCAAAGGCAGCGACATAGCGAATCGATAAAGAGAAAGGCAGCTGAAAATTCAGAAGTCGGGTGAATGGGGGCTCCGCAGCCTAGCCCGCCGGGGCTCCGACCGACTCTTGAGCCGGCCCTGGTGGCCGTGCGGGCCGGGGGGCGCGGATTATGCAAAAAAAAGAGCGAGAGCACCGCCTTTGCACGGTTTGATCAGTGCGGTACCGCTGGATCTGAATCGCACCAGCACACGCACTGGTTTTACACACACATATAAAGTCTCAGCTTTACATTATAGCTCAGTGTTGGTCTTTAACTCTACCCAAGTCGGTTTACTACCACATATACTATAATATAAATGACTGATGATAGATCTCCTTATGTAGAGTCCCGACCGCGTGCTGCATGTCAACTTTGTGATCGAGAAACCCTTGTGATTTTTTCTATTTCTATACTTTATTAGTAGAGTCCTTGTATTAAAAAAAAATCTTTTTCGCATCGAATGCGAAGGAAAAAATTGTGATGACCGCGAGTATTATTAAAAATTAACGAGACCAGATTTCGTCAGGAGAGAAAAAATGGGAAAAAGTGGTTTCGGCACCGACATCCAAGGACTTCATCATCACCACCATCAGGAAGGCCGATCGCCGACTACATCAATGGAAATAAAATATGTGATAAAGTGTGATTCCTCGAAATTGTGATATTCACTTCTTTTTACTACTATTACTACTACTACTACTATTACTACCTACTACTAGAATTTTTGATCGTAAATTTTTTGACTGACTTGTGATAATTCGACGACTGATTTTGAAAAAAAAAACAACAACAACAAAAAACAAGAAACATGGAGGAAAGCAAAATGAGCATCATCAGGAGAACTTTTGGGTGCAAAAACGCAATTCTGGTGGTGCTGTTGGTCTGCTGCAGCAGTCAGGCCGACAAGCACCAGAACACGTCCAACAGTATTGTCAAGGGAGGGCATATGGGGGGTGAGCACATGATGGGCGGCTGCGGGTCGTGCAAGATGAGGGAGGAGATCAAAAACAGGAGCCTGGAAGTGATCAAGGAGGAGGTGCTCAGACGGATGGGGTTCCAGAGCGCCCCCAACGTGACGGGGAGGGTGCTGCCCCCAGTGCCGCCGCATTTTCTGGCCAAAGTCGACCAGGACTACGGGGGGATGCAGAGCGACCAGCCCTTCAAGACGGGGTACCACGTCACCGAGGAGGAGGACGACTATCACGTCAAGACGCAGGAGGTGCTGACTTTCGCGCAACCCTGTAAGTAGCAATTATTTTTCATCGGTTCTTACCCAGTTTTCTTTGTATAAGCAAACGGGAGTTTCGCGTCCTTGAAGTTAGTCCAACAGGGATGTAAAAATCGTTTTTAACGTTAAAACTGGCGGTTCTGAATCCAATTTAAAAGCCGTTGAAAATAAGCCGATTTCTGATTGTTTCTAGATGATCGATCCCTTTAAAATGTTGAAGAATGTTCAAATTTTATTGAGAATTTGAATTCAACCTACCACTGAAAGCAACTCAAAATTGAGAAAAAAATTGGCACATGATGTCATTACACAAAAAAAAATACGAAATGATAATGATAAATGATGAATTATTGTATTTAAAAATTGGTTAGCTGTCCGAATAAGAATGTAAAAATGAGTACAAATTGACATAAATGTGAAAAACCAGTTATTTGCTAATAACTTATGACTTATTCAAACATTTGCTTTTTGGCTTGTCAACCCTCGTCAGTGATGTTGAGTACCCCTGAACTGAAATGTCAAAAATTCTGCAAATAATATTCGAAAAACTTAAGCTATATTCAAGTGATAGAATGATGATAAATGGTAGAGAAATCGTCAAAAAATGCCAAATACCAGTTCTTGGACGTGAATTATTGAGTCTGCATCATTAACAAAGGTGCTTGTTCTGAAAATATTGGGAGCTGCAATTTGTACTTCATTGTAAAGTACTTCATAAGTAGTTTGGCGCAAAGAATTAGAAATTAGAATTAATATCTATAGGTACAGTGAATTTGATTTTTTGCTTAATAAATATTGAATTTTGATTGGTCGATAACTTCGTTTAATCAGTTTCTTTTTCACGAATTCTTCGTGTCCTTGAAGTTAGCAAAGAAGCTTGTGAAATTTATTGGATTGTTTGAGCTACGATTTGCCGTAGATTGAGTACAGGTACTTAGTCAACGTCAATATAACTATAACTATACACAGAAGTTAGCAGATCATGTAAGAATACAAGAAATTATTATTTATTATAGAAAAAAAATTAGAGTGTTTGAGAGACTGGATTTTTGAGAGCTGAAGAGACATAGGTAATGCTTATAGCCGCGGGATATGTTTTAGGCAAAATTAGCAAACAAAATGCGTTATTTATAAATTGAAGAACAGACAATAGGCTATTTTAGACATTTCGACTAAAATCCTGTCTAATATAACGATCAAAAACTTCCCCCTCTAGGCAGGCTGCGGCCTGGCCAAAATCAGCCTCGTTTGCCTGCCAATGACCAGACCACAGCCTGCCTAGAGGAGAAAAATTTTTGGTCATAGGGTACCTAACCTTGTATACAAAATTACTTGACTCAACACCGATTATAGCCAAATTTCAACATTACATGATATAACTTACCTACTGTGATGATAATGCGATAGGTACTCCTATTTGTTGTATAATTTTTTCATTTTAACTGTCAGGTGTTGATAGGGCAAACGATGGGTGAAACGGAATTTATGATTTTTCATAATCCTGAACTACTAAATTATGAAAAATATATTGAAGAAATTCTAATTATTTTTCGCGAATTCTTCTCAATACACTCGAACAAAATAAACATTGTATGGGAAAAATATATTCAAAGTGGACTGAGTTTTTCGGAATTTACCAATTTTCAACCGAAATCAACTTGACATTGTTGATGGTTTTTGGTTTTGAAAATAGGATAACGAGTGACAATCATACACAACACTTGCACTTCTCCGTATACTTACAGAGTGTCTCTTTGGGAGCCTTGCAATCACATTTTTCATGTTTAATTTCGATGGGACAAAAACTAATTAAATTGTGGTTATTCAAATATCTACTACAAAAAAATAAACATCCAACTTCGGATTTTTTCAGCAGATACATACACTTCAATATCAAGCAATTTTTCCAAATGGCAACTTTCTTACAAGTACCCAATAAAATAAGTACCTCTAGCTTTTCAAATAAATGAGAATTTGTTTAAAATTCTTCTTACTTCAACGATATGTGTAACAAGTCGACTTTAAGGCTAAATTCGAGGCTGAATTAGTAAAACAGAAAGCAAATGTGATATTGTATAGAGGGTTACAGGGTTGATTCAGAACTATATAAACATAATTATGATATACCGTGACAACAGAGATGTGACAGTACTTAACTGAAGGTTTATATTATTTTTGATTGTTTCCCCTCAATTTTGTTTTGTGATTAATTATTTTATTTATTTTTCAATCTCCAAAGATTCTTCACCTATAATCTTGGATATAATTCTCGAGGAAGCGAGATAAAAGTATAGAGAAAGTAAAAAAGTGCAACTTTAAAGACAATTCCCTCTGAAATACGTTCATCACGAGCAAAAAAAATTCCAGTTTCATAAATACTCACACGATCTTTCTTGATCTGAATATTTTTTATATCAAGTTATGCATCAGTCTGTATAGCTTTTGCAAAGGTCCCAAGTGGTTAGAATGTTCTAAATTCCATTGGTATGGAATAAGTAATTAAATACTTTAATTAACGGAGCTCGGAAATATTCCAAATACTCGGAAAATCAACTGAAACAACTTTTTTGGAGAGACCTCCCTGTATAATCCCAATCCCTGGGATGAACTACAAACTCGGAGATCCCGACAGGGGAATACGACAAAAATCTGTACAATTGGCGGAGGTGCCGCTCGACAGTTTGCTGGATCTTCGCTAATGGAGCTTTCCCAATTCAGTAAAAACTTTTGTCCCTTAAACATTATTTCTCAAAATTGCAAAATCAAGATATCACTTCTGCCCACGATTTTATTGCTATCTATTGTTTGAAAAGAAAAACTGGGAAGAACGCTAATCGAAAATTGAACTGGCTAGTCAAATGGCTATTTTTGTTTTTATTATTGATGATATTGTATTTTTTGGGGAAAAAAATAGTAGAATAAGTCATTAGACTGGCAAGTCAAAATTTGAAAATTTCTTGTTTGAGATCTTCGCGAGCGATGAATTTGGCTCTATTATGACAAAAATATTTTCTGTAGGCATAAACACGAATCATAATCCAAAGAATCAGTAATCAGATAAAAATAACAAAAGAGCACCGGAAAAAATAAAATGAGTGTGCAGTACTTTTTATACCTACCATGAATAATTTCGACGTGTAGGCAGCAAGTGATAGGAACAAGTTATATTATAGTTTTCTGGATCAGAACGATTTATAATAATAGAGGCACATTATAACCTGAATCATACTTGTTTTTTTCTCATCAATTTCGCTTCGCACCTAGGATCAACTTTTCAGTTTTCCCACTTCAACAGCCACAGATTTCCAAAATATGAACAAAAGTTAATTGTTATTGTCACAATTGTCATTTAAATGCTTCGCTTTTCGAAAATTGCCAGATAAGTAATGACGATTACCGGATTCGAAACGAACGTCCAAGTACAAGCAGATCAAAAATTACCAAACTTACTTCATTTCTCATTCTTAAGCTCAGACTAGCCAGTGGCCATCGACCAGAAATAAGGCATCGAAACTAAAATTGAATCAAAAAATGTTTAAATTAGTGTCATAAGCCATCCAAGATTATTGTATTTGCAAGGTCGTGATATTGACGAAACAAGTGCATCCACCATACGTCATTTGTTTCCAAACATTCGACGCCGTTCATTCCAGCGCGCCAATTTTATTTTGATACCATACATTTTGTAAAAAAAAAGAATCCGGCCATCAAAAAAACCAAACCGCGAACGACCTCGACGGAGGAAATGCAAGAGGAATTCGAGGAAAATTCCGGAAAATCTGGGAATTTCTCACGCCGGGATTTATACAGCGGAATTATATAACAGTGTAACGCAACGGAAAAATCATTTGGATCAATAAAAATGTGACCTTACACCTGTCTTAGGTACAGGTACTTCCCTAGATACACCAGAAAAAAAATGACGCGTGTCAGTATGTTCCAAAAAAAGAGGACCCGGTCAAACTTCGATTTGGCGGAAAACCCAAACGATTATCGATTTGTAAAAATCAAATTTATTGTCCGGTAATTCAACCTTTTGTGTTTTTGAATATATTTATTTTTCTTTTTATTTATTAGAAAGCCGAGTTCGTATATTGCAGTTTTTACGATCACTGTTTTGATTTTTATATTAGTGAAAAAAATTATATTCTCTAGTTGTAACTAGATTGATCAAGATGATATAACTTCCTGAAAAAGATGTGATGAAGTTTATGAAAAATTTCCATTCGCCATAGCTGCAATTGAAAATCACATTAGTAATAAATAATTGAGACGCGGCACCTATTAGTCTGATAGTCCATGTTGTATTAAATTATCGAAAATTTTGTTGTCAATTCCAATGTTCGATAGGAACGTGATACCGGTACTAACATTACATCATTGTGTCAAAAACAGCTGGGCGAGAGAGAAAACGGATTTCAGATAAGCGTCTCCAGCACGACAGAAAAAGCTGGGTACGGTTCTGGACCGCACACACGGGTAATAGCCGATTACCGGTGCAATTACCCCGCACCTGTAGCTGGTGTGTGTGCCTACTTTATATTTAAACGTTCGGCGTCTTCCTGGAAAATTCGTCGGAATACCTGCAGGATTAAATAAATGCAGACATCCAGTCGTCAGCTGTCGTTCTATTTAAATCCCCGAATCTATTTAAGCCGTTCTGTGGCTAAAAATAGAGGTCGCGGTATACAGCTAGAGCAACAACTATGAGAAAAGTGGCCGTGTTTTGACAATATACTTGTGTCAAGTGTCACTTGTCATAACAACTAGGGTTCCTGTGCATTGCAAAACTTTCTAATTAAAGCCGCTTCACGAAGCGGAATTCGAACGCCACACAGAGACTAGATATTGCGATAACCTATTCTTTTGGAGAGATATTCAAAATTCGATTCGTCAGTGAATCTCAAATGTACATGTTGATTGATTGGTTACCATTATCGAACAGGCACCCAAAACCTTGGAAACGTAACATATCCTGCACTGGCTTATCCACAAAGATGCACGCCAATTTATAAATAGCTGTCCAAGATAAACGGAATTTTGGTTAATAACTCAGTAATAATGAAAGAAAATTTTCAATCGACAAAAATTAAATCTGAACAAGCGGCATAACGGATGAATCACTGAAATCAGCTGGACGATTGTGTGTGTGTGTATATGTTAATTTTTCGTATTATAGTGCGCGTTTCAAATGTTTTGCAAGAGTGCGTTTAACTCGGCACACGAAGAATTTTATCGTGTGGATTTTTTTCTGGCTTAGATTTACATGCTAAAATTAAATCTTTATCTGCCGAACTTCGAAGTTTAACACAGAGATAAGTCTATTTTTGTTGTCGATTTAACAGGAGGCGACGTTTGGTAAGTCTCGCAATCAGATGGTTAAAGGACCCTTGTTGGTCCTTCGAGCCGGATCGGGGTAGCCCGCGTGCATCGGCGACTTTTCGCGATTTTGGAGACGGCGAGGACGCGTGGCTCGCGGACCACAAACAATGTTATAATTGATATATTTATGATATTTTGTTGGGAATTGATTTGTTTATCGCGCGGCGCCCACACCATCAAAACTTTCGCATTGCATAATAGATAGTGTTCAATTTACAACTTATTTACCAATAAATCTGTAAAGATAAGCCTATAAGTAATGAAAACAGTTCTACGCTGCCTGAAAATAGCTGTTTAGTAGCTGAATGATGAAACTCAGGGATTTTTTTTTTTGTTCAATGTTTTTCAATGCTACTCAAAGGCCTTTTCGGGAAGCCACGGACCTGCTTTAGAAGTGGGGACAAAACTAATTCTTCAAATTGATGACGGAATGTGTTCAGTGCTCCGCACAGTGCTCACCTTCAACTACTCTTGCTGCTACTGGGGAGAAATTGAACTATAGGAAGTGGGAGAACGATGAAGGTGGAGACGGTACAAGGAGCCACTTACTTTTGGGGGTGTGGTTGTTGGAGGACAGAAGCTATAGTTGGAGCCTGGGTTATCGAAACCAGACTTAAATGATGGAGCTTAAAGTGAAGTCGTGATTGACGATTTTCAAAATAAGATGATTTGGAAAAAGATTCGAGGTTTTACCGGAAAATTCAAATTTTCAAAATTTCCAATTTCCTGCAAATTATTCTCAATCTTTCTGTGGTGTCAGTTTCAGATCGTTTACCTTAATTCATGTACCAATGCGTCTGACTGCCTCACTTGCTTTTTCTTCTACATAATTTGGTTCTTAATGAAAAAATGCAAATTTCTAACTTTTTAGCTTGTGAACAAACAGATTCATACTAACGTTTTTTAAATGGAAGGTAATTGATTCTTAAACATTTTCAGGCAATTTCTTTCAAAATTCTTCAATTTTTCCGAGAGTTTTCCACTTTAAAATGAGTAACCGGCCTAGCCTATTAGTCGTTGAGCCAGGGGACTCGAGTGGTTTCCACCTTGGGGACTTGACGTGTCATACCTTTTTGGATTCCTTACAACACCAGCATGAAAATAAGCCATGATATGTTTCTGTATCGAGTAGCTTAAGACCGTCATCTTGGAAAAGCCGCGCCAAATATGTAGTTCTTGTGGTTTGTATTTTTTTTTTCGCATCAACGGCACCTCCAATTGGAAAAATGAAACTGAATAAAATTAAACAACAAAATTTACTATAAATATCGTTTAGCACCGTTTTTTGACAGGTCTCGTCACTCTCAATATGACAGTTAATAGTTTAGTTATGTCAAATTTCTTTATTTAACATTTTCAAGTACACCCGGTGATATTTATAGAAACCGAGCCTCACGTCATTGTTTTTCTAGCGTACTTAAATGCTGTTCTTAGTGCCACTTTGATGTCCGTCTGTTCGTCTGTCTATCGGTCCAACTATCTGTCTTATCAATTATTTGCCCCTGAACCAGAAGACCTAGCGAAGATTGACTCCATGTGTGTAAGATGTAGTCACCGGAGAATGGAATTAAGGAAAAATTTTTTTTGCGAATCGTCGCCACCTTGATCGCAATGTCAATTTTTTCTCAAAAGTGATCAGATTTTCATGAAACTTGAAATACACTCATGTTTTATATGTAACAGTATGATTTTGATATTTTCTTTCTGATCCGCAGCCATTTTGTCCGCCATGTTGAAATTGCTTCAAGTGGTCCGATTTTGATGAAAATTGGAACCTAGTCGTGTCTTGTGTATGGTTTTTATGTTAGTTTCACGATTAGCGCCATATTGAAGTGCCACATAGAAATTAATCTCCAGCTGTCACAAAATCAATGTATCCAAATATTTTCTGAGCAAGAGGTTTCCGATGTGACTGAAAAACTTGTTGATGGAAATCGGTTTTTGTTAGTTCTTTCCCACAAGTAGATACTCCTCCAAAAAAAAGTAAGGAGAATGCTAATAAATTACCGAAATTCGCAAAAAAAATGGTAAATTTTCGATTTTTTTCTTCGAAAATTTGAAACCCAGATAGCAATGCCCTTACATTTTCATTCAAGAAAGTCGCATACCGAATTTGAACTTTCTACACACATCAAAAGAATCTAGGGGATAAGCAAATTCGGACGATTTCTAAAATCATCATAACTTTTAATTTCCGTCAGCGATTTTATATCGGTTTTCAGTGTTCGATAGCCCAATCCTTCGTTTTCATATCTTGATCACGTCGAATACAAACAATGTTTTATGAAGTTTTTACAGGGTGATCGATGGAACAGTGTAAAATGGCCGAAAGTTCAGTACGAGCGCGATTTCCCAAAAAAAATTTTTTTATGCATTTCAACAGCACACAGTCATGAAGACTGATATTCCAGCTTCAGTGACGTTTTCAATTTTGAAAATCGAAGGTAAATTACAGAAGATATTGATCATTTTTTGCCGCCATGTTGAACTTCCAAAAAGTGATCCGATTTCATTGAGACTTGGATCTCACTCATGTTTGGCTTCAGTAATTGGAATTTTAAGTTCAAATGTCTTTTTCGGTCATTTCCAAGCCGCCACATATTGGACTTATATGTAAATGAGTAGGGTAAACTTAAATGATCCGATTTTAGTGTGTTTCAAGTTTCAATCAAGTTGAATCATTTATGTAAAAAGTTCAATATAGCGGCTCGAAAATGATCGAAAGTGACATTTGAACGTGAAATTCCAATTACTTGAACCAGACATGAGTGTGTTCCAGCTTTCAATGAAATCGAATCACTTGCTTCTTTCTTGGAAGTTCGACATGGTGGCACACAGTGTTGCCGTCTAGAGTTAGACTTTCTAGACTCTTGTCTTGAAAGGGCGTCAAGACTTAGACAAGACCTCTAGAAACTCTTGTCTTGAAATTTCTAGACAAGACAAGAGTTGGGCTGTCAAGATCAAGAGTTTTGATTAGACTCTTGAACAGGAAAAATAAAAATTTTAATGATATATTCCTCTCCGTTGATGGTTTTCATTTTCTACTGAATGTGTGATTAGCTTGGGGATTTCTTACAGAGTTCATTGACAACATGAAATAACATAAATAAGGGTAAACGGTATGACAAAATGCTATTCAAAACTATATCTACTTGAAATGAAAATGATTGCTAGTCCATCCGCTAGGTACTATTCTGTATTTTTTTAGAGGTCGAAAAGGTTTTTTTTGGAATTCCAATCAGTTAAGGTCCACAGAATCATATTTTTTTGGTGGCAACGCTCAAAAGTGGTGCGGTCACCCTATGCACCCCCATGGGGGCCAGCCCCCAGTTAATCGAATTTCAGTTCTGTAACTCGGAGGATCGACACAGAATTGCAAAAAATTCAGGATGTCATGAAAAATGTCCCTCAAAAGTCATCCACAGTGAAGATACAGCCCTTCAAGTTTCAAAAAAGGCGATTTCCATGGAGGTACAATTTCCACAATTTTCAACCGATTTTGCTGAAAATTTGGCTAAGCCCCTCTGTAACAAGCATCTAGAAGGGGGAATTTCATTTTCTGGATAAATTGTCCAGTGGCGGAACGACTGGAAATTTTGACATAATGCCGTCCCTCCTCATTTCTCGAGTCCCTGGTCAAGTTTGGACTCTGAAACTTTCACTATGTATCGAATACATTATTCAGCTACGATGTTCCCAAAAAAAAACAAAAAATTCGAACACAATTTTTTTATATAAAAAAAATACTAGGATATTCAGCTAAAAAAAATTAAAGCAAATCCTCCTCTTCTATATTCAACATTAAACCCAGAAAACAGCTCTGATTCTAATTTTTTTGGGAACATCGTAGCTGAATAATATATTCGATACATAGTGAAAGTTTCAGAGTTCAAAGTTGACCAGGGACTTGAGAAATGAGGAGAAACGGCATTATGTCAAAATTTCCAGTTGCTCCGCCACTGGACAATTTATCCAAAAAATGAAATTCCCCCTTCTAGATACTTGTTACAGAGGGGCCTAGCCAAATTTTCAGCAAAATCGGTTGAAAATTGTGGAAATTGTACCTCCACGGAAATCGCCTTTTTTGAAACTTGAAGGGCTGTATCTTCATTGTGGATGACTTTTAGTAGACAGTTTTTATGACATCCTGAATTTTTTGCAATTCTGTGTCGATCCTCCGAGTTACAGAGCTGAAATTCGATTAACTGGGGGCTAGCCCCCATGGGGGTGCACAGGGTGACCGCACCACTTTTGAGCGTTGCCACCAAAAAAATATGATTCTGTGGACCTTAACTGATTGGACTTCCAAAAAAAACCTTTTCGACCACTAAAAAAATACAGAATAGTACCTAGCGGATGGACTATATACTATTTCTCTTTTATTTGTTGAAATCAAAGTACCGAGATCACTATAGATGATATAAAATATCTCGTCTCAAAAGTCTCTACTGAACTTGATTATACCCAAGTGGAATATTTCATTGAAGCGCAGTCCCTATTCGGAGGGTGCTCCTTGCTCCTCCAGTTCCTCAGTTCCTCTGTTTTTCTTGCTAAAAGATGTCTATATTTCTGTCACGTGTTTTTCTTGGAAGAAGGGGTTTTATAGTAATTTAATTTCAAGAGTCTATCTAGACTCTTGAAAAATTTCCATCAAGAGTTAGAGTCTTGTCTTGAAATTTTGAAATTATCTTGATATTTCAAGACAAGACAAGAGTAGGGCAACTCTTGTCTTGTCTTGTCTTGACGGCAACACTAGTGGCACAAAATGATCAATATCTTTGGCAAGTCACTTTCGATTTTCAAAATTCAAAAACTTTACTGAAGCTGAAACACCAATCTTCATAACAACAAACTGTGCTCTTGGATTGCATAAAATATATTTTTTTTTTGAAATCGCGCTTGTACTGAACTTTCGGCAATTTTACACTGTTACATTGATCACCCTGTAGCAACCTTATGAAACATTGTTCGTTATTGACGTGATCAAGGCATGAGAACGAAAGATTGGACTATCGAACACAGAAAGCCGATATGAAATCGCTGACGGAAATCAAAAGTTCAAACCGATATGAAATCGCTGATGGAATTGATGGAAATCAAAAGTTATGATGACTTTAGGAATCGTCTGAATTTGCTTGTCCTCTGGATAGATTCTTTTGATGTGTGTATTTTCAAAAAAGGTGCCAAAAACGGTTTTCTAGTGAACATGAAAAAATGAATTGGTAGAAACCATTTTCAATACCTTTTTTTTTAAAATAGAAAGTTCAAATTTGGTATGCGACTTTCTTGAATAAATATGTATAGGCGTTGCTATCTGGTTCCCAAATTTTCAAAGAAAAATCCGAAAATTTCAATTTTTTTGTATATTTTGAAAATTTAATAGCACTATTCGTACATTTTTCTTTGGAGGAGTTTCTACTTGTAGAAAAGAACTAACAAAAACCGATTTCCATCAACAAGTTTTTCAGTCACATCGGAAACCCCTTGTTTAGAAAATATTTGAATAAAATTGATTTTGTGACAGCTGGAGATCCATTTCCATGTGGCACGTCAATATGAGGCAAATCGTGGAACTAACATGAAAACCATCAATGCATACACAAGACACGACTAGGTTCGTCAAAAACCTAGGTAGGTAGGTAGGTAGGACAAAAACGTATTATGGCTTATTTTCATCCTGGTGTTGTGAGGAATCCAAAAAGGTATGACACGTCAAGTCCCCAGGGTGGAAAAAAAATCGTGATTCTTGGCTCCTGGCTCATCGACTATATCGAGACCAGACTCAAATGATGGAGCTCAAAATGAATCCGTCATTAGAGAAAATATCTCAATTCTTTAATCTCTTTCCCCAATTCCAACTTCTCACCGGAAGGGACGTCTCATAATAAAATTCCTATCCATTCCTTGCTACTCGTCGGGGAAGCTTTGGGGTGACATAACCGATTTTTTTTAATGTAAATCGCCGATACTGATTTGGATAATTAAATTATGCAACAACTATTTTGTGGCACCCCAATGTTGCCCCTTTCCTAATCTAGATAATTTTTGACTGCTATGAACGATTCTGAATTTGTTATCAGTCCGTAATAGTTTTGCGAAACATACAATAATTTGCATAAAGTTCTTGAAGAATGTTAACTGAAGAACTGAAGATGAGCAATTTATTGACTGGGGGGAAATTGAACTAGGAAGTGGAAGAACGATGAAGGTGGAGGAGGTACAAGGAGTCACTTATACTTTTGGGGGTGTGGTTCTTGGAGGGCGGAAGCTATAGTTCAGAGATAGTCAATAGTCGCAATTTTGCTACTGTGCTAGTAGTTTCTACCGTAATGCTTCTCCCTGCCAAAAAGTGCCTACTGAATGGCTCCCATTACCAAATGGGTCACAAAACGAGCCTAAGAACTTGGATCTTGATAGTTGATAAGGACACAACAAACTGTAGAATGTAGAATGCGCATTTTCAGGTGAAATCCAAGCAGAAAATCATTAGAAAAAGTTGATTTTTGACGGCGCGGTAAGCCCGAGGTGACCTTTTCTTGGTTGGATTTGGTGGATACAGTCATGACGTGCCAATAATTGGTGTGTGAGGACTCCGTCCGTCCGGAGGTGACATGGATTTCCGAATAACGCGAATTCGATTGATACAATGCTACCAACGTTATCTTCAAAAAGATTGCAGATAAATTTCCGTAATGACAGATCGTACGGGAAACTGGTCAACAATTTTTCACATCTAGCAACACTAGCAGCTTGCGGTAGCAATAGAAACGTCCCCTTGACACTTTGACATTTCTACCGGGTGTTTATAAATGTCTGTGATCGCATCGCCTTTGGAATCCGCTTTCGATCACTACGATTGCGCCTGTTGCTGCGTTTTTCGGCCTGACCCAAGCCTGCCGCGATCACAGTTTCTTATAAACACCCCGTACCTCTCCACGTTGACAGTTAAATCTCAAATTTATATATCCCATACACTTTCTATTTTCAGTAGATTGACTTTTTGAAACAAAAATAAAGTGACAAGCTGGGGGACTATGACTATGGCTGATGGCACCTGCAAAGTTTGGGAGCGAAACTATCAGCGGCCATTGGCCGTATTCTCCCGGCGCTCCAGCTTGTCACTTTATTTTTGCTCCAAAAAGTTATTCCACTGAAAATAGAAAGTGTATGGGATGGGATATAGTTATTAGGGAGTTTGCGATTTCATTGAACGTACGACGTAACGCAACGTATAACGTGAAAACTCCCCTGTAACTAAGAAATTGCAGATAACAAACTCGCCAATTTTCACGTTAAAAGTTACGTTACGTACGTACGTACGTGTGGACGCAAACTCCCCATTATGATGCTAACTGACAAACTGTGATTAGTTTTGTAGCAGGCTTGCAACACAAACTCAATATTTTGATAATTGATGGTTCGAAACAGGGAGCTATACCGTTATTTTGGCTATTTCACTCGCGAAAGTCTAAACAGGAATTATTGGATAAATATAATTGAGTTATTATTATTTTTAATCGATAATTGGCGATAATTCGCCACGCACCGTACACAACGTCTGATCGAAAATTGGACGAAACACGCTATCAACATCTCAAGACGGTCGTCGAGAGCGCACAGCGAGAAGAGAGGAGCTGTTATCATTTTTTTAAAACGGCACGTGTATGGGTTCACATAGGAATGTTGGCAAGTGCGAGTGCGGGCTTTGTTTTATTTATACTCTGAAGAAATAACTTGATATCATCATCATATTTTTTGACCTACATAGCAGCCTAAATTTGCACTACCGCGAAATGTGCATCGATGAAAGGGCGCGATTTTTGAAAAATCTCCAAAATTTTTCTCCGAACGGGGGTGGTTTTGAAACTACCCCCGCTAGCCACCAGTTTTCTCAGTACAAAATTGTACATAGGTATACAGCGAAGGAAAGGTGGGACTTCCTGGTGGTCGCAGCTTGAACAAAAAAACTTCATAAAACGGCCGTCGACGAAATGTGGACACCTCAGGTCAACACAGATTGGAAGGTCATACATAGCAATTGCGTAAGTAAGCGTTACAATGATTGAAACAGACAAAACCCAGACGAAAATATTCATCACGCGAGTTGATGGCTCATTTCTCAGGTGGCTCCCCGAAAGTGCGCGAGCGCCTTGCTCGGAATTTTTAGCCGCACGCGGAAGTTCCTCGAGTTGCTGGAATTTTTCAGAACTGAAGAAGAAAAAACGTATCATACGGTTCAAGATAAAATATCTCACCTCACACGTTTTATCGAAATGTCGAAGCGGTTAGAAAGCAATAAATTATATGTTTATGTGTCCCGGAAAAAAATATTTGATATCGTTTTGTTAAGTGTGGTCATAGTAACACTGATGGTGAGCTCGACCAATCGGGATTTGCATGCAGAGGGCCAAAAAATGTGAATTTTTGATAGGGCGCTTCCATAATCAATGTGTATGCAATTGCATCATGTTGGGTACCTACAGAATCTTGTGCCCTTCAATATTGGTTTTTATTAGAAAAAGTTGTTACTTATTTAAAATTCAATTATTTCTCAAATTGTTTATGACTGAAAAGTCTTTGCAATCAATAAACTACTTACTTTTATAATTGAGAAAATATCATTTGTTCATTATAGCTGAAGCGCCAGATTAATTCCGAAGAAGGCGTTGAAGCTATAATGGTTTCCATAACCGTGGTTTCTACTATAAATACTACTGAGAAATAGATATTACGATTCAGAAACAGGTCAATAATAATGTACTTCACAACAAGTAGTATGAAAAAATTGTTGACTGCATTTAAAGAATTGTTTATCTCGCGTTTCTCCAGGGGTCTCAGGCCAACTGAGAAGTTCATTTGAGGCTACACGCGCTGTCAAGACGAACAGTTGATTTGATCAGACCTCAGTCATTTACTGCTGGTTCCTCCAAAAGTTTGACGAGCGAGTTAACTTTAATCTGAGTTATAGTTGCTAAGCAACTGGCCTCGTTATTGGCTGTGTGATAGCAACTAACTCAGATGGAAGTTAACTCACTCATAAAGCTTCTGGTGGATCCAGTGGATTAACTCTTTTTCACGGTTGGAGTTAGAGACGTCAAAAACTAAGCATTTTCAATAACAAGCTATCAAAATTACAACACAGTCAAAAAAACACTCCACAAAAGATTATCTGGCAGATTGAAATTATCACTTACTCACACATAAAATTGAAAATTCTTTTACAAAATGCATATGACCATCAGACCTCAGCAAGGCCCAATTTTTGTTTTGTTTTTTCAAAGGACGTTAGAACCGACACGAGTTCTCAAGCCATTCTTTATCAAAACATCTTTATCTGACTAAATTTAAAAAGTTTTTTTTGCTCCGCAATCGAATTTGCTTGGTCATTATTTTGGACAAGGCCAACTGGCCTCAACCTCACTGACCTGAGTCTAAAAGCAGCATGACAACCTATGTGACACACGTGGGTTCATAATTTGTTCTTCTGACATCCGTGCTGTCAGTGTCAGATTCTAAATGTTTACAGCATTTACAAAGATTTCTTATCGGGGAAAATTTCACGAGGATAAAATAGTGCATTGAAACAAAAATAAACTAAAAAAAACAAAAACAATACCAGGTTGCAGTGAAACTCGTGGATATCCTATCGGAGAAGACTGAAGTCTGTCACAGTCGCATTACAATTGCAAACCATCAAAAGCTGACAAGCATAGGATAAATTCCACAAAAACTGAAATCTGACCAAAAAGTCATTTCTAACATTAGGGTATTCGAGATCAAATGCCACTTATCACTTGAATCACCAGAACCATGGTCACCAAAAACGGTAAAGTGTACCAAAGTGGAACTAGTGGAAGTGGAATTTGTTGAACACATTCTGTTGAAATGTTGAGAAAGTTGACTGAAACCTGTCACAGTGACATTGAAAAGCACAAAAAACTGTCAAAATGTGACTGAAAATGTCTGAAGTCGTCACGCATTTTTGACCAAAAAGTCATTTCAACCATTACAATGTGTTAAATACAACATGAAGCCATGTATATCAGACGAGAAATGTCGAACGAAACACTTAGCCTGAAAATCTATTCAAATGTAGGTAACCATGAAACAAATTGAAACCAGTAAAAAAAAATACTGGAATACACTAGAATGAGTCAAAATATCACTAATGATAACTCAAATCTGTGACAATTTTTCCGAAAACGCTAAAACCAGCAAAATAATATTTAGAATTAGGTACTCAAATCAGTCACGCGATGTGCATTTGAAAAATTCATAAATTAAGGTAAAATGCCAACAGAAAAGACTATAATCTCACAGTTGCATTTCCAACAGCCACGATCTGCCAAACCTGCGTTTTAAAACTAGTGATATGCTACCAAAATAACATTTTAAACGACTAAAATCTGAACAAAGCGCTATTTATACATATATCTCGACATATATACCAATAAAATGTATCAAGTGTTAGGTACATGTTGATGTTGTGATTATGCTCGTGATTATGTCAAAAATCAACAGGCATATTTAAACTTGAAATGTCAAAAATCATAATTAATCACTGAAAATATCATCAGAAACGATGAAAAACGTCACTTAAAATTACACAAAATACGTTAAATTAGCTGCGTTTATTTTATCATCTGAACTGAGAATTCTCACTTCAATTGATAGTTGTGTCTCTCTCCCTCTCATGCAATTCTCGCTTTTTCTCTCTCTAACTGAGGTGATATTATCTGAGATTTCGTGTAAAAGGAATACAGCTAGTGTCAATCAAACACTTGAAAATGGCGTCACAATGGCGTTCAAAACCACAAAAATTTGCCAGATTTGAGTGAATTATTGAGATCGGCCAAACTCACTGAAAATCAACTGCGAAAAAGCATTGGTCGCACTAGAGCATCAACCAATGAGACTCGACTTTGAATTTTGACCAATCGTGTGAATGCGATACAGGGTCATTAAGTCGACCGAACGCGACCTTTGTAACCACGGAAATGACTGTGTCAAATCTCCCATAAAACTATTAATATTTGACAAACAAAACAAAATCTCTAAAGCCCGATTCATATGGCGGCGAATGGCGAACTACTGATGCGAATTCGCAGAAAAGTGTTGTTCCTATTGGCCAAATCCAAATGACTGTCAGAAATTAACCAGTATAGGAACAGGATTCGCAATTCGCGATTCGCGATTGGTCGCTATATGAATCGGGCTTACAAAAAATATTTATCATGACAAATTGCTGATGCAATGTCACATATATTCAAATCAAACCTGAATCAGAGTAATACGACGAATCAAACAAATAAATGTATTCAGTAAAATAAACTAAAAACTTCCAGCATTCTGAAAATAAGATGTAGGTAGATAATGCCTGGATACGTATAGTGAACTGAAAACGACGACCAAAATATACAATCACATTATCATCCCAACAAATCTAGATGACCAACGGCGCAATTTCAAGTCAGATGGCGTAAAGTTGTGCCGACGAAAACTCGTTAAATACAGCGGCCTGATTGGCCGATACCGGTAGTTTTTGCACTGTTGTCATGGTAATGCAATGCGACACAATTTCGAATGTAAGTAGGGCTTGCAATTTGGCCCTTGGAGCTCGTTTTCCAACGAGTCTGAGATACGCTCAGTGTGAAGTTGAGATTACTGAAAAGGAACACAACAATGCCAAATCTCGTATAGCGTCAGATCTACGATCTCGTCAGAAAATTTACGGCTTTTTTCCATTCGAGTAAGATACAAAAATTGACATTTTCCATAATATTTCCAACACAAATCTCAATTTCCAAAACTTACTCTGATGAAAAAAAAAACGTGAAATTGATCATACACTCGTGATATCGCAATGTGATTTCGAACTTCAATCCTGGAATACCGTGAATTGAAGAACCCTAAGAAAGGGCGAAACACGTGCGGGTGGGAAACAGGTACGGAAGTCTGACAATGCGAAGTTTGGTATTGTTGTCCTTGCCCAGCCAGTTGATTCGAGTAAAAGCCATTCATATACAGGGTGGCCCAACGAAAACAAAACAGAGGGGTTTTCGGGCATTTCACATAATTTTTTGGAAAAAAGCTTAGACAGGTCGATTTTATATCGAGGGGGACATCTGAAACATATATTGACAAATTTCTATCTTCAGCCCCCTCACCCCTACCCACCTCAACTTTAGAATTTCAAATGACATCATCTACTTTGCGATACATCAAATCAAAGAGAATCAAATTCTTTTTCTGAAAAAAATATTTTCAAAACTTTCAACCCCACCCCCCATCTTCCTAAATTTCTCTGACTGTCCCATTTTATATCCTCGACCCCTCAATTCTCTTCAATTTAATCAGCGTCATTCTAAATAGCATCTAAGGAAAAAAATTTGGTGGAGAAAAGTGTTACCCAAATTCACCCCTTTCCTCTCCTCCACCCCAATTTCAAAACCCAACAGACACCACCTACTTTGTGATACATCGAATAAAAGGAAATTGATTTTTCTTTCTGAAAACAATTTTTTTGAAATTTTCAACCCCTCTCCTATTAAATTGAACATTCGGAGTATTTTAGGGGGAAAGGGGGCTTTTTGAAAATTCTTAAAATATTTTATTCAGGAAGCAAATTCAATTCCCTTCGATTTGATGTATCACAAAGTAGGTAGTGCCATTTTAGATTTTGAAGTTGAGGTGGGGGAGTGAAGGGGTGAATTTGGGTGGCACTTTTTACACAGAAAATCTTCTCCCTCGATGCTGTGCAGGATGACGTTGACTGAACTGAAGAGAATTGAGAGATCAAAAATATTACATTAGAAACTCTGACAATTTTAGGAAAAAGGGGGGTGGGGTTGAAAATTATAGAAATATTTTTTCAGAAAGAGAATTTAATTCTCTTCAATTTGATGTATCGCAAAGTGGGTGGTGTCATTTGAAACTTCGAAGTTTGGGCGGGTGGGGGTGAGGGGGCTAAAGATAGAAATCCGTCAATGTATGTTTCAGATGTCCCCCTCAATATAAAAATCGACCTGTTCGAGCTTTTTAAAAAAAAATGAGGTGATATGCCTGAAAACTTCTCTGTTTTGTTTTCGTTGGGCCACCCTGTATATGCCGTTCACGTTTTAAATTCAGTAGAATGACTTTTTGGAGCAAAAATAAAGTGACAAGCTGGGGGGCTAAGGCTAGGGCTGGTTGGCACTTGCAAAGTTTTGGTGCGAAACTATCAGCGGCCATCAGCCGTATTCTCCTAGAGTTCCAGCTTGTCACTTTAATTTTGGTTCAAAAAGTCAATCTACTGAATTAAAAAAGTGTACAGGATATATATTCAATTCACGGGAAAGCTGATTTACTTTGCATAATATTTACTTGATAATAATAATTTTGAATCAGATACATACAACTTCTCCGTACATCTTGGAATCCCGGAAGAATTCTTTTGTACCAGCCAGTTTTGTCTCGGTGAAGTTAGGGACATTGACATTGTATAAATAAATAAAAACAGTGCTGAAAAAAACTGGGTCATAAACGAGAAAAAATTCAGATTGTCTTCACGTCGTCTAGAAATAAATACGTCTAGAATGTACTCGGATTTGGAAGAGTACCAAAGCCCATAATTAGTTGTAATGAGTAACGTTTTATATTTAGCCTTATACTTTATACCTACTTACTTAGGTAGATACGAGTTGCAATATTGGTGCTGAACCATCCACATTTCGAATCCTTAATTTTTCTTCTTGCTCTTCTTCTTTCGTTGTTGTACTGGAAAAGAAGCTTGCTTTCTGCTAATTATAATGAATTTTTGCATTATTTTCTTAAAGAAAGAAAAATAAAATAGACATTGTCTACCTATGCTGAGTGAATCAGGAATCATTCAAGTGATGGTCGCAAAAATTAGGTCATAAGTATCTGCGTGTCATGCAGTTCAAAATTCCCAGATAAGTTTAATAAACAAAAATCGCGGTGCACTTTTTGTCCTTCGTTTTTTCACCGCTCAACCAAATATTTTCATATTTTTGCATTATTAAGTAAGTCGTAGTTATCATCAATTTATCATTCACCAATTAATCTCGCATCACCAATACATTCCGATTTGTCAATAATAATTATCGCTCATACTAATTCGATATACAATTTTTCAATATTTTTGCATCGAAAACAATGAAATTTTGAACGATCAAAATGTCATTTGCACTTCTGATGCGCTTTCATTGTCATTTTTTTTTAATCTTTGTTATTGTTTTATTATTTATTGTTGCATATGTCCGCGATGCACCGGTTCAAAGGCCGCTATAATTAACAACTATTAACTATTAAGTACACATTGTAATCAAAAGAGCGTTCTCGTCTCGCGGATAAAAGCTGGGTTTTATTGTCGTGTAGTAATTATAGAAATTCCATTAATGTTATTTGGAGTAAATGACAATAACAATATAATAAGTACAACGATTGTTGAACATTTTTATCCAATACCTACATAATATATAAAAAAATATAGTTTGCACTTTTTTTATTGATTCAATTCGTTTATTAACTGATGATTTCAGAAGGAAGTTAAATTAGGAATTACAGGACCGTACCTGTGTTGTTTTGATGAACCGTGGCGACGTTTCCGCGAGACGTCTAATTTTACCCGCACGTCAAACATCACAGCTTTTTTCCCTAGCAACCGATGGCAGCAGAAGCAGCGGCGATTTTTTTTTTCATACAACACCGCCAACTAGTTTTATGGGGAACGAAGTCAAGGACGTTGGGTGGTGAAACAACCCGTTAATGAATTTTCTCATGGTCGCGCGTATGCGAATAACTAAACGAAAAGAAAAAAAGCTATAAGAACATCGGGGCAAAAAAAAAGAACGAAACGTGATTGGGGGTTATTATCGTCATTTTATCATTACGTAATAATCGCAATTACCAACCACGAGGCTCTGTGCGATGTGTGTATGGGTGTGTGTGTATGTATATGTATGCTGGAAGGACAAGTCAGCTGTTTTACATGTCGTTGCGGAAAATGCGAGAGCTTTAATGGTTCATTAGACGGATACCAGATCGAATGCTAAGTACGGCCAGGGCGGGACTTGAACATTTCTGGGGGGCTCCGATCAACAGGCCTTTGCCTGACAACATCCCGTTTTAAAAATCGGGTCATAAGACAAATTTTTTGGGAGCTCTCGGTCCATGAGACAAGTTTGAAATTTTTGAAAAAGGCCAAAATTCATCTCTTTCGAGACTTCTTTGATATAATTTTAGGAATGAAAAACGATTCTAACATGATTTTTTACTTAGGTTTCGAATCTGTCCACAAAATTTTTCAATGGTACATCGCTTACAGGGTGAAACATCGGAAAAAAATTCTCAAATCGTACAACCTGTAATTAAGGATGGAAATCGATTCCGTCTTCCATCCTGTTTACAAATTTACGTGTTTGTTGTGTTGATACATAAGCTATAAAGACTTTTATATAAGCTGTATATGGATTTAACAGTTTATGTACTTAATTTGACACTTGTCAAAATAACCTCAAAAACTACAACATTTTCACAATTTGTACTGGAACAAACACGTAAAATGTTGTACAACACTCGTGGCTTGTTACACAAGATATTTTCCGACACTCAGCCTCTTACAGAACTCGGGCTGCGCCCTCGTTCGCTCGTTCTGCAAATTTCGGCTTCGTGTCTGAAAACCACTTATGTAACAGCCATCTCGTATCGTAAACTACTAATATATCACACTTAGTTGGTTAGTCAACAAAACGCCTGTGGAAAAATTGATAAATTTTGGTTCTTTTTGAAAATTTCAAACTTGTCTTATAGACCGAAAGCCCCCAAAAATTTTGTCTCACGTCCAAATTTTTGATTAAGGAGCTGTTTCCACACAAAATCCTGTTGGTTTCATTCATGTACAGTTGGGAGCGAAATGATTCATACGGCACCGCTAGGAAGTCGGCTGGATTTCAGAAATGTCAGCTACTTGGATCGTTCTTAAATGCCAGTTTTGATTAGAGATTGGTCGTAATCAAAACTGGCATTCAAGAACGATCCAAGCAGCTAACATGTCTGAAATCCAGCCAATTTCCCAGCGGTGCCGTATGAATCATTTCGCTCCCAACTGTACCTTATGACGTTAATTTTTGGCCATTTTTTCGAAAACTGACAGGATCAAATCAGCCTAAAGCTCCCGGTATGACATGTAAGACAAAGCCATTTTCAACAACCTTATCAACGCACATTAGACTTACAGGGTTAAAATCATGTTCCTTATGACGTAAGTTTTGAGACACCAGCTCCCTGTCCATAGCCAGATAAGCAAAATTTCAAATACTTAGAGAATTTTCAAGATTTCTTGATGCGTTCAGAAAATATCAGCGGTTGAAATTCTGCTTGCGAAATGGTGATGCGTTAATTTTGCGGGGAAGTGTAGATGAAAATTTGACAATACTTGTTTTATCCCAAGAAAAAATTCACTTCATATGTCAAAAGTTATCCGGGGTATGGACACTTCTGATATGAACACCCTGTAGTTCGGTACTATACAGGGGGGTCCAGGTTTTAGTCGACAAACTTTGCAGGCTGATAGAGAATGAAACAAGAAGTCGACTCACCCCAAAAAGTACATATCTAAAATGCATATTAAAAAAGTTACAGGCCTTCAAAGTTGCAGAAAAAAATAGTTTTTTTCTTGATAACTTTTGAACAGCTTGACCGATGTCGCTCAAATTTTGCACATATGGGTAACAAACACGTCTCCAGTTATTTCTTGAATTTTTTTTTGCCAGAATGACGCAGTGCCGTAGATATGGGTGGGTACTAACCCTCTTACCCCCCTGCTTTCTACGCCACTGAATATTTTGGAAAACTGTTGAAAGTATTGAATTCGGCGTTCAATTCTGAAGAGAAAATTGGCGTGTTATTGCTACATGTGGAGCAGCGGTTTCGGAGATAGTTGTGTTTAAAGGTTCAAAAACACCGAATTACGCAAATGTTTCAAAATTCGAGCAAGCTTTGATCCATCAACTTTCAACTTTTTTTTCAATTTAAAGTTTATTGATCCATAATTTAGCTCGAGAAATTGAAAATTGATCGTGAAAATTCATAATTTCAGCAACAATTAAATATTCAAAAGGTAGGTACCTATTCACTTACTGATAGTTGGGAAGTTTAGTAAGAACAAGAACCAGGGGCCTTTTGTTTCTTATTCGTCACGTTACTGAAATTATGAATTCTCACAACCAATTTTCAATTTCTCATGAGCTAAATTATGGATCAATAAACTTTCAATTGAAAAAAGAGTTGAAAGTTGATGGATCAAAGCTTGCTCGAATTTTGAAACATTTGCGTAATTCGGTGTCTTTGAACCTCTAAACACAAATATCTCCGCAACCGCTGCTTCAAATGTAGCAATAACACGCCAATTTTCTCTTCAGAATTGAACGCCAAACTAAATACTTTTAACGGTTTGCCAAAATATCCAGTGGCGTAGAAAGTAGGGGGGTAAGAGGGTTAGTACCCCCCATATCTACAACACTGCGTCATTCTGACAAAAAAACATTTCAAGAAATCACTGGAGACGTGTTTGTAAACCATATGTGCAAAATTTGAGCGACATCGGTCAAGCTGTTCAAAAGTTATCAAGAAAAAAACAATTTTTTTCTGCAACTTTGAAGGCCTGTAACTTTTTTAATATGCATTTTAGATAGGTATTTTTTGGGGTGAGTCGACTTCTTTTTTCATCCTCTATCAGCTTGCAAAGTTTGTCGACTAAAACCTGGACCACCCTGTATAGTGGCATTATTTATTACTAGAGAGCGGATTTATATTTTTTTACATGTTCTTTTCGCTAAGTTGGATGCAACTGTCGACTTGCAGCTTGACGTTTTCATCTACAAGGAACCTAAATACCTAGTTTCATTTCGCATATAATTTATTATTTTGACTTTTTACCGCATACAAATTGATAATCCATATAATCGCATATTTAGTCCATATTCTTGCACATAACTGAATAGTTGTCACTATTTTGGCCATTTCATCTTTATGTGCGAGAAAATCACAATGTTTTGATTTCAAGGAAAAAATAATTTGAAATTTTCAAAGAGAAAATTATTTTTTTACTTTGATGGTCAAAGTTGGTTGGTTGGTTTTACATGTAAATGTTGTATTTTTCACCATTCTTGCAGCTTATATCACATATTTACTCACATAAATTGCTCTATTAGAACATTTTTACCGCATATTTTGATACTTTTCAAGCGCATATAAACTGCATATTTTGGACTTTTTTACCGCATATAAATCCGCTCTATATTTATTACCTACCAATATATCTGGGTAAATTAGAGCCAAACTAGTCAAAGGCACAACGACTATCAGGTGAAAGTAAAAGTATTCATAGATGCCTGCCTGCATTCAATAGACGGTACCAACCGAGATTATAGTCGGTTTTTTCAAGTAGACCCTTATCATTATGTCAAATTCGTAGGCGTGCAGATTATTATGCAGTATGACGCCATGTCAAATGATTTATTCCGGTGTTGCCAATACGACTGTAATCACCAATCCTCAACAATAATTGCTTTCTAGATGAAAACTTATCAAAACTCTTTAATTATAGTTTCCAGTGTTCACAAGTTATTTTATCTTGTATGCAATTTGCATTTTTTTTTTTTTTAAAAAAAGAAAGTTGAATACGACGGCAATATGGAAGAGGTTCATTAATAAAATCATTGCTTTCCGAGTGACATGTGAATCATTTTGATACTGGCAAGTCAAAAGTGAGAAAACTATTTATACGCATCGGATATCAGCAAAAAATACCAACCTAGGCCTTGACCAAGGTTGAACAAACTTTCAGGAGCTTTTTTATTACGAAATCAGGCAAGCAACTACTAAAGTTTCGATTAAATGGATAAATACTCAGGTATCCACCGCAAACTTGTCCAATAGCATTTCATAACAATTCTCTATATTTCCATAGAGTGGATCGAACTGATAAGCTGCTAGAAAAAAAAAACTAATACTCCTAGGCAACTATTACAAAAATATATAGCTTTTGGTACCCATGCTTTGAAGTCGTGAAGTGTTGATGCTTTTTTAGACGCATCTGTCACCTCTCTGTACGCATCTGACACTTTTCTGTAATCATTTGTCACTATTTTAGCCGCAAAATACAGCTTGGCGTTTCGTTTCACAGCGTACCAGATATGGGCCTTTTTAATCAAAAATTGTCAGAATGACAGAGCAATAGATGCCACATTCCAAAATAAATAGCTTTGAGATTAATCTGCGATAAGGCTGGAGTTGGATTGGTGGAATTAGGCGTTTCAGAATCAATTCCAGCGGATTTATTCGTAGATAAAAGTCAACTATTTAGGTCATTTTCCAAAGCTATACAACAAGGGTTTACAAAATGATCATCAAAACATATTCGAAATCGAAAAACAAAATCAGATTTCAAAAAAATTATTTTTGAATTGAGGAAACGTTTTAATGATTAGTTCGTAATACCTAAATGATGAATTTCAGTCCAAGTCTTCATTTGTCGTATTGTAGATATTTTCTCATGTAACCCTCAAATGGACTTGCCGATAAAGCAATCTACCGGTGTGATGGAAGCTCTGTGGGGCATTTGCTTCAGCGACACTCATCCGGCTCGAAGGACCATCAATGGGCAGACGGTGCGTGGGCTTTTCGCGCCAAGAATGGATGAAAGAAAAACAAAAAATTTACAATAGAGCGCTGGAAGAGAAAAGCGAAAAAATGGCATGCCTCTCCGAGTTAAATAGGTGCGAAACCGGGCCAGTCGACGCTGGCGTCAGAGTGAATCGAGTGGGCTCCATATCTTGGTCAGTGGTGACCTTGATGGCGGCCCCGACTGACCCAAACACTGACCCCTCCATGCAATTGCAAGTAATTGCACTTGAACGTGATCTACGGTTTTCTACACCCTACATAACCGCGCGATGCACTCGCACTCACACACACACACACACACACGAGTCTTCAAACTTGCGCGACGTCGACCGTATTTCTCGTTTTTTACTCTCGAAGATTATTTTTTTGCCATTTTATCCCGAACCGCGATGGGTTCATGAGAAACCGTATGTTCGCAAAATACATTAACATTATGCACAGGTCAATACGACTGTCCGTGAACCTGCCACAATATATAAAAAGTCCGCGCTTCGCATACTTAAGGTGCACTTAAAAATAGGATATCTGTACAGGGTTAGCCATGAGAGACTACCCGTTTGGAGATTCAAACAGAATCTGTGCAAAAAACTGGATGATTTCTTCGCTGGAGGAACCACTATGCCAATGGGTATTCATTGGATATACTCGTATTACAAGCTTGTTAAAAGTCATTATTTTTAAGCCATACTAAATTGTTATTTCAATCATAACAGCTCTGATGCAAGACACGCCATTTAACAAATAATGCCCTTCTACCTCACAAAGCTATACTTTCCAAAAGGCCTGCTTCAAAACCCGCAAGCTACTTGACCATTAGTTTCATACCTCAGGTCCAGGCTGATTTTAAAGTCAAGCATGAGGCGTATAAAATGTTGGAGGCACCACGGGCGTTAAGTACATAACGTCCACGGCCGGCGTACATCCCCCGAGCCATCGACCATAACGATAAAATTCAAACCCCTCTAGGAGATTTCTCTCCGAGATATTGAAAGAACTGTGAGATTTTCTTTAATGATTCTTTCCCAAAGGTCACTTCAAATCGGTCCCCTAAAATTTTCTGATTATTTAATATCTTACACAAAGTGTGACATGTAACTTTTCGTTTCCGAACGGAACAAACATTTGAGTTTTTTATTTTTTCAACACTTGATTATTCAAAAAAATTAATAAATTGATTAGTGAAATCATTTTGTATTGCAGTAAGATGGCTTTGACTTCTACTGTCAACTTGAAAGCTGTAAGAATTACCTTCAGTTTTTAAGTGGACAGTTGAAGTCAAAGCCAACTTACTGCGAAGCAAAATTATTCCACTGATCATTTTATTGATTTATTACAAAACATTGAAAAACATCACTAAACAATTTTTGTTCTCAACCAAAAGTTTCCCTTCCGTGACATTTCACGGCTCAGCTTTTCCACATCTATATACAAGCTAGGCTATGCATCATTTTGCGGTTTCCTTAGTACATACAGAGTGCTTAAAAAGAACCCCGCACATTCCTTATGGGATCTGGCTCCTCGGGGAATTTGGCTTGAACTCTGATATGTTGTAGCCCTTGTTGAGGTGATCAAACTTTATCATTGCGCAAATCCTCTAAACTCAACGGTTCACGTTCTAGAGGGGGTGGAATGCCCATAGTCACAGAACTAATTTATTGCAATTATGGGCTTCAATGGGCAAGAAGTGGATCTATTTTGACGCCACGAGGTGGTTCTAGGGTTATACCTGCTATAACTTTGAACTGGTCAAAATATTTCATAGACCCCTATTTTCAGAACATTTTTCTAGCATTTCGAAAAATGACTGAAAATTCAAAGTTGAATAACGGCCAAAATAAACTGGGAATTTTTTTGAATTTCTGACACGGTATGTTCAAAGTGCTGTTGATCAAGTATTTCTTGCGTATCGACACCTAAAATCTGGCGTTCGCCCTCCAATAAATTATGAACTTTTGCTCTGCGCTATTGGAAATAAATTGTTTTTTGTTAAGTTGAAATGAATTCCTACTATTTTAGCACCATATCAAGGAAAGGGTGATACATGATACATATTCATCCCTTATATCTACCCACCTTATAATACCTATGACCTAGTAGTTTATCCAGAAATGATTAGTTCAACTTATTCAACTAGAAAATGTTTAACGAGTGCTTCCACTGCCAATTTGGGAGAAGAAACTATCAGTGTATAGGGGCTATAGGGGTGAGGGATAGACATATGAGATCAATATGGACCAACTTTTTTCAACACATAACATGTTACAGTCGTAGAAACTTATTTTAACTTATCAATAAACAATTTATTTCTAAAATGGCAGAGCAGAAGTTGATAATTCAGTGGAGGGTGAACGTTAGATTTTAGGGGTTGGTTGGCAAAAAATAATGGATCAGCATCACTTTGAACATACCGTGTCAAAAATTCAGAAGAATTCCCTGTTCATTTTGGTCGTTATTCAACTTTGAATTTTCAGTCTTTTTTCGAAATGCTAGGGGTGGTTGTAAAAATGTCCATGAGATATTTTGTCCACCTCAAAGTTATGGCAAGTATAACCCTAGTACCACCTCGTGGCGTCAAAAGAGATCCACCCTTTGCTCATTGGAGCCCATGATTGCAATAAATTAGTTCTGTGACTACCGGCATTCCACCCCCTCTAGAGGGCGAACCGTTGAGTTTAGAGGATTTGCGCAATGATAAAGTTTGATCACCTCAACATATCAAAGTTTGAGCCAAATCTCCCGGGGAGCCAGATCCCATAAGGAATGTGCGGGGTTCTTTACGAATTTTCTCAACGGAACGGTGTACCTAGAACTATACGGTAGAACTGTGTAGCCATCTGTTCTACATCGGTTGAGGGCAAACAGAGTTGTTTGGATGCATTTTTGAAAAAACTAGTCTTCGTAGTTAATTTTTGTAGGCTTCACAAACGGTTCTATATACCGTACTGTTGAGGAAAGTCGCGAATTTTTGAGCATCCTGTATAGGTAATAAACATTGCAGCTCCCTGACGGTGGGAGACCCTGAACTGTACAAAGCTCGACCGCTTTGACGGCGCGAAGAGCACCAAGATCGTCACCAGCTCAGCACCGCACACACACAGAAGAAGATTAGAGGGCATTGTGTTTTGTTTTTTGAACATATCGCCATCCCAGCAGCACGAGCAACATAACAAAACGTTTAAGTGCAAGTGCAACAAACTGCATGACCCCTCAAATATAAATCGCACACAGCCACACACATACTCACACACATCGTCTTGCACAATGGCCTCTCCTTATGCACATACACGCATGTGACAATGACCATATACCATAATTGGCATCGGAGCACTCTTCTTGTGCCTAAATTCCCATTTCCTTCCATAATTACATAATACACGGTGGGGCTTTATTGCCGAATTTCGGAGACAATTGGCGGTTTCCTGGCGTTCACTGACCCACCCTTCCCGCGTGTTCGATTTTCCCGCCGAAATCCCCGTTCGTCTAGGTGTTGGCACCACTGAACTGCTGTCTGCTCTAGCGCACTCGGTCACAGCCTACTCTAGTTTCTGTCTCGCCTAGCAATCCTAGCATCTAGGAATGCCTTTGTCACTTGTCATGAGATCTCAAGGTCGGGGATCTGTCAAACAGTTTTTCTATTGCTCAAGACAAATGGGCTCTTGCTTCATCTTTAGTCCAGTCACTTTCTGTCTTTCTTCTTCGGAAAAATTAGTAGAAGCCTGAAATTTCGTACACGCATTCCTTTGATTGTCATAAATGGCCTGTAAAAAGTCCCCTAAAATCCCAGCTCAGGAACTTCGAATAATCGCCATCAAGTGTTGAAAAGTCGTTTTTTCGGCGAAGAAGTCATTTCTTCATTACAAGTTTGTAATTGAGTGATTGCGTATCATGATCTTAACCATCACCATACACTATTTCTACTTTTGCACAGGTGGCGGATCTAAGATGGCTGTCAATAAGTAAAAACAGTTGACTGTCTTATTTCCAAACGTGGCAGACCTAAAAAATGTCTGATGATTGCATTTTATTTATGACATGATTTGTTATGGAAATACCAAGTTATACTTCATTATAATTCAATATCTCAATATTCAAGAAATCACTGATTTATTGAAAAAAAGTTGAACTATGAAATTTTTTTAATTTTTTCAGAATATTTCAAAAACGGTCGAAGATATTTTGGAACGGTTCACAATATTTTCGTGAGCATGAAATAACGAATATACAGGGTGTCTCAAAACTCGCGCCTCAGAGAAAATGAGGCAAAACTAGACGGCAGTCGGATGTGTAATACCGAGGAAAAAAAAATCTACCTCAAATGGTATTCGAGAAAAGACAAGGTTGAGTTTACCAATCAGAGACCTGCACCTTTGAGGTGTGTTACCTTAATTTTAAGTTGCTAGGTTTCCTTTTATCAACAGTGAGCTAAACATTTATTGCAAAATAACAGGCAGCTGGTATTACTTCCGAAACTTGGCAACCGGTTAAATTTTGCAAAACCTCAAATTGACTTTCCGGGATTGGTAAATTCAAAAGATTCATGACGCCTTTATGCAAGCAGCAATAAAAAAATTTCTCCCGCTTTCTGGGAACCTATTGTGGTCGGCACATGTCAGTGTTCTCTGGGGTTTTGAGACACCCTGTATAGGGTGATTTTTATGTCTCCAGCTATTTTGGTTTCTGAAGATTTTTTCCTTCATTTCTATTCTCGACGCATTTTTTATTACCGTTATTTATTTTGAAGAAATTACCACAATGCAAAAATTATTTGCACACCATGTTTTTACTAGTTTTTGATTAATTGTGAATGTAGTTGCAGGGTAAATACCAGCTATACCTGAGTAAACGCCGTATTTGGTAGATTGAGAGAACTTAAAAAAAAATCTCAGGAACCGAAACAGCCGGAGACATTTAAATCACCCTATATATTCATAATTTGATGCTTACGAAGATGATGTGGACGGTTCTGAAATATCTTTGATCAATTTTGAAATATTCTGAAAAACCTGAAAATTTTCCACAGTTCAACTTTTTTCAATAAATCAGTGATTTCTCTAGATATTGAAGTAGAACATTGTATTTTCATGATAAATTATGTCAGAAGTGAAATGGAATCATCAGACATTTTTTAGGTCCGCTAAGATTAGAAATAAGACAGTCAACTGTTTTTACTCCTTGGCCGCCATCTTGGATCCGCCACCCACGCAAAAGTGGAAATAGTGTATGGTGATTGTCGAGATGGTAATACGCAATCATTCAATTATAAAAAAGACAATCTTGCAATAAAGAAATGACTTCTTCGCCGAAAAAACGACATTTTAACACTTGATGGCGATTATTCGAAGTTCCTGAGCTCGAATTTTAGGGGACTTTCCACAGGTCATTCAAGACTATCAATGGAATGTGTGTACAAAATTTCAGCCCACTACTAATTTTTTCGAAGTTGATACGATTTTTTTAACATAATGACTGGACCATTTGATTTTACGAACATCGCTTTTTACGAACAACTTGAACCAAAATTAGTTTTGAGGCTTCGTTTTCGAGATATTTGAATCTGAATGTTTAAGAAACATCTCAAAAACACCAATTTCAAGAGCAAACAAATTTAATTTTCTGAAAAGCTCCTGTTTCTCAGCTAAAATAATGGTTTAGCCAATTTGATTTTGATTCCTGAGCTCTTAAAAGTGGGAATGGTGTTTTTGAGATAGTTTTTGAAAACTACTCGAGTAAGTTTTCAAAAAGTTGAATCGTTCAGCTCTTGAAAATTTTTTGGAATTTTTTTTTCTTCGAGCAATTGGATCCAAATATCCCCGGAACGAAGCCTCTAATGAAAATTAGTGAGGAGTAATTTTTTTCTTTTACATCGATTGTACCGTATGATAAAAAACTTTTCTACTTGCGGTAGGCTGTGGCCTGGTCATTGGCAGGCAAACGAGGCTGATTTTGGCCAAGCCACAGCCTACTGCAAGTAGAAAAGTTTTTGATCATACCAATAGGTATAGGCATTTCAACAGAAGAATCGGTGACGTAGAAATTGAGGGGATAAATGGAAGAACCCCTAATATCCACGCCACTGGAGGAAGGTGTCAAGATCCGTCACTGCCACTTTCTGGTGTTCACATGCGTTCGACAATCACGTGTGCAAAGTTTGGGGCAAACTGCTTCAACGGTATGAAAATTGTCTGGAAAAAACGATATTTTACTTTGATCTTTAAAGGGCTGTATCAGTTATTGAACTTTATTCAACGAAGTGCTTTGGAGAAAGTCCAGTTATTTTTTGATGCACTCGTCTCTGTGATCAAACAATGAACATCCTCTATGAAGGACCTACCTAGATGTCGTATTAGATGGTCACAAATCTGTTAAGAGATTTGTTAGATTTGTCCCAATTTCGGTACCAAATATCCAGAGGGTCACCTCCAGCTGCATTCGGACAAAACACTTGTGTCACATTTTTGACAAGACGTCATTTTGCTATATGACACATATACAAATGTAATATAAATCTCATTATGAATATCTCGTAACCGAAAGACCGTCTAATAGTGAATTTATGCATGGAAATTGAAAATTTAAAATTAAGGATTCTCTTAATTGAAGATCCAAGATTCAAGTATCCACCAATTGGTTTCCATGTGACCATTTGTACATAAAACCTCGCATAAAACTTCAAATTCAAAATTTAATTTGATATTTGAAAAGTTTTGGTTTACTTTCGACTTGTTATTTAGGGAATTAAATGGCCTCAGCTTGCTCGAAAAATAATGGCCACAAGTGGTCAAAAGTAGGGGAAAAAAGAGCAATATTTACGAAAAATGATAAAATTAAGGAGGAAAGTGCCGTACGTTTTTTCAGGAAGTAGGTATACGTGTGATTTTCTAGTTACTACTTCTCTGGCCTCTAAAGACACTTAAATGCTCTGGTACCAATTTCAAAATGGCGTCGTTCCAAAATAGCGATTTTGGATTTTGATACACTGGAAAAGTTTCTAAAGGATTGCTGGGATATTTTTTGACGAACGAAAAATAACTGTTTTATAATTTTGAGAGACGTAGACAATTGAGTACAGAGCCGTTTTTTGGAAAAGTTGTCAACAAAAAAAAAACAATTTCACATAATTAAAAAAACGCTTTTTCTCAACTTTTTAACACACTCAGTACACCGTATTAAAACAAAATTGAGTTTTTATCTTCATTTTTGAGGGAGAAATCCTCGAAATAATTTTGGCCTGCTAAGATACAGTCTTAAGTCTGAAGCTTCGTCTGCGAAGCAGAAATGGCAAATTTACGTGAAGCTGACAAGAGCTGATCGAGATCTAAACTGCAATGTTGTTGTGTTCTCGTAGAACTACTTGAAAAAAAATTAGGTAGTCTATTAGGCTCCGTGATATTCAATTAGCCATTATTCTGATTGTGGCAGACTATCTGCGATAACAATCTATAAAAAAAACTCAAAGTTCAATTCAGTTTTCATAAACGTTAACCTCTTTTTCGCCATAACCGGCTACGTTTCCCAGTTTCAGCATTATTATATTATTTGTAAACTGCAAGACAAAGTATTCATCTAATCACTAATCATCTCTAACTTGTACTACTCAACTGATAAGGAATCGTTATTATGTAAATAAGTACATGAATATAAATTATAAAACTTGCGAAACGCCAATAAATGAACGATTCTACTTTTCTATCGATGCAGAATTTTGCATGATGCATGTTCCATGAACTCTTCCATTTATTCATAAAGATGGGGGGGCTGGCCCCCTAGCGGCCCTTCGCCCCCATCACAATCGATACGTGCGGCATGTGTGTGTGGCATAAGAAACTGCATTTTTGCGCCAATAAACAATGTGTGCGTAACGTTTCCAGGAATAATAAACATTTCAATTATGTATAATTTCAGAGCCACAAATTGCGAGTGGAACGTTGCACATGCACGCGATGCGACCCCCATGCATCGGCCGTGCATATGTACAGGGAGGAGGCGCGCTTTTTTCAGGGGTTTCCCCATCAGAGCTGGCTTCGGCGGCAAATAAGAGGAGCGTATACCGAGGCAGGCGGCCTTGACTCAAGGTTGCTGTTGATTTTTCGTGTTTTCGCAAAGTTGCACTCGGTCCTGCCATATCGCAGACTCGAAGGACCAAAAATGGGAGCCGGGAGCCCAGCACTGTTTACGTGGTGCCAGTGGCGTACCTAGCGTATTTGACACCCCAAATACGCAGGGGCGGACTACCTGTGACACCCCCCCCCTCAACCTACCTAGAGAATGAGCTCAAGACTGCGTAGTGCTAGTGACACCCCCTGTCCCGAATTAGGCAATTTTGAGCCCTCAGATTTTTAGGATCGAAAAATCGCGGCCAATTGGTGACATGGTATTTTTGGACATAGAAAAGACATTTCTCGGCAAAGCGGAAAACACTACGAAGTGACTAATGCGAGAAAAAAGCGCCGCAGTCGAAATTTTTTCGGAAGAGGGGTCTTCACCAGCTTGTTTTGCACCATAAAAGGCCTTGCGTTCCAGTTTTGTATACTCCTTTTGCACCACGAATAATCAACACTGACACCCCCTTACAGTTGGTACCCGGTGCGGACCGCCCCCCCCCCCCCCCCCGTTGGTACGCCACTGCGTGGTGCATCCTCGCAAAGCCATTTTGTTTTGACGTTTATTGGACAAATGACAATTGGCTGTAGCCATCTAACCACGCGGTAACATTCCAAACCAATCACTTTTATACTTGATGTGTACCTGTGTACCTAATTGCAACAAATTAAAATGAAGATGGCGGCGGAAACATGAAATCCTGCCTTAAAATAAGGAAGTCTTATACGATACTAGAGTAGACTCCTATTATACAGTGAGGGGCAAAAGTATGGAACAAATTCACTATAAAATTCGCTTTTCTTTTATCGAGAAATTCTGAAATCGAGAAACTGAAAAATATACAAGAATGCTAGCAAAGCGGACAAAAAGACGCCGCATTAGTAAAAATTTCAGGAAATTTGATGGCTATAGCTTCTAGCCCAGGCATTTTAACCATTTTCCAAAACCTGGAAAAAATAACGTAACTTTGAGGCTACTTTGAAACATTGATTTTATTCTAGACCTGTCTGTACTGTTTCCAAGATTGTAACGATATAAGCTGGAAACTCCAACTCAAAGATAAGTCACAAACCCACACAATTGTCGGAGCAGTCCCTCAAGAGCTTGCCGGATTGATATTATAGCGAAGCTGCTATGAACTTTTCTAGAGCTCTCCAAGACGAAACTTGGAAATGTACACATTTGTTGTTAAAAATTGTTTATGGTTGACGATTATTTCCAAATAGGTGTCGAGTCGAAATAAATCAGAGTTGATCAGCAAAAAAACTAACTCGACAGTTGAACCGTTTGGAAACTATGAAAGATTCAGCTACCGAAGGAAAGCGACCAAGAATAAAAGTTAAAAGAGAAACGAAAAATTACGCGAAAAGTTTGTTTTACTTTGTACCTTTGAGCGTCTGTTGTAACACTCTTAAAAAACACTTCAAGAAAAAATCTTACTTTTTGATTTGTTCCTTTATGATTCAACTGACACAGACCTCGATCCATATTACCGACAGATCATGGACACCGTTTTAAGTGCTCGATGTTTTTTCAGATCCAAGACTGAGACACGGCTGGCGAGGCCACGACGTCCTCCACTTCATGTTCTCGGACAGCATCACCAGATATCACGTGGCCAACGCGACGCTCTTCGTCTACGTGAAGGGCGCCGACAGGCGACCCCTGCCGGACGTCCTCATCGAGGTCTACAAGGTCTACAAGGCGCCAGACCATTCGAAAAAGGTCGTGTCGAAAAACGTCACCCAACCGTTCGGCAGGGGCGACTGGGTCAAGGTCGACCTGAGCACGACCGTTTCGGAGTGGTTCAAGAATCCCAGGGAGAACTTCGGCTTCATAGTCAATGCCACGGCCAACGGCAGGAAAGTGGTGATCACGGACACGACGGTGGACAATGGCGGCAAGGTATTACCATTGTTGTTTTACCATCCTTCTTATATTCCACCCTCGTTTATGCCCTTCTATCATTCAAGCAAAGGTTATAAGGTAAATTGTCAAAAGAATGGTAGATGTTCTTCGGTTCGCTTCCAATCTGGCTGAGTCTATTTGGGGAGGTCCGCAGCAACTGGAGGGACACATCCCAAAAAAATCTGGAAGTGTAAAGCTTGTGTTGTTTTATTTTCTGACTTCCCGTCCATGTTCTGAACTCGTGACGAAGTGCATTAATTGTTTTAAAACTTGACGTTTCCGCATCTTTAATAAGCTTACGAAATTTGATCTAAGAGTAGGTATACGTCGCAGTTCAACACGACCCAACAAAGACCGGCTTAACCTTCGTTGGCCAGAAATTTGCACCGCAAAAATAGCATTTTCTGGAAGCGCGTAAAGGTCGAACCAGAGCGAGTGAGAGGGAGAGAAACCGAAACGATAAAGAACTCGGAATAAATTGCCCGAAATTTCCAAATTCGTTTTTCCATTAGCTACGCGCCAAAAAGTTGACGTGACATATCGCGCTGGTATGGCCTGCCACGAGGCAGTGTGAACAAATTAGAACGTCAATTAGATTACTCGTTATCTAAACGGTGCTTGTATCTTGCGGAGGGTTAATTGCTTTGCAGCTTAGACAAGAAAAGTTCCGGGCCTTTGGCTAGCGCGACATGAATAGTGTTGAACTATAAATTTATTAATTTTAATTACAACTTTGTGCTCGGAATAATTTGGCGAATAATATACGACATTATCTCGAGATGAGTATGTTTGCACGAATTTTTTTTTTTTTTTGGTGTTTGTTTTGCTGGTGGTTTGAGTATTTTTGGTAAGGGGACAGATATGAGAGTGGCACGGTTCATGAACTTTTTGGACGCCGCTGGGCCGTGGAAATCGCGAGTTTCGTAAACTCAGTGGCGTGGACTCGGGAGAGAGGTAAACAAGATGTAAGCTTTTGATACGACTTTGGACCTTGTCGATGTTGCGACACACCTCCAATTTGGCCGCCTTTTGGGGAATGAAGTGAATAAACACGGTTGAAGCTAAAAGCAAAATAAGGTCTCAATTACAAAACTTTCAAAATTGTTCCGTATCTTTACCACGTTTCACCGTAAAGAATGAGGTATCTTGGTAAGATGATGTAGTAACCTTGGCTGTGTATGTAACTAGATGTGCACGTAAGGTTGGCAGCAACGATCAGGCAATTAGACAGATTATAGAAAAGCAAGAAGCCGACAGAAAATAAAACCCGCTGACTGAACAGAAACGTTTTAATAAGAACCTCGCCCATAACCGGCCATCCGGAAACACCACAGATGATTCCAACTGGAGCAGACCTCAATCACTAACAAGAGCACGAAGTTCAACTGACACAGACCTCACTCAAACTTTTTCTACCAGCTTTTCCGCTTTCTTGTTTCTTGCCAGTTGCACTTGTTTCCTGCTTTTCTGAGCTTTTATTTCTAAATTTCATCTTGATAGTATCAAGTACCTACCTATCTTTCTGTTTGTTTTTTTTCATTCGCTAGTTTGTTTGAGTCAGAATAAACGCAGTAGAAAAAGATAGAATAAGGGTAAATGAATACCTAGCGACAGCTGAGGCTAATTTCTGGTCTTTGGTTGCAGGCGCCGTTCGTGGAGGTGTCCACAATGGAGACGAGGCGGCGCATCCGACGCAGCCTCGGCCTCAACTGCGACGACGACATGAACGAGTCGCTGTGCTGCCGCTACCCCCTGCTCGTGGACTTCGAGGCCTTCGGCTGGGACTTCATCATCGCCCCCAAAACTTACGACGCCCACTACTGCGCGGGCGACTGTCCCTACGTCACGATGCAGAAGTACGCCCACACGCACCTGGCCAAGATGGCGTCGCCAAACAGCACCCAGCCGTGCTGCGCACCGCGCAAGATGAGCCCCATCTCCATGCTGTACTTTGATCCGCACCTCAACGTCGTGTACGGCAGCCTGCCCGGCATGGTGGTGGACAGGTGCGGGTGTTCGTAGACGTTCCCCAAACAGAAGAACCGATGAACTCTTTTTATGAACAACCATAAATGTACAGTGAACCATGGACGATTGTTGTTTTGAAGAAGAAACAGACAAGTATTTATTGAACAGAGACAAAAACAGTGCTGAACTGATGACTCATCAATGTCACCCACTTTCTGTCCCCCCACCCCTCATCGTGCGTCTTAACAGTGAACTATAACAGTAGTGTTCAAAGAGTCACTCGTGAAGACATTGGGTTGTCGGATACGGAACTGGAACTGTTTTCTCTAGATCTCAGATACGAGGCAAATCATCACATTTTTTAGCAAAGTCCAAACGAACCCTGAACATACGAGCGATTGTCCAGTCCAATTTGAATAACCGACCCGAGTTTTGAAATGATAAAGCTGGGTTTTTTATCTTCGGTCTGCCAACGTTCCTTTGCAGCCATTCTGCAAGTTCTTGAAATCTCAATCGACTTTCCAATTTCCAATCCAATCCAATTTTGTCTTGCAAAAATTTAGTTGCAAGTCTTTGAGATAAATCTCTGAACAGGTGGAGCAAAAATTTTAGCTGAGTCAAAATTTTGATCTAGTAGCTTGGAGCCTACTACTGTCAGATCATGAAAAACATCACTTTGGTCAAGTTTGGGATGTCAGTCTAAATTTAAAATGAATTTTGTGCTTTCCTTCAGGCAAATACGCCTGAATTATAATAACTCTGTAAAGCAGAAACGAACAAAATGAAAACAAATTTTTCACAACTTCGAAGGACCAAGACTTCCAAATAAGCTTCATCCCCGAGCAAAAAAAAAACAGTTTCCTACTCACATGATTTTTCTTGATTCGGAGTTCATCTTTTTTATTCAGATATTAATCACCCGGTACATATTCGCTCATTTTCAGCAAAAAAATGGTAACAAAATAATCATGAGTAAAAAACCATGTGAATTAAGAAGAATCAAGGCAAAAGACTATCGTGATGTTTGATGTTTCTCGAAATGACATTGGATACAATTTAAAAAACAAGGAAACATTTTTCTCGTGACATTCAAAAAATGCAATCTTTTAAATTTGTTGCAAATTCATGGATTCCAAGAGACAGAACGCAACATGATAAAGTTACTTAATCGCTTCTCAAAATATTGGGGAAGTCCGAAACTTTTGAAAAGAGTGACACATTGAAAGTCAAAAAGTACTTAATAAAAGGTTCTTAGCGCAACTGCGTCGGAATGTCATGACAAAAGCGCAAAATAACCTGTTCTAGCCAATCAGGTTGCTGTATTTGACAATTTGCACCACTTCATCAACTACATTACATTAGCATACATTTGTACATTTTCACAGCCACCACCACAACAAATTATTGAAGTAATTTTGACATTCAAGACGTATAAAACAATACAGTGGATGCCAGAGACATCCTGATTTTTTTGTGACAAGTCTTAGGGCGTTTAAAAACTTTTGAAAATGTGTTTGAGGAATTGTTGCCAAAAAAAGATGACATTTTTTTTAAATTTTGGAGTAACTAGTTGATGGTGATTCCTTCAAAATCTCAAAAGCTATTTTGGAGTTGATTTTTTTCAAATTAAGTCCCTAATTTCTTGTTCAGAAAAATTTCAAATTTGAGCAGTTCAGTTTGTCTGCAACATTAAAATTTGTTGCTCAAAAATTCTCTAAAAATCCAAAATTATTCAAGGAATTGGGAGAGGATTCCATGGACCAAAGACATGGCAACAACGCAAAGGTTCTAGCATAATTATCATACTTTACGACCAGAAATTCAGCTTCATACAAAAAATTCATCGGGAACGGCAAAGACTGGACTGGACTTTTTCCCTAACGTCCCCTCCCCTTACCCCTCACTATTGTAAATATTTTGTATAAAATATGTGATATGTGTAGTCTAAGATATTTTTTTAATATTTATTTTTGTACATTAGCTAGCAAACATTTTTTAAACGATATACTACCAGTGATAAAGAGTTGAAAAGAAAAAAAGAAAAAACCAACAACGAAAGCGTGATAAAATTGGAAATGCACAAAAATGCCTTATAACTAGTGAAAAAATCGTCGGCAAAGAAGGAAATGCGAGGAAAAATATTTTTTGGGGAGTTTGTGATATTTTATTCAAAATTCTAAAAAAGACTGCGCTAAAATTTATCGAAAAAAAAACAACGTCTTCTGTAATTCTATCTCTCTACTATTTCATGAGATCTCTCTTGTCCGCTGCTTTATAAGTGTCTAAATAGCTGAGAAAAAGGCAGTATTCATATAAGTAACTAATATTTAGTTTCTCTCTTACCCTCTCTGTCTTTCTCCCTCAAGTTTTTAGTTACTTGTATTCTGTCTATTTTTGTTTTTTGAGTTATGAGTATTGCATAACTAGATGTCTTGTGTGTTGCTTATTTGTAATAATTGTAAATTTAGAGTAATTGTAATAATGTTAGACTTTTGCAAAATAAACAAAATATAAATTGGTCTAGAGTGTTTTAATACCGTTTATCTACAAGCGTTAAATAATACCCGTCACTTTTAGCACGTCGTCATGGGCGACGTGAAAAAATGATGATTCTGCGCATTCCTGTCATATTTTCAATAAATTCTGACATTTACCAAACATTTCAAAGACCATTGTAGATAAAATCCTGTACGATACACGCGTTAAAAGTGTCTTATTTTGTTCGCGGGGTTGCTCTACTCGCTAATGCTCGTTTCGCAAGCGTCCCCGCTCACAAAATAATACCTGTCACTTTTAACACTCATATCGTAAATAGCTATTATGATATAGGACGAGCGAAAAATAGCACTGCCTTGATTGTAATATTCAATTTTTATTAATGACCGGGTTGACATGTCATTTGTCAGTGTCATTAAGATTACTATTGGTAAGTGGACGCTGCGCTGTGAACAAAACGATTAGTTTGCCATAAGCTCGGTAGTCGGTGTACATTTAGCAAGGCAATTTTTCTTTTCACTCACTCGATACAATGTGTGATGAAGAAAGAATTCAGGCCAAATTCATTATTGCACAAAGTGCAGCCGAGTGCAGTTTTTATTGCGCCAACTGTTTAAAATAATTTTCTTCAGTCTGGACCTGCAATTGGCCCTAATTCGGCGTGTGAATTTTTTTTCGGCATCGCACCCGCCAAAGATCAAAATCAAAGATCACAACATCCTGAAAGACAAAGACCCATAAGCCGAAATGTTACATAATAATTAAGGTCATTCCGTTGTGTGTGCGAGTGTCGCGAAAAATGCCGTATATCAAGTATGCCACGTCTGGAATTACCGACTATATTATGTCACCCTGACGGTAATGTATGTGAATAATTATAAATATTATTGTTTAAACTATAAATTTCGGGCTCACCATGTATCTAGTTTCAGAAGAAGAAGTATTGCCGATGGAAGAGAGGAAAAAAAAAGTATCAGGTGGAGACCCCTTTGAAACTGGGTGAAGATGGGTGGCGCGGTGCACAAAGTTCGTTATTTTACCTGAAGTGCAGGTATTCTTAATTGGAAAGGTGAAAAAAATTCCACCATAACCGGCTGTTATGTTTACACACACACATGGCCATTCTTCGAGTTTTTTGTGTTTTATTTTTTTTACAGAGTTAGAGGTACGATTTTAATGATCGGAGCCAAGGCTGTCGTATTTTTAGAAATGCATTTTTACGACTTTCTCATGGTTTTATAGATCTGCTCTTGCATCTCGAACGATGCAGAGGCAATGACTCTTTCATCTTTATTGGCGTCTATTTACACGAATCAGGGCCGCACTCGCATGGGTCAATTTTCTCTTGTTCAAAAACAATTGAGTACCTATTACTAGGTACTAGGTACTACAAAATTAAATTTTTGAAAAAAAAAGCAAAACTGCTTTTTGATCATAATTATCAAGGGTACCAGGGCAACGATCGAATAGTTGCAACAATTATTGCAGTTGACAATAATAGGGTAGTGACCACCATCAAAAAATATAAAAAAAAATCATACTAATCGAATGTAGACCCTTAATAACAAGACTACGTTTCGTGAAAATCCGAAAAAAAAGTTCCAAGTGTCTCAAAATCTGCCTTGAAAGTGGCTACTTTTGCGAACGATTTCAAATCTACCCAGCTGTAAGGCGGGCTGTGACGTTTCAATCTTTTGACAGTAGTGGGGATGACCCCACCTCTGTTGCCTGTGTGTCAGTGTTGACGTTGACGTTTGCCAGCATAACATAACCATTGAAGTCTGATGTAGTTTTGAAATATTCATAAATTATGAAAGATTTTACCAACTTTCCATATTTTCAAGCCAAACAACTTAACAACACGAATCACCGCACAGAAACACAAAGCGTTAACAATAATATAACAATCAGCTGTTATGAGCGTTGACGGGTTGACGCTAGTGCTTTTTGTAGTAAGTTCTGTAGTGTTGTCAAGCCTGCTTCTCCGCATATGAAAGATTGTGACGTCATCGCGCCAAATTTGAAATGATCAAAAACTTTCATAATTTTTTTTACCAAGAAAACTCACGAAAAAAAATCTGTCAACTATATAGCGTCACTTATCGAGGAGTGAACTTTGAAAAAAAAATAATGAAAAAGAAATCGGTCACTACCCTATTGTGATCTTCCAGGCCTTTCTTTGAAGGTAGAAAAAATACAACAAGTACCTATATCCCATACACTTTCTATTTTCAGTAGAATGACTTTTTGGAGCAAAAATAAAGTGACAAGCTGGAGCGCTATGAGAATACGGCCGTTGGCCGCTGATAGTTTCGCTCCAAAACTTTGCAGGTGCCGTCAGCCGTAGTCGTAGCCCCCCATCAGCTTGTCACTTCATTTTTGCTCCAAAAAGTCATTCTACTGAAAATAGGAAGTGTATGGGATTTTTATGTTTATCTCCTTTTATCTTACAAAAAACAAAATGCAAAAAAAAAGACTTCTGGTAGGTAGCTGTATTGAATCCACTGTTCTTTGTTCAGAGCAGAGCAATAATCCCTAAGTTCGATTTATAACTCGATTTTAAATTTTAGTCGCAATTTAAGTCGCAATTTTAATCGCAATTTTAACGAAGTTCGAAGACACGATTTTCTTTGTACCTTTTACCGAAATAAACCTCTAACCCGATTTCAAGCACAAGACACAATCGCAACGATTTTAAGAAGTTGGCCAACATCCCTTTTGCGATCCGATCCTTACGATCGGCCAAGAAAAATCAAGATCATAATTATCAAGATTAGCGAAAATGAACACAGTAGTCCTCTTGATTAGCAAGGTTATGTTAGGGGGGTTTCTGGTGATTTTTAGTTTTCTTCAGAGAATGTAAATCGCACAAGCCACACCTGTACTATCCATGATGAGTGACCACTGGCAATAATTAACAATTACTGATGCTAACCTCAAAGGTACAAATACTTGTGCTGTTATTTGTAAGGCTGACAGGTGGAGAAACTCTGGATAATACTAGTTACACTATAGTGACAGGCAAGTTTGCCCAAAGTCCCTAGGTTTTCTACCTCTGCATCATTCCTAGCTTTCGACCGACCTAAGATGAATATTATGCTTGATCGATCCAATTTGTAAAGTGCGATTAAAATTGCGACTCAAATTAAAATCGAGTTGAAAATCGCACTTAAAGGGCGCTGGTCGATTTTTGTAAAATGCGCTCGCGCTTTTATGCTAAATAGCCTTATTTCTTAACAGAAATTTCTCGTTGTGTTCGTAAAAATATTATTAAAATAATAAAAGTAATTCTTTATCTGTCATGTTGTAACACTGACGTTCTAATAACTCTTCAAGTTTGAAGTACCTGAAAGATTTTAACCAAATTTGGTTTATAGTAAGGGTTTAACACAAGAGCTTGATGAAACTCGAGGAGAAATCGGTACCTGTCAAAAAATGCAAACTTCACAGAAAAAATACACAAACATGTTCACAAATCAGAGTACGACCGTTCTTGAATCAAAAATCGTTATAAGCGATTGGTGTGGACTTCCTAAAAAAAGAATCAGAAATATTCTGCGTTCTTTTTTAAAAAAATTGCACAAGTCAAAATGATCATTTTGGGTCATTGGAGCAGACGACGTGACATAATAACATCCCTGTTGATATGTCATCCCGTAGCCTAAGGAAGACTCAATTAGGTATCATCAACTTTGTTACGTCGTTTTCTGCTTCTATTTGTTTTTGGTACTACGTTTTTTGCCTTTCGAGTGGTCTTCGAAATTGTGTTAGTTTGAAGCCAGAAACCGCCTATTCTGCCGGTTTATTTGGCAAACGTTGGATCATTAGGGTATTGGAACCCGAAGTAGGTATTGTTTCACCATCTGAAAAAGTACAACCACACCTGGCGCATCAAACGAAACTGTCTGTCACCTGGAGGTAAAGTAAGGACTGATTTGGTTTCTCTTCTTTGTCATCTTTCCGAGTTGTAGTCGACACTGAGTTGAGTGAATTGTTGTAGGTTTCTTCCTTCACCCACCACTCAGTTTTTCTTTACGTGATGAGTTTTCTACGATCAAGTTCCCGACATCTCTATTTTCCTGTCATCCCGTTTTAAAGTCTGGAGATTTTTCCAGCAAGCCGTCATGCGTCATCGTCAACGTCATTGACATCGTCGCATTTACGCAGCAGTGAATTTTCCGAGTGACTCCTTCCTTGGAAAGGGAACGATCCAACGAGAACCCCGCTTTGGTTTGAGGGCAAGATTTTCCAAACCGCCCGGCGAATCCTGTCGCACTAGCGTGGACCCCATCTTCTTCGACACCGAGTCTAGCCATCGCCCGCACTCTGAAAGTCTCAGCGTAGGACAAATTGTCGATCGCGGCCGTCAGGAAGCCGTCACCGTCTGTACAGCTTTGCGTTTTGGTCAAGTAAGCGGCGAAATCTTGCCTATTTTGTTGCTTTATTCTCCCTCTATTACTTGTGTTTCATTGAAAATGCGTAAACGATAATCATTCTTCACGTTGATATTTGGCTGAACACTACTCGAGTACCGTTCTAAAAAAATACAGAAGAAAAATAGATTGACAGTTGTCAGGGGACAATAAAGGGTAAAATTAAAATCCAGTCTGCTCGCAATTGAATTGTTGCGATTTTCGACCATTCACCAAAAGTACATGCGCTTTGTTTGAATTACCATCACTCTCTATCTTTTGAAATCCGTACACAAATTTTGTAGTTTTGCCACCGACAGTCTCGTGGTACCTTATTGCTGGTGACTTTGAAATTAATGTAGATGTTATAGGGCGAAAGGTCTTAGTTTGACTTGTAAATCAGTAATTATCATTTCGAAGGGAAAATCTTGAATTAAATTCACAAGGTTTCATGTACAAAATTATTATTGTTTTTGTAACATTGTTGACGTATGAAAAAGAAGCCGATAACACTCTCTGGGGTGGCTTATCAACTTAGGTACCTACCGTGCCGTGTTAGATTCACCTCGGCTTGAATTGTTATCTGGCATTGTAAAAAATCGGTACCTACGCTTTGGAACAGATAACGTTCACTTTAATTCCGGCTTGTGCTGAAGCCGAGCTTCTTTTCAGAACGTAACATTAACTTTGTTGTGGCAATATTAGTCAACATATCAATCTCTTTCATTTCCTTTATTCTAGAATTAGCCAACCGGCACCTGTCCAGTGTTCATCTTCGTTAACTTTTGCAAATTAGTCATTGCTTGGTGCTAAAGATTGTTTTTTTTTGGGAATTCGGTCACAATACTGTGGCGCCCCCGATCATTCAAAGAACCCCGGCCTATCTCCTCTGATCAGCTGGCGGGCCGTGTTCCTAAATAAGACAGACCAATGGTAAGTCGCACCGAAAAGGCACGAGGCCTTTTTGACATGTAACAACTTTTTTTGGGAGTGTTGGGACAGGGTATTCCATTTTTATATGTCGTCCTTCAAGAAGGTGAGCATCAAAAAAATATGTACTTTCGCAAAAAAAATAATTGAAAAATAACGAATTACAAATTTAAAATATGTGACAAAAGTCCATATATGACCAGCTTGTGGGTATGTATCAATTTGCTTTGTGTACCAAATTTCGTCAAAATTAAGTAATTAAATCTGGAGTTATAATAAAAAACCATTTTCAAAACTCATTTTTGGAAGCCTCTATAGTGGCAATTCTGTAAAATTTAAAGGCCCATTAAAATTTTTAAAGGCGTCGGTCACCTAGGAACGATAAGAAATGGGCTTCACGATTGGCTGGTTTTATTTTAACGGCCTTTAAATTTAAACGGGTTTGATACAGAATTGGCCCTTATATCTGTTAAAATGCATTTCCGATATCAATTTTTTTATAGAAAGTTCACTTATTTCTTGATGCTCTATCACCTCCTTGAAGTACGACATTTATAAATGAAACACCTTGTATAAAAAGGGGCATTTCGGAAGAGTGTGTTTATTATAAAGACACTCAATCTGGCCTATTCTATATGGACATTGATTTGAGGCAACATTGATATCGTTACACTAAATTGTCATTTCAATAATGTCACACAATGGGAAATGTCAATTTGATGTCACAACATCAACATTGACTCAAGTGAATAGGAGCTCTGTGAATTTTGAATATCTCGCTCGTGTTAGCACCTTTATGCGGCAGTCGCGAACATTATGTTGTGTGAGGAAGATTGTCAGTAGTGAAGTTTATAAATTGTTGAAATTGACATTTTGCAGGTGGTATGATTATTCAAATGACATTGTTGTTATGGAAACAGATAACTTCCTGCAGTAAGTGTACAAAAAAATCGCAACTTTTGGCATTTAAGCAAATTCGCAGAGTGCCTATAGGCCCGATTTATACAAAACATCTCAATAAGCAAGAGACATCTGAAAGGAAAAACATGGTTAGCTAGTGGACTTCAAAGTGACGGATGTGTACAGGTGTCCTGCTTAGAGGTGTTTCCTTGTTTATTTTTGCTATTCTCAACAAAAATTTTTCATTTAAAACTTTTCTTGACCAGTTGTTAGTTTGCTTTTGGATCTGTAACCACATTTCCTCTACGTCACCAAAATAGAGTGTGGTTGAAAAAATATATTTTTTAATTGAATGACCCTGTTTTTTCCCATAATTATTTCGATGGACTCTTTCAAGCTGAGTTCAAAAACATACTTATTTAACGAATAACATTATAGTAAAGACAACAAACACAAAAAAAAGTTTTCAAATGTCCTTCACTCTTTTGTACTTATGCAAATATTATGCTACGACATTGTTATAAAAATTGGAATTATTCAAAAATTGATCTCTTCCCTAACTACCTCTTCAAGGTGGTCCCTATTATTGATGTCTTGATTGTAGACTTTTTGTTTCAAAGCTCCCCAAAAAAAGTAATCAAGCGGGTTGAGGTCCAGACTTCAAGCTGGCCATGGAATCGTTCCACTTCTTCCACGTAGAATATCGATGAATAAGGAAGTCTAGAACGACCCTTGCGTTCTGGGGAGGTGGTCCATCTTGTTGTCAAATGAAAATGTTTCTTTGGTTCATAGGTAGGTTGTCGGATAAACTTTCAATTTTCCCAAGCAGAAGTTGTGCATAAGTTTGTCCTGTAAGAGTTCCTTCGATAAAAACGGGACCAATTATTTCATTCAGCAAAATGCCACACCTATACGTTCACAGATTGACGACCTTGTCTCCTCATTTCTTCAAACAGTTGCTGGACAGGTAGGAATTTAAATGATTTCGGGCCATTTTTCTTCAATATTTTTCTTATTATGCTTTTGAAAACACTCAAAATATTCACAGCCAAACAAAGTGGATCTCTCTGATTTTCTTGAAAGTGCAGAAGGATCTCCAACTGTTTCTGCGATTCTCGAAAAACTTCTAATAAAACCCATCTTTATTCCAATGAATACCGCATTTTTGGAAATATGACAGCAAAAATTTACCAACATGCAAATAAGCTGTTGTTGCCATGTCAACATAGCAATCATGGCTTTCTTATGCTCAATTTGTCACCTAATAACCACGGGAAAGAAGAAACTGTGGTTTTGGGCTTGTTATCTTTATGTTATTTGTAACATAAATATACAGAGGAGTGCATAAAAAACGGCCACCGCTGTAGCATAGTTATTCCTTATCCGATCTTCAAAATTCAAAAACCAGTTTGAATGGTATACTGGGTAGTATTAATAAAAAATAAGCATAAGCATTTGCTGAGATTTTTGAGGAGTTGCTAAGCAAACTTTCCCTGGCAACGCCTATGAAATCCAACCAAATGCTTATGCTTATTTTTTATTAATACTACCCAATGTCTTCCATGATTCGACAGTGGAAAATATTTTTTTTGTCATGATGCTTCTGAGCACTGACAGTCAATTTTTGTTTTTCAAATGGCTACTATATTTTTTTTATTTTTTTCCGGACCTTACGCTTATTTGAACATAATGATGCATCAATATCACACTTTTTGTTATTAAACACGAAGAAAATAAATTGAACTGCGAAATTTTCACACATAACAGTAGCGTCAGAACACCCACGGTATGCACGCAATCCGGTAGACTGGGAGCAAAAAGATGTTCAAAAGCACATAGTAGGTCAGGCGTTTGGTTTTTCAAAATGTCAATGTCAAAATGTTTTCAAAATCCGAAAAAGCTGTCCGTCTCTAAGACTTGTTTATTCTCTATTTTTAGCTTACAATTTTATATATTTTCAAGTATGTATTGTGAAAATGAAAAATCAACAAGATCTTTTTTCCTGACAGGTCACAATACACACTTAGAAAGATATAAAATAATAAGCTGAAAATAGAGAATGAAGACGTCTTAGAGACGGACAGCTTCTTTTGGATTTTGAAAATATTTCAACATTTACATTTTGGAAAACCAAACGCCTGACCTACTATGTGCTTTTGAACATCATTTTGCACCCAGCCTACCAGATTGTGTGCATATCGTGGGTGTTGTGATGCTACTGTGATGTGTGAAAATTTTGCAGTTTCAATTTTTTTTCCTTCGTGTCTAATGATAAAATCTGTAATATTGATGCATCATTATATTAAGATAAACATAAGGAATCCAAAAAGAGATTGAAAAAATTGCCATTTGAAAAACAAAAGTTGACTATCAGTGCTAAAAGCATCACAATGAAAAAAATATTTTCAATAATTGAATCATAGAAGACATTAAACCGTTCAAACTAGTTTTTGAATTTTGAAGATCAGATGAGGAATAACGATGCTACATCGGTGACCGTTTTTTATGCACCCCTCTGTATGTACAGGGTGGTCCAGGTTATAGTAGCAATAATTCACCATACGATAGTTCATCAAAAACAAGGTCGACATGCATAATTTGATTTTTTTCTAAAACGCTTCCTAAGAGAGATAGATTCAAAGTTCGGTTTTCAAAATCTTTTTTTTTTGCAATAACTCTCAAGTCATCAAAGCGATTTTGACCAAATTTGGTACAAATACTTACGAAATAAATACCCACCACTTGACGTAGATAACTTTTGTCAAAATTATCCAGTGGCGTAGATACGGGGGAGCTGTTTTACTTCTCACGCCCTATTCTCTACGCCACTGAATATTTTTGGAAAACTATATATTCTTTTCGAGATCCTTGTTCAATTCAGAAAAAAAGTAAATTTTGTGAAATTTTGACTAGAGACTTGATTTTTGAGACATTTGGGTTTTAAACATGTTTGGGAAAACATCTTGAAATCGCCACTTTCCAGAGCCCAAATTGTTTTTTTTTTCTGGAAACGCCTCGTTTCTCCGGAAAAAATGGCAGTAAATCAACTTGAACGACCTAGAAAACTTATTTCAGTTGAAAAATCATGATCTTCCTTGGATTTTAATTTTTAGGCCTTCGAATGTCGCGATTTTGAAGCGTTTTCCAAAGTTTCAAACCCAAATATCTCGGAAATGAAGCCTCTAATCAAAATTTTACAAGAGTAACTTTTTTTTCTGAATTGAACAAGGAATTCAAAAATTCAAACAATTTTGACAAAATTCATCTACGTCAAGTGATGGGTGTCTATCTTTTAAGCATTTGCACTAAATTTGGTTAAAGTCGCTTAAATGACTTGAGAGTTATTGCAAGAAAAAGATTTTAAAAACTGAACTTTGAAGGGCCCTATCTCTCCTAGGAAGCGTTTTGGAAAAAAATTGAATTATGCATGTCGACCTAGTTTTTGATGGACCATCGAATGGTGAATTATTGTTACCATAACCTGGACCACCCTGTATAGGTAAGTGTTAGACATTTTTGAATCAGGCTTGAAAGGGTCTGTCGAAATATGAGAAAAAAATTGGGTCATTCTATTAAAAACAAAGTTTTCAACCACCCTGTATTTTGTTGACGTAGAGAAAATATGGCTAGGCTGCAGATCCAAGAAGCTCATAAAAAACTGACTTCGTTTTGAATGACGAAAATATTTTGAGAATTGTGGAAATAAACAAGGAAACAGCTTTGAGCCGGAGAGCCTGTACAAAATCAGTATTTTCGATAAAAGTACGCAATTCCAGGCCTAAGGCCGTGTTTGCTAAGAACAAGGCGAAGCCGAGGGGACATCGCTTGAGTGTCGAGCAACGTTTTACGTGATAGTTGCTCAGAATGGGGAAAAACTCGAATTTCTTGTAAATTTTGCCACTACTTTTGACAAATGTCAAACGTGATACATAAACAATAATATAATGGTATATTATTCAACAAGCGGGTAATGATTGCTTCTTACTCATGAGGATGCAGTTTGCCGACACGAGCCTTGGCGAGTGTCGTAAAGCATCCGAATGAGTTATAGCCTTTACTCGCGAGTAGAATACTATGCTTTATCCAGTCGTATTGAAAAATGCAGGCATGTATGCGAGTGATAATGCGTGCATTATTCAATAGGATTGGATAAAGTACATTACGTAACAAGAGTAGGTGGCAAGTAACATAATGTATATGACCATTTATATTGTGCATGCATAAATGAATGAAAGTTGCCCACGAGCGAGCGTAGCGAGCGAGTGCTGTACCCCCTGAGTGTTCAATTGGTTTAATACTCGTTTTATGTACATTGTACATAACTTTACCAAAGACCCCAATCCCAGAACCGGATCGATTGAGGAACTGCTCTGGAATTACAAGAGACAGATTTCAAGATTTGATACAAATCACTCGAAGTTTGCAACAGCTAGATTCAGAAGTTTCGGCGGCGCATCCTCCATTTTTGTAGATTTGTTGCTTGATCGATCATTGAAGTCTCTGTCCTACAACTAAAATTCTGGGAGCTGAACAGTAGAAAGCAACTTTATCATGTATCACGAAGTGAGAAATTAAACCAAATCCTCTTGGGTCGGTGCCGTTGCCTCCGGCAGTCTAATCATTGTTTGTTTTGACAGAATGAATACGATTTGTTATTGTTTAGCACAGTCAACTATGTGCTCGTGCGTCAGTGATGAACTCGGGAAAATCAATTGATATCCACGATGAAAGCGAATGGGCAGTTAAAAACAATTTTCTCATCTTAAAATGTCAATTCCCTCAAATCCGAGACTCTGTCAATACGCATATAAGGATTCTGAACTTTGACATTGCAATAACGTATCACCGCCGTCTAGACCGTCATCAATTTTCGCGCACTTTTAATTGATTGTGTATGCATCGATTTAGATTGCAACCGCAGCCAACTTTGAAATCTGGCTTTGATGGACTCATACCTATGCTTTATCGAATAAAACCCATTGGCATTGTCAATTTACTTTATAAATAGCTCTCTTCGGCATCTTCTCTCACATATTTTACGCATGCAGCACATGCCGCCGCTGAAAAACTCGTTTAAAACGGCCACACGGACTACTGTGATCACACGGCCAAATAGGGATTTTCTGCTTTTTGTGTTATGGAAATGGACATTGTCACATACACGTACACACTGAACAACACAACAACACACCGCCGATGAGCGTTATAGGTGAAGTTCACGTTATGCCGCTTACAATGTTGTGCAAGAAGCAACAACTTGAGCAACGGGATTTGATGGTTTTATGCGATGCAATGTTCCACATTTCGAAAAATCCTCACCGAAGCGCGAAAATTTCCGTTAATCTATCGACGTGCTGGTGCGATGAGATTATGAGATATAGTCAAGACCTAGGACAACAATAGAATGGGTCAGTGGATGTTTTCCAGCAGCAGTGGCCTCCAAGAACTACTGTTTGAGCTCTAAACAACATAAGTAGACCATGTCCTATCCCATCCATGTGCAGCGCAGTTAGTTTAGAATGATGAACCCCGAAAGAGAGCCAAAATAGATAAGTGGGGTCTAGCCTAGCCAACGTCACCCAATTTAAGCATTGACAGTGTTAGGACGGTCATGGTTAAAATGCAAGGCCAAGGCGAAGCAGCCATTATTATATCATTTTTTATCGTCCAGTAAACAGAACATTTAAATTTTGACAAGCTCGATGGCCCTCCGTGTGCGGGGCTGATATCCCATTTCACCAAAAAGCTCCCCAAGCGGAATCTACCAACAGCTCAGAAGATAGGTCAGGAAAAATCCTCCAGTGCACCCACTCGACTTCACAGCGTAGGCGTAGACGTCTTGACTCAGCCATCAAAATTTCAGCTATTTTGTTTCTTATGGGGTAGGTATGTGAACTGCTCAACAGTAAAGTGTCAACTCCGAAAAAAAAATTTTTTTTTAAATTAAGATAATATTGTTTTGCTATACTTACACACGTTTTGGCATCTGCTCTATAGTTGAATCATCCAGCTACTAGTTCCACTTTTGCAAAACGTAAGGTGTTCGCATAAAGTTTCTATAGAGTGTTAAGAAACTTGTGAAAAATTTCTAAAATAAAATTTGCTTCAGTTCGACAATAGTATACTTATTATTGTTCGGGCTTATTAGGACAAATTATTGTCAACACGACTTCGTTTTGGAGCACGACGAGTTAGAGAGGAAAATTTCGTTCCAAAAACAAGTTCTTTGATTCAGTTGAAATATTTACTGACTACAAGGGCAGTGATACAAAATACAGTGTGTCGCATAGCACGTAAGATTTGAACGATGGTGCCGACCCCACGCGATGTTGGTGGTCGTTAAAGATCCCCAACCTGTGGTGAAATATACAGGGGTTCTGAAAATCTGAAAACATCCACCGGCGTCGCTGATTGACCCTGCAAGCGGAAATAAACCGACGTCAAATATAAACTGAAAGAAAGAAGAGATTACGGTATGAAACATGACGTTACCTTCGATCACTCATTTGATTAGCCGGTACCTACTAACATACTTCCGTCAGTGTCAACTGTCGTATAAACTGTACTACGTAGTTAGTTGTCATGGCAATATAGGAATCGTTATAACATGAGCGGCAAACGGTCCTAAAATACATGATCGCAATAAGGCGACAAGGTGTCTATCAATTTTGAACACTCTGTACAACACGTGTTGTACTACGTGTTTTTATGAATTGAAACACCAGGGTTTTTTAGATTTTCGTCCATTTCTCCAAAAACTCCAAAAACGACAGAAATTTGATCCTATCGCTCTTGGGAGTTGAGGACTTCTTGCTTGCCTCTTCCAATGGCTTGCAGCCACCGTTTTCTGCCTTTTTTTTTGTATTCTACAATGAAATAAACTACGCACAAATCAAACATCGTTCCAAAAAAAAATTGCCCTTTTTCAATTTGATGTAAATTTGGGTTACTACAAAGAATTTGCATTCTGTTTGAAGTGTCCGTTGACCTCATTCTTCGGCTATCAGTCCGTGGTTTTGCGAGATACTAGATAATCCACATAAATTTTGTACAGGGTGTTCAATAAGGCAGTGCAAAATTTCTGAATCGTCAAGAAGCTCCCGTTCGAAAAAGAATTTTTTTCTTTTGAATTTTCACCACAAAGAAGACGAAGTAGGTCTTGAAGTACAGGGTGGTATTTGAATTCTATGCTTATCTCCACTATTTACAGGGTCAGCACAAAGAAATCATCTGTTTGGTTTTGCATAGATAACTTTTTTTGTCGTTGACCGATTTCAAAAATTAGTGGCTCATATTGAAGCTAAAGCTTTAGGTAAAAAGACCTGAGGATCAGAATTGACTCGAGGCAAACATTCAGAATCAAGTGTTCAATAAAAGTGGGCCCAAATCTTGAACGTCGCCTACAGCTCGTTTGGGTGAAGGATTAGCTAAAAGTCACTTTTTTTTTTGAAGGAATCATTTAGTCTGAATACATTGAGGTTTTTCTAGCTTGTCCTAGCCAAAAATTGTAGGTAAAGGAATCCAATTACAACTGCATGTTCAAGAAGGGAAAACAGCTCCTTGGTCACCTTAAATTGGTCGTAACCAAGACTACAAAAATCAAAACAATGAGTAATGAACAAACCAGTTTAGGTAATTCATTGTTTTTATTTTCGTGGTGTTGGTTACGACCAATTTCAGGTGAACAAGGGACTGTTTCTTTTTCTTGAACATGCAGTTGTAAATGAATTGCTCCACCTACACAATTCTTGGCTAGGACAAGAACAAAAACCATAATTTATTAAGAATAAATTATTTATTCGAAAGAAAACGTGGCTATTAGCAAATCCTTTTTCTAAACGGGCTGTCGATGGCATTTTAAATTCGGGTCAGATTTCATTGAACCCTTGGCTCTAAATGTTTGTAATGAGTCAATTCTAATCCTCAGGTCTTTTTACCTATAGTTTTAGCTTCAATATGAGCCGCAAATTTTCAAAATCGGTCAAGGAGGAAAAAAGTTATCCATGAAAAAACCAAAAAGATGATTTTTGTGTGCTCACCCTGTGAATAAGGAGATAAGCAGATGATCCAAGCACCACCCTGTACTTAAAGGCCTACCTCGTCTTCTTTGTGGTGAAAATTCAAGAGAAAATTTATTTTTTTCCAACGGGAGCTTCATGACGATTCAGAAATTTTGCACTGTTTTATTGAACACCCTGTACAACATTTATGTGGATTATCTAGTATCTTGCAATACCACGGACTGATAGCCAAAGGATCAAGTCAACAGACATTCCAAACAGAATGCAAATTCATTGTAGCTATCCAAATTTACATCAAATTGAAAAAGAGCAAATTTTTTTGGAACGACGACGTATTGATTTGTGCGTAGTTTAGTAGGATCAGGGTCGATAAATTGATTGACTGACACACTTACCTATTATCCATTCCAAGCTTAAAAAAAAACACAGTTGCCTATGATATTTTTTCTTTAAGTTGGACAATCTGCTAAGTTGATGGATTGAAAAAGTCAAGATGAATTGATCAAAATTGTCAATGTGATGTTTGCTCTGCTGGATTGCCATTTTAATTCAATTATTATTATTATTATTATTATTATATTATTATTAATAATAATAATTTAATTCAATTGTTAGGTCAGATTTTGACATTGACACAATTTTTTCATAATTTTTTGTCTCGAAAACGCCGTTAGGCACGTTTTTTTAATAGTGAAAGTTTTGAGAGGTGCAATAGTGAGAGTATACAGATTACAGTTTTAAAAATGATCGAAGTGAACCCAGTTCTAACGCCGTAGTGTGATTCGTCGCAAGTTATCTGGTGACCTGAGCTCGTCGCGCCCTGTAAAAACCTAGGTATATGCCGATCAGCTTTTAAATTCAGCACTAGAACGGTAATTTTTGCACGCCAAGTTGGCAATTCTGCGATATTTGGGGATGCTCAAATTTGTAATGTTGGATCAATATTTCCCCAGATGACCTTGAATTCGTATTGTCAATCGAGTACACCGCAAGATTGTATATGAACGCTCAAGACGTCTTGATTTTGATAGACTTTCTTGATGCTCCAGTTTAAATGGGCGACTGGTGAACAGTTTTTTTGAATAAAATAGTGAATCATAATATACCATCATATCATATACTAGGTTGGGAAAACTGTTCTAATGTATGGTCAGAAATGAAGGCCTAGTGACTAAAACCTAGAACGGCTCGGCACTCTGTCACTCACCTGCCATTCTGACAATATAACAGTCATAACAGCCAAGGCAATACTGTAGCGGAATATGATGCAAGGAGACGCCAGAATTGGCATTTCATGTCGAAATTTTCTAACCTCATTGGACTTCGCCACAAAAAGCCCGTTTTCACGTGACTTGGTCTGTCAGCGTCCGTTACATCCTAGGGAACATGGCCAACCGTGTTTTAATTTCTACTGAATTTAAAACGTGATCGGCATATACGTTAATTCACTCTCTGTTCCATGATCACGATCTGTGATCCTGGCCGAAAGAGAGCGGCTGAGGTTGGTGAGCAAACCTGTGACCTGCCGGCGACCCCAGTCCCCAGAATGACAATTTGACAGCACAGCGTAGTTCAGGTGAAGGTTTCATGTCATACGGACACCAATTTTAGCGTAACCTCCCTTGTATCAAGATGACATTAAACATCAAAAATCAGGGATACCAACAAAACTCGGATTTTTCATGGCCAGCTGTGGTTTTTTCAAGCTTGGAATGAATTATATGGAAAGAAACTCTTTTAAGGCCCTAGTATAAACACACCAAATTTGAATTTGACACAAACTCAAAAAACGCGACGTACAAATTTTCAAAATGTTATTTTTCTGGTAAAAAGCAGACAGATCGCGATTGCGGTGATTTGCAAGCAACCTGTCAGAGCTGAAATGACAGAAGGGCTGTTCTGAACATCTCAAACTGTCTCAGATCTTCAAGATCGTTTCAACTTACGATGAGGTTTTTGGAACCAAACAAACCTGATGGCTACTTTCGAGGTAAAAACATGTTATTGCTAACGGAAACTTTCATTTATGAAAAGTATTATATCGAGAAATATCAATAGTACAAAAATGTTTGATGGAACTTTCTAATTTTCCATAGTATTTTGAGAACTTCTATTATGATAACAAACATGGTAGCGCCCCTATGGCGTCACTTGCTGTTCGGCCTCGTACCGCGATCAGCAGTCCATTCTCTGCAGGTACAGGTCCGATACAGGTCCATGTTCTGCTGCCACGAATAACAGCCTGTCTTTTTAATCGAATTGTTATTTCAGAGATGTCACTGTCATTCATTTCGCTATAAACGAAAACACAACTCCTTTTTTTTACACCTCACGCGTGGGGCAAAGACCTTTCACCTCTTGAAGGTTCAGTTTCGAGTGTAGTTGCCAATTTTTCATAAGCAAGTGTACAAACTCTATCATGGGATTTTATTATTCCATCATCTTTCAGGGGTGGCATTTCGATTAATTTTTCATCAGAACTTTATCGTGTACCAAAAAATGTCTTTTAACATTCAAGTTAGTTCAACCACTTGAGGAAAGATAATCGAACTGAACCTATTTATTCTTAATTCACTGGAAAACGGTGGTCCTATGGGTGGGTGTTTCCACAAGAGAGACTTTTTCTGTAAAAAGCTACAACAAGAAGCACATGAAAAATTGACGGGTCTAATTTTACTACCCTCCCCCCTCCCAGGTTTGATCCACAACTGGAAAGAACTGAGTTGTTCTTTCCTCTCCAAAATGTCTAGTGAAGTACTAAGTTTCATCATTTAGCTTGAACTGTTTATATTAGTAGACATTGAATAGAAACCATCTTCAGCGACTGATTTTTAGGTGTCTGTAGCTTCTTCAGGAACAATGAATTAAACAATGATACCAACTTTTTTGCATGTGAATCTTATCGATTTTGTCATAAAATTTTAGAAATCTATGCATTTTCAGTTTATTTCTGCAGAGAAAAGATACTTCTGTTAGAAATTCTGAACTTGGAAGGACGCGTCCGAGGCCAAATATTGCAGTTTGGAATTCCGCTTTTTATGGATTTTTCCTGAAAAAAACCACATTCCAATCCAGCAAAAAGTTGACTTGGGTTGATAAGTATTCGTTAATTCTAAAATTCGTTTTTTTTTCTAATGACATAATCGGTTACAAATTTAGACATACATATTCTATTTTTGGCTCCCTCACAATTAATAAAACCAACCCATGGTGATGATGATGATGATGATGGTAGAAATATCTGGTGTGGTTTTTCCAAAGAATAAATCAAAACAGAAAAATATTCCACTAATTTCTCCTTTTGTTGATTTAGCCTACTTGGGTGAAAACTTCACGAAGGTTGACGACTTTTTTTACATTTTGTTCACATGACAGAGAGATGCAACAAGGTTAAACTGTGAGGGAGAGAGCGAAGCAAAATGCTGGCCTTATACGTAAAATAACTAATTAATCAAGTCTCGATTCAAAATAGGAGATTTTGGAAAGAAAGTAATCGACTGAGTGCAGAGATAATGTCGAAAAAATGCCAAAAACCCTCATTTTTGACGTTTGGGGAACTTTTTCAAGAAAAACCACACCTTGTATGGTATTTTGTATTCCTGAGAACTATTTCATTTTTGAGATTTGTATTTTGTTGGTTGGGTGGTGGGTCGGGAAAGTGAAATGACAAAAGTTATATATCACGGAACTTGACTTGCAATATGTAATCTGGAAGCACTTGAAAGACTGTATCCAAAACTGTTAGGACAATTTGTCTATCTGTCACCTGTCAAATATTAAAAAATGTCAAAGTTGAGAACTTTACCATTTGATTATCGAAAATCTATCCGATGGATTGGAACCAAATTTGGCATAGAGCAACATAACAAAAGAGTCAAATTATGTCTGCAGTTGCAGTTTTTCACCATTTTCCTGTCAGAAGTTCTGAAGATTCAAAATTTCTTCTAGCCGTTGCCACTCGAGAAGGCCTCTCGCCCGTATTTTGACCAGGACGACTCGCTTCTGATGCAGGACTCGACTAAAAAATTCATTCCTGCTCGGGGATCGACATTTTTCGAAAAATTCCAACTGCTGTCAAAAGTAGATTGGATTGAGCGTCGTGTAGACCTATTTTCAAAGTCGACACGGTTCCGCTTTTTCGATGGTAATTTTTTAAAAATGAAATTTGCAGATTTTGTGAATTTGAAAAAACTGTAGTGAAAACTTCAACGTGCGATGAGCCCCACGAAATATTCATTTCAGGTGCAGTCATGCTGGAAATGATAGTTGGAGAAAAGATTGAATTTACTTTTAGTGGAGAAAATTTTCGAAATCGGACCCACGCGCCACGGTTTCCGATTTTTGCTCTCTGGAAAAACTGCAAATTTTCCAACTTTTGACCCCGTGAACAGATTTTCACCAATTTTTTTTAAACAAGAGGTAACTGGTTTTTGAATTTTTTCCAATAATTTTCTTATCAAGGAAAATGTCTCAATTCTTGTGCAAAATTTCTCTTGAGATTTCGCAAGATGGATGATTACGATCATTTTTGGAGTGATGTCCGTCTGTGCGTCGTGTCTGTGTGTCTGAAATCTTCGACTATTACTGCCGAACCGTTGATACGATCGATCGAGTGATCGATATAAAATTTGGACATGGTGTTGCTGTCGAATGAGCTCACTAGTCTTTGAGTATTACCTACTTGCCAAAGGAAAGTATATCAGAAAATGACAAAAAGCTATATGCAGGGTGGCCCAACGAAAACAGAACAGAGGGGTTTTCAGGCATTTCACCTCTTTTTTTTTCAAAGCTCGAACAGGTCGATTTTTATATTAAAGGGGACATCTGAAACATACATTGGCGGATTTCTATCTTTAGCCCCCTCACCCCCACCCGCCCAAACTTCGAAGTTTCAAATGACACCACCCACTTTGCGATACATCAAATTGAAGAGAATTAAATTCTCTTCCTGAAAAAATATTTCCATAATTTTCAACCCCACCCCCCTTCTTCCTAAAATTGTCAGAGTTTTCAATGTAATATTTTTGATCTCTTAATTCTCTTTAGTACAGTCAACGTCATCCTGCACAGCATCGAGGGAGAAGATTTTCTGTGTAAAAAGTGCCACCCAATTTCACCCCTTCACTCCCCCACCTCAACTTCAAAATCTGAAATGACACTATCTACTTTGTGATACATACATCAAATCGAAGGGAATTGAATTCGCTTCCTGAATAAAATATTTTAAGAATTTTTAAAAAGCCCCCTTACTCCCTAAAATACTCCGAATGTTCAATTTATCAGGAGAGGGGTTGAAAATTTCAAAAAAATTGTTTTCAGAAAGAGAAATCAACTTCCTTTCATTCGATGTATCACAAAGTAGGTGGTGTCTGTTAAGTTTTGAAATTGGGGTGGGGGAGACGAAAGGGGTGAATTTGGGTAACACTTTTCTCCACCGAAAATTTTCTCCTTAGATGCTATTTAGGATGACGTTGATTAAATTGAAGAGAATTGAGGGGTCGAGGATATAAAATGGGACAGTCAGAGAAATTTAGGAAAATGGGGGGTGGGGTTGAAAGTTTTGAAAATATTTTTTCAGAAAAAGAATTTGATTCTCTTTGATTTGATGTACCGCAAAGTAGATGCTGTCATTTAAAATTCCAAAGTTGAGGTGGGTAGGGGTGAGGGGGCTGAAGATAGAAATTTGCCAATGTATGTTTCAGATGTCCCCTTCGATATAAAAATCGACCTGTCTGAGCTTTTTTCCAAAAAATTATGTGGAATGCCCGAAAACCCCTCTGTTCTGTTTTCGTTGGGCTACCCTGTATCATAGAACTTAAATTGCAATATTTCATCTAGAAGCCCTTGAAAAACTCTATTCAAAACAGAAGTCATTCTTCATCTCTTACATCCAGTTCCACCAGCGAATTTAATCATTGTTAGCTAATTGAGACATTTTCACTAATGGATTCTGAAACCATGGAACCATGGTCATGGACCACGAAAAATGCATACAAGCTGTTGTGGTGTAAACATTTTTCCATAATCTTTCGTGGAACTTGTGTTTTCTGTGGTCACTAAGCCACTATTCACCAAAGAAAATATCTCAACTAGTTAACAATGATTAAATTCGCTCGTGGAACTGGCTATTAGTCTGTCACAGAGATATTGAATATTGTCAAAATTTCAAACTTCGCCATTTAATTAATCAAAATCTATCCGATGAACTTGAACCAAATTCGACAGAAAGGAACACAACAAAAGAATCAAATCAAGTCTGAAAACTCCATCCACCGTTTTTCAGTCGGGCATAATTATTATTTTAATTTCTTTCTTGGCCGCTACGACTTGAGACGGCCGCTCGCCCGGGCTTTGACCAGGACGACAAAAAAATTCAACCGATATCGAAAGTAGATTGCATTGGGCATCTTGAGCCAATTTTGAAATGCGACACGGTATCGGTTTTCCGGCGGTGATTTTTTTAAATATCCATTTCATTAGGTTTCAAGGCCGGAATTTTTGAAACCGAAGTGTTTTCGAATTTTTCCCCGGCAAAACTGCTTACAAGATGTATTGGTTCTTGAATCTTTTTCAACAATTTCTTTTCCCAATTTCAGAAGTTTTCCAGTTTATTATCGAGACCAGACTCAAATGATGGAATTTGAAATTAAAGCTTGATTGACGATTCCTACAATAACCTCGGGTTCCAACAAAATCTTAAGAGCAGATTAAATCTATCACGCTGATAGTTGCTATGCACCAGCCAATAGGATGGACAGTTGCATAGGTGCTATGAGAGTAATAAAGTTATCGCGTTGATGAAAGTTTGGTGGAACACGAAGTTTGTCACACGACTCTTTTTGGTGCACGACGAACGCAGTGAGTTCTGAATTCAGGGCGCGGATGGAATCATCTCCCAAATATGCTCTATAGAATTAAGGTCTGGACTTCGAGCTGGCCACCTTATAACATCAACGCCTGTATTACCAAAGTACTTGGTGCATTATCTAAGCCATTATCCTGTATGAAAATGGAGTTTTCTCCGGTATTGCATTCAAGTTCAAGGCGAAAACCATCAATTCGGTCCGGCCATGCATTCCTATTTAGCCCAGGCATTTTAGGTTTTGACCTGGAAAAAAATAACGTAAGTCTGAAAATTGGTGGAACGCTTCCACTTTAACCCATTAACCACATACTGAAAGTCCTAAAAAATCCTATGTCCGCTTCATCGGTTTTTGGCGGCAAAAAGATCCAAAGGACATTATTTTGGAAACTATTCATTAAAATACGAGTTGGAGTTTCAGTACAGCTGAAAATTGCTAAAACTGGTCTCCTTTGTCAGCTGAACAACATACTATAGTAGGTACACTTGTACCGTGATTCTAGTAGGCTGGGCAAATTTTACAGTTTGGCATTGTAGACTTCACGTCCAACTACCTAGTGTGCGCCTGAGCGTCTGGCTTCGAAAGATAGGTTATGATAGTGTGTTGACTGTTGCTGTCAAAAATGAGAAAATTACCGAAATCAACTTTGCAAATTGCAAGTATGGAGTGGATGTAGTTCACCTTTCACAAGTTCAGCAAATTTCTTGTTCCAGTACGATGTCCTGAGCGGTGAAATCAAGTATTAACGCCGATGAATCCCATCTACACAAAAATCAGAATGGTGTAACTTCCCACAGTTCCCAGTCTTCCAGAGTGTGGGTACTTCTCTCAAAAACCAGGAACAGTTCACAATGCTACCATATTATGTGGTTTTTGAGAATAAATTCACGTCTTCTCCGCAAAGCTGAACGTTATGTGGTACATGCCCAGCACCGCAGCACCTACTCCGCCCATTTTCTTCCAGAAGCGAGTCCTTATGGCACCTTCAAGGGCTTAAAAGTAAATGCCCGTTCAAAAAAATTGCAGATTTTTCCCAATGCTATTTTTGGAAAGCCCATATCAATATCTCGAAACGGTTTTTGATTTTTTTTTAATGGTCTTTTCAAAAGTGTTTCAAATTTTTTTGTGGAATATGCGGTTTTTTTTTATGTCAATTCTGTAGTTGACTACATTATTGACTCAGATTTGGCTGAAGCGTATAATTTCATCACAGAAACCGTCCCATGAGAAAACTTGTAGTGACTGACTCATAGGGGGACTACTCCCGGTCAGTGACTGGTACCCCCTTAGGGTCGGGTCGAAATGGGACATGATGGTTTCATACAGCGAACATATATTTCATGTTACAGAATTTTAACAGGCTGCGAAAAACATAAAGAAGAATCAGATTAGTTCGCTGCATGAACGCACCATGTCCCACTTTGACCCGACCCTAAGGGGGTATCAATCACTGACCAGGAGTAGCCCCCCCTAGGGGTCAGTGACTACGAGTTTTCTCATGACATTCTTCCCTGCTGTATAGCATCAAGAGATTGATTCAGTACGTTTTTTGAGTAATTTATATATGTTCTGCTTTCCAATTTTCTTCTGTGTTCTTCTCATTTTTTTTTATTCGTTTATTGACCGTTGGCCTATTTCCACAACGAGGCCTAACACCGACGCCGGTGAATGCTTTCCTCCACTATACCAGAAATTTTGCCGAACCCCTGTGTGTCCCAACACACAAGGTAGGTATATTTAACGACCACCAACATCGCATGGGGTTGGCACCATCGTTCGTATTTTACGTGCTATGCGACACACGTCTTTCATTTAGCAAGCATTCCAACTAAACCAAGAAGCTTGTTTTCGAGGCGAAAATCCATCCCTGGCGGGGATCGAACCCGCGGCCTCTGGAGTAATAGTCGACCGCGCTGACCAGCACACCACAAGCTCCTCAAACGTGAGTTCCCATTGTTGTCCTGCGTAATAGAATAGGGATAACTGAGCAGTACCTACCCAACTACAATGAACAAGATAAAACGTCAAGAATTGCATGATATGAAAATTGGAAGAATTATATTGGGGGTAACTTTGAACGCAGTTCAAAGTATCCCCCAAATTCCAGTTTGGAGGTTACAATTACGAAAATATTCAATTTTAGCTGAAAACAAAGAGATTTTCATGAAATGCATATTGCAATATTCAAAGGAGGAAATGCGGATGATCATGCCAAATGAACAGTAACTGGGGATAAGTTGGATTATTGTTTTCCATGTGAAAGTTTACTCACCATGGAAGGGCGGTTATCTGAAAACTGACCTAAGCAATTTTTTGTCCTCACTGGTACCAACTGGACGATTCCGAATTACTGTATGACGCTAAATGTTGACATTCAGGAATCCATAGACTTCAAAAATTGAATACGGCACCGAAAAGTACCAATTCGATCGACAAATTTTTTTAGAAAGTACGGATTTAGTTCAAAGTTGACCCTCCTGTTCAAAGTATACCCAACTCACCTTAGATCCTATCATGTCAGTCAAGGGGTGGTTTCTGAAATTCTTGAGTTTCAAAGTCCGGTGCATGGTGTGTAGGTATCCTACACAAGGTATGGGAACTCTTTGTTGCTGACTACCAATTTGATTATCCGCTAAAACTACCGGCCAAAACTACCGTTCTGGCCGGTAGTTTTATCCACAATATAACCTCAACTGTCTAGGGGAGGAGAGGCGAATATCGACCGGCAGTCTAATATCGACCGCACCACTGTGGCCCACCCTGTAAGTTTTTTGGAATCATGACACAGGGTGCCATCTAGCATTTTGCAAGTGAACTCCAGCACAGCTGTCGGTCAGCCATTTATTTGAAGCGCTTGACTGACAGAAACGATATATTGTTTCCAGCCGATATGATTTAAGTTCAGGAGTGTTTATGATAACGTATTGCAGACTTTTCATAGTAGTTAGACTTAGGTGGTGTAATGTACCAAGGATCATTGATGGTAACTTTGTGTAGTAGGCCTAGTTCCATAATCTAACCTGGTTCTTCATCGTCAAAGAATTGTTTCTTGCTTTTGTTGTCGGCCAATATCGACCAGGTTGGTCGATATTGTACAAATGGAGTTTTATACATCATTTCAGAATATGCCTCGCGGAAAATATCGGCAAAAAACGAATCGCGCCTTGTGTGGTGCGAAAATGACCTGATGAGGTTCCTGAGAGTACTTACCTAAGAATTATTTCTAATTTTGTCTGGTAATCTTATGGGTTCCTATCATGGGAATCGTTCTTGGTAAATGTTAGGAAAAGGGGGGCAAAATCAAAATCAAAAACTAGATTTTTTTCGAAAAGAGATGTTTCGACTTGTATTTTTGCGCTTTTGCTAAGCATGCAGACTACAAAATGGCTAAGAAAACGTGCGATCGATATTATCCGACCTGGTGGTCGATTTTACCCCACTGGTCGATATTACCCGCTAAAATTTCCACTTTGCTTTCGAATTTTTTTCACAAAAATGTTTCTACTTAGTAAGTGACTATTCAAGGTTGTGGGTAGTTAAATGGTTGGAGAATATGGTACAAAACGTACAGCCTTGACAGTGTACATGGCGACTGGTTTTGAATTTTTTGCCTTAAGTGGTCGATATTCACCTGCTCTCCCCTAATGTCCATCTTCTGTCAAAAATCAACTTTTGGGTTCCACTTAGTAACTCAAAAGCGTGTTTAGTATGAATAGTAGGCCTATAACATCATTTTTTGTAACAATTAGCAAAATTGATTTATTCAAAAATACATCGAGTTTAGGTAGGTATCTGATGTGAGGAACTCTTGATGCACGTTTAGGAAAGTATAAATAGGTACCAAGACTTATTGTTTACCCCTTTTCTTATTTAATTAAAAAAAAGTAATTCGAGATCCCACCCCTCTTTTCCGAATTAAAATCCTCCGTGTACTAGGTGTTCCGGCAACCTTAGAATGGCAATGTATCGCATATAACGCGTTCAGGAAATAAACTTTTAATCATGTTGTACTAGGTACCTATTACCCAGCGAGCTAATCCCGCACGCGAAATATTGAATTACACCATGCGTTAGATTATCACTTTCCCCCCACATATCCCGTTACCCTGAGGGGTCGTTTCACAAAAAAGAAAACTTTGAATTGAATTTCCAAAATTCAACCGGCACAAAACGCGTCCGGTATAAAACCTGCCAAATCTCAATCTAAGACATGCAACCAACATTACACCCCGAGCGCCCGACAGGTTCCTATAATATCGACCCAATGTTGCCGCCGTCCTCCGCACAGGGCCACCACCGATTGCACAGAATTCCATAATAAGATCGTGAATTAATAAAAAATTGATAAATCACGGTGGTTCATTATTATTATGGCGATGAAAGAGAAAAAAAGTTGTGTGTTTACAGTTTTAATGTTTATCGATTTCATTCATTCAAATTTTATGTGATGACAGGCAAGGCAAAAAGAAAGCAGAGTGGATATAGCTAATACACAGGGGGGTATGATGTGGGGAAGAGGAGTGAGTAAAAATCTACAATTCTATAAGTTTCGGGCACGTGTTGTGTGTTCAATCAAAAGATGTATGCAGAGAGAACACTTATTTGAATATCACATGCACAGGAAGAGATTTATCATTCATGTGCCGAAATTTCGGATCGTTACGTTTCCTCATAAGTATTATTTTGCTTGGCCGCAGATCGGAGCGCTCTATGGGCGCAATTTTGAAATGCAAATGCAGGTGTGCCTACTTAAAGGGCATTTTGTACATTCAAATTACTGCCGGTAGGTACACGCATGCATGCATGTCGCTTATTTTGATTCTGTTTTGCATTTCTTATTTTTATTTCCGGCAACAATATGCATTAACTATTAAAATTGAGAAAAAAATGGCAAAATTTTCTCACAATGGATTATTAACTGAAATTGACGTAATTACGTTAGGTGAAGAGGTATGTTATTTGCAAAATAAAATATGGATACTGTTTAAATTACTTCGAACAAGAAAATGATCCGTGTAATTTATGGTGATTTTTTTGAAGGTAAAGGTAATAATAACTAAGTACCTATAAGGTAGGTAAGTATCAAGGGGTTAAGTATAAGGTGTTCATACGAGGTCTGACCACCCCAGACCCCATACAGTCGCTGGTCCTAAGATCATTAGAAATTTTAGAGTGGACTATTATGAGGCCTCTTGTAAGAAGACTTATAGGTATAGTCCAGTATTATAACGGATTTGAATCTCCGATACTGGGCCTAAGAAGTTCATATCTTCCAGAGACTTCGGCGATGCATCCGCGAGACACCGTCATCATTCGCGGGTATTTCAGCAAGTCTAAGAGGGCTTAGTAATGTCAGCAAATTTTGGTAATACCAAGTCATGAACGCGCGCAAGCGCGCCTTTAATCAAGAGTCGGGTGGTCCTGAACATTGAATAAACTTGAAGATTGAATAATCTCGAAAATTGGATAATCTCAAAGACTGAATATACCCACCCTTGAAGTTATTCGAATTATAATTTCTCCTTGACATTACTTTTTCATCCGTTATTGTAGAACACACAATGAAAAAGAAATCAATTTTTGAGATCAAACATTTCATAGCTTGAAATTTCTTCTTTCCAAAATCTGATATAAGATTCGGAGGCCACCATAAAACATGCTATAAAATGCGATTCCTCAATTGTTTGGCATATTTTGGCTGATTCGAGGGAAAAAAAAATGAGTAGGTAACTGCAATGTTTCAGGAATATTTTCAAAAATTTCAATTTAGATCAGTCAAACGCTATTCCAGATATTCACAAAGTCACTATTGCAATGATGGTGTTCTAATTGACCGTTCTAATACCCGATAACAGCGTAGTCTAATGAGATGCACCTACCGTGGGTTCCACCAAAATATTTAACCAGCTGATAGCTAACTCAAGATTTATTTTGATGGATTATGGCCAAATGATCAATGTTAATTCAGGTTTTACGCTGAGTAATTAACCAAAGGGTGGTATACTTGCGATTTAACGTATTTTCCAAAATGAATCTACCAACATTGACCAGAAAAAAATCATCTCGGTTTAGCTTAAACCGCTCTTAAATTTTTTGGTGGAACCCGTGGCTAGGTACTCATTTTACTTTCGAATTTCGATGAAGCTTGAAGTTGCTACATCGTGCTTGGAGCATAATAGTAGGCAACACAACATACAACAGTTACCCTCGCTGAACTGAAGATTTTACAACAACTGAACCACAGAATAATGCCGAACTCTGAACGACCTGCGACTACACGAACACGCCGTAAACACAGAATCACAGAAATGAAATGCGTTATTGCGTTCGAGAATTGAATGTTCTAGTAAATTTCAAAACAAATTTGGAAACCACACTCAGATGAAGACAACCAAACATACTTCAACTGATGTTGTGCTGTAGGGGAACAGTGTCTAAGTTAACGCAATCAAATATGGATTATTTTATAGAAAAGTACCGAACATTCGGCAGAACACCAACATTGAAAAATTCATTCTAAAAATTGTGAGCAAATATCATATAATGATCATGTTCGTTTTCACGTTTATTACTTCTTGTGATACAATCAGCGTTCACAGTCACCTCAATGTCCCCTATTAGTTCGTTTCAAACTACCTACTTGACCACGTGATCAAGTTCGAAGTTCAAACAGCGCAATCGCGTCAATGGCCTTGAAGTGGACATCTCTTTTTTAAGTTTTGGATGTGCGTGAGCTCAAAAACCCCTTAGTTTTGAATTAGATTGACGACACTACCTGCCCCAAAACCGTGACCTGCTTCTGGAAAAACACGCACTTTTTGGACTGAGTTTCAGGTGAGCACCTCGAAGACGTCGAAATACCTCACGGAGATTCTTCAGATGTTCTTCGAACGTTTGACCGATGACTATCACGTCGTCGAGGTAGACTGAGCAAGTTCCACATGTGAGACCTTGCAAGATGCACACCACGGGATGTTCATGCGTGACCGGTGCGTTATGAAGTCCAAAAGGCAACACAGTAATCTGTTAGAAGGTCGCTTCTGGCAGAGAATGCAGTCTGTCCTTTGTCCTTATTGCGAAGTCCCACCTGCCAGTAGCCACTCTTATGATCAACGTCGGAAACCATCTTGATCTAGTTAAAGTGTCGTCGATCCGAGGCAGTGAATAGCTGTTTTTCTTTTTGTCACATTATCAAGTTTGCGGTAGTCCACGCAATATCGTATACTCCCGCCTTTCTTTGTGACCAAACAACCGGTGATGACCATGGTTTTGTCGATTGTTCTATCACGTTTTCCTCTGACATGTCTTTCAAAAGTTCGACACTTCATCTTGCTTCGCCAGTAGCCAGCGTCTGATGGTCGAACTGGAGCCGCGTTCTCGGTGTTGATGTTGAATCACGCTCGTCTTCCCAGGAGAATTGCCTTTCATCGCTAAAACGCTTCCTCTTGGATAAGTTACGTCGAAATTTCCTCGTTCTTGTCACTCTGGCCACACAGGTGTTCCAGGCAAGAACATCTCCAGTTGTTCAGAGTTCAAGTATGCCTTTTCTTATTTTACTATGTTCATGGTAGAGGCTGGATTGGTGAAACGCAGAATGTTTGATGATGATAGCTTGGCGCGATTTCGGGATTTGTTTGCGGGAATATATGAGCGGTTGAGAGGGCTGTGTGAGAGTGAGTGTGATCTGTTTGAGGTTTTTTGGCACGGATTTCAATTTGCTTTTCAGATGGCTTTTCCCAATAAATTAGTTAAAAAGAAAACTACAAAGCAGGCCGATAAATTTGTTGGGTCTATGCAACTTAAAGCTTTATCTCAAAAACTGCGGGATCTTGAACTTATAAAAAAAGTTTTCCGGAATGACTACCTGCTCCAGGAATTTAAGAATCTAAAGTCCAAATACAAAACGCAAATTAATGCAGAAAAGAGAGAACACGCAAGAAGAATTATCGAAAATTCCAACAATAAAACTAAAACATTGTGGAAAATGGTAAATAGCCAGATAAATAGGAACATAGGTAGCAACGTTGCAATTACTCTGAGGGTGGAGGATCGGACTTTGACCGATCCTAAGGGAGTTGTGGAGGCATTTGCTCAGTACTTTTCCACAGCTGTGAGGAACAAGCTGGCCAGTCATTTCGGTGGGATGACGGGGAGTTTTACCTCCACCCGTCGGTAAAACGGGAGGTCAAGGAGATAATCTTGAATATGGCTAACAAGGGTTCTCCCAAGATGGATGAGGTTCCTGTGTCATTGCTTAAAAACTGTGTGAATCAATTTGCAGACTGTTTGGAGGTAATTGTTAATGGCTCGATTGTTGCTGGAAAGTTCCCGGATCAGTTAAAGACAGCGGTGACTATACCAATCCACAAAAAAGGTGGAGAGACGATGTCCAGAATTACCGGCCGGTATTGTTGCTGAGCGTTTTTTCGAAGGTCATCGAGAAGGCTGTGGTTAACAAAATGATGTTATTTCTGGAAAGTCAAAATATAATTGCTGATGAGAAGCATGGCTTCCGCAAGGGTCGATCAACGGAGACTGCTGCCGTTCAAATGGTGCAATACGTCTATAAAGGCCTTGATGCAGGCAATTTCGTGGCCGGGATCTTCTTCGACCTCACAGCGGTTTTTGATACGCTAGAGAGAAGTATGTGGGTGAAAAGTTGAATAATATGGGAATTCGTGGAAGTGTGAATGAATGGGTAATGTCATATCTGGATGGTAGAAAATTCAAGGTGAGAGTGGGAGAAGCGTGGTCAGGAGTGTATGGGGAAAGTTGCCGGGCCTAGTGTTTTTCTGCTGTATGTGAATGACCTCCCCGACCATATCAGTCATGGCAAAGTAATAATGTACGCTGACGACACCACCATTCTGTTGTCAGCAAGAACAATCGATGGACTGCATGATCAGTTATCATTGACGATAAAGGAATTTAATGACTGGTGTACCTAAAATCGACTAATGGTTAATTATGACAAGACAGTTTTACTGAATTTCAAAGTGCGGCAATGTAACCCTAAAAAATTCTAGCTCGGCCAAATTTCTAGGCATCGTTGTGAACGAGAATGTAGACTGGGGCCGTCACATTGATGGTGTGTGCAAGAGGGTAGCTCAACTTAATTTTGCTATAACAATACTCAAGAGTAACCTGGACCGGAACTATGTACTAAATGTATATTTCGCGATGGTGTATCCGGTGATCTCATACAATATCATTGTGTGGGGATGCGGTGGTACTCTTGAGAGACTATTTGTACTACAAAAAGGGTAGAGCGCAACATCTTTGGCATGAGGCCTAGGGAGACCTGTCGGGGGGTTTTTAGAGACAGTGGCATACTGACGGTGGCTTGTATTTACCTATATAAATATCAGAACAAAGGGACGCTGACGTTGCATAGTGACAAGTATGAGTATCTGACAAGAAACAGGGCAAAGATATGTGTCGACAAAGTAAATAGGGCACTAACAAAGAGATCACCCAAATATGCGGGAAGCGCATATTTCAATAAGCTGCCTTCGCACATAGCCAACGTTGCAATGTTAACAGAATTTGAAAAAAACTAAAAGTTTACCTTACCCAGAACTGTTTTTATACTGTCAATGAGTACATGGCAACCTAAGACCAGGCTCGATATAAATATATATTCGTGGAGTCAGTCCACTGCTGTGATATGCTTGTTATTGTTGATGTTAATGTTTTTGTCCATATTCTGTCTATTTCTTCGTGTACATATTTATTATATTTATTGTATACCTATGTATAGACTATTTGCCTCACAAACTGACGTGGCTATGATTTTAATGAAGTGATCTTTGAGCTGAATAAATTATTTATTTATTTATTTATTTATTCATGTGTCGCTTGGAGTCCTAATGAGCCTCCTTTTTTTTTTCTTGTACTTGCCTTCCGGAAATCTAGTGAGCCATCGTTGTCTTCTTGTATTATTTGGAGCCCAAGTTAACCTTCTTATGTCTTCGTGTGTATCTTGAAGCCTTACTGAGCTTTATTTGTCTTATATTGTGCCTGTCTAAAATCTATACCTAATGAGTCCGCAAAGTCCTCTTGTATTATCCGGAGTCCGAGTGAGTTGCCAGTCAGCTTTGTCTGTCCTTCAGAGCCCTACTGAGCCCCTTAATCTTTTTTGTGCCTATCGGAATTCTAATGAGTGCCTTCATGTTTTCTCATACTGTTCAGAAGCCAGCTGAGCTTCCTTGCGTCTTTATTTGTAATTTTGTTATCAAAAGACGTCCTCTTGCCTTTTCTAATGCTCCGCCACTGGAGAATTGCGTTTGAATGTGCGCTCACCGCTATCATCTGGAGACTTCGGACTTTCGGAAAAGAATTTTGTTTCCAGCATTACCACTATAAAGAAGAGGCCTGCGATTCCGATTTTTTGTATTTTTTCCTTCCCGAAAAAAGTACAAGCCCATAATTTCGGGCAGAAAAGATTTAGTCTTTTAATTTTGTCGTTGAAATTGTTGAACCAGAAGCATGTCTCAGTGAAACAGACCCGTGGGTTTGTGCCTTGTGGCCTTTCAGGTTAGTTTTCCTTGCATTTTGGTTGTAGGAATTTCACATTTTGTTTCCTCTACAGATACTGTATCCCACTGTTTTAGTCTGCCGTATCAGGACATTGTATTTTCTTTCACCAAAACACGGATAAAATCTGTTGTGGGGCGACACAAAACTTTCCCGGCGGTATCCAGGGACGTCAGTAATGATTTTGATCTAAGCGTCCCTTCGGGAAAGTGGGACTTAATGGAGAAGTTGAGTGGAAAAGTTCCAGTGAGTTGAGCGTTTAGCGAGCATCCTGCATCCATTGTTGAGCCGACAGAACCAGTGACAGGTTCAGGTTCCCACGATGATGAAATATTTCGAAAGGTAGAACTAGGAAGCTAACTGTTGTGCTATCTCAAGAATGCAATGCTAGTTCTTATTAAAATTTTTGTTCCTACTTTAGACATGATGATGAAATTACACAAACTTGACTGAGAACTTTCTGCATCTGTGTGTCAAATTTCAACTCTATATCTTCAATTTAAGGCTTGGGCAGACAAGCCCAGACCCAATGTGCCATCTGAGGGCTTCCAAACTAAATCATCTTCCCAAAGTCTAATCAGGTCATTCCAGGCTGAACTTATGCTTTCGTACCTGATTTCGATTTAATCTGATTAACAATTTGGTAGTTATCGTGTCAGAACCGTTTAATTTGCGCGATCGCATTATGAAGTAATCTGTTGTGGGGCGACACAAAACTTTCCTGGCGGTATCCAGGGACGTCAGGAAGGATTTGGATTCAGGCGTCCCTTCGGGAAAGTGGGATTTAATTGAGAAGTTGATTTGGAAAATTCTAGTGAGTTGAGCGTTGTTGAGCGAGCATCCTGCATCCATTGTTGGGGCGACAGAATAAGTGACAGGCTCTTATAGGTTTCCACGGTGATGAAATATTTTGAAAGGTAGAACTAGGAAGAAGACAATAATTGTTGCGAAATTTGAAGAATGCAATGCTATATCCAGATAAGCCCAGACCCAATGTGTCACCTGAAGGCTTCCGATCAAAATCATCTACTTAAAGTCTAATCAGGTCATTCCAGACTTAACTTATGCTTTCGTACCTGATTTCGACTTGATCGGATCAATAATTCGGTAATTATCGTGGCAGAACCGCTTAATTTGCACGATCGCATAAGCGGTTTTATATTTTCAGTAGGATAATTTCCGGGAAATTGGAGAGAAATTATTGGAAAATGTTCAAGAACCAGTTATCTATTCTTCAAAAACAAATGGTAAAAATCTGACAAACCGCGTATTCGCCAGTTCGCGACACAAATAAATCAGCAAACAGCGCTTCTCAAACCATTACACTTCTGATAGTTATGATGCGTTTTTCGAAGCGAAACAAGCTTGATAGCAACTTTCGAGGTAAGAAACATAATGTTGCTATAACAGAAGTGTTTCACGTAATTCATTGTTGCGGGGTTTATTGACGTGATAATCACATGAAAGAGTAATGTACTTCGCCAATTGTTTCTTTAATAATTTAAAAGAACAGCATTACCGGTTTCATGGAATTCAATCTTCAAGAAAAAACCTGTGTAGGGCATTTTGAATGGGCCCCCTTCTTGGGGCCTGAATCAAGGTATTCCAGATGGTCCCGAGAATCAAGTTGCTGAGAACCGTTCGAGAAACAATATTCGTGAATTGCAACCTCCCATCATCAGAGTAACAGTCTTCCTTGTATGCTGATAGGATGAATCAGCATCGTCCAAGAAAAGAGAGTCATAAAGTCAGAACCAGACTTCCGACTTGAAAAATTTCAAAACTGGGCGCAAGCCAAAACATCACGCTTTATGATTCTCCTAACTATTTGCATTTGAGAAAAAAAATTCTGGAAATAAAGGTCCGTTGAATTTGCTTGTATTTTGCACTGTTTTACATTTCACCGTGTAGATATTTGATTTGAGCTCCCTGATCCTCAGCTCCTGAAGGTAGATAACGAAAAGACTGAGATCACTAACCGTCAAAACAGAATCGAAATGGTTTGTGTCATTCAAAAGTTATTGTGATCCAAAGTGTGTGACTACGAAAATTGAAACATTGATAATTGGATGTGCTACAGAGTGTTGATGATGGTAACAAACAAAAACAACCACCCATTGACACGTGCTCATCGACCTGTCAAAAGTCAGTATTAAAATGCAATCCTAACTCTAGATGCAATAAAGTCTGCTATGTCCGCTAAATAATTCAGGAAATTCGCGTCACATAGCCAGACGCTAGACCAATTTATACCGCCACCAATAAATAAAAAATCAATTCCGCTGATACATAATGCACGCTGTGTATGTGTTAGTGCAAGTGTGAATTGTTATAGTCCTGCCATGCTCTACACCACCACCACAACCACCAACACCACCGCCAGCAGCATACATTCCCAATGCAATATGGAATCTCCACCAGTAAACATGGTCCCGCGTCTGATGCAGTGGCAGTACATAGAATTCGCACGACTCCGCTACATACACATAGATATGGTAAACATACATGTATACACATTTATCCATCGTTTAATATATTTACAAAGTCTCTTCCTCACACTTTGTAACATTCAAATGTAATCGCCGCCGTCGATTTGGGTCGGATTTTTTGCGGAACGTCCGTCGGGCGCCTTCTTCTTACATCACAGTAGTCTCGGTGACCGCAGAGCTCTTGTTAATAGTTGGCGATCGGCGCTTATCGCAGCCCACTTGGCATGCTCTTTCCGCCGTATATTCGCCTTTTAGGGCTAAGGTGTCCCCTTTTTCGAATCCCGCAGTCGCAGGTGTTGACATTCAAATATTAATCTGTCGCCAGCTGGTGGCGTTCTGGCGAATACTGACCTGCGCTGCATCGGTTGAATGTTAGATGGAGGAGCACGTGCTTGCCGTGAGCTTTCCGTATTCGGCCATTAATAAATCAAAGCCGGTGTAGCCGTGCAAAAACTCCAGACTAGAAAATTAAATTATTGTTCACTTCCAGTCACTTGCCTTCGTCATTTACTTTTAGCAAGTACAGTAGGTTATTGTGGTGTCCTGCCAGCTCAACTATTGTGACGTATTTCGCGTACGGGTCCGTTTATAATTGAGACGATTGTTTTAAAACACACACTGTTTATTACTGCGTACTACACTGAATACACGCCAACAATTACTACTTGAGGATATCGCTGGTTACTAGTCGCTTTCTATCCGCTCTCTACCACTTCGTATTCAATCTTGGAACACGTTGGTTTTGAAGTTTCATCCCTGCTCTGAGTATAATTCCAAAGGTACTTCGAAACAGCTAATCGATTGTCCACCAGCACCCTCGCCACTGTAGAAGCCTCTTGGTTGTGTAGGGCGTACGCTTCCGGCCATTTGCTGAAGTAGTCCATGGCAACCAAGATGTATTTGTTGCCATCTTCCGTTGTGGGGAACGGGCCAGCCAAATCGATCGCGATGCGTCCAAAAGGCGCTTCAACATTGTAAGTCTTCAGCTCCTCTTGTCTGCGAGTTCTTGGTCCTTTGCTGGGTGGTGGTGGTGCCTTTACCTCGCACTGACGACACCAGGTTTCCCCGTCGTCCCAGCAGTTCACCCAGTAGAACCGCTTGCGCACCTTGACCAACGGCTTGTTCACCCCAAGGTGCCCTTCAGTGACGCTATCGTGCACTTCCTTCAGGACCTCTTTCACTCTTCCCTAAGGCAGCACCAATCGAACCATCTTCTTCTTTCTATCAGGAGTCTCCCAGACTCTCTTCAGCAGCCCATTCTCTATCCTCAGAGAATTCCACTGAGCCCAAAGAGGTTTGAATTCGGCCCTTCACCAGAGATCTCGGCCTCTGGCTCTAGTCTTTCCTGGTCAAGTTTCTTTCTTTCAGCAAGTGAACCGATGGCTGGGTCCTCGCGCTGCTCCTTCCTGAGCTCAGCCGTAGTCCAATTTCTCGAGGTTTCATCGACAAGTGCTTTGATCTTGACGTTTCGACTCTGCTGGTTCACCCTCTTGCCGTGCCTGCAGTCTTTGTTGCCTGGTCTTCGAGAAAGACCAGCCGTTTTGCTATTGCCATGACTCTTTCCAGGACAACGTTGGATTCCTCGATCGGCAGCCCGTTCCAGCATGGAACGGTCTGCTGAACGGTACCGTTGCCAGCAATCACGCTGCAGATGGCCATCCTTCCCACAATTGAAGCAACGCAGCCTTTCTCCTGTGCGATTGCTTTCTCTTGATTGATGACCATCTCGATCACCAGCTCCCCGTTTCAGAATGAAACGGTCTACTGAAGCGTATTATTACGGGTTGAAATCGTAATTGAAAGTGATTGATTCCGAGGTGGAGATAGTTGGGATTGGGAGAATTAAAAATACAGAATAAACTACAAAAAAATCAGGTTTATGATCGGGAAGAAAAGGTTCAAGAATATTTACAGTTCAACTTGATATGGCGTGTTAACAAAAATAAAGGGGCGTTGCGCAGAGAACGCCAATAGAAAGGGTGAGCAATACCGCGAGAGTTGGCTTACAAACTATAACGTAGGTATCTACCTTTTCGATGACGCTGCGAGCACTCGAAGGGCCCAATCAAGCTCCAGCGACGACACTGAAACAGAGTACCTACACGAAAAACAACATACTGCCGTCCTACGTCCCGTTTCCGTCCTAAGGAAAATTAGTGTAGTAAACCGGTATAGCTACCCCCTAATAACGTCTCTCACTTCACGCAGAGACAATAATAATCCATATAACAATAACACGCTGAATGTTAAATAGGTAACCTATTTTAAAACAGTAAAATAAAAGATAAGAGGCAACACTTGGTTTGCCCATCAACGAGTCTTGAACGCATGAGCTTCGGGACAACCGCAACGATCAGCAGGATCTTGATAATCTGGACCAACTGACAACGTTGGTGGAGACGCCGATTGGACGGTAAGGTGGTGAACTGATTTGGTACCTTTGAACATTCCAAAAGCTCACCATATGCTCTGGCATCTGGACAGACCAGAGAAATAGGACCGAGATGGTCACTTCAACGGAGTTGGCGATTACTGACAGTTGCTGTCAACCAAAGGCGGCGCGGCGTTCTAGGAGTGGCGTTCAGCGCCGCTTTCCTCAATTTTGGTTCTTGAAGCACATCACATGACTAGTGGGACTGCTTGCCATCAACAGGAACAGTAGAGGACCACTGAATCGCTACTGACAGTTGTTGTTAAACAAAGGCAGCGTTCTAGGAGTGTCGTTCAGCGCTTCTTTCGTTGATTTTGGTTCTCGAGGCACATGACATGACTGGTGGTACTGCTTGCCATCAACAGGAACAGCAGAGGAACTCTGAATCGCTACTCGGCCGATGGTTATTGGATCTTTCTTTGCAGAATCAGCCGGAGCCTCCGAAAATAACAACCAACTCTTCTTTTTTTTTGGTTTCCCTGGTTTCATTATTCTGTATCGCCAAGTCGATTTCTGAAACCGTAACAGTATCGTCGCCTGCAGTCGCATTGCAGACGTCTGTCCTTCCTACATTCAAAGCAACGTGGTCTATGTCCTCTACGATTGCTTTCTCTCGGTTGGTGACTTTTTCGATCAGCAGTTTCCCATCCCATCATGGAACGGTCTGCTGAACTCGATCATTGTCTGCAGTCCCGATGAAGATGTCGCGATCTTCCACAGCCGAAGCAACGCAGTCTTCCTCCAACTTTTGGCTCGTCTTGGAGCGTTGAGGATTTTCCCATACATTCCTTCGAACGATTTCTCGGCAGTAGGTATGTGAACTCTCGGATTCCTCAACGCCCACCGGCTTGATTTGGCGACTGCACACGTCTTTAACTGCATCGATGCAGATCGCCTGGATCAGTGCGTCGCTGATATCGACTGGGTTTTCAATCATCACCGTCTCACGCAAGTCTTGGTCTCGAATTCTATAGACGAAGGTATCTCTGGAATACCTTTCATCATCTTCCATAGACGATGTCTGTCAAGAGGTGCGGTGGGTAAATTGGGTACGCTATAAAAGCCAGCCTCTGAACATCAGTCCCAAATTCCTGTAGCTTTCTCCGCTTCTCTGCGTTCTTGACGAAAAATTAGCTTGATGAACCTGCCGTCCGCGATGATCCCCATAGTGGAATTCCAGAACTTTGGGAAGCTTCTATAAGTCCTTCTGCTCGCTCTCTGGAAGCGTTTGCAGCAGCTCAAACGCTGGACCTCTTGAAGCAAGGATGAGTGCCTCAGCTTTATCTTCGTCATTCCATCCGTTCACCTCGGCAACAACGTCAAATTGCCTCTTGTAGGTCGTCCATGGGCTTTGTCCATCAAAGGTTGGCGGTTTCACAAGATGAATACTTGCCAAAGCTGTCATCGGGACCACCGTATTACTTACGGCTGTACTGTGAACACATCATTCTAGCTACCCAACGTTTGCCTCCATCGTTACAATGTTTTCTGCTAGCCTCCTCACATTGCCGTCGAAGTATCGCGTATGGTGTTCCAAAGCCGTCATCAGCTCTTCTAGACACTTCTTTTTTTTTCTATTACTTCAATTCCAATACTTCCGAATACCTTGTAGTCGACACCAAATGTTACGTGTTTCGCTTACGGGATCGTTTATAACTGAGACGATCGTTTTAACACACACTGTTTATTACTGCGTACTACAATAAATACACGTTCACAATTACTACTTGGGAATATCGCTGGTTCCTAGTGTAGGACGATAAATTTCTGTAAGTCAGGGAATGCCGGAAGGGCATATCGTTACTCAAAACGATAAGTAAAACAATGATTGAAATTAACGTCTTGTTCCAATAACAATCAACTTTACAATTTAATGAAACAATCCAACAATCTTGAACGCAATGGAAGGCGGCGGTTTGGTCATGGTCATGGTCATCTGGTTCTGAAAAGATAAAAATGGGTTTGAGCATTACGCTACTCTCATGAATTGATCTCAGGTCAATTCGGTGTTGAATTCAACTCAACTCAGTCTTGAATCATTATGACTCTAAAACATTTCCACTCAGAGCCTTGAATCAATATGACTCTGGAATATTTCCGCTCAGCCTTACTAAATACGCGACTTGGCCTTCTATAGGCATTATGGAAACATCACGTCATAAATACCAGCCATAGTCAAGTAAACACCGTGATAATGAAACGTGCAATGGTACCCCCAACGAGCACCTGTTTCCAATACCACATCACGTGTATCAAGCGTGATTATCTCATTCTAGGTTTGTCTACACGGGTGATCACCTCCGATACCAATAACCTGACCCGTGCCGATTCGTGCAGTGAAGCCAGGGGATACTCGCGCAAGGCTTTTGAATCCAGCCACACAGAGCCATTCGCTAATCCCGCATCGTGCAATAGGGCCAGGGGATAGTCGCACATGGCCCCTGTAGCGTATTAGCGCAACTAATCCCGCATCGTGCAATGAGGTCAGGGGATAGTCGCACATGACCTCTGTAGCGTATTAGTTCAGACAAAACCTCCGTTCACTCTGTATAAGCAATGCTGAGGTTTTCATATTCAATTATTTACATAGGCACAATCAATCTACAGTACACAAGTAGGTATATGCTCGTGAGAAGACTCACCATTTAGATGTTGACAGCTTCGTAAATTTGTCACAGAGAGAAATGAACCTTGTCATCAGTAACTATGCATTATTTCTACACACAAAGGTGAACAAACACAACCAACTGTTGCGGTCAATTGTTATTAAAAAATAGGTGTCTTACACTAGTCGCTTTCTATCCGCTCTCTACCACTCCGCATTCAGTACTAGTGTAGGCCGAGGATCGTTGTTTTGTACATATAGCTCTGACTAATTATCTCGACTGTTCCATGGGTTCTCCAGAAATTCCACAGTAACCCGGCCTACGATCTCTAGGCAACTCCAGAAAAATCACAACTCCCGCGTGCTTTCCGTGTGTTCTGGAATGTCGGCGCCTCCGCCAATTCGGCTGATGTTTTCTGATCGACCGTTGAAATCTCCCCATGTATTCCAATCGCCAAGCCATCGCATATATTCTGGAAATGTCCAGAGCTCCGCACTTGTACATTTCGACCTAATGGGAAGAGTCTAGAAAGATCGCGTGTTCTCCAGAATCGCCGCTCGTAACACTATGGTTTTGAGTTAAGGCCGGCCTTAGCTGACCAGTTGCTATATCATCCATCGCACAAACCAACTGTGAATGATGGCGTTTTTCTTAAAAATTCAGTTTCAAACTGCTGACTTTTCATCAGATTATGCACCGTTTTGCGAGAAGAGCCAGCGTAGCGCAGTGAGTTGACTGTTATTTCCTGTGCTGATGGTCCGGATTCGATTTCAGTCCAAGCTCAAGGGAAATGTAAGTTTCTTGATTAAGTTGAGCTGCTTGCTAAATGCAAAGGTGCGTCGTATGTGTCGCATTTGCACGTGCAATTTAAACGATAATGCCAGTCCCGTGGATGTTGGTGATCGTTAAAGATCCTCACCTTGTATTGGAGCACAAAGGGAAAGGGATTCGTCATTCGTCAGAATTTCTTTTTTAGTGGAGGGAAGCATCCACTGGCATTTGTATGGGGCCTCGCAAGCGGAGCAGAAATAGGCCGACGCGACGTTAAAATAACAATCCAGAAACGTTCTGCGATAGAATTCTTGATTTCACAAAACCTGCAGATGCCGTTTATTGCTCTTCACCTCTCGAAGCATTTGAACTTCGTGATCTACCCAAGATAGAGAGAGACAAAGAGACAAAGCGAGAAAACGGAAGGGAGAAAGTGAGACTTCACTAGCAACTTAGGTTACACTACCTACTAAGTTCAAATTGCATCAATTCGCCTATTTATCTAATGCTTTAGGTGACGATGGCGTGATCCTAATACTTTTCCAGTTGATACAAACATTTCAAGTGAGTTATTTTCAAGGTATTCATGATCTGTATGGCGACCAAGTTGACGGCGGAACAATTAAATCCAGCTGATTTACGAGAAAATCGTCCCACCAATAAGAAACTTGAAATGTTGAAATCCGTTAGTAAGTACATGTAGAGGTTCTCATTCCCAAAAGCAATAAGTATCGATAGCAGATACAGATAACATTTGACTAGGGGAAAGAAAAATCGAACTCGATATGCTGAATGATTTGGAAGATACGACACAATTTGTTGCGATATTCGCTGGAGACTCCAACAGGAGCATAAGTCACAAACCTGGAGACTCCGACTCGGGGGTAAGCCACAGACCCGTACAATTAGCGGAGGGGCCAAGGCTGCCGCTTGACTGGACTCATAGGTGAAGCTGCTGGAGCTTCTTGAGCTCTATCGTTCGCAAAATAAACTGAGGCAGCGAATATTCTGAACTTTAACACCTAAAGTTTCCGAACTTTTTTCTGGTTGTTCAGTGTTGTTGATGCATTTATCCATGTTGATTTATTACACTACTAGTGTGCATGTAGCTTCTATTGACACAAGTCAAAGTGGTTGAATAATGGCTCAATCTTAAGTTACCTGAACTGTTCGCCAGAAGATGAGTTTCCATTAATTATTTCACGAGTCACAACAACTCAACTCTCCGATAAACACCTGATTCCACACCTTGACCAACATTAACGTTTGACTGGTTGTCGTGGTTGGAATTTTTTTGTGGTACAACCAGATTCAATATTTATGTTAGTGTTAGAGATTATCTTAGAGTTAGGTCAAGCTTCTAGGTACTGGAAAAACAAGAGTGATTTTTTTTATTAAGGTCACAGTGTCCATTGGAGAGCGGGGGTATACGACTCTGGTATGAATTCACTTTCTCTCGTCTCTTTTTTTCAAGAACAGCTAAATAACTTAGATAGGAATATCTAAGCTTGTAGGGTAGAGGTAGGACTAGGTATAAAATCGAGTCATTATTCAACCACTGTGACATGTGTTGAAAAGACCCCAGCTATCCAGAAAACTTTCGAACCGAGGGTGTGCGCGAAACAATTACTCAAGTCAAGGTAATAATTTATATGGAGAACGTTTTGAGCACGCTTGTATCCGCGCTAGTTCGTTGTTGTTCAGCAGTTTGTGAAAGAAGACCGAAGTCAGGAGAAACAAAACGCAGAGAATTGACTATACAGGGTGTTTGCCAAAAAGCCGATGCGGAGAGGCGTCGAAATAATCTTTGACCTAACGCTAAATAATCGCCGTCGACACTATACCTGATCGAGCCCTAATAACAATTCATTTCTACAAAGTCCCTATCTGAACGATGGCGTCGTAGGGTACCGGATTGAATTCATCAGTTTCGAATAAGAACGTCTTCATTCCCGTAACATGCCATACATGGAAATATCAGGAACTGTCGTGGCGCTGAAACAAAATCATTAGTTCAAGGAAGGAGGGGGGTCCATCAATCCGATCAAGAATTGCGACTCCACGGCAGGGTCCGAGCTCCGATCTCAACGCGATTCCATTTTATTTCAATTACTTGATTTTTCAAGTAGTTCTCAAAATTTACATTTTGAGAACTAGGAGCTACAGAAACGCAGAGGAAGCTCACCCACGAGTTTCTAGACCTAACCCACTAGGTCCGGTGCTCTGAGTACCGCAGTCACAACGCCAAGTTCAGAGGGCCCAAGGGCTCGAATACCTTTCTGTGAAGGTATCCAACAAAGGACGAGGCTTAACAGTAGCACGTGCAGGTAGATTCAGACGCACGCATAAGCCCTTTCATACATTCTTCACGACAAAGCTCAACCGTAAGCATCAATCCCAACTAACCAAAAATAACCTTCCGCCCGCCGAGGTCATCACTCCACTACACGAGATACCGAAACGAGAGAACTCATTTCTATCGGGCCTGGTTTATTTAGGGGTTTCAACTCGACATCCTTGAGGTGGGTTAAACTCGTCGTCGAAGGGTCGCAACTCAGCATCCTGGAGGGGGTTCGAAACACATCATCAACGGATCCCAACTCTACGACTTGGAGATGGGTCGAAACTCAACACCGGAAGGGCCTCGGCACAACGACCTGGCGAATGGTTGGAACTTGTCGTCGCAGGATTTTGACTCGACTCCTGGAGACGGGTCAAGATTCAACATCCAAGGGCTTTGACACGACATCCTAGAAGTGGGTTGCAACTCAAAGAGTAGCAACTCATCGGCTTCTAGGCGGGTCAAAACTCAACCTGGAGGGATCTCGACTCAACTTCCTCAAAGAGGATTGAAACGCGTCTCCGAAGGGTTCCAACTCGACTTTTTCCAAGGGGCTGAGACGCATCAGCCGGGGCTTCGACTTGGCATCATCCAAGTGAGCTGGGACTCATCATCGCGGCTTCGACTCTACGGCCTCTAGGAGGGTCGCGACGCAACATTAACGGGTTCTAGCTCAGCTTCCTCGAAGAAGATTGAAACTCTCTGCTAACAGACCCGCCGAAGCATTCGGCAACAGACGTGACAAGTCGGGAGCGGACGGCAGCTCAAGAGGATTGGTCCAGGTACAACGGTCAATCTTCATCCGATACTCCTGTATTCCCAGTAATTCGGAATATTTTGTCGTATCCAAAATGATCGCGAACGACGTATAGTCGTGAAAATTCCAATGGGTAATTTGATTCAGCACGCCGGGACCGCCGGGTGCTAGCACGGGAAGATCGGATGACGGCCACGTCGATAGGACTGGGTGGCGAGCGGACCGTCTATTCGCGGGTGCCTGGATACTACCGCATATTGTTTTCACCATTCTCTCGGACGTTGGGTACGGACGGCTGTTGAGTATCGAGATGTAGCAAGTAAATCATGTTGTGGGGCTTCGCGGGATTTACACGAATCAATTAAATAACTAGCGACATCTTTTCATCAAGCCATGACTCGGAATATCCACATATACCTCGATTTCACAGCTTAGGTACATTTATTTTCTTCCGGATTATGTTCGGCCCGAAAAATGCGGGTGGCTTCAGTACGTACATACACAGAGGCTAATGTTATGTTGAAACTTATACTGTGTCTTATTGCGTCCAAACTTTTGGTTATGAATATCTCCTGACACTTGATAAGCATCGGCCATGCGGCTCCAAAAGCGGGAAAAATTATCAATTTCGAATAAGTTGAATTAAATGTTGGTATAATGTGTTGCCTACCAGTTCAGAGGTTGAAGAAAATAGCTGGGGAGATTTTATCACTCGAGCGCTGTGCCATTTCATCGGCTTCTTTTCCAGCATTCGGCAAACAGCTTCGGGCCTAAATTGGCCCTCTCGTTATCAAAGTACCTACATATTATAACGATTACAACATTTTATAAGTTTTGCTGGAAATGAAAATAGCAATAAACATCTCTCTGGTCGCTTCAATTTTGCTTTATTATCAAAATGCGTTCAAGTCCCGGAGGACAACTTTCCACAAATGTAGGTTCTCCGTGTATCAAGATAAATCCGGTAACTAACTGCGGCCATAAAAATGTTATCGATTCATTTTTGCACCAAAAAGTTCGCAAACAAGCGTCCAAGAGGTGTCAAGGGCGACCCTTAGTCTGGATTGCAACATTTTTCTCAGAGATTTCATGTTTTTTTCTAGACCTTATTTCTGTGTGGCTAAAAACTGCGAAAAGCCGTCGTGTATTCGAACAATAGATAACCATTTTCATTATGGTATTAGGTATTTTTGAGCGAGAGATTCTCGAGTGAAAATTTCCATCGGGAGGCGATTATTAGCAGCGAAACTCCACTCGCCGTTCTCGCCGTTTATATGGAAAATGCTGTGAGGCAGTGTGGCCCCTCGGCTAGCAGTGGCTGCAACAAATCAGGGCAGGGGCGCCGTCATCATGGGGGCGACATTACCATTCGGAGCTTTGTGAATCTCCACTAGACACATAAAATCGTCATAAATATGAGAACAAGACGTACAATGATCAACTACTAAATCCCAAAATATAAAGCGGGATCTTGGCTGGAGTCTGAGAACGCCCTTGCGGCAATAATTAACTTTCTGCTGCCGGGCACGACGAGAAGATGTGGCAGTGGAATGGGTGGCTTTTTTCCGCGCTTATTGTGAATGTTTATTGCACATGTTCGTACTTGCTGCACCATGAAATGGTTACATTATTTGACTATATGCGAAAAAATATTGGCGCCAAAAAATTCAACCGGAACATTTACGATACGCCAGAGAAGAATAACTCGAGAGCTAAGGAGCTGGGACGCTCGGAAACTGAAAGAGAATGATCCAGAATAGATATTGTTGCGTACTCGGTTACGTATTTCGCGTACGATTATGATTGAGACGATCGTTTTAAAACACACACACTGTTTATTACTGAGTACTGCAATAGATTCACGCCAACAATTATTTACTTGGGAATATCACAGGTCCTATTCGATTTCTATCGTACTCGATCGCTTCCAATTCAATACTGGATCTGTGGGCGCGATCCATGGTGCTTATACAGCTCCGACTAATCATCTCGAATGTTCCATGGATCCTCCAGCACACTCCACAGTGACCCGGCATACGATTTCTGGCGACTCCCAAAAAAATCACACACCTTTCGCGTGTTTCCCGTGTGTTCTGGTATGTCGGCACCTCCGCGGATTCGGCTGATGTTTTTTGATCGAGTGTTGAAGTCTCCCTATGTATTCCAATGTCAAGCCATCGCGTATATTCTGGAAATGTCCAGAGCTTCGCAATTGTACACTGCGACCTAATGGGAAGAGTCTAGAAAGATCGCGTGCTCTCCAGAGCCGCCGTTCGTAACCATATTGATAACTTAAACTAAGCGAATTGTCATTTTTGTTACATTCGAACTGATAGTCCAGGAATTTTAGTCAATATACGGCTTGTACCCGGAAGTAATTAACGTAAATCTGAAAATTTGCAGGATCGTAGTTTTGGTCTAGGAGAGCACGTACAAAAAAGTCCCCTACTCTCCCTCGTCGGCTTCCCTCTTTTTTTGGTGCAAGAAGGGATTAAGTCACAAAAATTGATAATCTGATTATAGACTGCAGTAACATGGTTGTTGTTGGTCTGATTGGTATCGAAATTATCAAAAAAGGTTCAGAGAAGCATATCCCTTCGTATTTGAGATGTTTCAATACTTATTAAGTACATAATTTGCCGCCCTAGTGCTGTCAAACTTAAAAAAAGTAGATTTTCCACCGAAATTACGCCGTGGTGGTTAGGTATATGAAGACTCGGGGGTGAAATGTACAAGAGGATAAACATTTTTCGTCATACTTTGGGCTTTCCATTGGTATGTCTACGTTCTCTCTAGCGTTACCCGTTACGGAGCAACAGGGCTGTAATGAGAATGTTGCTCGACATTTTATGCATTTTATAAGTGTTGTTGTTGATGTTGCATCTTTTTCACTCCCCTCTAGCAATCTATGCTGGTTATAGTGGCAATGTAAATAATAACATATGGAAGAGCATGAACATACAAGACAAAAAAGACGTTGAACTAGTTTTTGAAGTGAAAGCTTCATGTGGCTCACATTTCGTCACCGAGAATGATCAAATACGGGTGATCAACCCGCTGATCGCGTACGTCTTGTGTTCGATGATATGTTATGGCAGACAAAGGCGTTTGCGGTTGCGGTTTTTGTAAGTTGCCCCTTGAAGATGGAAATGTGATGGTTCAGAGTGGACTATCAACTTTGCTGCGGGCTAGAGTGGAAAGAGGAGGCACCGAAAACTAAGAAGTTCTCAAAGATCTCGTGGAGAGAAATTTATCTATCAGGTTACATGTGACATGCAGGTAAGTGCTATAATATTCGCTAGTTCTAGAGGAATCTTTCAAGAAGCCCGGGGTAAAAGGAGGATCCTCAGAGCAGCACGTTGAACTAAGGGACTCTCGCCGGTAGCGCGATGCACGAGACGTCAACACTTTCAAAGCCTGGCTGCAAGACCACTCTCCGTGGTCTACAGAACTACAGAGTCAGATCGTCTTCGCTCTCTGGCTTCTGGGATTGCTGATGGGACGACATTACTAACTGCGACAAAGCCAAAGCTTCAGGTGAGGCAGCCGTCAAGACTTTGCCTGGAAAATTGTTCGGGGATGTGAAGCTCTCCAGGAAACATCGAGTGAAGCCGCTTGCATCAGTTCGGGGTGGCATTGTTGTCCGCGATAAAATCGTTCCTGTAAACCTTTAGCAACTCTTTACGCGAATAGTTTGCGTGATGGAATCTGAGGAAGACTTGAAAGAGTATCTCAGTTTCGAACTCGTTACAAGGCCATTTGCTCTTTTCGATGAGGTGTCAATGCGAAAGACTGCAAAATCAGTTCTTCAAAAGTTCTTTTCAAGTATTACACCTAAAGTACTTGGTGACAGTGGAACTCGTTGCAGTGTAGTCGACGGTGGTTATCTACTTCATGCACTTGTTTGATCTTGTCCCGCCACTTTTGGACAAATAGCCGAGGCATACGTAAGGTTGGTTCAGAAACGATTTGGATCATCTGTTACCGGTGGTGTTCGATGGGCATGAACAGAAGTCAACTAAAGGCTCAAGAACAAAAACGTCGTTATTCTAAGCGGGCACCAATACATGTAGTTTTCGATAGTAACACATGTGTGGCGACTAACCGGTCAGACTTCTACTCTCAGGTTATTTTCAAAATAATGGAGTTACTATCGTTTAAGCTGCAGCAGATGCGGACTCCTTGATTGATTGTCTGAATAGCTCTCGGCATGGATGTGTCAGGACAGCAAGTTACCGTTATTGCCCAGGACACAAACATGCTTGCTATGTTAGTCGTCCGTGCTAGAGATGACACGTGAATCTTAATGCCAAGTCCAGCCACAGGCAGTTCAAGTGGACGAGTATTTAAGATCCAGGAGATCCGAAAAAGTCCTGATGAAGTGAACGAATTCGTCCTCTTCTGCCATGCCATAACAGGATGCGACACCACGTCAGCTCTGTATCAGATGGGAAAGCAGAAGGCGTGCGGAAGCTCCTGAAGAAAAAACCAGAGCTACAGGAATGCTCCACGGTCTTCTCAAATCCCGCATCTAGCAAGAGGGCTGTGGCCGCCGCTGGGGAAAGATTTATCGTGGCCCTGTATGACGGTAGTGAGCAGGACACTTTGGACCAGCTACGACTATTTCGATACAACCAGAGCGTAGCGAAGCAGCCGGTGACAGCTTCCTTCGATTTGGCGAGCCTTCCACCAACAAGTGCCGCCTGTGAACAGCATTCGTTCCGCGCATACTTCCAGGTAACGGCGTTGGGCAGAAGTGGCTAGACGTTAACCTCAACCCGGAGGTCTGGGGCTGGAAATCTCGACTCCAGGGCCTTTTTTCAGTTACCATCACAAGGCAGCCAGCTCATGATAGCCTGCTACGGTTAATTCCATGTGCCTGCAAGATTGACTGCGGTGCCCGGTGTGAGTGCAGGAGCTCAAGTCGAAACTGCAGCATCATATGTGCAAGAGCTGTAGAGCATCCAGCTGCACGAACAGTCGGTCGGTGGATATGGATGATGATCCGGATGACCCCACTTCCAATTAGAATAAGAATCGTTTTAGATCGTTTCAGAGTCAGCCTTTTCAGGTAGAATAAGAATGTTAATTCTCTACCTTAATTGAGTACTATCCCAAAGAAAGTTCAAGTGAAATTTTAATTAAAAATCTTATAGAACAACAGTAATACTTTGGTACTAGGTTTAATACTAATATAAGGTTCTTTGGGATCGGGAAGGCTAGTTGGGTCTCTACCACTGAGCGCAGGATGCGCGCTTTACGCAGGCAGCATTACCGCGCGGCAACACTAGGAGTGGCCTAGCTCTGTAACGGGTGACGCTAGAGAGAACGTGAACATACCAATGGCAAGCCCAAAGTATGACGAAAAATGTATATTAGTGTACATTTCACCCCCCAAGTCTTCATATAACCGCCACGGGGTAATTTCGGAAAAAATCTATTTTTTTAAATTTTGACACTACTAGGGCGACAAATTATGTACTTAATAAGTAATACAACATCTCAAATACAAACGGATATGCTTTTCTGAACCTTTTTTGATAATTTCGATACCAATCAGACCAACAACAACCATTTTACTGCAGTCTATAAACAGATTATCAATTTTTGTGACTTAGTCCCTTCTTGCACCGAAAAAAGAGGGAAGCCGACGAGGGAGAGTAGGGGACTTTTTTGTACGTGCTCTCCTAGACCAAAACTACGATCCTGCAAATTTTCAGATTTACGTTAATTACTTCCGGGTCAAAACCTAAAATTCCTGGACTATGAGGTCAAATTGACCTTCTGGAGAAGCTGTCATTGGGATTGGAATTATTGACAGTGTTGACAGCGGAGAAAGAAAGGTAGCTATCTGCCGTCCTGAGGGCACGGCGAGGGAAAATACTACTGGAAGTTACTGAGGATAAAGAATAGGATAAAATGAACTAAAATAAAACAGTAAATGAAGAAGAAGAATACCGGGTGTCCGCGCGAAAACTTACAGTTGCGATAATTTCCGCAATTTTCAAGATACAGAATTCAAATTTCACAGTGTCAATTAGTAACGTGGAGGACATCGGTAGACACAAGTAAGAACGGAGTGGACCAATTTGTTCCACCCCCTAGCAACCCTAATTTTTTTTAGATGGCACCCCTCTTAATTTTTTTCTGAAAAAGAATGGCATTTTTGATACATAATCTCGAGGGGTCAACCACCTGCTGAAAATTTGTACAGTGATTTCCATTTTTGGAAATACTTGATAGTATTTTGGCTGTAATTCCAAGTATTCCCAATATATTTCCAAGTATTTCCGTTCGCAGATTGCCTGCCTTTCAGGGGCAAAGTTAGAAACTTGGTACACGTAGGTACCTAATTTGAAGGGTTTGAAGGTTTTTTTTGGCACACGTACCTAGACCTACGTGTACCAAATTGTGTGTTTGTACCTATCATAATTTGCAAGGTGGTTGTAGAAACAATCGTGTACAATTTTGATTTTTCAAAATCACAATTAGAATTATTAGCCCGTGTCCCGATGGGTCAAATCTGCATCACCTAACATGAAAATACATAAATGTTCATTGTTAGACTTCCGAACCAAGAAATTCCTAAACCGTTGAAGGTACGTTGAAATTGTTGAAATTTTGCACATATTTCTACAGGGTGTCCCGGAATAGGAGTTACAAAATTCACAGGAAGATAGAGAATTGGAAAATAAGGGGACTTTTCACAATGATCATACCCTCGCTAACGCATAATAACGGAAATACAGGCCTTCAAAGTTGTTTTTTGAAAGTAGTCTTTTTGCATAACTCTTGAAACTTTCGGCTTGAGATAAAGTATTGAAAAATAAGAGGACTTTTCTCAACAAATATACTCTCGCAAACGTATAATAACGGAGATAGAGGCTTTCAAAGTTTTTTTTAAACAGTTCTTCTTGCATGAATTTTTGAACATACATTTAAACATTCCACTGATTTAATTCAAATTCAAACCAAAGTTTACTAGAACAGGTCTGTATTGAACAATAATAACGCAATAATAACAAAATTTTGACTATAGGCTTCATTTTCGAGATATTTGGCTGTTAAACTTTGGAAAACATCTCGAAATCGCCACTTTCCAGAGCCTAGAGTGTTCTTTTCTGAAAACTCCTCGTCTCCCAGGAAAAATGAGAAAAAATGAGCGGTGGTTTATCAACTTGAAACACCTCAAAAACTTATTTCAGTTGAGGAATCATGAGTGTTGTTGGATTTTAATTTTTAAGGCCTTTGAAAGTGGCGGGTTTTGGAGATGTTTTCCAAAGTTTCAAACCCAAATATCTCGAAAACGAAGCCTCTAATCAAAATTCTACAAAGTAACTTTTTTCTGAGCTTTCTTCTCTATATTGAACGTAGAATTCATAAAAAGGAATGTTTGATGAAATGAGTTATTATTGATACTTATGCGGTTTTTAGTAGATTTTTATTTGAATTTAAATAGAACCGGATTTTTAACAGTTCCAACATTAGATATGAAAAAAAAATCTTTGAAGGTGTGTATCTCCGTTATTATACGCTTGCAATGGTATATTTATCAAGAAAAATCCCCTTATTTTTCAATTCTCTATCTCCCTGTGAATTTTGTAACCCTTATTCCGGGAAACACACTGTACAGTACAGGGTATTCGCGAAAACTTAGACGATAGAGCATCAAAAAAAAGATAGTCTTTCCCCGAAGCACCCTGTTCAAAAACGAACAATAACAGAAATATAGGCTTTCAACGTTGACATTGAAAAATCGTTTTTTTTTCATAACTTTTGAACTGTTCAACCGATTTTGTTCCAATTTGGAACAAAGTTCACTAAAATGTGTCCCTTCTCTACTGGATAATAATAATTGCTAACGCATTTTATCAAACAGTTTAAGGGGCAAAGGTAATAGCCCCTCCCCTCCCCCTTTCTCCGCCATCTTCCACTTTCCTGATTATTTTTGGAAATCGTTTCAATTTTTGAATTCTACGTTCAATTTGGAAAACAGTTACTCCTGCAAAATTTCAATTAGAAGCTTTGCGGTCGTGAGGTCTTCACCTAGAAAACATATTTTATCTGCATCTGAGGAATCATGAATTTTGTTTAATTGTCACCACCTAGCTTGCGATACATCAAATCAAAGGGAATTGATTTCTATTTCTGAAGAAATATCTTCAAAATTTTCAACTCCACCCCTCTTGTCTCTAAAATTTTCCTAAACTAAGCGATTCAATATTCTCGACCCCTGAATTCTCTTCAGTTTAGTCAGTTTCATTCTACGAAGAAGAGAATTTCTGGTGAAAAAAGTGCTACCCAAATTCAACGAAAAATCAACGGGACTCGGAAAATTTTCTAAATTCCACATGGCAAAAAATTATCCAAGGTGGCTCGTTTCCATTGAAACATCCTGTGTGTATAAGAGTGAAACTGAAGTAACCAACTCCAGAAACGTAATTGAGAGTCGCTTCATGGGCACACAAAAGAAGTTATTCGCCTTAATTCGGACGATTTTTTGAAACAGACTACTAATTTATCCAGCAGTTTATAAGAAAAACGACGTAGAGACCGGTTCAAGTTGTCACAGGCTTCACTATAAATTGATTTTTGGTAGTTATGACCAAGTATTTCCAATATTTCCAAAGTATTTCCAAGTATTTCCATAATATTTCCATAATATTTTCATCTATCTCCAAGTATTTCCATGTACATGTTTCCAAGTAATTCCTAGGTATTTCCATATATTATTTCCAAGAAAATGTACAGTGATTTCCACTGGTGGTTGACCCCTCGCATAATCTGTGGAAAATTAAAGAAAAAAAATTGCATTTTTTCGGGAGATTGATGTTTTTCTGATCTAAAATTGCGACACATTTAATTTGGATATTTCTTGTCGAAACAAGCAGCTATTACAACCGAATTGTTTGGAACTTCACAGTGGATGTTACTAAACATAATATTGTTCCTGTCAACAACTTACCCTCACCCCTGTACAGCCCTGTTTCTCCGAGGTACCTATTTTTTTTTAGTCCTGAGATCGGAAACAGACGGTTTGACATCAAAACTGCATGTATCATTCTTCAAGAGCACCTTGAATGAGGTGCCGCATGTGATACTCGATAAAAAGCTGAAGAAATACTTTTTGACTGGAGGAGTGGAAGGTCTGACTGATAACCCCAAGGGGGCGTTGCGCGAGAAAATAACGACAAAATTTAAGAAAACACGCTTTACTCTCCGACTTGTATGTAATACAGGAAAAAGCCGCCCGATGAATAATAATAATCCCGAATCAGGGTTGCCAACTGTCCACTGTCATCCCGACTGTCACCAGTGTCATCCGCCGAGGAGCACCTCCGTCGTTGCTCTACAGGTGGCGCGCCGTTTGACAGGCTGACACATGGCAGGCAGGCACCTCACCAGTGGCGTAGATAACACGGCCGTTCCTGAACAAAAAGGGATCGTCCTCGAACCGAAGAATTTTAAGAAATTTACTGAAACAAATAAAGGAAAAACCGGACGCGGTCCGTCTACTGAGAAGTAGATGCGGACTGCGTCAGGTCAATTAGTACCATATTTTCGCAGCAAATCATAAATAAAAATTTTCAGAGCACACTGTGAACTATCGCTAGTTATTAATTCTTTGAATTTGGCATTCAGCCAAAACTCCTCTTTTGTTTTTTTTTTCAATAAAATAATAAAATAAAAACACTAGATTTTGAAAATGTATGTCTATATTACATTCACTGGTTTGATTCAAAAATGCAATCAGCCAGACAATCGTCTGAAATCTCAAAGATCTGCCAGACCAAAGTCTGAATAAAAACTTTCCAGAGTCGAATGGAACTGCCAGACCATCAACGTCTGATATCTTGAGAGATCTGCCAGACAAAAATGTCTAAAAACTTCATAAAATTCAAATGAACTGCCAGACCAAAGTCTGATATCTTAAGAGATCTGCCAGACAAAAATGTCTAAAAACTTCATAAAATTCAAATGAACTGCCAGACCAAAGTCTGATATCTTAAGAGATCTGCCAGACAAAAATGTCTAAAAACTTCATAAAATTCAAATGAACTGCCAGACCAAAGTCTGATATCTTAAGAGATCTGCCAGACAAAAATGTCTAAAAACTTCATAAAATTCAAATGAACTGCCAGACCAAAGTCTGAATTACCTGTATCTCTTGTTCTCCTTCAAGCATATCCGTGATCAACTCTGGAGACCATTCATAGGTCCATCTACGGAGATGCTCTCCCACAGCAGAAGTTGTGTTCCTGCTTGTTAGACCAGTCAACTCGTACCTTCCCGAAGGTAACAGCTTGGTGATCTCGTACGGTCCTTTACCAGGCGCATCCAACTTGTGTGCAACATTACGCTTATATAAAACCACCAGTTCGCCCACTTTAAACTCTGGAGCTCTTTTGGCATCTGCGAAACGGCGACTTTGCACAAGAGCATTTGCTTCCAAACTTTTTGAAGCTTTCTCACGAAGCAGGCGCCGGTTTGGGGGAGTTTCGTTAATGGCCAAATCATTTAGCAAAGCAGTCACAGCTGGAACGGAAGCGTCACTACCCAGTATGAGCTGTAAAGGGGTACAACCGGTTGTTTTCTGTACAGTAGAATTCAAAACCAACTGTATCTTCCAAAGTTTGGTTGACCAGCTACTGGCGTCATGTCTGCATTCAACTCTCAACATGTTTGCGATAGTAGACATGTAACGTTCTACCTGACCGTTTGACCTATGGACCCCCGGTGTAATGACGTGTACATCAATTCCCCAGTCTGCCATTAGTGATTTCGCGGCGTCTCCCATAAAAGGCCCATTATCACTTACAATGCGTTTGGGCGTTCCGAACAATGCAAGAAACTGTTCCATATTCTTCGAAAACTCCAGAAATGAGGTGGACTCATTAGGAATCAGTATACAGTACTTTGAGAAACCGTCCACTATCACGAAAACATGTTTGTATTTTCCTGACGCTTTCAGGGGGCCCAAATGGTCACAATGGATAGTTTCAAATGGAACGTCGCCCTTCGGTATGGAGTTAATGGCAACTCGAAGCTGTAAGCGGGGTCTTTTATGCATCAAGCAGACCAAACAACGTTTGCAGTATTTTGCCACAAATTGTTTCATTTTTGGAAACCAGTAGTGCCGGCGCATTCCTTCAAGGATTTTGTCCGAACCTATGTGACAGCACTCGTCGTGGTATACCTGCAGTAAGGGTAATCGCAAAGACGGCGGCACAAACAGCCTCAGAATTGTAGTACCCTTCTCTTCTGCGACGACACGATAAAGGAATCCATTCTTCTTTTTGTAAAGGCGACCATCAACTTCACCGTTTTCCAATCTTTTCATTAATTCTGATGTGTAGGCGTCCACCTTTTGAGCAACACGAAGCCAAGGTTCGGATGTGGTTTGCGGGATCTCTACCACATTGATCAGGGGATTTCTACTCAGAAAATCGGCATGAGGAATGTTCGTTCCCTTACGGTATTTGATCTCGAATGTGAAGTCTTGCAAATAAATCCACCAACGGGCCACTCTCGGATTGAGATCCTTCTTGTTCATGGTCGATTTCACAGCGTTGCAGTCGGTGATGATTGTGAAAGAAAGCCCAAGTAGATAGTGGCGGAAATGCTTGAGAGCGTTTACGATTGCCAAAGTTTCGAGTTCATACGAATGATATTTATTCTCGGCTCCCTGTGTGCTTCGGCTAAAATATGCCACTACTCGCATAGCGTCGACATGTTTTTGCTGCAAAACTGCACCGTACCCCAGGCTACTTGCATCGGTGTGTAATTCGGTTTCCAGGCTCGGGTCGAACAATGCCAAGACGGGGTAGTCTGACAGAAGGGAAATGATATCCCGGCGGATAGACTCGCACTCTTCTGTCCAATTCCACGACACGTTGCTTCGGAGTAAATCGGTAATGGGCTTGACTTTCGACGAATACCCACGAACAAATTTCCGGAAATACCCCGCAAGGCCTAAAAATTGGCGGACCTCGCGAACATTCCGAGGGGCATGCGAGTTTGTAAGCGCGATTACTTTGGTTTCGCTCGGACGTACACCGTGTTTTGAAATTCGACGACCCAAGTATTCAATTTCTCTGGCCAGAAATTGACATTTGTCCAAGTTGATCTGAAAACCGCAATTTGAAAGTAACCGGCAGGCCTCATTCAGTGTTTGAAGGTTTTCTTCGATAGTGCTTGAAGCGATCAAGACGTCGTCCATATATACCAACACCTTCTTTTCTTGGATCAAGGGCTGCAACGCCGAATTAATTGCCCTTTGGTACACGGACGGAGCATTAGCGAGCCCAAACGGCATCTTGAGATACTCCCACTGGCCATCAGGGGTGACAAAGGCCGTTTTCTCGATTGATTCGCAATGAATGGGAATTTGGTGGAACCCGGACGCCATGTCTAAAGATGAAAAAAAGTTCTTGCCGCATAGACGATCTATTTGGTCGTCAATGCAAGGTAACGGGTACCGGTCTTTGACTGTGACTCTATTCAGTGCGCGGAAGTCCACACACAAGCGGTCTCGACCATCCTTTTTTTTGACGAGAAGCACCGGACTGGCATAGGGTGAACACGAAGGCCGAATTATTTTTTTCTGCAATAGATCGTCAATAATCCCCTGTACTGTTTCTCTTTCGGCTAAAGACAGTCGATACGGTTGGTATCTTATTGGAACAGCGGATGTTACACGGATAAAAAGTTCACTTGTTGTGACAGTTGAGGTTGACGTTCCATCAGCGATGAGATTTTCAAACGATGCAAGTATATCTGTTATGGCCTTGACGGAATCTCGTGGAGCTTTTATTTTCTGAGGAATGGAAACAGTCAAGACAGTGGGTGCCGCGCTGGCACGTGACAGTGAGAATCCTTCAGGAGTGCGGGTATAACAAATGCCTTCCCGATCCAACACGTCTGTGCCTATCAATAGATCAGCCGGAAGTTTTTCGTCTAGAACGTAAAAATCGGACTCGATCGTAAGGGACGGAAACTCTACAGTTAGTGTCACACGTTCTTGAGAAACAATAGGGGTTTCTCCCAATGCCAACATGACGAGTGGTTCTTGATGAGTTTGCACAGTCAGCTTATTGACAAGGCGTCGTGATACCAGAGAAACTTGAGATCCAGTGTCAATAAATGCATCTGTCGGAATGCCGTCAACGACGACTGCGGTGCAGTGAAAGTTATCAGTAGAATGACAAAAGTTCACTGATTTCTTATGTTGTTCGGACCTAAGTTTCGCGAAACATGAATTTTCAAGGTGACCGCTTTTATGGCAGAAAGTGCAAACTGGCTTATTGTCACTCAAGTCCTTACCCTCCTGTCGTGTACAGTTTGACCTAATGTGTGACGGACTATTACACCGATAACAGCGCCTTTGGTTGCTGTTGCCGGGGTTTTTAGTGTACGGATGTTTAGAATGATGCGGCCGATGATGCTCACGTCGCACCGTACGCGAAGGCCCTACTGAATCCGCTTTTAATGGGGTGGGCGTGTGGAGTTTGAAGTTGCACAAAATCACAATTAAGTCGCTCACCTTGGAACAACGACAGTTACGAGCCGTGATTCTACAAGTTTCATCACTAATGCCAGTTATGATGATATCGATCATCGCCGTTTCAGGAATTTCAAATTTTACTCGTTGCAAAAGCTGGACTTTAGTGCGAACATATTCAGAATAGGAAGTAAATTGGCTGGACTTACAGTTAACAGCAATCTCGAGTCGTTCCCCAATCGTGACTTGCACAGGGAAAACGCTGACGAAATCCGCCTTGAATTTTGACCACCTCCGGTCTTCACATTTCCAGTTCTGAAACCATACCTTGGCGCTTTTTGACAAAAACGCAGGAACGATATGGAGCGTCTCATATTCATCCCATTGGTACATGTCGATAGCTCTTTCTACCTCGGCGCACCAGGTATCCGAGTCGTCATGCTCCGGGTCAAAAGTAGGCAACGAGATATCACGTCTAGGAGTTGGTGTTGTGTACATCGGCTGATGCTGGACGCTACTTGCGGCAGGGGCTCCTCGGGCCAGTGTATCGATTAAACGGAGCATTGCTGACTCAATGCTATTCAGCGTAGCATTTTCGGATGCAGCTGAACCACCATCTCTCGACGCCATTTTTGACGCCAAGGGTCGCAAAGACAAATCGGCCTCCGCCTCTGGGGCCGCTCGATCAGACCGCAGCACAGCGCAACTGCAATCAAAAATATAATGTAAGCTTTGGATTTGGTTCCCACTTCTGATGATAACCCCAAGGGGGCGTTGCGCGAGAAAATAACGACAAAATTTAAGAAAACACGCTTTACTCTCCGACTTGTATGTAATACAGGAAAAAGCCGCCCGATGAATAATAATAATCCCGAATCAGGGTTGCCAACTGTCCACTGTCATCCCGACTGTCACCAGTGTCATCCGCCGAGGAGCACCTCCGTCGTTGCTCTACAGGTGGCGCGCCGTTTGACAGGCTGACACATGGCAGGCAGGCACCTCACCAGTGGCGTAGATAACATGACTCATAACCTGAAATTAAAATTGATAAATAATGAAGTTTCCATGAGATCGACACTTTTGATTTGACATTTTTTGCAACTAAATCTAAAGCTGCATTTAGATTTTTATGAGTCATAACCTACTAGGATGATAAATGAGTAAGAAAATACACATAGAGGATTGGAGGCGATACTTAATGCAGCTACTGGGGAGGAACAGGATGAATCTAGGTGAAGGAAGCAAATAGAACAAGCGCAAGAATGGAAAAGAAGATAGAAGGAGAAGTATCAAGGCAAATCCAAAGGTTAAAGAAAAGCAAAGTCAGAGAGGTAGATGAAAAGAAGGTATTCCCAGATGGATAGGGGGGTTTATGAAAGGAAAAAGCGCCATAGCCAACCAGAAATAACCATCAAGTACGCAGCAGAAAGCACAACACATGGATGCTGTATCCTTCGACTGAGTAACTGTTCGGCTGTTTCAATAATATTTCATCGCAAACCAGCCGGCAAGCGATAAAGAAAGCAACGAAAACCACCGATCTGAATATTTTGAGGTAAGCCACTGCCACTGGCTACTGACAAGATATCACTCTGACGGCTGACAACGACCGGTTGGCTGGCTGGGTTGACAATTGGCACAAATGCAGGCATGGTTACATTGTAAGTGTAACCAAGAAATTTGCATGCGTCACACAGTCAAAATCAGGATGAAATCCCCCATTGAGGCTAACGTATTGTGGCGACTTTACAGAGCTTCGTATGTCGTCGACGACAGTCCCCCACTCAACTGTAGTTGAATAATTTGAACGACACGACGACAGAAATTCGTGTTGCGGGAACAATGTGGAGGGAGGTAGGGGAGTACAGGCAGATCGAATCCTATTGGCTAGCGACACTGTCGCCGGCGACATACGACGTTCTGTAATGGCGGCTTTACAGAACTTCCTATGTCGCCGGCGACAATTCCCCACCCCACTGTATAGTTAAATAATTTGAACAACACGACCACAGAAACTCGTGTCGCGGGAATGAGATGGAGGGAGGTAGAGAAGTACAGGCAGATCGAATCCTATTGGCCAGCGACACTGTTGCCGGCGACATACGAAGTTCTGTAAAGCCGCCATGAAGCCGCCATTATCTCGGGATCTAAGAGCTGTCAGAAACAACAAAATTAATCAAAATGTATGTCATGGTCTGTAAAAGGTTGATGGTCCATGGAGATAAGCTTGTGAGGGCGTATGAAAAGTACAGGAGTACTTGTGTGGTATTCCTATCATAAGGCCAGCCGCAATCGATCAAGTTTTAATAATAATCAAAGCAAAACATGGCACTTTTTTTGGAATTTGAAATAATTTGATGTCCATTATTTATTGGCCGTCACTGTACATCTCGCTGTACATGAAACCCGCCGCCAGTTTGATTTCAGACATAAACCCTTACACGCCGCCATACATCGTAATGACTCCCAGCCAATTTTATTGACTTTCATCAGGAAATGTCTCAATTTAGTTATTTGGGCAATTTTGGTTTCCTTCCGAAGAGGCGTCGCGCCGCCAGAGACCGCACTCTGGCTGCAGTAAAACAAATTTTTATTTATGGTCGACGTCCTCGCGCTTTCTTCTTACGTCACAATATTGACAGTTTTTGTCGTATGTTAGTTTTATACGTACGGACATGCCGTTTTTACGAGGCGGTTATAAAAAGCCGATAAAATGGAATATTTTATTGCCGGTGTGGATTCACTAAAGACTCCGTGGTCAAGGCGGTATGGTGGCCCTATGGGTGACGTGTGACCACCCTTCACAAGGAAATCCAATCTGGGCACTAAATAAAATGTTAGCGCCCTGGAAACATTTCCATAATAAGAGGGCCACCGCCACCTTGCGGCAATTTCGTATTATCAAGATCAAAGGATAGGTACACCTGAAAACGTACCTATACCAACCCACGATAGTTGCCACCATGGGTTTGTTGGACAAAAATGCACTACATTTAATATCAGAGAAGCGTATTATTAATATTTTAATTGCTACAAAGTAAGCGAGGATAAGGCGGCAGTACGGTTTTGTAGTGCCATTGTAACATCTAAGATGCGAACTGGGACATGAAACCATCCTTAACTAAACTCAGTGGAGCTTTATCGAACCAAAATGTATATCTATCGTTTAGACCTCGCGCGGTTTAGACTGGTACCATTTTTAAAGATTCACAAAAATACAAGAGAAATTTATAATGCCACAGTGGGACGACAAGCTATAATCCAGGCCCTAGCAGTACTTCTGTAGGAAAAACGATGTAATCAAAATGTTTTTTTTGGAATCGTTAGAGGATCATCCCAGGACAAATAATCACTCGGGTGCTTTCGCGATTTCTGGTACATTTTCCAGCAATATCGCATCAAAGTTGGCGGCTGGTCAATTCTTCAGTTCGCTGATATATCTTGGAGTTTTTGCGATTTTTTTCAAATAAGAGTCCTAATCTACTCAAAAAACAATTCCGAATCGAATGGTGCTGTCAGATTTTGAGTACTTACTTTATACCGGGTGAAAAAAAAATAAAATGAGTTTTATATTTTTTCCCGACTTCTTAGTTTCTTGGCCGATTTTCACAAACTTTATGTCAAAAGCTCGCTGGCTAAATCGTCTACTCAAATCAATTGTCAATATAGCCAAATTATCAAAAATCGAGATAGCGGCGGCGAACCCAAATAAAAATGTGTCGTATTTCGAGAATTTTTTTTTGATTTCTAAATTTCGTAAAGAACGACACTGATGGTGGACTCTGGAAGACTAAGCTTTCTTCTGCAATTTGTGACTAGATTTACTTGATTCGCACATTACACTGTGAAAATATAGTGAATTGAAGGAAGGTCCACTTGTGATTTTTTCCAAATTCACAATAAATCAGCAGATGAAAAACCTCCCGCGAATCCTTATTTCTGAAGCAATTTCTACACACTTGGTGGTGATCGTAAGCTGTGTGCATAGGCTACAAATACCGTGTTGGTGCATGGCCGAAGTTTCGAAATTTCAGATGATAGATGACGTAAATGGTGGAGGTGCCCATGTCAAATATCGAATATTCTACTTTTTGTTCTCACATGTTCTGAACGAAATTTCTATAAATGGTTGGCTTAATGGTCAGCTGGATAAACACGCAACGAGAGTCAAATGTTGAAAAAGTCGAAATGTGAAATTTTCAAATAGACGACTTTACTTCTTGGGAGAAAATAAAACGGTTCTATCCGTTGGTCCAGGAATTTCTGCTGTTAAAATCGCAAGTAGCGAACAAAAATGAAAGCCAGCCGGATTTTTGTATATAAGCTCAGTTAAGGATGTAGTTCAACATTGTCAAAGTTCTCAAGAATCCGGTGTAAGCTTCGGCCGTTGTGGCCTCGAGAAGAACTCGAGGATCAGTTTTTCGCGTATATCTCGTGAACAATGGCACTTGGGAAGAACGTGCTTGAGAAGAAATTGTTGAAAATTTTATTGTCTATAAGAAAGGTCCTTACACGTTTCATCGTCAGTCCACTCTTTCTTCGTCAAAACACAAGAAAATTAAAATAATCCAGATGCTCGATGCTGAAGACTGTATGGACCTTGAGTTTTATGATGGCGGGGTGGCACTTGGTAGAGGTGTTGTTCGATCTATTCTGTTTTGACTGTAACTATTTGCCATCAATACCAACTATGCCGGCGGCATATACAGGGTGAAATAAAAATAAGAAGTTGAAGAAATGTACCTCAAGAACCAAAACAGGTGAAGACATATAAACCGCCAAAAATATTTCTAATTTCATGGTCATGAAGTCGTCGTAAACTTGGATCAAATATGTTGAGCCGTTTCTGACATATCTTCAGAAGACTGAAGTCGTTACGAAAAAAAACTAGTTTTCCGTCTATCAGTAACTCTTCAGATATTGAATCGAGACTTGGTGTTTTGAATCGAAACAATGATAAATCACATTGAAAATGAAATAATAGTGAAAAACACTTTCTAGGCCAACTACTTTGAGAAAAAACACAGTCAACTTTTTTTCTGATGAGTAGACGAAAAAATTATTTTTTTCGGTAACAACTTCAGTCTTTTGAAGATATTTCAAGGACGGCTCAAGATATCTGATTCAAGTTCACGACGACTCCATGACCATGAAATCAGAATTATTCATGGCGATTGACATGTCTTCACCTATTCTGGTTCTTGAGGAACAAATGTTCAACTTTTTATTTTTATTTCACCCTGTATATGCCGCCGGCATAGTTCGTATTGATGGCTTCAAGTTTCAATCAAGAATTAGTGGACCAACCAACACCTCTACGAGGTGACACTTCGCCATCATAAAACTCAAGGTCCATACAGTCTTCAGCATCGAGTATCTGGATTATTTTAATTTTCTTGTGTTTTGACGAAGAAAGAGTGGACTGACGATGAAACGTGTAAGGACCTTTCTTATAGACAATAAATTTTTCAACAATTTCTTTCCAAGCACGTTCTTCCCACGTGCCATTCTTCACGAGATATACGCGAAAAACTGATCCTCAAGTTCTTCTCCAGGCCACAACGGCCGAAACTCACACCGGATTCTTGAGAACTTTGACTATGTTGAACTACATGCTTAACTGAGCTTATATAGAAAAATCCGGCTGGCTTTCATTTTTGTTCGCTACTTGCGATTTTAACAGCAAAAATTCCTGGACCAACGGATAGAACCGTTTTATTTTCTCCCAAGAAGTAAAGTCGTCTATTTGAAAATTTCACATTTCGACTCTTTCAACATTTGACTCTCGTTGCGTGTTTATCCAGCTGACCATTAAGCCAACCATTTATAGAAATTTCGTTCAGAACATGTGAGAACAAAAAGTAGAATATTCGATATTTGACATGCGCACCTCCACCATTTACGTCATCTATCATCTAAAATTTCGAAACTTCGGCCATGCACCAACACGGTATTTGTAGCCTATGCACACAGCTTACGATCACTACCAAGTGTGTAGAAATTGCTTCAGAAATAAGGATTCGCGGGAGGTTTTTCATCTGCTGATTTATTGTGAATTTGGAAAAAATCACAAGTGGACCTTCCTTCAATTCACTATATTTTCACAGTGTAATGTGCGAATCAAGTAAATCTAGTCCCATATTGCAGAAGAAAGCTCACCGTGGGTTCCACAAAACAGATAATACGAGATTAGTTGATTCGCGATTTTTGTTTGTTAATTTGTAGCCGACTGATCAATGGAAATGCTGGTTTATCCCTCAATAATGGAAAGATGATGGGTCTAGTACAGATTTCAGGCAGTTTTTGTTGGTATACGCCTAGCATTCAGCAAAAAAAAGTTCAGTTAATCTGCAATTAGCCTTGATCGCTGATCATTTTTATTATGGAACTGACGGTTAGTCTTCCAGAATCCACCATCAGTGTTGTTCTTTACGGAGTTTAGAAATGAAAAAAAAATTCTCGAAATACGACACATTTTTATTTGGGCTCGCCGCCGCCATCTTGATTTTTAATAGTTTGGCTATATTGACAATTGATTTGCGTAGACGATTTAGTCACCGAGCTTTTGACACAAAGTTTGTGAAAATCGGTCAAGAAACTAAAAAGTTGGAAAAAAAAATATAAAACTCGTTTTATTTTTTTTTCACCCGGTATAACGTAAGTACTCAAAATCTGACAGCACCATTCGATCCGGAATTGTTTTTTGAGTAGATTAGTACTTTTATTTGAAAAAAATAGCAAAAACTCCAAGAAATATCAGCGAACTGAAGAATTGACCAGCCGCCAACTTTGATGCGATATTACTGGAAAATGTACCAGAAATCGCGAAAGCACCCGAGTGATTATTGGTCCTGGGATGATCCTCTAACGATTCCAAAAAAAATTTTGATTACATCGTTTTTCCTACAGAAGTACTGCTAGGGACAGGACTACTATTTTCTAGGGTGTTTGGACCTCGCTGAATGCGAACAGAAAATTTGTCAGAAAAGCTGGAGTTTCCGAAATGCTGGGGGTGGTTCTGAAAATAGGGGTCTATGGGATATATATTTTGACCAGCTCAAAGTTATGGCAAGTATAACCCTAGAACCACTTCGTGGCGTCAAAATAGATTCACTTGAGCCCATAATTGCAATAAATTAGTTCTGTGACTACCGGCATTCCGCCCCCTCTAAAGGGCGAACCGTTGAGTTTAGAGGATTTGCGCAATGATAAAGTTTCATCACCTCAACAAGGGCTACAACATATCAAAGTTTGAGTCAAATCCCCCGGGGAGCCAAATCCCATAAGGAATGTGCGGGGTCCTATGGTCCGAATCTATAGGATAGATTTTGAATAATTGAATTATGAAGTTTGAAACATCACTATTTTTTATTATTTGACAGAAGACAGATTCTGTTCCACCAACTGTTCTGAATACAGTTTTTGGAGGCTTTCAAATGACATACTGTAAGTCAAGTTCCGTGATATAGGTATATAGCTTTTGACATTTGTTGATAGTGACATGATACGACTGATATAGTAGGTTCACTTCATCGTGATTCTAGTAGGCTGGGCAAATTTTACAGTTTGGCATTGTAGACTTCACGTCCAACTGCCTAGTGTGCGGCTTCGAAAGTTAGGTTATGTTGGTGCGTTTTTGTCAAGATAGATTATGTTGGTGTGTTGACTGTTGCTGTCAAAAATGGAAAAATTACCGAAATCAACTTTGCAATTTGCAAGTATGGAGTAGATGTATGTAGTTCACCTTTAATAGTTTCCGCAAATTTCTTGTTCCAGTATACGATGTCCTGAGCAGTGAAATCAATTAATTACGCCGATGAACCCCATCCACACAAAAATTATAAGGGTGTAGCTTCCAACAGTTCCCAGTCTTCCAGAGTGTGGGTACTTCTTTTAAAAACCAGGAATAGTTCACAATGTTCCCATATTGTGTGGTTTTTGAAAATAAATTCACGTCTTCTCCGCAAAGCTGAACGTCATGGGGTACATGCCCAGCACTTACTCCGCCCATTTTCTCCCAGAAGCGAGTTCTTATGGCACCTACAAGGGCTTCAAAACAAGCAATGACTGGACATTTTTGTTCAAGGCATGCAGGCGAGCCGAGGCACAAGCTCAGTAGTTTTCACATTCACATCCTATTTAGGTAATTTTCTCATCATCGATCATTATGACAGCGTCTCTCATCATCAATTATTATGACAACGTCCAGTTTGAGCTTTCAAACATCAGTGCAAGCAATTGCCAAGTTCTGGGGAGTTTTCAAACTTCACATTCCGAAACTAAGAAACAAAATCTCACAGCCGACTAGAATCACGGTACAAGTGAACCTACTACTGCTTATTCTTCAGAAAAACCATGTCCGCATACCAATTTCAAGTCGATTGGGTCAACTCTTCGGCAGTTATCGTGAAAGGTTACAAACAGACAGACAGACAGACAGACAGACAGACAGACAGAGACAGACTGGGGCATTGGTGTTTTTAAAATTCCAAGTGTTTCTCCTGATCTATCACTTCTTGATGTGTGCAACCCGAGCAAATGTGGCATGAGGCGTTGAAGGCATCACGTTCACGGTCAACCTCAACCTACCACCCAGGGCCGTCTTAAGCGGGCGTGCAACTCGTGCATGGCACAAGGGCGGCCAGATTCAGGGGGCGGCATTTCGGGGCAGAAATGCGTTTTTTTCTATTGTTTGCTTTTCATATTTTACCTCCGCGGCCGCCCCTGAACATTTTGAAATTTTTGTTTGTTTTTTCATATTTTACGCCTGCGGCCCGGTCGCCCCTGAACATTTTTTTCAAACAGTGTGATGGATGCCTACCTTTAAAACACGTAAATATGAAATCAGATTTTGCAAGACCCTTGCTAAATTCTTGATTTCTATCAAAGGGCGGTGGAATCGTAATCGATTGGTAAGTTTCGCAGTACCTAGAAGCAGTTCGGTATTCAAGTGTAGTTATTGTTTATTCCTAATAGACACGAGAAAAAGTCAGGCGTCTTATTCTGACGTTATGTTATCTTATTCACGAACCGTCCGGTAGGTAAGGTAACTTTTGTTTATTTGTTTATTATAATATCGTTACTGACTACCTACTTAATAAATGGAAAAAAAATTGGTTCAAAATGCGGAAATTGCAATTCCAGCGCTGTTTCTGTTATTTGCATGAAATAAAATTTAAATTAAAGAAGCTATATGTATACCAAATTTAACATTTAAAAAAAATGGAGAAAGGGGCGGCCTAACAGTTTTTGCACGAGGGCGGCCAAATGTCTAGAGACGGCCCTGCTACCACCCGACGAGAGTCGTGGCGTTATTATGGACCGTTTTAATAAGTGCATTATGGGTATATGGGGTGTTTCGCCACTGAAGAAGACAATAGATGGCAGCAGGGGCCAACCCGGGTTTATCACTAGGTTACTGTTGGTTGGTAAGCCTACCTGCTCCATGTTGGTATCTCGTATCTCTTCAGCCCGTTTGTGTGTCTGTCAGGGATGTGTCTGTGTGTGTATGCGTAACGCTATATTGCCTAGCAGCATCATGCTACACCAAGCACTTTGTCACCTGCCACTGATCACTCCAACAATAAGATGACAGCAACGACCATATGACTGACATTTGTTGAAAAAAATATTGAACGTGGGGTTGTACTGGTCAGTTTTGGTGATTTTCGAGGGCTGAAAGGGCCCAATGACCGTGCAAATGTTTGCCAGAGGGACCGTCCGGGAGGCAGCACTCGAAGAGCAGTTCGCGGGCACGCCGGCGCCGGCCGATTTGAAACCTATTGCAACCTACCTGCCACCGTGCCGTGTGAAGCTTGGTTCCCAGTTGCGGATATTCGGACAGAAAATGCGAAATTTTACGTCAAAGTTGTCATATTGGCCAATCAGAGCCCTCCAATTCAAAATTTGACACACAAAATCGCATTTTCTATCCGAATATTCGCAACTGGGAACCAAGCTTTCCTGTCCATGTTCAAGAATACAATCATGTTCTTCTTCAAAAACATCTATACTAAAGACCTCTACTCTGAAAGCCAAGTGTACGTAGTTTTTTCCATCTAATTCCTTCCTCACCTCTGACGACACACATCCATACTTGACTTGACATGACAGCCGACCCGGCAGGCAGACACCAAAGTCAAAAGGAAAACCCCCTCCATGAGAGAACCGTTCAAAAAGTAGTGGGAAAATAACCCGAGTTAGAGAGACCTGGGATCTGGTCACCCAGAGAGAGACGTAAGCCAAGTCATTGAGCGAGAGGGTATAGAGAGAGAGAAAGCTAGAGCACTAGGGTATTTGCACGTCAGGGTGTGGTGCAATTGCTTGTTACTAAACCACCCTGCGTCACAGTCAAAATGCATGACATGAGCTGTCAATATTTTTGTTGAGGTTATTAAGTCGACCGTTTCATCTTTCAACACAGATTTTGTCACTAAATTTAACAGAAACTCTTAAAAACTGTTTTAGGCATGTATATTGTATTCCATACATAGCAGATGCTTTCGTACACCGTATTTCAAGTACTGCTGGCATTTCGTCGAACGTAGGTTTCATCATCCAACTCATTCCCTCGAACACAAATTCCGTTGATCGTTGAATGCAGTAACCGTCGACGTGGTGACCCCATCGTGAAGATAGATTTGTGATTGCCGTAAGCGCAGTAGGTATATTATGTATTTCAGTAGGTACTGGCCCCGAACAGCTGAAAAACCCAAAAAGTACAATAATAGAAGTTCATCAATTTTGCAAGATTCTATACCTGATGGTTTCTTCGGCAAGGAAAACATCACATCTTCCCGGCTCTTGTACTGCTTCACGGTGCACCTTTTTGGTTTTGGCATTTTTAGCCCGGATTTCGGCGATTTCGGCCTTATTTCGGCATGCAAAATAATGACAATTCAAATTTGTAAACAAATCGGGGAAATGACAAATGTCAATAGCAACCACGCCCACCCCAGCTAACTATGTTTAAAATTTTGACGAGGCCAGGAAATGCCGAGACGCTGACAGAGAATACCGATATATCCCTTTCATAGCTTCGTCACTCTATGTACAGTCTCTCTAACCCGAGTTGGCCCCTGCTGCCATCTACTTGACAACTTGACAACTGCAGAGAAAACACCCCATTGGTACAGTCAGTCATCGGTCGGTACAGTAGAAACGTTGCCATGGTTCAGGTTCGAGTTGGCGGGAGTTGGGAATTTGATAGATTGATAAAGAAATTCAGTTGCCAAGTTGACAACTCACGTGCTTGAAAATGTCAAACAATTGCCAATTTCCCAAAAAAAATTGTGTTGCCTGTTCTACAAGGATATCTAAGTGATAATTCGTGTTTTCTTCACAAGTGTCGTGTTAAGATCGAGCGGCGAAATCGCAGATTGTGTAAGAAAGGCGATTTGCTTCGGGAAATGTGATTACATGGGTGTTTTTCACCTACCTCTCTATCAATGGTCTTGTGGGAACATGAATGTGCCATAAGCAGGCACACCTAAGCGGAACGTAGAAGCACAGACTAGCGGGGAAAGAAAGCACGTGGTGCGAAAGCGTGGTGAGCACCTCGAGCAATGTGACCGAAGGCGAACCCGAAACCATCGTACAATTATTTTCTGTCCATGTCAACTTGACGTAGTTTTACCGGCCGATGACTGACTGCACCAATATACCCAGAATGCATCTCATTCTGTTTGACTTATCAAAACGGCCCATACTAATAATCCCCTATTCCCCTAGATACCATAATTACTATTTTCACCTCTTGCTGAATCTTCTGATTTTGTCATCACGTGTGTCTGCAGCCACGTGTTAGAAGAGTTTAAATTGACCATAATAACGGATAGATTAACTAGAAAAATTGCTTTCGTAACAGGCCACTCTTTGTACGGTTCGTGTTTCTACTTTGATACAGGTGAATCTCGAGGTGAATGGAGATGCGGGGTGTGTAGGCAGGCTCACATATTTCGATGACTCTCAATTGCGTCATTAAGAGAAATGAAGTCATGTTCCTCATCATCCTCGTCAGCTAGTTAGCGTTAGCAAGTACTCGTATAACAGATCGTCTAAATAAATACTTCTTATTAATGAAATTGCAGGGGCCACGTTGAAATTTATGTGAGATTAGGTACAGAGCTCTTTACCAGTCATGTGGATCACGTTTACACGTTTCCGACCAGTACCCATCGCCAGGCTAACGCGATGAGTGGGTTTAGTCAGGTTATTTAGCCGCAAGTTTCAATTTCATTCGCAAGCGCAGCGACGCCCATTGGCTCTTGTGAACAAGCCTCCTCAGAACAGCCAACAAGCGATGCAGCGCTTACGACTAAAACCGAGGCTGAAACCAAAACCACGGCTAAATAATCTGACTGAACCCACAAGTATGCCTTTTTCATCGACTGATTATTATCTCATACAGACTGACCGCAAATTAATGAACTCTGGCTGATTTTTCGGGCACAGATTCTGGAGCACCTGTATAGTCACATTTTGAAGTAAAACTTCTTATCGCTCGCTTAGATCACAACAACCACAGATGAAGGGCTCTGTGGATGGGGGTGAATTCAGTTGATGCGAGGATGATGTGTAACGCTCTGATGTAACGTTTTAGTGGGTGACCAGTGGCGTCCCAGTCCCAGAGAATGGAAAATGAAAGAAGGGAATGTGAGGCTCGCTTTTAACTGTTATGTTAGTATTCTATTACCGCTTGCATCGTGTTCTAAGCACTTGAGAGTTCATCATAAATAAAAATTTCATCTGATCGATGAATTCCAAATTACGAACGTGTTTCATTTTCAATCAAAAAATCATCAATTTATTTCTTTAATCGGTCGCCGCAGCTGTGTTGTAATGGAGCGACCTCTATCATCGAATATACAAACTTCCATTATTAGAGGTATTTGCTGCCGGCGTTGCCGGCATGTTAGTCTCAAAATAGAGATCTATTTATCATTCTCAACTTTTCTGTGTACCTTAACTAGGGATGTCCAAATGTTGTCAGTGAATCGATTACTGTTAGTCGAGCTGTAGTCGAGCTAATCGCAATGAATAGTTTGATTCGATGAAAAAAATCGTATGAGATGAATCGAGAACCGATCGTAGGTGAATAATAATTGTACTAAATCAATGTGAAAGCTCTAAAAAAGCCTCGAAAAAAACTTTCAAGTAAAAAGATACAAACGATGGATTTCATCCAGACTTGACAAACCAACCAAGTTAGCAAGCGGAGCGACTAGCGAGTTGCTTTGGCAAATAAGTAAGGGCTATCTGATTTTATAGACATTTGGCCACTTAATTCTGGGATACCTGTAAGTATTGGCGAAAATCTTTTCCGCGTGGTGGCACTGTACGCAATAAAACATGGTGGCCCAAGGGGCCTTGACAAATAGGTAGTAAACGCAGTGCGCATTTACATCACAACAGCTGTCAACAGTGATAGCTGTCAGTGAAAGTGTAACAGTGGGCCTGTGCAGTGGGCCAAGAACTGGGGGTTCGTTGGGAATGGAATTTCGTTGCAGTATCTCTAACTTATTTTTGTTTTAGAGAATGCCAATAATACAGATTCATTTGCCCAATATTTATGGTCATGTTGGTGACCAAATCAGCCCCTTCTAGACAAAGTGCGAAGGCGAAGAAGTGATTGAGGCAGGTCATTTAATCGTGTGTGGGGTGACTGAGGCTCACTGCGACTGAGACTCTTGTGCTTTGTTATGTCTCATAAATGGATAATTGAAAACCATTTGGAGGTCAGGTTCTGTGGACCAGTTAGAACAGTGTTGTGAACTCGTGAAGCCATCTCCGATAAGCCAGTGAGAGCAGCCGGAGAGCCTGGAGATCAACGCCAGCGGTATTGAGAGAAGATACCTGGCCTGCAAATCAGAATCCGTCACTCGCCTCATCAGTTCAGATTTAGAACCTTAATCGATATGAAAATATTTTCCATTGTAGAAACACTAACATCAACCAATGAGCTATGATTAAACTTATGATTAAAGAATACTCAATTATTATTGATAAACTATGATTTTTATTATTCTAGACAGCGGTAAATGCTTATTAGCTACTGAAATTTCACTTTACAGTCAATGTATGAGTCGTACGATTACTCCAAAAGAATGTTCATCTTTCTAGCCTAAATTATAATTGTTGGCTCATTTTCGTGATGGTCCTGTTGTACCTATGCCTTGTCTTGTGGGGGCTTAGTATTTCCACCTTGTGTGCAAGGGGCTCACACAACTCAACATCTGTAACGTAAATAAGCATTCAGAGATTGCATTTTTTGGCTATCATTTCACCAACTTACGTATCGGCTTTTGCTGCTGCATTGTGTATTGTGTCCATCGGAGTATACTAACGCACTAATTCAAGTCAAACTACAACACTCACTCGCTCACATTCACGACGATGTGGAAAACAAAAAAATTTAATTATTTTTCAACTGTCAAAACTGTCAATATTCTTCTGATTTGGAGTAGGTACTGTCAACTGTCGAGTGCTACTGCGCTACTGCGCTGGGCTGTGCGCTGGGTACCTATTTGTCAAGGCCCCTTGGGCCACCATGTTTGACTGCGTTCAGCGCCTTCTGGTGGCCGCTGATTTTCGCCAATAGTATACTGTATAGTCTGTGGCCGAGTCTGTGACTGTACCTATAAGTATATACAGGTTGTTACTTTTTTTGTCAATATTTCAGGAGATCGTAGAGCATCAAAAAATAAGTGAAATATATATTTTGAAAAAATAATATTGGAAACGCTTTTAACGGAGATAGAGGCTTCCAAAGTTGACTTTTGAAAATGGTTTTTAGCGCACTTTCTCAAAAAATAGGGAAAAAGCGCTTTTAGCTTCACTTTGCCCGTCCGTCTGTCTATCTGTACCCGGGATATCAACTACCTCAGGAATAAGAGATATCGATGTGATGTAAACGCTGATCAATAGTACCTAAATATGTCCAGGACGTCAAGTTGACTTTTGGTTTTTTGTTACTTTGCCGCCACCTGATCCGCCATTTTGAATTGCTCTAAAAGCTATCCGATTGGAATGAAATTTGCAGGCAATGTAAATCACAGTAAGATCCATCCAATTTTTGACAATTGATGCCCCACCGCCATCTTGTATTCTCCATATTGGACATGTTTCAAAGTTATAGAACTAGGAGAATCATGCGGCAACGAAAAAAGATATCGATGGCGATGGGGCGCAAACGCCAATCGAATGCGTACGTGTCCACCATATAAAGTTGATCAATGATTTTTGTCACTTGGCCATCTTTGATCCGCCATTTTGAATTTCTCTGAAAGTGATCGATTTGAGCGAAAATTGCAGGCGATGTGAAATTCATCAAGATCCATCTAATTTTTGACAATTGATGCCCCGCCGCCATCTTGTATTCTCCATATTGAACATGTTCCAAAGTGATAGAACTAGGATAATTATGTCTCAACGAAAAGAGATATCGATGTGGTGCAAACACCAATCGAATGCGTACGTGTCCACCAAGTTGATCGATGATTTTTGTCACTTGTCCGCCATCTTTGATCCGCCATTTTGAATTTCTATGGAAAGTGGTCCGATTTGAGTGAAATTCGCAGGCGATGTGAATTTCATCAATATATATCCGATTTTGGACAAATGATGCTCTGCCGCCATCTTGGCCACCATATTGAAATTTCTTATTAGTGGAGCGATTTTCATAAAACTTGGAACTTTCCCTTGTCTAAACTGCTTGACAATGGAACTGCAACACCTAAAAATTAGGTGCGTTTTCAAATTGAGACAGCTCGAAAAATATTCGACGGATTCCAGAAATTCAGGCATGTGAGGGAAGATCATTTCTTTGACTATCGAGTGCTGGCATTGATAATGAGTTTGATTGCACAATTTGTCATATACAGGGTGCCAACGGAGAGCGTGCAGATAAGGGCAACTTTCGAAAAAAAAAAGTCAGAGATTTTTTCTGTCACTTGCTTTTGAAAGGTTGTATCATTATGCCGAAACGGTGTTAGAATTTTGACCCTAACTTTTTTTCCAAAAATTGTGCTCGATTTTCTGAAATATGCACTTTCTGATTAAGATAAAGAAATAGGAGCATTGTTTGTTTTCAAACGGAGTCCATATTGAATTGCTCACAAAGATTTTCATTTGAGCCTCAACATTCCCTAGAAACTACCCATTTTGGGACACCGTCTCACAACAAGATATACAATGCTTCATTTAAAAAAAAAAAAACGAAAAAAAAAAAGCGGCCACAAATAGCCTTTGCCACTACGTCTGGCAAGGCTTGAAAAGATCCGCTTCTCGGAAATGATGGTCGCACGGTCGGACCGCACGATGGGCTATGATCAGAGAGCGTTTTGATTTAGCACCATCGGCGGTCACAGGTCATAAGTTGGAAAGTGGTGACCACCAGCAGTGCTCTGCTAATCAGCGCGGTCTTTGTCGGCCCTGAATTCTTAGACGTTAGTGATCTACTTTATTGAGCAGTTCCCGGGATTGCTTAGTTCTTATTTTTACATCATTTTTTTCTCTCGCGAAGCCTAAAAAAATACTTTCTCATTCACACTCGCTTCTTCTTTTATTTATTGTAAGACTTGAACACCTTGAGCGAGCTTTTTGCACGGAAATTCACACAGTTTTTTCATTGCACATTTAGATATTTCTTTGGACTAGACTCGCGTTGCGTAATATTTATTGATTTCGTTTTTCAATGCTGGCGGGCTAGCAATATCTTTTCCAATTCACAAACAACTGAATACGTAACGGTTCATGAACAATGGCTGCTAGAAACACCACCCTTGTAATCTAAAGCAGTAAAGCTCCCACGCAAAAGTGTTAATAAGATACAGAGTGTTTTATCATTTCCAGAACTTCTATCTTGGTCGATTACAAGTTCGTGATAATAACACGGAATGGCTCTCATTATAGATTACTGGACCGGAAACAGGGATCTGAAACGTCACACTGTCAGATTTCGGCATCCTCCAAGGCTGGTATATAAAAATTTGAAAAAAGCCGATTGAATTATCTCCTAGAGGTACCTATTTGATGTAACATTTTGGTAGGTAGGAAGTGTTTTCAGAACAAATAAATCTTCCGGAATCTAGAAATGGCTGTAACCAAGGCCGCTATCCTTGAATCGTGTGAGAAAAGTCCCTGGGAGTTTTATATAATCCGTACTACACTTCTGTAGCAAAAGTTGCCTAAAAACCACGATTTTAGGCAACATTCGCTACATCAGTGTACTGCGGAATGTATTTTACTCACAGGGACTTTTCTCACACGATTCAAGAATAGCGGCCCAGGTCTAAATATTGACCGGAAGTGAGATATCCACGATAATTGAAGAGGTCGTCCTATTAGGTGGAAAGGATTGTTTTCTGTCGTATCTTTTTATCCGCTTTACCGGCATCCAACTTCAAACGGCATCAAAAACACAAAGGGCTTCCGATAACCCAAGAAGGCACAAGGGAGGCTACCGAAATTCCGAAAGCCACAAAAAACGCAATGCGGGGTTTGAATTTTAGAAGAGGACAGAATAGGACCAGATAGGGCTTCTGATGGGCTTCAAACGACATTGAAGAAACAAAGGAGTCGTGGGGCGTTCAACAATCAAAGGAGGCACTGGAAATTTCTGAAGCCGCAAAAATTGTGAGAGGCTCATCAGGGCTTAGAACGAGATTGCGAGGATATATTAGGGTCCAGCTGGACTTTGAATAAGGATGCTCACAACACCATATGAAGACATGGAGACATTAAGCCAAAAGAAAAATACAAAGGGGCTCGAGTACTGTTCTGAAATCGTCAAGAAAATACAAGGGGGTCGGTCATCCTCGGGGGCATCGTGGGAGAAAACGCTATACAAAGACAGAAACGGGGCTCCGATTGATACAGCAAGACATATGGGTCGCTAGAACTCAAAAACATGAGAAAAGTGAGCATAAGAGTAAGGGTGCTAGGACAATTCGTCCCGCGGACAATTCGTAGCGGACAATTCGTCGCGGACAATTCGTCCCGCGGACAATTCGTCCCGCGGACAATTCGTCCCGCGGACAATTCGTCTCGCGGACAATTCGTCCCGCGGACAATTCGTCGCAAGTGAAGGCTTCGGAAGGTAAGGGGGTAATATTACACATGAAGACACAAGGGGGCTCAATAAAAGGATCTAAAAATCATAAGCAAATACAAGGGGCTCCGACAGAGATCCGAACGCCACGAAAAAATGCAACGGGGCTCAGCAAGGCTTCAAGCGATATTAAAAACATAAGGGGGCCTTATGGAGCTTCGAGAGGGCTCCGAATATCACATAGAGGCACAAGGTGCTTACTACTGCTTCGAAAGCCACGGAAAGATGTAAGGGGGCTCAGCATGCATGGCTTCAAAAGACGTTGAAGAAACAGGGGGGCCCACGGCAGCTACGGATGACACAAGAAGACAACAGGAGGCTCACTGGAATTCTGATAGTCGCATTGAAAAACATAAGGGGGCTCACTAGGGCTCCAAGCTACACTCATGGAAACGAGGGGGCTCACTAGGGTTGCAAGCCACACGTATGGACACAAGGGGGCTCACTAGGGCTCCAAACTACTCTTGCGGGCACAAGGGGGCCCGATAGAGCTCCGTATATCACATGAAGGCACAAGGGACTTACACTAGGGCTTCCAGCAATGTAAAAGCGCACAAGATGGCTTACTGGAATTCTGAAAGCCACGAAAACACAAAATGGGGCTCATTAGGGCTCTTAACGACACATAGAGCACAAGGGGCCTAACAAGAATCTGGAAATCACGGGAAAATGCAAGGGGGCTCCGTAGAACTTCATATAATATTGGTTACACAAGGGGGCCCGGGGGGCTCTTCACAACAAGAAAAGGCAAAAGGGGGCTCACTGTATGATACTCTGAAAGCCAACACAAGTGGACTAATTGGGGCTCCAAACTACACATAAGGGTACAAAGGGGACCCAATAGAGCTCCAAAAACCATGGAAATACAACAAGGGGGCCCAATGGAGCCCTGTATAATCAAAAAAGACAAAAGGGGGTAACTGGGTTTCTGGAAGCCATTAAAAAACAAAAGGGGCTCACTAGGACTCCAAACTACACTAACCGGCACAAGGGGGTCCGATAGGGCTCCGAAAATCACATAAAGGCACTAGGGAGCCCAAGGAGCTTTATATAACAACAGAAGGCAAGAGGGGCTCACTGGAATTCCGGAAGCTACGAAAAAACACAAGGGGGCTCATTAGGGCTTCATACTACACTTGAAGACACAAGGGAGGCTCGATAGGGCTCTGAATATCACATGAAGGCACAAGGTGCTTACTGCTGCTCCGTAAGCCACTGAAAGATGTAAGGGGGCTCAGCACGGCTTCAAAAGACGTTCAAAAGACGGCAACAGGGGGCTTACTGGAATTCTGATAGTCATGGAAAAATACAAGGGGGCTCACTAGGGCTTCAAGCTATACTTATGAACACAAGGGGGCTCACTAGGGCTCCAAACTAGACTTGCGGACACAAGAGGGTCCGATAGGGCTCCGTATATCACATGGAGGCACAAGAGCTTCCAGAAATGCAAAAGCGCACAAGATGGCTTACTGGAATTCTGAAAGCCACGAAAACACATGAGAGGGCTCGTTAGGGCTCCAATGGATACATAGGACAGAAGGGGCCTATGAAAAATCCAGAAATCACGGGAAAGTGCAAGGGAGCTCCGTAGAACTTCATCTGATATTGGTGACACAAGGGGCTCTTTATAACGAGAAAAGGCAAAAGGGGTCTCACTGCATAGTACTGAAAGCCAATAAAAACAAAAATGGACTGATTAGGGCTCCACACTACACATAAGGGTACAAGGGGACCCGATAGAGCTCCGAAAGCCATGGAAATACGACAAGGGGGCTCAATGAAGCTCTTTATAATCAAGCTTATCTGCTTGCACAATGGGGCCCGACAGGGCTCTGAATATCACCTGAAGGCAGAAGGTGCTTGCTACTGCTCCAAAAGCCGCGGAAAGATGTAAGGGGGCTCAGCAGGGCTTCAAAAGACGTTGAGGAAATAAGGGGGCCCAATGGAGCTCCAAATAATACAATAAGGCAACAAGGGGCTTACTGGAATTCTGATAGCCAGACAAAAAACAAGAGGGCTCACTAGGCGCCAAACGATACACTTGCGGACACAAGGGGGTCCGATAGGGCTCCGTATATCACATGAAGGCACAAGGGACCCAGGTACACTAGGGCTTCCAGCAATGCAAGAACGCACAAGCCACGAAAACACACAAGGGGGCTCCTTAGGGCTCCAAATGACGCAGTGCTCAATAAAAATCAGAAAGTCACGGGAAAATGCAAGGGGGCTCAGTAGGGCTTCAAATGATATTGGTGACACAAGGAGGCTCAAGGGGCTCTAAGGGGGCTCATTAGGGCTCCAAATTATATTTGAAGAAACAAGGGATTAGGGGTCGAATATAACATAAAGGCACAAGGGACTTACTACTGCTCCAAAAGCCTATAAGAAAAGTGCAAGGGGGCCCAACAGAACTTCAAACGGTTCTGAAAAGACAAGGGGGCCCCCATTGAGCTCTGTATAACAGTGTCATGAAAAAACATAAGGAGGCTCAACGGGGCTCCAACTACACCTGGAGGCACATTAGGGCCCGATAGGGCTTCAACATGCCATGACGGCATAACGCTGCTTGCTGCTCCGGAAATGGAAAATTCGAGGGGCCTCAGCAGGGCTTCAAGTTACGTTGAATATAGAATAAGGGGGCCCAGTGAAGCACTTGATAACACAAGACTGCAAAAGGGGCTTTATGGAAATCTGAAAGCAATGAAAAACATAAGAGGACTCATTAGAGCTCAAAAATTACACAAGAGAAGATAAGGGGCCCGATAGGGGCCAAATATCTCATGAAAGTATAAGGGAGCTTACTGGTGCTCCCGTCAGTGGGTGCTCCCAAAGCTTGGTGTACTAGCAAAAATTTTCGGAATGATGCAAGGGGACTAAGCAGAGCTCCAAAGACTTGAAGAAACCAGGGTGCGCAGTAGGGCTCCAAATACTACAAAAAGGAATAAGGGGGCTTACTAAAGTTCGAAAAGCAACGAGGAAAGACAAAGGGACTTGTTAAAGTTAAGACAAAGGGCAAAACATTATTTTGAGACGAATTGTCCGTGAGACGAATTGTCCGCGGGACGAATTGTCCGCGAGACGAATTGTCCGCGGGACGAATTGTCCGCGGGACGAATTGTCCGCGGGACGAATTGTCCGCGACGAATTGTCCGCTACGAATTGTCCGCGGGACGAATTGTCCGGTCACGAAGAGTAAGGGGGCTTGCTATTTCCGAAAACCACAGAAAACATGAGGGAGCTCATCGTCTAAATGACGCATGAAGAGACAAAAAGGCCTATTGGAGAGCGATTGACAAAGCAAGGCATAATGGGGGCACCATATAGGACTAAAAATATAAGGAGATACAGAAGGGCTTATCAGGGCTCCACAAAACACCACATGAAGGAACAAGGGGGCTTCTCAGGGCTCGAAACGACAAATACAGACAAGTTGGGTCTCCGATAAACATAGCAAGACACAATAGGGCCGCTAGGATTTCAAGACACAAGAAGACAAAATGGCGCTCATTGCGGGGCTGGAAGCGACACCATAGACACATGGCCCATTTGGGCCCCGATTGACTCAGCAAGAAGAAATGGGGGCCGGCAGGGTTCCAAAGCATAAAATGATACAAGAGAGCTCGATAGAATTCAGAGATTCACATGAAACCACAAGGAGGTCATCGAGGGGGTTATCAGGGTTCCTAACAACATTATGGAGAAAAAAATGGCCCCGGTACAGTTCCGAAAACAACATAATGGCACAAGCAGGGGACTCATCAGGGCTTGAAATGACACATAAAGACATAAGCAGGGGACTCATCAGGGCTTGAAATGACACATAAAGACACATGGGGACCAACTGTGACTTCGAGTTAAAGAGCCAAGAAACAGCTGAGGTCATCAAGACTCTAAAACATGATAGTCGGAACACTAGGTGAATGAACCTTGCAAATGGTGATGAAAGCATGAAATTCGGTACACATACTCAGATGAGCACCTCTTTCAGATAAGAGGTAGAGCCACGCCGAATTTTCACCGGAGGGGGGCTCGGGGAGCTCCTAAAAGTTTAAGGTGCTAGGACTCCCACCAAACCGCTCATCAGTTCGTTTTATCAATTAAAAAGGAAACTTATGATCATATCGTAAGCATTGACGACGTTTAACGCCTTGTCCCTAGAATTTTTCATCATGAAAAAAAATAAGTTCTTCGGCAGATCACACAAATAATTTTATTTTCACCTACAAAAAATTAATAAGGAGATGTGCAACACGTTGATTCCCACAAATTCGTATCCTCTGGATTCGTTTGTGGAGTCAAAATTTTGATAGTGTATCTTCTTGGAGAAGGGCAACCCAAAGAGTAAGCTATTTTCAACACTAAGTTCAAACAGAATTTTTTCAATGTTCTGAATAGAAATCACTGGATTCCTCCCAGCAAAACATACCCTGAACCGTTCTTTGAAAGTACACCATCAGAATTTTTCTTCTGTGATGCTGCGCTTCACTCTCGACCGGGGCAATTAGGTTCCTACACAGCATGCGCGGAGTGTATACACGATGCAGGGTATTTTCTCGGTTCAGTCATATTTTTCATGACTGAGATTGTGTCATAATATAGACCATTTCCACATGACGTCACACGCACGTGTCGAACGGCTGATTCGGGGCAACGTCAACATGATGACAACTGTACGTGCCAGTTTGACAAAACTTTGTGACACCAGTGACTTCCACACACCGACATCGACTGACAGATTGACATACTACCAATCTGACTGACGCACATGACTGACGTAGCCCACGTGCCCCGTGGCAGATGACGCACATCTGACTGACGTTGTCCCGAATCAGCTGTTCAAGATGGAGCTGCGTGACGTCAGTGGAAATGGTCTATTGAAATAACGTGTATACACTCCGCGCATGCTATGTAGGAACCTTGTTGCTCCGGTCGAGAGTGAAGCGCAGCATCATAGAAGAGAAATTCTGATGGTGTTTCACGACTTACTTCACGTTCAATCTCACACGGTACTTCCAAAGAACGGTTCAGGGTATGTTTTGCTGGGAGGAATTCAGTAATTCTGATTCAGAACATTGAAAAAATTCTGCTTGAACTTAGAGTTGAAAATAGCTCACTCTTTGGAATGCCCCTCTTCAAGAAGATACACCATCAAAATTTTGACTCCACGAACGAATTCAGAAGATAAGAGTTTGTAGGAATCAACGTGTTGCACATCTCCTTATAATTCTTTGTAGGTGAAAATAAAATATAATCAATTTTTGTGATCTACCGAGGAACTTATTTTTTTTCATAATGGAAAATTCCCGGGACAAGACGATAAACGCCGTCAATGTTTACAATATATTCATAAGTTTACTTTTTAATTAATAAAACGAGTTGATAGGCCGATTAGTGGGAGTCATAGCACCTTTAACTTTCAGGAGCCCCCCGAGCCCCTTTCCGGTGAAAATTTGGCGTGGCTCCACCTCTTATCTGAAAGAGGGGCTCATTCTGACTACGTGTACCAAATTTCATGCTTTCATCACCATTTGCAAGGTTCATTTCGATTTTGGCTCTTAGCGCCCGCACTATGAGACACAAATAAGTATGGGGAAGCTTGCTAGTTCCAAAAGCTACAGAAAAATACAAGGGAGGCAACTGGGGGACAAAAAGACACAAATTGACCAACTAGAGTCCCGAAATTATAATAACTCATTGTAGTGAGGGAGACAGGCGCGGTTTTAGTACCCCTATCGAGTTATGTGTAGAGACTATCATCTATGTATCAAGAAAACATGTGTAACCATGGAATGGCTATCCTGCCTGAGTAAATTCTGCCGGAAATGTGAGTAATCAAATAATTTAAAAATTGTAGAATACAAACTCCAAAATTCTTGCTAACAAATGTCAGTCATATTGTTGATGGCACACAACAATCACCCCTTTCACGGGCCACTACCAGAAACTCGTCCAGTTTTGCGTATGCGTAACGATAGTTGCTTAGCAGCACCATGTAAGTTCTGACAGTGGCGCGTCAAAGGGGTGATTGTTGTGTGCCATCAACAATGTGACTGACATTTGTTGACAAAAAATTTGAAGGTTCTATTCTACAATTTTGAAATCATTCAATTAATTGCATTTTCGGCAGGATTTACTTAGGCAGGATTGCCATTTCATGGTTGCACATATTTTCTCGATACATAGATGATAGTCTCAAAACATAACTCGATCGGAGTATTAAACATGCGTCCGTCTCCCGGACTATAGGGTCAAGTTGTTCTAGCGTTAAGTCGTCCCGCGTCAAGTTGTCCTGGCGTCAAGTTGTCCCGCGTCAAGGTGGCCGGCGTGAAGTCGGCAGCGTCAAGTTGTCCTGCTACGACTCCGCGTAGCAGGCAGCGGGGTAAACACAAGTAGCAAGTTGCAGGGATCAGGTGTATATGGAAATAATAGGTGTTTTCCTTTTACAACCTGAACAAAGTATTCTGACCTAGGTTGTTAGCGGTATCTCACTTTCGCGCATGCGATTTCTCGCTCTTTCTTTCTCTAACTTAGATCAGATCAGTGAGTTTTGTGCTAAAAGGAAAGCACCTTAAGTATAACAATTTGTGAGCTACAGATTCCTTCACGTGCGAGCGAGTCCTCATTTTGACGTCGACTGTCATCTTTTTTCATCATCTTCATAGTGAGGAGTGAACAGGCCGGCGGAGTAAAGCAGGCTCGAAGAAGGCCTCCGGCTGGCGCGAGTGTAATCAGCTGAATGTGGCCGGGAAATGGGAAATTTTCAAGGGCCGCGGTAGCAATAGACCTCGCAAAACGCACTCCACTAGACGTTCGAACGTGGCCGGTGCGTTAAAAAGTCCAAACGGCATCACAGTTAACTAATAAAGGCCGCTTCCGGCAGAAAAAGCCGGCTTCTCTTTGTCGTCGTTGTGAAGTGCCACTTGCCAGTAACCACTCTTCGGGTCAAGCGTCGAAAATCATCTTGATCCAGACAGCGTGCCCGAAGTGTCGTCAATCCGAGGCAGTGGATGGCTGTCTTTCTTTGTCACCACATCTGGATCATAGCGAGGATCATGCTGACCCTTCCGGTAGGATTTCCTTTCATCGCAAAGGCTGCAGCCTCTTCTTGGATGAATTGCATCGCAAGTTCCTCCTCCTTCCCACTCAGGTGTTTCCAGTCAGGCGAGAACATCCCCACTATGTTTTTTCCAAGAACTTTGGAGCCGAAGCATTTGTCGATACGTTTTCTTAACGTGAGATCCATTCAACGGGTTCACACTTGCCCAGGGTCTCTCATCCCTTGATTGCTTGCATGTGTTGTTCGGGTTGATGACTCTGATCGGGATTTTCGTCTTGTTAATGTTAATCATTGTCTTGGCCATGATGCAGCTGGCAGCTGTGTCGAGTTCAGCAATGCCGGCGAAATGTGGATATTTGAAATAACGCACGTGTTTGTCGCGTTTCTAGCACGTGGCTCCTGAGCAACAGGTGGATTCAGCCGTGCATCCAAGCATCGGACTCCAACTGCACCGGTCCGTTTCGTGGCCACCCTATACGTATCATACCTACCTACAACTCTGAGCCAACCGGCCGGCGAGAAAGCCGGACAGAGCGATAATTTCATTCTTTGCGGCGAATCAATTTGAATATTGATTGATTCCGAACGAGCTCCAGCCGGCGCACCGCCGCTGCCGTTAATTTATTATTTACTTGTGCGGCTAATTTATCGCTGGCGCCCAAGCCCACTCACGAATGAAATCAAGGTGAATTTTAAAATCGACCAGACGTAATAAATATTTACTAAGTCATTTTGCATCATTCACACACACATAATAATAATAACAAGAACTATACAACACACGTTCGTAGGTACCTACACAGACACACATCAGGAAAGTTGGCGGATTTCTTGGAATTTGGAATCATTTCTTGGGAATCACGGTCTAGTAATGGTGGCGTCGTCGTCCTCTCTAGTTTCCCTCCTTCCATTTCCCCGCGCTTCTGTATCCTGCCGGATCGATTTTTATTATTATTATTGCAAACGGTTTTAAACTTCAAGAAAATGCGAACGCGATTTTCGATGGTATTGCGGTTGGTCATGTAGGTGATTTATTCCGTAAAGAGTTGCCCGTGTTTTACCGGATCCACTTTCCATAACTATAGTACCGTATGTTCGTTAAAATGATGAATTAGAGCAGGCTGTGAACTTCGAAACGTATGTCCAAAATAAATTCCATGACGACGGTTCATCATGTTGACATCAAATTTGAGTGATTATTGATAAATTCACGACATACGTTTCTACTTCCATAGCCTGCCCTAATTCATGATTTTAACGAACATACGGTAGGTGATCAGATCTTCTCACCAGCTCTCAGTGTTTTGCTCCCATCGTACAGATACGCTGTGCAATCATTTATCGTACAACAATTGTAGTACCGTGTGATCCACAAAACTCAGGTGTGCCTGAAGTCGAAAAAATCGACTACTCAGCCAATCCAGCCCTCCGCTCGATGGATATTTTGTTTCCGAAGCCAACTCCAACTCCGGATTTTGTGGACTAGGTACTATGCAGGATTCACAATTAAAAAAACTCCACCTGCGGTAGAGCTGGGTACTAAATCGTGCAGGGGTATTTTTGGGAGGGATCCTTACTGGGACGTCTGGTAACCTATCTATCTACATCACTGATAGTGGACGTGGTAGGAAAAAACAAGTTGCAAATGACGATAAAGGCAAACCACTTGGCAGGATCGTAACTAAGACCTGAATAAACGAATTGACCCGCAGTGCTTTCATTTTCGTCCCTTAGGATTTGAATGGCGCCCCTTTTTCAAAATGGCGGATTTTATCTAGGGGCAGAAAGTATCGAATAGCCTGGTGATGTCCAGCTTCGTTAAAATATATGGAGCTATGCCTCGATTGATTTTTGGGACATCAAACACTTTTTAAAAAAATGATGGAGCATTGACATCTGTCGCAGGCAAATTTGGTGGAGGCGCCAACATGAATTTTGTACGGTCATAAGAAAATTGCTGTAACATTTTTATTTTTCAACCGATTTCAACACAAGGTATCTCATTTTGTTAAAAAGTAAATTCTTCTTGTTATCTTATACATTCCATAAAAAAAAAGTGAGGAATGTTGAAGAAAAAATGAAAAATTATTTTCAAAAAAATTTTTTTAATTTTTTTTTTATTTTCATGAAAATTGCCATATTTGTAGATTTTGTTGTGTCCCTTCTGAATTTGCACTTTTCCGATTTATATCTTTGCAGTGCGCACCGCCATGTTGAAAAAATGAAATCTGAAGAGAAGTTTTTGACAATATCTAAATTTTTGTCCATGCGAGATTGAATTGTTTATAAACGTATGAAAGTACATTCAATTCTCCACGATTTGACACCTGGACCATTTCTGTGCGACTCGGAGTTCTTGAGCTAGAGCTTCCGGAAGTATCAGTTTTCGGTGTTAAATAGTGACCGTGCCTACCGGATTTTACCACTGGATCGCCACCATGTCTTAATCAAGTCACCCATCGATAACGCGTCGTCATTTATCTCAAATCATGAACATTGTGGACCTGGCACAGCCCTAAGAGGTGATTTTTATTTCTTTTGAAACCAAAAATTGATACTTCCAGAAGGTCTAGCTCAAGAACCGTGGGTCGCACAAAGCTGGTTCAGATGTCAAACTGTGGAGGATTTAATGTGCTTTCATATGTATAAAAACATTTCAATGTCACATGGACCAAAATTCAGATATTGTCATAAACTTCTTTTCAGACATCATTATTTCAATATGGCGGCGCGTAATGCAAGGATATGAATCGGAAAAGTGCAAATTTAGAAAGGGCACATCAAAGTCTACAAATAGGGCAAATTGCATAAAAATAAAAAAATGTAAAAAATCATTTTTTTTTAAATTTTTTTTTCAACATTCCTCAACATCTTTTTTCAATGATAGGTATAAGGTCTCATGAAAAATTCACTTTTTCACAAAATGAAATGTCTTGTGTTGAAATCCGTTGAAAAATAAAAATGTTACAGCAATCTTCTTATGACAGTACTAAATTCCTCTTGGCGCCTCCACCAAATTGGCCTGCGGTAGATGTCAATGTTCCACCATTTTTTAAATTAGTGTTTGATGTCTTAGAAACCGATTGAGACACAGCCCCCTATATTTCTACAAAGCTGGACATCACCAGGCTATTCGATACCTTCTGCCCCTAGATAATATCCACCATTTTGAAAAAGGGGCGCTATTCAAATCCTAAGGGACAAAAATAAAAGCACTGCGGGTCAAATCGTTTATTTAGATCTCAGTTGTAACCCTGCCAAGTGGTTTGCCTTTATCATCATTTGCAACTTATATTACCTATTTCGGTTGTACCACGTCCACTATGACATGGAAATCATGGAATCATGTAAATTCGAGTGTAAATTTGACAAGTAAAAATAATATGATGATGGGGGGGACATCTAAGACGATGTGATCATACATATACATCAAATTGAAGGGATCAAAATTCACTTTCTGTCAAGCATAGTTTAATTTTTTTTTAAGTCGCCCCTCCTATCCTGCTTAAAATTCTTTCATTGTTAAATTAAGAACCGCTTTTCAACCCTATCAGCTTCTATCAACTCACGATTCTTCAAAAATAGATTTTCAAGCGAAAACAGGTCGATTCTTATTTCGAAGGAGGCATCTAAGACACGTATCGCCAAATTATTATCTTCAATCCCTTCGCCCCCCATCCTATTCTACTTTAAAATTTCCAAAAGCAACATCTAACTTGTGATACATCAGACTGAAGGTAAGAAAATTCTCTTTCTGCAAAGAATAATTTCAAGTTTCTCAAACCACCCTCTAAACATTTTAAAAAATTCTCTTCATTGGGAGGCGAAGGGGTTGAAGGTAAAAACTCGGCAATACGTGTCTTGAATGTCCCTTTTAAAATGAAAATCGACCTGTTTTTGCTGGAAAATCTATTTATCAAGAATCGGCAGTTGATGGTGGAACAACTTCTCTTTGATTAACAATGGAAAAATTCTGAAAAGGGTTGGGTGTGGTTTGAAAGATTTCAAGATATTGCTACGAGCGACGATTCCCGAGCACTCTGGTGAACACGCGATATTTCCAGGCTCTTCCACGGCCGCAGTGTACAAATGCGCGGAGCTCTGGACATTTCTAGAGTGTGCGTGGTGGCATTGAAATGCATGGAGACTCAAACGCCTGATCAACACACATCTGTCCATTTGGCGGCGGCGCCGGCTCTAGACCACGGCAGAATTATGCGCGAGGTGTGTGGGATTGTTCGAGAGTCGCCTAGAAAATCGTATGCCGGGTCACTGTCAAGTTTGCTGGAAGATGATGGAAAGTTCGGGAACACTGATCAGAGGCCTATATAGAGCATCAACCCATCAACCGTCAGCTCACAAGCAATATTGAATTTGAATGCGAAGTGGTAGCGAGCGGATAGAAGTGAAGTACCTACAATATTTCCAAGTAGATAATTGTTGGCGTGTATTTAGTTTAGTACGCAGTAATAAACAGTATGTGTTTTAAAACGATCGTCCCAATCATATTCGAGCCCGTACGCGAAATACGCAACAAGATGTTTGACAAGAAGAGAATTTTATTACCTTCAATTTGATGTCTCACAAAAGAGGTAATGTTATTTGAAATTCTCAAGTAGGGTAGGGTGGGGGCGAAGGGGTTGAAGATAGGAATTTGACAATGTGTGTTCTAGATGTCCCACTCAAAATAAATATCCTGTGTCAACGTTTTCCTGGAAAAATATTCGGCAGCGAGAAATCTGGGGTGAGCCCCTTTTCAAAAAATCACCCTGTATAAACTAGGCGTCAATTGAAGTGGCACATCAAAAAATCATGAACTTTGGGCTGTAACTTTTGACTTGAATGACCGATTTCAAAGAAAAAAAATCGTTGTTGAATCACCTCATTTTTTGACAATACAGTCGCCATACTATTCCTAACTGCTTATTGGGCTCTATACAGTGTGATTCATCAACACTTATTTTTCACTCCAAATTCGGTCCGTTCGTTTTACTTTTGTGGCCATTCAGTACTTATGGCTCATATCTCGTGTTATAAAGACATGTTTCAATTACAGACTTTTTTTTGAAATTTTGCTCTGCCCCTTCCCAGTCTTGAGATATGATCTCATATATGTAAGATAGTGCACTAATCCAATTATATGAAAACACTGTAAGTATAATTTATTGAACCAGAAAAGATTTATTTTTGTTAGACACAAACGTGAAAGTCGTGAAACAGTAACAAACAAGTGGGACCACCCTGTTTGCTAGGCACCTCTGTTCTTCTGTGGCATGCTCCTAATGCAGTTATCAATCAACTGCTGTGGAAGAGCAGCCCATTCTTTCTGTAAATTCAGTGAATTCCTCCCCGGTCGTTGCTGCCAGTTCTCGGTCTGACAACTGGCGTTGCAGAAGATCCCATACGTTCTCAATTAGGTTGATATCAGGTGAAATGGCCAACCATTCTGTAGCGATCATGATCTACCTAAGTTGTGATTACTGTAACCCTTTCCACTGCCAGCAGTCTTTTACCCCTCTCTTTTATTGACAATCAGGTTCGACATGCGAGAGGACCAAGTTGACCCATTTCCCACTTAGAAACAATCATCTTAAAACACAACGGACTTTATTTAATTTAATTAAAATGGACAAACATGTTTTGTTCTCGGTGAATACTAGTCTGATTATTCATGTCACTGCTTAATAATTAAGCTAAACTAATAACCAATACAAGTATAATAAATTCCTCTTTTCTTCAACAATGGTTTTCACACACATTCAATTACATTTAATACACGTGGCAGATTCATTATTGATGGAGTTTCCCTTGTAGAGGGTTAATCATTGAAAGAGTTAGAATCAAAGATATTGGCACTTGCAATAATCACCAAATGTGGTAGTTTCATATTACGGTTTATACTACATTTCAAGTACTAGATGATAGGTTGATGGTTTGTTACAGTCGGCTTATCCTTTTATAGCCACTTTGGGTCTTTGATTGTTACAGCGCTTCAATATAGGCTCGTTGAAGGGATCTCTCGTTCGAACTCATCATCCTAGGAGTGGATCGAAACGCATCATCGAAGGGGCCTCAACTCAACTACCTGAAGATGAGTCGGAGCTCATTATCGAAAGCTCTTCGGCTCCCGAAGACAGATCGAAACTCAACATCCAAGGACCTCGACTGCATCCTAGAGGTAGGTCGAAACTCGTTAAAGAGTAGCAACTCATCAGCCTCTACATGGGCCAAAACTCATCCTGGAAGGATCTCAACTCAACGTCCTCGAGGGGATCGAAATGCATCATCAACGGATTCCAACTCGCCATTTTCCAGGTTGGTCAAGACGCATCAACCGGTTTCAACTCAGCTCCTCCAAGTGGCTCGAAACTCAACGTCGAAGGGCTTCAACTTCACGTCCTCAAGGTGGGTTGAAACGCATCATCTCCCGTCAGTCGTACAACTTGTCTAAGTCTTACTGGGCCAGGTGGCTACGCAATCATCACATCAATACCATAACCCCGGAGACTGGCCGGGATCTTCACGGACAAGAACTTCCTTTCCACATCTGGAGGCGAATGACGCAGCGGGATCCATGGGTGTGCACTATTTTTGGTGAAATAGGTACCTACTCCTTTCTCCTCTTAGACCTACCTCATGTTGATGTTTTGGAACTGAATGCCTAAAACAAAATCATCAAAATGATTTATTTCAGGTTGTCACCCCTTTAAAGGTGAATCTCATTTGTATTCAAGCCGAAGCATGTCGACAAGAAGAAACCGATAAGTTTTCCATCCTTCTCGGCTACTTCTCCAAGTCGACATAAAATGCCAAAATATGAAGAATTCTTGATTGGCTTCATTCCTAATGGTATTTCAAAAAATCTATGACTGTTTTCATTACTTTTAATTCACTTGTTTCGGTGAGGGATGATTAGGTATGAAGTTTTTGTTGATTTGTAGGTTAGGAAGCTACAACAATAAAACAATCTACATGAAAGCTATCCGCTAATCTATCTAAGAATAATAAGCTTTATCAACGAACTTTCTCAATAAAAAAATCTCTATTCTTTTTCTTTGAAGTTCAAACTGTACATTCCTTTTTGTACAGTCAAGAGCATGGAATTTCGTGTACATGTAATTTCTATCATTGAAAACTCCGAGATCTATGCTTGTTTTGTGCTACTTTGGAGTCACAGTGGGAAGCTGGTCTATGATTGTGGGATGTGTGACCTTCTCACTGCACCTCCAGAGTAGCAATAAAGCGTAGATCCTGAATTTTTGAATGACCTGAGAAACGTCAGGTGTACGAAATTCCATGCTTTTGACTGTACGACAGAAACAGATTGAAAAAGCTGTATAGGTTGAAACAAATAAACGAGAGAAAAAATCCTCTTGTGTTCTATTCAATTAATTAAAAACTCGCACAAAAATGGAACCACAAAGAAAATATATCAATTAAAAAGTCCATTCAGCAAAAAACTGTTGACGTTGGTGTATTATTGAATTATTTACTCCATCATAATCATTTTGTTGTAGTTCTTGCCATCCTTGAGTGTCACAAGTGGAGGATTAGATCCAGATAACTTTTCTACAACAGTATTTCAAGAAAACTTCAATAATTCAAATGTCGTCTCGCGCCCGGAGATTTTCGTTTTTAATCTCCAACAACAAACATTCTGGTTATTTCATGTGATGAGAATTTGATCGATCAGGACTAGACCGTAATTTTTGTAATGCCTTGCTGCTCAATGTTTGATGTGCTGTTTAATTTTTTAATTGATTGCTTTCATCAATTATGAACAAAGTTCAACGGCAAAAAAATCAATTCTCTTACAATAAAATTGCTCCTCAAATCCACGATTATATCCTTGACACGCAACGCTGGAGAACGCAGAAGTAGGTTGAGACTCTCGCGAGAGTGCCAACTTGACCCGACGCCTTTGCCGACCAAGAATCTGCAGCCATTATGAATTTTAAAGGTTTGTGAACTTAAGTTCAATTTGTTTGTAAATTCTCATCTATTCGATTATACCACCAGCTCGTAAGTTTTAACTAATAGTTTCTAAACTACCACTCACGGGAAACAAACGTATTTACAGTTTTGAAGTTGACAAAATGAAATGCATCATGGGAAAATGGTACCGTGAGCCATCTGTCGGTAAGTAAGAAACGGATTTTACGATGTTTTAGGATGTATAGATAGTGGTGAAAAATTTTGTTCGAAATTTTGAAGCTCCCTCATATTGAAACTTTTAGTGAAATAGTGCCGGTGACATTATAATGTAACCTGGCCCCAATTGAAGTAATGAATCAATTATTAGTCTTTGCCGCAGTCGGTATTACACCGGCCGTTTACTGCTTCCGATAGTACGTCATATTCCAGTGCCGCTGGTACATGGACAATAATGAAGAAGAAGAAGAAGATGGAAAAGTGAGATATTTGTAAAGTTAAGCTGAAGAAGTAGCGCAGACGAGTCGGATAAAGATGAAACTTTTGAGGGAAGATCCGAAGAAGAAGGATACACAGGTAGAAACGGGAGATTTTGAATATTCAGAAAACGGATCGGATAAATAGCTCGATGAAGAAGACTCAGATGAAGAGATTAAATGAACAGAAACTGGAAGGAGAAATCGGACTGTAGACCTTTAAAAGTAGAAAGCATCTTCTTTCGGAACACCCTGTAGCCAGAAGAGATCGGCAAGACAACGTGAGATGCACCATGTGCCGCTTCCTAGGCCCACCTCGACGCTCCTTGTTATAATATGATGTCTCCATAAGCGCGGGCGATCTTAACAACTCAATCAACCGGGGACCCGTTCCCATAATATGGAAGATGTTAACGACGACGTCTCGCTATCTCTTCTCACAAGAGACGTGTGCGGTCCTCCGTCCTCCACACACACACGAAGACACACCGCGAAGGAACATTCTGCATAATACACTTCTTCTTGTCTTTATTATTCTCGCGCGCCCATCAGGAGAAGACATTTATGCCGATAACTACGACGACCATAAAATATAAGACTCGCAGACTCCAAGTCAGCCAACTAGCACCCGTCCCATACCTATGGATACGTAAACCTCCACCTATAATACCCAGCAGAGTGTACCAAGTCGGCACCAAACCCGTTATAATTTGTGATAGCGCAGTGACCGCCGGCCGTTTCAATTAGACGTATGTTTCTCACAAATTAATTATTTATAGGACACCGTGCCATACAATGTAAGCACAAAGTAGGTACCTAAAGCAACCATAGCAGGCAGCAGTGATTTGAATAAATGTTCACAGCGGGCGTTCACGGCAAACCGCAGAAAGTTTTCTTGGATAGTTTTATATGACTCTTGATGCGAATGCGAATTGACATCTATCGATTTGCGGTATTATTTATTCAGAAGTTTAGCTTCAGAAGGTCAAACTAGCAAGTAATCTTTTTCCCGAAAGTTGGAATAACTGCAACTCATTGATGATACATCAGAGTTGACCATTTTCACGTGATGTCACTCCCACGTGTCAGACAGCTGATCGGGGGTCTATGATCGGGGACTCCGTCATGATGTCAAAGCTATAGGTGCGAATTGTCAAAATTAAGAAAAAAGATGACGAAGTTTGTGCAGTGTTCAGTTGTGCCAATCAAAGTTTCAGGCAGAGGACAAGATTTCTCAGTTTCTCGTCAATCCGAGATAAGATGAACGTGATCTCAAGGATGGAGTTGAATTGGTGGAATAAGGCGTTGAAAAATCAATCGCTGTGGGCTTATCCCGTGACAGAAATTTACTGTTCAGGTCTCTTTTGAAAGCTTCAAGGATGTACTTTGATTTGAGACCATTCGTATTTTTAAAATAAAAAAAAAATCGAAAATTTTTAAATTTGAAAAAATTATTTTTTCCATCAATGATCTTGAAATGGTTGGCCCCTGTCATCCACGAAGACCTCTTCTCAATCGTGACACGTTTTCAAAAACACTCATTTGTCATTACGGCTGTTATTCAACGAATGTACGGGCAAGTGTTGGTTGAGGCTGAACAGCGAAACTGGCAGAGGATTGTTTTCAGGGCGGATCAATTTCAACCTGTTTAGTTATACCGGGTGATCATTTGAAAACTATCCACCTGCAATAACTCCCGATTCTTAGTGAATATTTTCTCGAGCAAAAACAGGTCGATTTTTATATTGAGGGGGACATCCAAAACATATATTGGCAAATTTCTACATCCACCCCCCTTGCCCCCACTCACCCCAACTTTGAAATTTCAAATGACACTACCTACCTTGCGATACATCAAATTGAAGGAAATTGAATTTTCTTTCTTAAAAAATATTTTAAAATTTTTCAACCCCACCCCCTTTTCCCTAAAAATTCTCTGACTGTCCCATTTTATATTCTGGACCCCTAATTTTTTTCTCAATTTAGTCGGCCGTCATCCTAGATAGCATCGAAGAAGAAAATTTTTGGTGGAAAAAGTGCTACCCAAATTCTCCCCTTTGCTCTCCCTCACCTCAACTCCCAAATTTAACAAAACACCACCTACTTTGTGATACATCAAATTAAAGGGAATTGAATTCTTTTTTCGAAAAGAATTTTTTTGAAATTTTCTACCCCTCTCCCAATAAATTGGCCATTTGGAGTATTCTAGGGGGGAGATGGGGGGGGGGGCTTTGAAAATTGTGAAAAAAATCTTTTTCAGGAAGAGAATTCAATTTTCTTCAATTTGATGTATTACAAAGTGGATATTGACATTTTAAATTTTTGAGGTCAGGTGGGGGGAGCGAAGGGGTAAATTTGGGTGGCAGTTTTTTATAGAAATTTTACTCTTTCGATGCTGTGCAGGATGACGTTTAATGTATTGAAGGGAAATGGAGGTCAAGAATATTAACTTGGACACTCAGAGAATTTTAGGAAGAACGGGGTGGGGTTGAAAAATTTCAAAATATTTTTTTTAGAAAGAGAATTTAATTCTCTTTAATTTGATGTATCGCAAGGTAGGTAATGTCATTTGAAATTTTTAAGTTGGGGTGAGTGAGGGCGAGGGGGCTCAAGATATAAATTCTCCAATGTATGTTTTAGATGTCCCCCTCGATATAAAAATCGACCTGTTTTTGCTCAAAGACATTTGCACTAGGAATCAGGAGATATTGCAGGTGGATAGTTTTCAAATGATCACCCGGTATAACCTCAACATATGAAACAGCATCAGCCTAATTCTTGGCAAGGGCAGTTAGCTTTGAATTGTGAGGAGCGGCAACCTGAGATTTCTAAAGTTATTGCACATAATTTCTATGTCGATGACTTGATAACTGGTGCGGAGACAGTTGAGTGGACTGTCCAGTCCATATCTCCAGGGCTGTCATTAAGTTTTTCAAGCTGGGCTGTTTTGAGTTGGAAAAATGGGCTGCAAATGATTCCGCCATTCTTCGCGACATTCCTGAATCTGATTGTTCTTCAGCTGCTCTTTCATTTCATTTTGATTCTGGTGTCGTTAGAATGTTAGGTTTGGCTTGGAATTGTAATTCCGATGCCCTAAGCTATCAAATCAATTTCGATGACATCGAACCCTTTACCCTTTACTGAACAATCAGTCTTATCGGTTGTTTCTAGAATTCCCGATCTTGGGTCTTTTGCCCCATACATTGTGATTGCTAAGATCATGTTGCAACAGCTATGGCTTTCTTCGAATGATCTTATACCCGATAGCCTGTCCTCTCATTTTGGAAACAAGAGGTGGAGCGTTGTCATCTAGTCATAAAATGGAAGTATTTTTGAGGAGCTTAGGTATCTACAACTTTTAATAATGACTATCATGACTTGAGTATCAGGTCTATAACTGTAAATGAACGAAATCACATGATTGTCGACATTCACTGACTGGTCTCGACATACATTTCACCAATACTTGAGCCAAAATTGTCGGATTCTACGTTTCTGACTAAATCGACATTTACCGCTGATTGTCATCGGCACTCGCCATTCGATTATTATTCACAATTAGTAGATGATAATACCCACTCGTATGTGATTCTTTTGAGCTAACGGAAATTCACAAGTGATCCTGGATTTGAGCAGGGGGTTGCTGTAGACGTGGGAGTAGATGATAATACCCACTCGTATGTGATTATTTTGAGCTAACGGAAATTCACAAGTGATCCTGGATTTGAGCAGGGGGTTGCTGTAGACATGGGAGTCGATCAATCCACAGTATCCAGAGAGATTGACACAGTGTCCCAGAAAATTTATTCAAAAAAGAACCTCTGGATTAAGCTCCTTAACACGCAAGCAAAAAACTCAGCGCTAGTGTTGCTCAATGGGAAAACAGTAGACAAATGCCAGGTATGACAGGGGCTATATTGACTGTAGAGTTGACGGCACACCACAGGGACCTGTGGGCGGGGCTGAACAGAAAAATAAAAATCGTCTTGGACGAGTCCGTGTGTTGAAATAAACAAAGCAACACCTTCAGCTGGAGTGGTGGACCATTACCAGGTGACAGGCGAACCTAAAATGTCACTGCAAATCTAGGTGCACCACTAAATGAACTCAGTTCGCGCAGTTAGGTTTCGCCCACAGGTCCCTCTGGTATTCCGAGTACCCCAACCCCACTCACATCAAAATACTGAAACCTTCAATATACGGCGACGGATACGTGAACAGAAAAGAAGTTTGTTCATTTAACGTTCAAGCTACTTGTAACGCAGAAGAAGTCTTTACAAGTGTAGATGCTTCTTGACCGGGCTCCGTGCATGATAGTATAGAATATGGAGAAACTCATCTATCTATGCCATCATGCACCACAACAGACGAGGAGCAGCTTTGCTTGGTGATGAGGGTTATGGTATTGCACCGTGGATGTTGACACCATTCAGGAATCCAATAACTGCAGTTGAAAGATTTCTCTATGTTTTATATACGAGAGAACGTGTTGTGATTGAGTGTTGTGATTGAGCGTTGTTTCGGTCAGTTGAAACGACGTTTTCCAATGATGAATTAAACCGTTCGTTTAAAAACTGATAAGAGTTCAAGATATATTTGTCAGTGTATTCTTCCTTCATGATGTTGCAAAACACTTGCAAGATCGCCACGATGATTTTGATCCTATTGAGGTCGATAGAGTACCACGGGCTCAACAAAATATTCAAGTTAATCAAGCACAAATTCGACAAATGGGCAATGAAACTGCTGAAGTCATATACAATAATGGCAATCTGAACAATGAAAATCAACGTTGATACAATTTATTGAAAGGTACACGGAAACAAACTGCACTAAAAATAATATTTTCATTCAGACATCTCATTAAAAAAGTCTTATTTTCCAATTTTGTTTTCCTCAGCTTTTAATATGGACAAGGAGCTGGTGCCTCAAAACTTACGTCATAAGGTACATGATTTCAACCCTGTAGGTCTAATGTGCGTTGATAAGGTTGTTAAAAATTTCTTTGTCTTACATGTCAGACCGGGGGCTTTAGGGTGGTATAGGCTTGTCAATTTTCGAAAAAAGTCAAAAATTTATGTCATAAGGTACATGAATGAAACCAACGGGCTTTTGTGTGGGAGCATCCTCTTAATCAAAAATCGGGTCATGAAACAAAACTTTTGGGGGCTCTCGGTCCATAAGACAAGTTTTAAATTTTTAAAAAAGGCCAAAATTTACCTCCTCCTGGAGACTTCTCCTTTGGCATAATTTTAGAAATGAAAAACGATTCTCACATGATTTTTTACGCAGGTTTTGAATCTGCCCTCAAAAATTTTTGATGGTACATCGCTTACAGAGTGCGACATCGAAAAAAATTTCTCAAATCGTACACCCTGTATTTTAACATGGAAATCGATTCCGTTTTTCATCCTGATCACAAATATATATCACACTTGGTGGGTTAGTGAGTGAAACGCCTGTGAAAAACTTAATTAATTTTGGTCCTTTTTTGAAAATTTCAAACTTGTCTTATGGATCGAAAGCCCCAAAAAATTTTGTTTTTACGACCAAATTTTTGATCAAGAGGATGTTCCCACACAAAATCCAGTTGGTATCATGCATGTACCTTATGACGTAAATTTTTGGCCATTTTTTCGAAAATTGACAGGCTCATACCAGCCTAAAGCTCCCGGTCTGACATGCAAGATACAGCAATTTTTATTAACCTCATCAACGCACATTAGACCTACAGGGTTAAAATCATGTACCTTATGACGTAAGTTTTGTGGCACCAGCTCCCTGTCCAATAGGGGTGGGTTTTAGAACTGTCGAGAACAAAATCATGGTTAGGTGGTGAAGCAACGGGAGCTGAATGTCACCTGGTTAAAGAAGACAATGTATTATTTAAAATTGTGGGTAGGTAGGCATGTCTTTAGATTCAAATATCTTGACATCTACACCAGCCTGAACTGCCCGTGGTACACGGTGCAGCACTGGATTTTCTCCTTCGTTCCACAAATAGTGAAATCTTTGCTGCCACGTGGTTAGCTCGATTTCTTTATCTTCCGTCTTCTTGACGTCAACCAATGTTTAACTTTAGTTTTCATGTCATTAAATTTCTTCAAGATTTTCTCTTCGTCCAATTTTTTTTGAACTTCTTGTTGAAGTCGGCAGTCACTTTCTTCAAAGCTTGTTCTCTATCCTCTCTTATCTTTGATATCATTCTTTTGTCGACCTCTTCTAAGAGCATGAACGAAACCAAGTTGCTTGTTGGTTTTCTCCTCTCTTTATTCTTCTTCTTGTTCTTCTTCTTCTTCTTCTTCTTCTTCTTCTTCTTCTTCTTCTTCTTTTTCTTTTTCTTTTTTGGAATCCGATTTAAGACCTAATAGTCTGGCTTCACTCATTTTTGAAGAAAACACTCACTACACGTATTGTAGTAGAAACTTCTTTTGTGTAGCATATGCTTCGGAACTAAAGTAGATGCTAAATACATAATAGAGGATACTACGGAGTATGTAGATACTTTTTCCCGTAGTAGTAGTAGTATCTACTCCTTCTTATGCATACCACCCATGAATGGGTGGTTGACATTGAGCACGATTGTTTCTAACAGCCGTTCCGGATAACTTGAACTTGAAAACAGCCCGAATCTGTGATGTGGGGCTGAGCAGGGGTCACTTTTTGGAACGCTAGTCACTGTCTGTATTTGAGACATTGAATTTCATCAATATTTCAGATGTGAAACATGTTTTTTAGCAAGTTAAAACCCCGGTTCAATATGGGAAAACTTAGCTTTGAGCGGCTGGGCTCTTTAAACTTGGTTTAATCAACTTTTAACACGTGAATTCTTTTGCGAATGACAGACCGCACGGCGATCCTTGTATCGCCTATAATTCTTCAGGGCTTGGCGTGTTTTTCGACTGGAACAGGCGAAAGGGTTGATGACTGCATAAGGCCCCTTTTTTGAACGAAGGGCTTGTATTATTCTTCAATTTGAATCATCGAAAGTTGAATCGGCTTCGAAATATTATAAATATTTTTGACAACTGTCAAATGTCGAGGCCCCTTTGATTTATTTGTTCGTTGGCAAAAACTAAAAATAGGTCGAAAAATTACTACATTTTCCAATAAAATGGAAAAAAGCGTCGGACATCACGTCTCGCAAAAATGTTCCGTCTATCTACAGAGGAAATACGCAAAAAATGTGTGTTTTAAAACTGGTCCCAACGACTTCGTGTCTCTTCGTGAATAATAATTGTGCCGAATCAAGGTGCCGAATGAAATCAGAGCAGCCAACTGCAAAGTTTTGGGGATTTTCTATATTTCACATTTGGAAACCTAGGAACAAAATGTCACAGCCGACTAGAATTACGGTAGAAATGAAGATACTATGCAAAGATGATCAAAAATGTGTGTTGCTAAAGTAACGCTGGAAACACAGGTGGTATCGGCATTGTTGTAGCAACACACATTCTTGATCATTTTTGTAGCACGTTATTAACAGAAAAACGCAATCAGGGGTTAAGCTCAGGCATAGCACAAGCACAACAAGTGAACTTCCAGGGGGCTCCCCCTTCTACGGAAAATGAAGTTCTACCATATTCAGGGTTTTGAACTTGTGAAAAACATCTTCCACATCTTAAATATTGATGGAATTCAACATGTCGAAACCAGACAGTGACTAGCCTTTCAAAAAGGGCCCCCTGGCCCCACACCAAAGTTTCGGGCTTTTTTGAAATTCAAGTTATCCGGAACGGTTGTAGGAACAACATTCATCGAAAGTGATTCAATCTTGCGAGAAAATAGGGCAAATCTGTTACATTTCATATGAAAATTCGTATCTTCTGTGTAAGACCTTCAATCTCGGTAATTTCAAAACCTTTTCGAGACAAAGCATCACACTTCATGATTTTCTCATAAGAACTAAAAACAAGTGAGTATGCCTTCACGTGCGTGAGTCTCAGTAGCGCATTTTCTCAAAGAGGCATATTGTGAACGTAAAGAAATTTGGTTGAAAGAGAAACACATCATTCCTTGTCCACTTTCTTCATTCGAAACTCATTGTGATATTGTGTTATCAGAATGGGGTACTTGCCAATAAAATAGATTTAAATGAAAATTCTTTCACTTATCAATATATTTTTAGTCGGCTATCCATATAGCGAAAGAATTAGATTGCTATGTCTTCGGGTTTATGTTTTCCATTTATCTCTTACTTTGAGGGCCGCGTGTGGGGGTGGCAGCATTCGGCAAAGTAACTGTTGCACAGTTTGAGTTAAGAGTTTCTAAATGTTTAAGGAAATATGACAATCAGTGAAAATTGTGAAAGTTGCATTTTTTTGTTTGGGGGCGGGAGCTGGAGGCGGCGACTAATCAAAAGTGGCCTATATCTTCCCATTTTTAGTCAGCTATCTATATAGCGGAACAATTTGATCGCTATGTCTTCAGGGTTATGTTTCACATTCATCTCTTATTTTGGGGGCGGCGTGTGGGAGCGGCAGAGTTTGGCAAAGAAATTCTTCCATAGTTTGAGTTGGGAGTTTCTGAATGTTTGAGGTAACATTGAAATGTAATTCAGTGGAAATTATTGAAAGTTGCACTTTTTCTCTTTTGGGGGTGGAAGTTGGAGGCGGCGCCATGTCAAAGGTAGCCTATTCTTTCCCATTTTTAGTTAGCTATCCATATAGCGAAAAGCGAAAGAATTAGATCGTTATGTCTTCGGGTTTATGTTTTTCATTCATCTCTCACTTTGAGGGCAGCGTGTGGGGGCGGCAGCATTCGGCAAAGTAATTGTTGCACAGTTTGAGTTGGGAGTTTCTAAATGTGAGGGAAAAATTGTGAAAGTTGCATATTTTTTTGTTTGGAGACGGCAGCTGGAGGCGGCTAATTAAAAGTGGCCTATATTTTTCCAATTTCAGTCAGCCATCAATATAGTGAAAGAATTAGATCGCTATGTCTTCAGGTTCATGTATTACATTTATCTCTCACTTTGGGGGCGGCGGCGGCGTGTGGGAGCGGCAAAATTTGGCAAAGAAATTCTTGCACAGTTTGAGTCAAGAGTTTATAAATGTTCGAGGTAACATTATCAGCTAAATCAGTGAAAAGTGTTGAAAGTTGCACTTTTTATCGTTTGGGGGCGGAATCTGGGGGCGGCGACTAATCAAAAGTAGCCTATCCTCTCCCATTTTTAGTCAGCTATTTATATACCGAAAGAATCAGATCGCTATGTCTTCGGGTTTATGTTTTTCATTTTAAAGTGATTGGGGGCGGTTTTTAGCAGTTTTTTCATGTCGGCGGCGCATATTGATGACGGACTGTTTCTTGACTTACGTTTATGAGTGGCAACTATGTATTATTCAAAAAATGAGAACACCAGAGCATCAGGTCTGGTAGAAAGTGCAATATTATGTTATTTCAAGTTTATCGGGGGCGGTTTCCTCTATGTTGGCGGCGCAATATAGACATCCAATATAGCCTAGCCCTCCTTTGGGAGTGGCAGCTATGTAACAGCGAAAAAATTAGAAAGCTAGGTCGTCTAGTTTGGGAGGAGTTCGAGGAACGGACGGACGGACGGACGGACGGACGGACGGACGGACGGACGGACGGACGGACGAACGGACGGACAAAGCGGTTGCAATAGCGATTTTCATCAAGATGGAAAATGCGCTAAAAAATACAAATGGGGGCTCGATGAAGTCGTCGCAATTTTTCACTTTTTTACACATCATATCACCCTGTATGAATTGTAACATGCAGTTTCTTGATATTCACAATTATTTATTGCATCTGTTGAGGATAAATAGGGTTCTTGCATGAATTTTATATCAAGACGATAACTTCATAAAATCATTCAAAACGGTTAGTATGGGGGCATAGGTCGTGCCGTGTGCAGCTTCGTGAAGATATATAGAGTTATGTCTTAGTCGATTCCTAGGGGATCAAGAACCATGAAATATTATGGTGGAATATTCGTATCTACTGCAGGCAAATATGGTAGAGGCGCCAAAATGGGCTTCATTTGGTAATAAGAAACTGGCTGTAGCTTGTTTGTTTTTCAACGGATTTTAACATCTGGAACGTCATTTTGTAGACAAAAAAATTCTCTTCTTATTTCATACTTAAATTTACAAACATCATTTCGTAAAACTATCACAACTGTATTTATAAGACATGCTAAATTCCGCCCTTTTTTGAAGGTTATCCGATATTTTTGAAACTCGGCAGTATTATAGATCTTGAGGTGCCCTTTCCGAATTTCCACTTTTCCACTCAGTAACTTTGCCGTTTTGGCCGCCATATTGGAAAGATGGCGCCCAAAAAACTGTTTTTTGTCAACCTCTTGAATTCAACTGACTCAAGATTAAGATGTGTGTATGCGGAGGAAAGCATTCCAATCTCTACAATTTGACATATCAGTCATTCATGTGCGATTTACGGTTCTTGAGTTAGAGCTTTCAGAACTTTCGGCATTCAATCAGCATGTTAAATTGATACCACCGTCATGTAGTAGGCGAATAACCCATCAATAGCTCTTGGCCATTAACCATAGATGATAAAAATTTAGAAAAACGATCATGGTGATGTTATTTGTGTAATTACAGGGTGAACTGTGGAAGCAAACTGACTTGACAAAAGTTGATGCTTCAGGGAGCTCTGGAAGCCATAACCCAAGAACCGGAGATAGCACGTACACGAGTAAGATGTCAAATTGTAGAAAATTGAATAAGCTTCCATTCGCATACAAACGCTTTCACCTCACATTGACTGAAATGAAGATATTGACAAAAAACTGTTTTTTGGGCGCCATCTTCCCAATATGGCGGCAAATATACGAAGTGGAAAAGTGGAAATTCGGAAAGGGCACCTCAAGATCTATAATACTGCCAAGTTTCAAAAATATCAGATAACCTTGAAAAAAGGCCGGAATTTAGCATATCTTATGGAGACAATTTTGACAGTTTCCCGAAATGACGTTTGTAAATTTAGGCATGAAATAAGAAGAGAATTTTTTTGTCTACAAAATAGTGTTCCAGATGCTGAAATCCGTTGGAAAACAAACGAGCTACAGCCAGTTTCTTATCATCAGATGAAGCCCATTTTGGCGCCTCCACCATATTTGCCTGCAGCAGATGTCAATATTCCACCATAATTTTTCATGGTCCTTGATCGTCCAGGAATCGATTAGGACATATCCCTATATATCTTTATGTAGCTGCACACGGCCAAGCCTTTTTTGACCCTATGCCCCCAGACTAGGTCTCCACACGCCCAAAAAAAAAAAAAAAATTGTTCAATCCTTTGAATGGAGATCAAAGTTTGAATTTTTTTTCGCGCCAAAAAAGCGGTCGCTTCTACAATGACCTTGTGTAACCACGATGACGTCAACCCGAGAGTTCTATTTTTCGTTTGCAAGTTTTTTTCTTTGCGAGGTTGCAGCCCTGCGCCCTGAAACCCCGCGAAAATTCAAATCTTCATTATTTTACAGACCTATTTTAATTTTGGAGCCGCGAATGACGCCGTCGCCCTTGCTCACGTGTCAGGGCCATCCCCAAGCTCGTGCTGCGCGCTTTTCAACCTGAATTGAGCGTCAGCCCCACAGACGTCTGAGACGGTGACAGTGAGATTGTGTCAAACATTCAAAATTCGTAGTCGCAATCTATTAGTGTAGAATCAAGTAGCCCCAGCTCGGGGCATGATGACGTCATCCCGCAGCTGACACATCGGTGCATGGAAGTTGCATGCTTAACAGTTTTTGTGTTTTAAATTTACAAAATAAAATAATATATTAAGATCTTCGAAAAACCGTTCAGTCTGTGGTGCTATTTAGCTACCAAAGCAACATTGGAGGCATTAAAAAAAATCGTGCAAGGACCCTATTGGGCTAGTAAACGCAACAAACAGAATGGAAATCGCTTTCGGCAATCAAAAGTTATTGGCCGTCAAAGTCAAGTAATTTTTTTGGTCGCGGCAACTTAATTGTGGAGCAGTTTATATTATCCCGTTCACTTTTCATTGTCAGTACAATAACTTTTTGGACAAAAATAAAGTGACAAGCTGGGGGAGCTACGGCTACAACTGATGGTACCTGCAAAGTTTTGGAGTGGAACTATCAGCGGCCATCAGCGGTATCCTCGCAGCGCTCCAGCTTGTCATTTTATTTTTGCTCCGAACAGCTATTTTACTGGAAATTAAGTGTTTTTTTTTAAGTCCAAGTCCATTGTGGTGCAAATAGACCTCGAAATAGACTCAAAAAAAAGATGGACTGTATGTATAGATGATCAAGCCGCATGGTTGAAGGAAACAATAAGGGGAAAACGATCGTTCGGATTTTTTTGGCCGCGACACTTACAATAGTTTCGAAATTTCTTTTCATGTACTCGGTGTACTTTTGTACTTATATGGTGCAGCGAATTCAGGTACAGATCGCCTAATCAAAGCAATTATTATTGATAACCTAAAAAAAAAAAACGCACTCAAAATCCGGCTCAAAGGACCAAAAATTAAAACCAGTAGCACACGAGTCAACAAAAATTGAGGCCCGTAAACCTTTGAGAGCCTTTAAAAGAAAAACTGCTGCACGCTTGCTCTTTTGAAAATCATAAACTTCCGCAGCCACGTGCCGCCGTGTATACGAGCATTATAGTCCCACTCTCGATGGCACCTTTTCGTGTGCATCGCAGCACGTGTTGTGTGTGATGTGTACGCGCGAGAATCTGAGGGACAAAAAAGCAACCACAACCTCCAATCTCGACATCACACATAAAGCAAGACGAGCGACGAGTACATCACACGTCACGAGGAGCCAAGTAAGCATCAAACCAGCTAACTCCGCGCTAACTCGGCCGGAGGAGCCGAGCCAGTCATATCCATCCCCATAGAGTCGAGTGTTTAAGGACCCTCTCCATGCAGCGGCTCTCTAGACATGCAGTCGCACTTTAACTTCACTCCTGCTGGCATATCTCGGCAAAAGCAGCAGCAGCAGCAGCAAACCACCCGGCCTGTGTACAGGGCAGGCAAGCAGACAGAGCTCCTCTAGCTAGCCGAGACACGAGAGACTATATCGTAGAGTAGTGGCCAATATTCTAGTCCAGTCAGTCAGTCGCGATCGGCACGTCGACCGATACACAGCAGCGCCACCCACATTATACTACTCACTAGAAAATCCGAGATCGGCGGCTTAAAGGGAGCGCCGGGACGTAACATATTTTACCGCGAACCCCCCGAAAAAAATTTCAAGTGTTTTTTTTTCTCAATAACAGATAAATCAAATAAAAAAAATGTTGACCAGTGCAGTGCATGTGATGACAGTTACGAAAGTTTATTGCGTCCGTCAGGAAAGTTTTTCGAAAGAAGCACCGCGGAAATAATAAGAATGCGGAAGGGAAGCCTGGAAGGGCCAGCGGTCTGTCTGAAGATGCTTGGAGAAGAAGAAGGGAGGCCGAGGAGGTCTTGTCCGGGGAGGGACAGAAGATAATACCGGTCCGGGGCTATTTACGGTATTGTGAATAATTGCGAGCACAAATCGGAAAAAAAAACTCGAGGCACACTTGCCCAAAAGCACTTGAAAGCACTGCTTGATGAATTTTCTTAAAAGTTGTCGCCGAAAAAAGTTGAGAAAAAAGTTTTTGCGCACGGAGTAGCCAGAGCCGGTGTCGATCAAAGATGGCGGAAGGATTTTGCGGGATTCCACCCCATTGAGATTTTAATTACGTAACCGATGGAAAACTTCCGCGGGCGGTTAGTTGTTGCGGAGGTCACATTGAGCTTTTCGAGAAGGTGTTGCTGAATGCCGGAGCTTGTTGTTGAGAATTAGTTGCAAAGTTGCGGTTTTACAATTCTTGAGCTTTCGAGCATCGTTTTGAAATTGAGCTTTTTCGGTTCACTGAAATTTTTAGTCTGTAGCATGTACAGTACAGGGTTATTTAACATTGACATGAGAGAAAATTTCTTGAAAACTTTTTTTTCAATCGTCACTTCTGATGATAGAGACAACTCATATTTTAACATAATATTTATTTCTGCAGGGTGTCTGTGAAGAGGGTGTCGCAGAAATAATCTCAGAAAAAAACTACTAACCCGATTTCATACGATCACTACCTGCTGCCTGTGAAGTTTGTTTGAATATTTGGTTTGAAAATACAGCTCTTGGAAGTTGGTGTTTTTCTCGGTTTTTCATCAATAAATTCAGAAACGGATTAAGAGACGAGTATTTGGATGTTATTTGCCAAGGATTTCTTAACTATCTGAACTCTCTAAACAGATCTCCAATGATGATCTGCTTTACAGCATACAAGGTGTCTCGAAAATATCGCGTTCCGAGTCCTGATATGGAATATGGAATCCAGTCCAGAAGAACATGACAAAAATATGTAATAGGAAAAATTAGTGTCGTTTATTTATGAGCCGGGTCAAATGGTGGGCCATGGGCGCCCGCAGGATTTTTGTCAGGGGGGGGCAAATAGCTTTAGTTAGAGAACGTCACATACCTACCTGGCCTAATTTGCGAAGTCCTTTATATTAGCGCCGCAGGCGAATTTTTTTTCGAATAATAATAATAATGGTGATAATAATTATTGTGCGAAAAATAAGGAAATATATTTGAAAATTGAACTTGACTTTAGAGAAATTTATAAAAATTTGTAATTTTGTACAAAATGTATAAAAATTTACTTCAAAATAGCCAGGTCAATAGTTACACTCGTTCATTATCTTGAAAGAACCCCTAGTGTTTTAAACCAGAGGTTTAGAAAATTTCAATTATTGCCATGATTGATATAGAGATTAGGTAGAAGCCTAATGAAATTTCAAATTGCTCTAACAATTCAAGAAAATGTAAATTACCTTCTCAAAGTTTTTTCTTTCGAAAATGATTTTTTTTTCCTTTCTCGATTTTTTTTTTTTCGTAAGGATGAATTTATTCAGCTGCTCCGGAGCCAGGGGGGGGCAAGTGCCCCCCCTTGCCTCCCCCTCCGGGCGCCCATGGGTGGGGCTCCGACCCCCTCCATTTTCGTTATTCCAAGTGATTTAGGGAAACTCGGGGAAACTGTTTGGGATAGGGGATCGGTGAAAATTATCAATTGGTGGGTGTGCACTTTTTTACGTTACAGGGTGAGTCATTAATTAGAAAAAGGAAAAAAGGAAAGTTTTCTCCATTAATGCGTGGTGAAATATTCCATTGCTCCTTAAAATAATTGGGAATAAGATATGACTCTGGTCGTTTCGATGGAATAATTCTCAGTTTGAATACCTAACTAGTCCCACCCTTCGCCCTAGCCCCCCCCTCCCCTACCCATATCTGGAAAAGTCAATAATTGTTTGAATATTTCTTCTTGTTCTTCAATGGATTTTATATCACTATGGACTCGGAATTCGATACTTTTGAGACACCCTGTATGTCTAATTTCATTGAAATCTCTACTCTCAATGATAGCGGTGGTCCTAAAGTTGGGGAAGGTCAAAGTGGTGAGGCTAAGGGTCATAACAAATGAAACATCGGAAAGACTTCATAGGGGATCATGAAATTAAATAAGATATTTAGGGTTTTTTCTTTCGATAATTTCTGGGACACCCTGTAGTCTGTATGACTGGAATAATAAGATTGAGCATTTCCAGGAGCTACCTAGAAGGTTGTTGGTATCTCTCTATACAGGGTTATTCAAAAGTCCGGAATGAAGTTCATAATTTTGTACCATTTTTTTTAAAGCTGGAACAGGTCGATTTCTAAAAGGGGCACGCCGTTTTTCTATGACACGTGTCAAGATCTACCGGCAATCCCTTGACCCCTAGCTACCCTTAGTTTTTTTTAAATAACACCCTATGGCTTGGAGGGGAGCCCTTGGAAAGCTTGTCAAAAACTGTTCAGCTCTACCATTGAAAATTAGATCGAACGCTTCACCATGAAGTTTTGGGAAACCCCAGGGTTCTTTAAAAGTCCGGAACAAAAGTCATAATTTCTTACCATATTTTTCCGGAAAAAAAAAACGCTCGACCGGGTCGATTTTTGAAACAATAAGTCATTGTTCTACGATACGTGTCATGATCTTCCGTCAACCCCTTAACCCCCAGCCACCCTTAGTATTTTTTTTAATCGCACCCTATGGCTTGTGGGGGCTCGTTGGAAAGCGTCTACTTTCCATGGTAGATCTGAATACAGTTTTTGACAAGATTTCCAACGAGCCCCCACAAGCCGTAGGGATGCGATTGAAAAAATACTGAGGGTGGCTGGGGGTTGAGGGGTTGACGGAAGATCATGACACGTATCACGAAAAAATGACTTATCGTTTTAAAAAATCGACCTGTTCGAGCGTTTTTTTTTCTGAAAAAATATGGTAAGAAATTATGAATTGCATTCCGGACTTTTGAATAACCCTGTATTTTATAGAGTGGGCTACCAAAAATGTGTTTCAAGTTTCCACAGTATTTCACAAGATTTTAACAATCTTCTCGTGATAAGGAAAAGAGAACATCAAACCTCAAATAATTGTTCAGAATTTTATTAAAACACCAACAACGGTTTTTTCTTTTCAATTTTCAACAGAGTACTTGAATCACGTGCCAAAGTGAATTACTCAGGTGACAATTTACTTAAATTAAATAAATCTCTATAAGATGAATGGTTATTCTCAGGCAAACATACAACTAACTTATTAGCCGGTAATGGAGATTGAAATACAATCGACAAGTTGTGAACTATAAATGACGCTTTCTAATAGATAACTATTGATGTTTTATGAAATTGAACTCGAAAAGGTGTAGGAGAGGTTGTAAAAAGTAGTTGTGTTTAAACATTTGAATCTTTGTCAGAAAAAATGTCAACCACTAGAATATCCATATTGAAATTCTGTTTTCTATACAGGGTGATTCAAAAGTGTCCAGCCACCTTGAAGCTGCGTAATAATTCTTTATTTTAATTTTGAAGTTATGAAGGGACAAAAGTTGGTTTTCGACCGCTTCTATTTTTCTTGTTTCAAAAAATTTCAGTAAACTGTTTATGGAAAGACAATGAGTACAAAACATCCAGCTCTGAATCTGTAATGAATTTGTGTTTTCTATACAGAGTGAGTCATTATTCCTCTGGAAATTAATTTTTCTTAAAAGTGCCTGAAAACAGTCACAGTGGTCTCATAATTTATGAAGCGCCCAATAAAACACAATCCATTCCAATAGAATTCTTATGCTTCTATTATTTTTTTTTGTCAGGAAAACTCAATTTTTGTAGTTTATGACTCACCCTGTATGAAAACAAGAATTTAATACATCTTCAGGAGTTGTTTTTTTGTACTTATTATTGTTCCAAAAACAGTTTCCTAAAATCTTTCGGAACAACGAAAAAAGAAGCGATCGAAGGACCGACTTTTGTCCATTCATAGCTCCAAAATTAAAAGAGATACAGTTTTTTTTAAACATTTTTCCAGCACTCTACTACATCTCCATATTACGCAGCTTAAGGTGGCTTTTGATACACCCTGTGTAGGTACCTACTCACAGCGTGAGTCATGAACCTCGAAAATAGTTTCTTCAAAATTGCATGTAAATAATAATTTGTTCCCTTGGCCAAGTCGAACACAAAACATGTAACACTCTCTTCGCAAAAAAAAAAGATTTTCTTTTAAATTAGGTCCAGTTTTTGGCTCACCATGTCGATATTTTCTATTCATAAATAAAAAAAAAATTCCTAATTCTATGTTCAGTCGTAGACATTCTAAAACTATACAGGGGGTGATGCAAAAGGACTTATTTTCTCGCCGGTAGTTTGTAAGAAATCACTAGAAAGTCGAAGGGAAAAATGTTTTCCACGAATATTATTTTCCTAAAATTTCCAAAATCACGGCGTTGCAAGACAGGATGGTGTAAGACCTATAACATTATTTCAAAATATTGTTTTGAGAAGTTACAAGAGACCATTGAAATGCACACCGAGGCAGAGCAGAAAAGGCGTCTAATTTTTTTTTACAACAAATGCTGCTTTTTGTATTATTAGCGTCAAAAATAAAGCAAGAAAAGTAGATTTTGAATATGTCAAAAGCCAAAACACTATGATTAACACCATGCCAACGGCTGAAATAAACTGAATAAACAAAAAGTTCAACTTCATCCGAAAATGTTCCACTTGGAATCAATACCAAACCTGGTTTAGTACCTGTGGCACAGTATCATCAGTGACGTAGCCAAGGGGGGTCCAGGGGTCAATTTGGACATCCTGGACAATTTTTTTTTGATGAAATTCCAAGTACCGTATGTTCGTTAAAATCATGAATTTGGGCAGGCTATGGAAGTAAAAACGTATGTCGTGAATTTATCAATAATCACTCAAATTTGATGTCAACATGATGAACCGTCGTCATGGAATACATTTTGGACATACGTTTCGAAGTTCACAGCCTGCCCTAATTCATGATTTTAACGAACATACGGTATATGGTTTACTCCAATCAACGAATCACTATACCACAGACTGTCTGTGACAACCATAGACTAGGACCATATGAGATCACCAAGCTTGCCGTTGACAGCATTGCATACAAACCTTTCTTTGAACCAGTTGATTATAATTCTGTCCAAGCTTGAACCGGTCTCCCTGCTCCACTTCCAGAAGTTTAGTGTTTCAGGTAGATTGGTTCTACAAAGAGGGTATCCGTTTCTATACTTGGTCCTCGACTTGGTCTTATAATACTGATTCGTATTCAAACCGGCCTAACTTGTTCATATAAACGTAGTAAGTGGTTATGACTGTCAATTTCCAAAATGTAAACATGACTTGACAGTATTTTCCCTAAAACTCGAATCTAGCCAGGAAAGTTCTGTAAAAGGTTGGATATAGAACATACGGAGTGACTCATGGTCTCGCTCATGGTTATCCTTACAATAACTAATTTTATATTCTTTTTCCGAGTCTTTTTCCAATATAAACTGTCAAAAGGCATTAGAACGATTTTCCAGGGCTAAGAAAAATAGTTCGACAAATTTCAATATGATAAAACAGCGGAAATGGAACATCAAAAATCAACATGCTTTTTATATTTAGTTAGGTGCCTGAATAACTTCAATGCTGATGTATTGAATACTTGATGATAATCATCGATTTACAGACTAAAACAATTATTCTTGTTCAATATAAGTAGTATCCTGCATTATTGACAACTAAATTATTGAATCTCTTAATTATCTTTCGTCTGAAATTTCTCACAATACTATAATAATGTCATTATAATAAATAATAGCTAAGCTCTATGAGCTTAGTCATTAACATGGTGTAATATTGATAGTGAATTTTACAACCGTATATCATGAGAATCTATTGAGCTGGATTCATGATTAGCAGTTTTTTCAGAGGTGGAACTGGGGCGATACGATTTTTTGTTTGTTGAAAGAATGTACTATTCTCATGAACAATAAATTGATTGAATCGAATTGAACGATTTTTTGTTTGTTTGGACCAATCACGTGGTGCGAGATTGAATGGGCATGACTGGCTCAGACAAAAAAAAATCGCTAATTATGAATCCAGCGCCAGGACAATCACGTTTGTATATTATAAAGAAATAATTATTGCCACAAATTGGATAAAATGAAGTATAGTTACAAAATGTCCAGATCACAAGAAAGAATACATGCGGCACCCTCAGTGTGGCTCAAAAAAAAATGTTTTCCCATTTTTGATTGGGCCACCCTCCACTTTTGTTACACATACCCATAGTGATTTCCTGGTGAAATTTCAATTCTCTACCATGGCAGGAAGGGGGTGCTCATCAACCCTCTAATTTTGAAAACTCTAGATTTATTCGTAAAAGTCCATAGCATCCAGATTTACTTAAAACATGAAGGAATATGTCAGTAATAATCCATTCAAGCACAATTTGAGAATTATATAAAAGAAAAATCTGATGAGAGTGAAATATTGATCGTTGATCTAATAGTGACACCTACCAAAAAAGCGGAAATGTTTCGCGGTACGACTTGTTGATGTTGAAGCTGGATGTCGCAAAGTAAGGCCCAGTGTTTCCATCTCTGGTTAACTTTAACCGAAAGGTCAATGTCATAAATAATTGTCATATCAACATAGCTGGAACATTGGTATCTTTGGCAATTAACCCCAAGTTGACCTCTGGATAGTTATCCTGGGACGTACCTAAATACTGAGTTTAAAAATAATTTTTAAGGATTGCGGAAACCTTAAGAGATTTCATCTTTGGAAGAACATCAAACATATTACTGATTTTGAATATTAGTATCTACTTCCTAAGACATTTCTTCTAAATATGGATCAACATCCATGATTACCTTCAAGGCAAAAACTTATAAAGTTATAAAATTCACGGGTGGTGAACGATAGGTATCTACTCCTGAAAGGGGCGTCCAATTGTTCGAGAAATACAACTAACTACTGACCAATGACAAGAATGAAAAGATGTTTTTGTTGCATATGGTAGAAGCCAATTGAAAAATGGTGCCCATTTGGACGACCAAAAATGTTTGATCAACGTAGTCTAAAGCAAAATCATACATGTTAGTTGAACATTATAATTTCGCTTCATTTTAATTTTTCTTTCACATAATTCTTTATTTAGAGGTACACCAGACGAACAATAATCCATAGATAACTTCGTGTTTTGTTTAATCTAGATGCTACAAACTCCTACGGATAAATCTGGGATAAAAATTTTGAGGGTTGATGAGCACCCTCTTCCTGCCATGGTAGAAAATTGAAATTTCACCAGAAAATCACTATGGGTATGTGTAACAAAAGTGGAGGGTGGCCTGATCAAAAATTAAAAAACAATTTTTTTTGGACCACACTAGGCACCCTGTATAATATGGATCCTAATCCAAGAGCTTTTACATGATTTTATTGGACAGATTAGATTTTGACGAGAAAAATCCTGTCAAGTATCAAGAGCAAGTTCACAGCCATTAAAAGATTACCTACATCGTCTACAGTACGGGGTGATTCATAATTATTATATTAGAGGATTTCAACCCCGTGTCAAGGAAGCTTGCATGAATACGACACTGAAATATTTTCTTCTCCTCGGAAAAGTAGTTTGAAAGTTATGATGCGCAGGGGTCAAGGGGTTGAGGAGGTTAACCCTCAGTCGGTTACATGTTTTTGATATACGTATTTGGTGAGCTTGGGTCATTATGTTACGACTCACCTTTCTTTCCAATTTATTGTTGACTTCCACATTTAGTTACACTTTTATATGTAATTGTTACTAGATTTATATTGTTTTTATAGCCTTGAAAAAGTCTGAATCAAAGACGAACCGTCGGCATTTTCAAAAAATAGTTTCTTTTGAACGAAGTCCAAAAAAAACCATGAAAACAACCACCTTCAAACTAATAGATCTGATGGACGAGAACAGGAATACTCACCTTTTAAAACCTCCCTATCATTTTGAATACTTCTTTTTCCACCTATTTAGGATGATTTATCACTGAAAATATTTTTTTAGATCATTATTCAATATTTTTGAAAACATCAAAATTGCATAAAGCCAAATATGAGTCAGTCCATAGTGTCAGTCCCATCAAAAAAAGACATAAAAGGTCTCAAAAAAAAAAGACAAAAGACGGTTGGGTTGGGTCAAAATGACCCTCAGTTATTTACTTGGTAGATTTCTGTCAACGCTATCAACAATAAATTATATGCAGCACCAAAATACTTCTTGGTGATGTTGAACTGAAATCCTTCGGCATAATTATGAGTCACCTGTATTTACTTCAATCAAGAATGTTACGAATTGTAAGAGCAAAATTATGCCACGGTCTGTATATGATGAGCTACAGAAAATAATTTTTAAAGAAGTAACCCCCGGTCCCCGGGTGCATCGAAGAATTTATTATCATAAATAATCTAATTGAGGATTCTCTTTGGCGAATGTTATTATCACAGTGAGTAATTAAAAACGCAGTTTCATGAAAGATTATGTAAAAATGTTCAATTCACAACAGCTTGTATGTATTTTCTGTGGTCAATCAACCGGCGATGACCTATAATTTCCTAAAGAAAATCCTCAATTAGCTATTTTATTATTGAATTTTTGTGTTGCAGCCGGGTGAAACTGGGTAAGTATCCAAAGACTGGAAAACTCATTGTTTCCTAAAGTTCGAGAGATTGAAACTTTCAGAAAGCTGTCTAATATGAATACGTACGGGAGGTACGAAGTTTCCGGGGAAAGAAAACCAAGCCAATGCACCTGATAAAAGTAAATCAATGATGATAATGTAACCCACGAGTTATAAAGTGAATGATGAGTTGGAAAAACATTATAAAATATGCCATATCACTGAACATTGTGAGTGGCAAGAAGGAATATAATTTTGAGAAGCCTTCGTACTGGAAGTTTTGGTGAAATTTCCTGAATCACCCTGTAAATACTGGATCTTAACTAATCGAAAACAGATCCATGGCGAAACGATGAAGGATAGGAGAATTGACAAAATAAACCAACATCAGTTGAGAAAACTATAATCAATTTCACGGCTATCTGTATTAGAGCAAGCTATGGAAAAATTATTTTTTGTTGGTAGGAATGAGTAGGAATCCATAACCGTCGTCGCAGAAAGTTTGTGTAAATGTGGTGGCTGTGAAAAGGTTAGGTATTGTGGCATTTGTGGCAGATGCCACCCATCGCGCGGTGTGATGCACGTCAAATCAAAATGTTCAGTTTATTTGGGGAAAACAGATAAACACGTGTTCCTCGGAGTGTCAATTAGCTGAACACCGTCTTCACGGGTTGGTGGCTCTTTACTTGTGCTTTGGTAGTGGCGGCCAGTGAGCCAGTGTATAAAATGACGCCAAAGGAAGTCAGCGGCAGCACTAAAGGGAAGTAGGACTGATAGCAGGAAGTACTACGTGCTCTACAACAATAGAACAGCATACAAGCCAGAAGAAGATGAAGAAGGAATACATACATGAAATGGTCAATAATTTCATGTTGAGAAGATCTTCCAACACAGAGTGCACTCACGCGTCGTGTCTCGACTGTCTTGTCTTGTACTGTGCAACTCCATAAATCAATATCCATGGAAGCGAATTTCCTCAACCTCACTGGGGCCACTGGACAGGCATTTTCATTAATTTTTCTTCCTTTTAGTGCTGCCGCTGACTTCCTTTGGCGTCATTTTATACACTGGCTCACTGGCCGCCACTACCAGAGCACAAGCAAAGACCCACCAACCCGTGAAGACGGTGTCCAGCAAATTTACACTCCGAGGAACACGTGTTTATCTGTTTTCCCCAATAAAACTAAACATTTTGACTAGATGTACATCACACCGCGCGACGGATGACATCTGCCACAATACCTAACCTTTTCACATACCACATTTACACAAATTATCTGCGACAACGGTTATGGATTTCTACTCATTCCTACTAACAAAAAATAATTTTTCCATAGCTTGCTCTAATGCAGATAGCCGTGAAATTGATTATAAGTATTTGACTTCAAACAAAATTGCGTGAATATAATGATTCTCTGTACAAAGTGATCCATCGGAGTTCCCCCCCCCCCTACCCTGGTAAAATTGTCCCCGTTGGGATAAACTGGTGAGGAAAAGAATTTTTCGTAACAATTTTCCCTGCAGAGTTCAAATTTGGACACCAAAATTCTCTATATCTTGCAGTATACTTACTGAGCGTGACAAAAAAACTTTCACGGTTATTTGACACCCTGTATTTGAATATTGGAAATGATCCGACTTTTCCTCTTGAGCCCAAATAATATTATTTGATAAGTGATTATGATCATGTATAAGGTGTTCATTTTCAAACTTTTTACTTCAGATTTTTTGCCACCAAATTTTTTCTCGAAAACGCCGAAACAGCCCAATTTTTATTTGAAAGGAGACCTCGAGAACACGTATTGCAGAATGTTTATCTTTAGACCCTTCGCCTCCACCCTGAGCTACTCCAAAATTTCGAATAGCATTTAACTATCTTGTGATACATCAAATTGAAGTTGATAAAATTCTCTTTCTGACAAATATATATTTATATATATATATATAATTAAGATATATAATTATATATCTTAAAATATATAAGTTTAAAACCCATCCCTCAATCTTTTTAAAGGGTGGGGACAAAGAAGTTGAAGATAATGATGTGGCAATACGTCTTTCAGATGCTCTTTTCAAAATTAATATCGACTTGTTTTTGTTAGAAAATCGATTCTCAAGGATCGGGAGTTACTAGGGAAAGAACTTTCTTTTGGTAATTTACAATGGGAGAATTTTCTGAGTCACCCTGTATAGAAAGTGAGCTGAAAACCTTGATTTTTTTTCAAAAAATGCCTTCAAGTTATTCTAGGTGTGACGTAGAGCAAATTGGTCACACGGTTTACTGTCAAGAAATGTTTGTGAAGGAATACCACTTTTTATGGCCGTTTGCACCAACAATACTTGAAGTATAACTATGACTTAAATTCCCAACCGTTGGAGTGCATTGTGGGGTCACCAAGACTCCAAAATCTATTGTTATGTCAATGTCAATGCATAGTTCGCACCGAAAAATAGGTATGCACTCCAAAGGTTAAAAGTTTAAGTCATAGTTGAACACTAAGTATTGTTGGTGCAAACGGCCATTAACTCTTTAAAACTTGAGAAATGAGAGTCGAAAAACAGGATCCTTGCATGCATTTCAATTTAAGCCAGTTACTGCATAATATCTTCAAAAATGTTGTCAACAATAACGCGTCCGACCAAAAAAAATTCAAAGAATTGTCCACTGGATAGTTTTAATTAAAGTTATTATTACTTGCGAATTGTAGGTTTGTATCTGAGAATTATGCATTGTTAAAATGTGGTCAAAATCGATCAAGCGGTTCAAGAGTTATACGATTAAAAACCTCACAATTTTGTCAAAACAAACACTCAAAACTAAAACTTTGAAAAACGGCTAAATGGCACTTCATCTTCTGTTCGTAAGGGGAATCTCCAGTACAAAGAGGACCACTTTATTCTGAAACATCTGTATAAAGCTGTATGCTATGAAGTGGGTGCTCTTCTACTGATGCGTTCTAGTGTGAAAGTAAAACTCAATTTACGACTAAATGCGATTCATACTTTTATAGCCAGGCCCTGTACTCAATTCCGCAAATTTAAAATTTCAAACAATATATTCCATCTCGCGTAAAAATGAAGGAAGTAATCGGCCCGGCAACAGCAACACCACCTAATTACCACCTCATTAATACCGCATCTGGAACTCTCGTGTTACGTAAAATTGTACAGTAAAAAGTGCAGACTTATGGTCGTGTATGTAATTTTTTGTTTGAGCGGCCGGCACGGGGAATGCTTAAAATTCAAAATTCTGTATTTGATATCATAATTAGCCCAGCCAGAATTGTTTATAGCCAATTAAACACTTTACGTAACAACAATTCGACATGCAATCCATCATTCACAGTTGGCTGCTGAAGGGACAGACTTTGAATTAAGTATTATACGTTCTGAAAGCCAAGTTTTAGAAATTCAAAAAAATGTTGCCTTTTCCGATTTATGCAACGCGATGCGTTCTTTGGAATACACTGATGGATGTCTCGAGAAGTGTTGTACTCGACTGCTTGTGGAGTGGATTTTGAAAATTCGGAGTTGGATTTTCCGGAAGGATATGTATTATTTATTACTAAAATTGATTTCTTTTATTATTTTATTATTGATGTTCCATAAATTTTTCATCGGGTAATATCAAGCGAACACCCTGATGTTCTCATCTTCTTCGAAAATATAAATTTTATTATTTGATTACCCACCTCTTTCTCATCTATCATAGTACTAGGACAATTTAAATTTTTGTGGGTCGCTATATCTTGCTGATAGTTGGATAGATAACAGACGTGAATATAAAAGCCAAGTACCTATATTATTTAGAAACGAGTATAACAAGAAAATCGAAGAAGAATTTAACTTGAACAAATCTAAACCAAGTAAAATATTTCCATCAGCATGAAATTTCTGCAGTGCGCAATAGAGTCTTCAAATCATTTCAAACATGAGACGTTCCGGTATTTTCTTCCAAAATTAAATGCAATGTTTGAATTTTTCTAATCTAATCAAATCAGAAGATGTGAGTGGTAGATTACTTTCACGCAGTTTAGACTGGAAGAACGTTGCGAATAAAGGCATATCTTTTAGAAATACATTATTGGAACCTGACTGATAAATAAATTGCGACCGACTTTGCTTTGGTGACGAACACCTTGACAGTCGTTCAATACAGAAACAACATAGTGTTACCTGTTGTTTTCCTCCAACTTTCCAACAGGACAATGCTCGCTTAACATGTTACCAGGATCCCTCCAGGAAGTTTTTTGAGGGAACAATGTCACGAATCTTGAGTGGCCTACGAACTCCTCAGACTTGAACCCTATTGAACAGATGAAGTGGTCCACCCCAAAATTTCGTCCCACTTTGAGTGGGCGTATCTCGGAAAAAAAGAACCGACTTTGAAAAGCTAGATCATGTCTGAACGAGCATTTATTTGGCTACAGGATGCTGTGCTGTGTCAGGGCGGGTGATGAATGACTTGATACTGTATATACAGGGTGACAACGGAAGGTGTGTCAAAGTGGTCACTTTGAAACCATGGTCAACTTTTGAAAAAAAATCCATATTCTTTTCAGAGCCATTTTGGAGAAGCCGGCACCAGTGTCTTGAAGCGGTTTTTGATTTTCATTGGTATTTTGGTGAAAATGCATAATTTGCAGTGACGCAAACAATCACATTAAAGAATTTTACCTCCCCGACCCTAATGGTGCTACCTCCTGGTCATCACCTAGACCTCTTTGGGGGTCGGCCGTAAGGGGGTAGGTGACGGCGATACAAATCACATTTACTAATACAGGGTGACTCAAGTATTGCATCAGTAATCATCTGTTGCATCACAAGTTCCATAGTTGCCATGGCAACAATCCCATTCCCGTTGCTCTTCCACGGGATCACGTGAATAATTCGAAAAATTCACAAGGCGATATCTCAATAACGTCGACTGACCTCAAAGAGGTCTAGGCGATAATCGATAGCCAGGAGGTAGCATCATTAGGGTCGGGGAGGTCAAATTCTTTATGTGATGGTTTGTCACTAGTAGGTTTTTTTTATGGTATCCCGTGTGCAAGTTGAGACTAGAGTATAGTGGTTGGTGGGTTGGTGCCAAATTGTTCCTTAGATCATGCTGAAATAGGATCGCGATGGCGAATATCTGACACCCGCGACTGGGCAGCGGGAGGGGGGATAAAATATGATGAAGACATAAAAAATGTTAAATAATGAACCGAACGAGGTACAGTTATGGAAGTTACCATACGTGATTACGCGTTCACCATTTTACGCTGATGAAGGTTCATCAAACCGATTTCAAAAATATCGATCATTACCAAAGATCTTTTCAAAATAGTTATTTATGTACCATGGGCATAAAGTGCCCCTTCTTTTCCCCGCTGTGCGAGATTGCGACCGAGGCCATAGGCCGAGGGAAGCAAGCACAAGGAGAAAAAACGCACTTTAGCCCAAGGTGCATACAATGTTTTTTGCACTGGCTAGTGCAAGACTGACAATTTCGAGTTATTGAGTCGTTGAAAAATTGTCATGGCAGTGCTGATTACTTGGTTGTACGGTACGTCGCACGATCTACCATGCCATCAACAAAGTTCGGAATCGGGGTAGGCTGTGCTTCGAAAGCAGCTTGACATCCTATCCCTATCTTGAACACGTAGCTACCGGGGCCCCATCGCTTACTAGCATAAAACAGGTATTTATTGGTTTTGGTAAACGTACTAATTTTGTTGTTCTATTTGAAGTCTATTTTGCATCGCATCAAGTAGTTACGTCAAAATAGAAGGTGACGTCTCCTCTGACGGATCAAGAGCGCTCGTTGCCATGACGACTTTTTTGCCCAAGGGCTAAAAAGAGTCACTTTAGGCCCTGTTTTGAGGTCGTAAAATAACGCATTTAATATAGGTAGTGCAAAAATATAATTTTTTTTTTGTCAACAACATATTGACAACATTTTAACATTTATTGTTAAAAAATCGAAGAATTTTTAAGATGGAAAGATGAAACTCTAGATTTTGACAATTGATGATCTTAAAAATATAGTCGTGATAGGCGGAAATTCCTCTACCTTCTATTTTGGGAAACAAAACCGTCAACTGTTTCCACCAGCTTGACCGCCATCTTGAATTTTCTTTTGGTACAGTAGTCACAAAAATGACAGGGGACTATGATATGGTAGCGTTAGATCATTTCAATATGAAAAGTAACTTCTCAGAGGAGGTGAATTACTTCTTTGGCGAGGAAAATTGCTATTTCATTATCTCCGGCTCCTGCCCGAATCCAGTGCCAATGATGGCTGATTTGAAGCTGGAAGTAGCACAATACGTTTTGTACCATAAAACTTGATAGTTTGTGAAGTTAACGACCCTTCATGATCATGAATCAAATGGTTCATTGTTGGTGATTGGTTGAAGCAAAGTGTGCTCATTTTTGGCAGAAAATGCATAAAAACTGAGTTTTTAGTGGACATTACAAAGCTCTGGAGGAAGACCTTCGGCCAAGATTGACAGCGAAAGTCATGTAACTGGTTAAAGTGAGTATGCTTTATAACAAGTAGCTGATGTCATGAATGGTGTAGGTTTTTTGAAGATCTTTAGGGAGGTCGCCAAAGATGTTTTTTCATGATAATATTTTCAAGTACAATCCCTTCCAAAAGTTTCTCTCTTCACTAGGGACCAACTCTTTCGACCATACGGAACATTTGCAAGACTCAAACAATTATTTGTTCGGTTTATTCGAAATCACCGCAGTTCACGGAGCTGAAAGGTTTGTGGTGGTGATTTTTTACAAACTTACAGACCTTTGGGGGAGGGGGGACTGTACTTCAAAATATCATCATGAAAAAACATCTTTGTCGACTTCTCTAGAGGTCTTCAAGCGACCTACACGATTGATTATAGCTACTTGTTGTAGAGCATACTCACTTCAACTAGTTACATGACTTTCGCCGCCAATCTTGGCCGCAGGTCTCCCTCCAGAGCTTTGTAATGTCCACTAAAAACTCAGTTTTTATGCATTTTCTGCCAAAAATGAGCACACTTTGCTTCTACCAATCACCAACAATAAACCATCTGATTCATGATCATAAATTTTGGTGGTTGACTCCACAAACTATCAAGTCTTATGATACAAAACGTATTGTGCCGCTTCCATCTTCAAATCAGCCATCATTGGCACTTGATTCGGCAGGAGCCGGAGATAACAAAATGGCAATTTTTCTCGATAAAGAAGTAACTCGAACCTACCCCCTCTGGGGAGTTACTTTTCATATTGAAATGATCTAATGCTGCCATATCCACAGTCCCCTGTCATTTCTGCGACTACTGCACCAAAAGGAAATCCAAGATGGCGGCCAAGCTGGTGAAAACAGTTGACGGTCTTGTTTCCTAAAATATTAGGCCGAAGAATTTTCGCCAATCACGACTATATTTCTAACATCACTTATAGTCAAAATGTCAATTTTCATCTTTTAATCTTCAAAATTCTTCGATTTTGTTAACAATCGACTATAAAATGTCCACAAAAAGAATTATATTTTTTGACTATATAACGCATAGGTAACCAGAATGTGTTTCAGCCAATGAGATGCACGGATTCGGGGTACCAAGAGGATATCACAGCGATGATAAAAAACAATTGAATTCATCACCGATTTCGGCTTGTTTACCTCCTGTCAGATTGATTTAAGTTTGAGATTAACTTTTATTTTGAATGTAAACTGTTGAAAATACATGAAAAACACTAATGGAATACTAATGAAAGAGTTTAAAACGTGATTACTCACCCCAAAAGGGGGTTCTTGTATAAAATATATACAGATACAGCATTCGTCTGTGGTGTTGACGTTGATACAGGCATTCAGATCAGAGAAATGTCACATTGAGTGGATTTACATGGGATTTGCTCATAACATGGAAAATCATGTCCATAGAATACGCTTTACTAACGATGGACGAATCTTTGAATTGCTTTCTTGTAATGCATATAGACACTAAATAGGTGAACTTTAGATTTGCCTTGAAATGTCTGATGTAAGTATACAATTCAATTTTTTCAATTTGTTATATAGTCTTGTTAAATTTAACTCGTGTATGATTAATTATCGATGATATTTTCTCATGGAATCGATGCTGCACATTCAACTCCTGCTACGCACTGCTACCACAGTGCTCCACAGTCGTTGAATCTGCAGGCACGATTCTATTCGAAATTATCATCGATGATAATCATACCACTTGTTATATTATTACTGAAAATATCTCTGGAAACGATTGTTATTTTTGAAATCGGTTTGCTAAACCTTCATTGGCGTAAAATGGTAAATACGTACGGTAACTTTCATCATTGTATCTCTCCCGGTTCATGATTTGAATTTTTTTATGTCTTCATCACATTTTACTCCCCTCCCCCTGCCCAGTCGCGGGTCTCAGATGTTCACCATCGCGATCCTAGTTCAGCATGATCTAAGGAACAATTTGGCACCAACCACTATACTCTAGTCTCAACTTGCACACGGGCCTCAAAAAATGAACATAAAAAAAAACACTATACTGTAAATTATCAATTTTCGCCAAATTTGGGAAAGCTGCATGGCCCAAGAGAGAAACGGCATGTAAAAACTCAAATCTCACGAATCAAACGTCACTTATTCTTCAAAAATCAAAATATCAATAAAAATCAAAAACCGTTTCAAGATACTGGTGCCGGTCTCTCAAAAATGATCTCTGAAAAAATCTGGATTTTTTTGCAAAAGTTGACCATGGTTGAATAGTGACCACTTTGACACATCTTCCTTTGTCACCGTGTTGACAGAGTGGGTCATTGATGTGGACGAGCTCAATTACACCTACGCCATAAATGATATCGAAATCAACCAAACGGCACTGCAAACGGGAGGTCAAAGTCCAGTTTGTAAAATTATTTTGCTCTATACAGGGTGCCTCATTTCTGCAGAGCAGTTTTTGAACGAGCTTTTTTAAATGGCACCCCCTGTATATTTTTGCATATTTGGATTTGCCCTTTCTCAGGCATTACAAATTCGTTTTTGCAATTCGCTTCAACCGTTCAGAAGTTATTAATTTTTTTCTAAAAACTTTCTTGTAGGCAGTTACTAAATAAATCGCAAGGTACTTGATTTTTAGGTTATCAAGTTGGAACTTTGCTCATGTTTGAGCAAAAGCATAGGGTATCTTTTGGCTGTAATATCGCCTATTTCCGTTCCGGTATCACCTTGCTGTGTCACATTGATTTTGGTAAACTTTGAAGAGTCATAACTTTATTTTTTCAAATAGCACCCTCTGTTTTTTATTTCTTATTCGTATCAGGCGTCTCATTTCACATCTTTTCTAGTTCTTATGTTTTTTCTCAAAAAATTTCATCGATTACACTTAGCGTGCAATGAAAATCAACTAATTCTGAAAACCAACGTCAAAGTGACTTCTATTGTACGTCACTTTCAAATTTTGACAAGAAATTTTGTCATAACAGTTTTCACGATTGCAAATGTAGTAGTGAATGTTATCACTATTGATTTGTTGCACTACCTCAATGAAAAATGATATTGTTCAGTTCCTTGTTCCGACATTTCGAGTTTTTTAAGTTTTACATAATAATTTCTTGTCAAAATTTGAAAATGACGTATAATAGAAGCCATATTGACGTTGGTTGTCAGAATTAGCTAATGAAGTTTGGATTTAGAATTAGTTTGATTTTTAAGTTGATTACTTGATCCGGTGCCATGGCCTGCGAGGTCACCTGACTTGACTTACCCGATTTTTTCTTCAGAGCTTTGTTTACGATCAGGTGTATGAAGCTCAACTCAATACCAGGGAAAATATGCAAGAAATAATCAGAGAGGCTTTCCGTAGCATTCTTCATTTTCACTTGATAATTTCTAGTCAAAGTTTAAAAGTGACGTACAATAGAAGTCACTCTGACATTGGTTGTCAGAATCAGTTGATTGCCATTGCACGCTAAGTTTAATCGATGAAATTTGTGTCCAGTTTTTAGAAAAACCGAATTATTTTCCAAACTATCAACTTTTGAGAAAAAACATAATTGGTAAAAAAGATGTGAAATGGGACGCTTGATACGAATAAGAAATAAAAAACAGGAAGTGCTATTTGAAAAAATGAAGTTATGGTCCTTCAAATTCTACCAAAATCAATGTGTCACAGCAAGGTGATACTGAAACGGAAATAGGCGATATTAAGCCAAAAGATACCCTATGTTATTGCTTAAACATGAGCAAAGTACCAACTTGATAACCTGAAAACCAAGTGCCTTGCGATTTATAGTAAGGTAGTATTATAGATTTTTAGTAAGTGCCTGCAAACGCATAAATTTTTAGAGAAAAAATAGTTACTTCTGACCGGTTGAAGCGAATTGCAAAGACAAAACGAATTTGTAATGCCTGAGAATCAAGGGCAAATCCAAATATGCAAAAATATACAGGGGGTGATGCCATTTGAAAAAGCTCGTTTAAAAACTGCTCTGCAAAAATGGGGCACCCTGTATAGAGCAAAATAATCTCACAAACTGCACTTTGACCTCCCGTTTGGTTCATTTCGATATCATTAATGGCGTAGAGGTGTAATTGAGCTCGCCCATATCAATGACTCACCCTGTATAGAACATCCAGTCATTAATCACCCGCCCTGACACAGCACCTTGTAGTCAAATAAATAATGTCTTTTCAGACATGATCTACTTTTTCAAAATCGGTTCCTTATTCTCCGAGATACACCCAGTGAGAAATTTTTTTGAGGTGGACCACTTCGTCTATTGATGTGTTTAGAAAAAGTACGAAATTTGTTAAAGAGGACACTAATAGAGAAGCCAGACGTTGCAAAACGCCAAGAGAGGGCCATCGGGCTATTACTATTACTCACATATTTTGAGGTGGCACAGGACGGTCAGTATTCAGAATTGTTCTTTGAGTTTTTGATGAAAAAGCCATCCTGTACATGCTTTTCTTCAAAATCTGATGTCATATTCGGAGACTATATGAAAAAAATTGCAAAAAAAGCAATTCTTTGGGATCACTAAAACCGATTGGTTCTTACCTTCTTCTGACACCCATCGGTGTATGACCAAGCGCAATGTTTTGTAACGCCCGAAACCAAAACAGAAACCGTTCCCGCAGGCAACCTACAATTACCACCACCGATCACCCACCACCACCCCATACAACCCGTCCATACAATGGCTGTTTACAAGAAAAACTGCTGGCTGGTGGTCCTCGCGTGCCTCTACCTCGTGGTCAGCAGCATGACCACCGTCGTCACCGGCACGATAGAGGACCGCACTTCCGGCAAAGGATCGATCCGGCACCACCACCACAACCACCACCACCAGGGCGGCGGCATCAGCGACCTGGCGTCCCAGCTGGAACGGACGTCCATCGAGGAGTCGTCGATGAAGACGCCGATGCAGGCCACGTGCCCCAACTGCCTGTACAACAACGACAACCACCACCATCGGAAGGGAGTGGGCGGCGGGGGCGGGGGCGGAGGCGGCGAGATGAAGTCGCAGGAGAGCCAGCAGCAGGACAGCCTCAGGCTGGAGGCCATCAAGAGGCAGATCTTGAGCAAGTTAGGGCTCAGGCACAAGCCCAACGTCACACACAGTCTTCCCAAGGAGGTTATCATGGAGACCCTGTTCAGGGCGGAGGACAGTAGTGATTTTTTTAGAAACTTTGAGCGGGGCGGCGAGGCGGACGGCCGGGGCGGCGAAGACGACATGTCGACGACCAGCGCCAGGGCGTCTGCCACGGTCATGGAGACGATGGATTTCGACGACTTCTACGGGAGGACGTCGGAGATCATCAGCTTCGCCGAGCGAGGTAGGATAAGTTTTAATTTTTCTCCTCTAGGTGTTTTGTACTATTGCGCCTCAGAAGTCACACCTCGCGGTGAGCAGTTGAACACTAGGCTAAAAAGTCACCAACTTGTAGAACACCATTTCGATCTCAAGCCCAGTTTTCGGCAGACTGGAACTGACTCGAAGTTTTGAGTTCTCTGTTTCGAAAACTTCGTTCTGCATAAACGACGGTTTCAGCGTTTCAGTGAAGTTGGGCCTGAGGGTTTCGTTTCCATCAAGGTTTCCACAAAATACTGGTCAACTCCGAAGAGCCAGTGGTCAGTATTACTTTGAATATACAGGGTGATTTTTTGAAAAGTTTCCACCCCTTGTTTCTCGCCGCCAAAATGTTTTACAGGAAAACGCCGAAACAGGTCAATTTTTGTTTCGAGGGGGTCATCTAGAGCACATATCACCAAATTTTTATCTTGAACCCCTTCGCCCCCGCCCCACCCTGCTTTAAAATTTCAAATAGCATGACCTACTTTGTGATACATCAAATTGAAGGCAATAAAATTCTCTTTCCGTTAAACATATTTCAAATTTTTTTAAACCACCCCTCAACCCTTCTGAAAATCCTCTTTTCGTTAATGGAAGGACAATGTTCCCCCTATAAACTCTTGATTCCTGAGAAATAGACTTCCCAGCAAAAACAGGTCGATTCTTATTTCAATGGGGTCATCTTAGACACGAGTGGCCAAATTTTTATCTTCAACCCCTTCGCCCCCACCCTACCCTACTTTAAAGGGGTGGTTTAAAAAAAATAGAAATATGTTTGACGGAAAAAGTTTTATTGCCTTCAATTTCATGTATCACAAGATAGATAATGCTATTCGAAATTTCAAAGTAAGGTAGGGTGAGGGCGAAGGGGTTGAAGATAAAAATTTGGCCACTCGTGTCTAAAATGACCCCATTGAAATAAGAATCGACCTGTTTTTGCTGGGAAGTCTATTTCTCAGGAATCAAGAGTTTATAGGGGGAACATTGTCCTTCCATTAACGAAAAGAGGATTTTCAGAAGGGTTGAGGGGTGGTTTAAAAAAATTTGAAATATGTTTAACGGAAAGAGAATTTTATTGCCTTCAATTTGATGTATCACAAAGTAGGTCATGCTATTTGAAATTTTAAAGCAGGGTGGGGCGGGGGCGAAGGGGTTCAAGATAAAAATTTGGTGATATGTGCTCTAGATGACCCCCTCGAAACAAAAATTGACCTGTTTCGGCGTTTTCCTGTAAAACATTTTGGCGGCGAGAAACAAGGGGTGGAAACTTTTCAAAAAATCACCCTGTATGTATACTCACCGTAGGTGCTACCTTTACTTATTGGATGCGCTTTCTTGGCTGTCAAGGGTCGATATTCCTTGTAGCTGTTTGCATAGGAAAACACAAAGACAAAAATCAGAAATCATATATGAAGTAGGTATACTAGAATGTATGGGTTGAACGTCTTCAAAGATCAGATACTTGAAATCCAGACAACAATTCAGAGATTATCTTTGATCAGGTGAGCGATCAGTTTGTCTGGAAGCAACCAATGATATCATCAAGCCATAATCGAGGATAACTATTTTTGCTATCAAGATGGCTGCCTTTGGGCCGGTAGACAATAGATATTCCGCTTAGAAGCTTTCGTTCTTTCTTTGTTTTTTGCCAAGACCTTGGTATATGGTTCATGAGTTATAACGGTCCTTCTGAGCTAAAGTGGTCAAAGATTGAAGTGGCACACCCATAAATTTCAGTCAAAAATTGCAAGTGTTCACGTCATTCAACTTGTTCAAAAATTGAATTTATGATGAATCTCCGGGTAACCTGTAAAGAATTGCAAAATGTTCAGAAGCTTTCTGGTCAAGGACAGTTTAAGAGGGCCACTACGTAACGAGATTTTTTCTAGGTTACGTAGTTACAGAGATGTGAAAATGGGAGATTTTTTTTGCTTGAGCAAGGAGTCAACTTTTGGTTCAAAGCAATTTTTCATCAAATTGAACTGAAAATTACCTTAAAGTACCTATTTGGCATGGATGGTTCTTCCCGAGACACGTTACAATTATTTGCTTGCTTCTTTAGTCAAAGAGATTTGAGGAGGTATCTTTCAATCACCTTCATCTTCACTTGAATTCGAGTCTTGAGTTGATTTTGACGCTTTAGCTTTCTTACTGGAAGTTTCACTTACCTAAAAACAGGAGTTCTACCAATTAAGAACGATAAGTAATGAAAGAAAGATCGGAAGCCCGAAACATTGTCTTTGTCATAGGTACCTCTGTGAATAATGAGGACTGACAGAAAATTTGAAAATCGTTTCGCGGTACTGTCGATGTCGTGTTGATTGAAAACGGCGTATCTATACAGTTTTGTACGAAACGGAGCTCAATACCTATATTGTATGCCTCTATATCGCTTCCTAAGAAAAATACCGGCTGTCAAAGTTCACTTTCTCATTTTTTAAAAATTTGTATCCTGCGAATCATCCAACCAAATTAGCTTAAATCCAGCACAAGCGGGTTTGTCGGAATTGTCTAGGTAATACCAACCTGATAAAGTACCCCGCACGATTCTTATGGAAAATGGGTCTCGGTCAAATTCCCTAATTTTCTTATATGTTGTAGCCCAATTTGACACGAGCCAAAAACCATCGTCCGTTACCCAAAAAAATGGACAGTTTTTTTTCTATAAGGGGTTGAAGATGGGTTATTTCAAGTTAAAAAAATATGTTCCAACGTAAGTGAGAACATTTCAACGTTTTTTCTGACACATATAGCTCATGACAATTCCCTTTTCCTTTTGTGAAAAAATCAACCCCCTCCCTCACCCCCAACACCTACTTGTGAGTATCAAATTCGAAATTACGTTTGAAAGTCATGCAGATGGTTCTATTTTGTCGAATTACTAATTTTGGCACACATTTTTTTTCCAACCCCCAAATAGGGGGTGGGGTTGAAAAAAAACCATCGGTCAATTCGACTGAATTTCTGATATTGTGCTTTACCAATTACGCTAAACAAGATTACCAAAGGAAAACTCATTCGTATGACCAGTTTCCACCCCACAGAGGGTTGAAGTTGACTATAATGGCGCATAAAACATTCTTCCATGTCATAAACCAAATGAATGGAAATAGTGGACTTTCATATCATCTTGTTTCGTAAAAATGTCTATTCTCCAAAAATACTTTCAATCCCGTCCTTCAGCCCTTATCCCTGTTTCTGAACATCATATTCGAAAGAAATCTTGGAAATTATATCAATTTTTATTTCATCCTTCAAATAGTCGCAGTAGCTAGAATAAGAGTGTGACATAATATTTCGCTTTGATTGAGCAGCTTTCGCTTCAAAAATTACATAAAATTCTTCAATCTAAACAATAAGTAGAGGTGTATCCGTACAAAAGAAAAAAGTTAGTAACTATGTAGGTACAAGTAAACATAAATAACCTGCCGTGAAGTTGAGACTTGATAGGAACACCAATATTTTTAATAATAATCAAGGCAAAAAATCATTCAATCAAATGTATGTCCCACCCTGCTGTAGGGGGTGCTAACATGAGCATAATAGTGGAAGTGAATTTTGAGAGGGGATTCACAATCAGATGCAGAGAATCCGACCGTAGACCTTCTCCTTCATTTTCAAGATTTATTTCGAATATGATGTTCAGAAACAAGAATAGGGGATGAGAGACGGGGTTGAAATTATTTTTGAAGGATAGGCATTTTCACAAAACAAGATGATATGAAAGTCCACTATTTTCATTCATTTTGTTTATGACATGGAAGAATGTTTTATGAGTCATTATAGTCAACTTCAACCCTCTGTGGGGTGGAAACTGGTCATACGAATGAGTTTTCCCTTGGTAATCTTATTTAGCGTAACTGGTAAAGCACAATATCAGAAATTCAGCCGAATTGACCGATGGTTTTTTTTTCAACCCCACCCCCTATTTGGGGGTTGGAAAAAAATTTGTGCCAAAATTAGTAATTCGACAAAATAGAACCATCTGCATGACTTTCAAACGTAATTTCGAATTTGATACTCACAAGTAGGTGTTGGGGGTGAGGGAGGGGGTTGATTTCTTCACAAAAGAAAAAGGGAATTGTCATGAGCCATATGTGTTGAAAAGGACGTTGAAATGTTCTCACTTACGTTGGAACATATTTTTTTACCTTGAAATAACCCATCTTCAACCCCTTATAGAAAAAAAAACTGTCCATTTTTTTGGGTAACGGAGGATGGTTTTTGGCTCGTGTCAAATTGGGCTACAACATATAAAAAAATTAGGGAATTTGACCAAGACCCATTTCCCATAAGAATCGTGCGGGGTCCTTTCAAAGGAATCCAATCACTGGTGTAGAAGTTCTGGAGTGAACATTATTTCAAAATTTCTTCAGATGCTTCCAAATTAATGACCCCCCATAACTCCTACGCTACAGATTAGATTCTTTCGAAATTTTGCAATTAGGTACCTATATGTTTCCGACAAGCCAACCTATGCTGAATTTAAGGACGGAGTCATATTGGTGAAATAAGCGTTGCGAAATCAATCCGTCTGGGTTTATTCCTTGACGGATTCTTACCATTTTGGTCTCTTTCGAAAGCTACAAGGATGTACTTCAGTTTGAGCCCATTGGCATTTCCAAAATAAAAGAAATATTAAATTTTGACATTTGAAAAAATTATTTTTATATTTTGGAAATGCCAATGAGCTCAAACCAAAGTACATCCTTGTAGCTTTCGAAAGAGACCAAAATGGTAAGAATCCGTCAAGGAATAAACGCACACGGATTGATTTCGAAACGCTCATTCTACTAATTCAACACCAACACCGTCCTTAAGCTAATTTGGCTGAATAGTTCGCAAGTTACAGATTTTTAAAAATCGGTTGTGTCACCCCAGAACTTTCCCGACTAGTATCCAGGAACCTATGTAAATTTTTGTTCGAAACGTCCCTTCGGGTGGGGAGGTGGAATCCAAATTCTTAAAGTTTTATTTACTTGTATACAGTATATCATTTGGAAAGTAAATATAAACAATCCTATAAACAAGAATTTAGCGAAGGATATAGAAAATTTCGTCTAAAGATCTTTGAGCAGGAAGAGTAGACAGTATGGCAATAGCGTTGCCTCTCTGAATCTCCAAACTGACCCTCTGCGTCAAGAATTCTTTCGAACGAAACTCACTAGTCTTCTCAAAAATTCTACGACTAATTTCCGAAATAAAAGATTTGGCCGACGGACCCCAGGAACCCAATGTCTCTACACTGAAAGGAGAAACTATTTATTCACATTTGACAATCCAGATTATTTTCAACCGGAAAATTTCCAGGAAATTTAAAAAAATTGTTGGAAAATGTTTAAGAACCAGTTATCTCTTGTTAACAAAAAAATTGGCCAAAATCGGTCCACGGAATAAAAAGTTGAAAAATTTGCAGTTTTTCCAGAAAGAAAAACTCGGCAACCGTTGGCGTTGGTCCGATTTCGAAAATTTTTCCTCCAACAATTAGCTCAATCTTTTCTCCAACTTTCATTCGCAGCATGTCTGCACCTAAAATTAATATTTCGTGGAGCTTACCGCATGTAGAAGTTTTCACTGCGGTTTTTTCAAATTCACGCATTGTGCAAATTTCATTTTGGAAAAATTACCGTTGGAAAACCGGAATCGTGTCGATTTTAAAAACAGGCCTACTCGACGCCCAATCCAATCTACTTTCGATATCAGTTGAAATTTTCCAAAAAAAAGTCGATCCCCGAGCAGGAATGAATTTTTGAGTGGAGTCCTGCTACGAAAACGAGTTGTCCGGTCAAAACACCGGCGAGAGCCCCTCTCGGGTGGCAACGACCAGGAGAAATTTTGAAAATTCATTACGCCCGACTGAAAAATGGCAGAAAACTGCAACTGCGGCCTTAGTTTGGCTCTTTTGTTGTGTTGCTTCCTGCCAAATTTGGTTTCAATCTATCGAATAGATTTTGAGTAATTAAATGGTAAAGTTTTGGACTTCGACATTTTTTTATTATTTGACAGATGACAGATAGGGCAATACTTTCGACTGTTCTGAATTCAGTTTTTCAGGGGCTTCCAAATGAAATATTGCAAGTCAAGTTCCATGAGATATAGCTTTTGACATTTGTTGACAGTGACACTTCCGTTTGACAGCCAAAAACTAATGAGCTCTTTCCAGAGAAAAACCATATCCTCATATCAAATTTCAAGTCGATCGATTCATCGGTTCGGCAGTTATCGTGGAAGATCACCGACACACACACACACACGCGCGCGCGCACACACACAGACAGACAGACAGACAGACACACAGACAGACATCACTCTGAAAATGGTCTTACTCATCTTGGAGGACCTCAAAATGGATATATCCGTCGAAATCTCAAAACTTTTTTTCTGCACGATTACAATACTTCCCCTTCCATGTTGGTGGGGGGCCGGGAAAGTGAAAACGAAAAAAGTGAACTTTGACACCCTGTATCTTTCTTAGGAAGCGAGATAGAGGCATAAAATATATGTTTTTCTGACGTCTAGGAGAAACTATCCTCAAAGTTTGCACGATAACATCTGACTCACCCTTTATACCCATAATCGTGACCTTACAATTCGTTCCGCGGACAATTCGTCCCGCGGACAATTCGTCTCGCGGACAATTCGTCTCACGGACAATCCGTCACAAAATAATGTTTTGCCCTTTACCTTAACTTTCTTGAGTCCCTTTGTGATTTCTCGTTGCTTTTCAAACTTTAGTAAGCCCTCTTATGCCATTTTGTAGTATTTAGAGCCCCACTGCGCACCCTGGTTTATTCATGTCTTTGGAGCTCCACTTAGTTCCCTTGTACTATTCCGAGAATTTCTGCTAGTACACCGAGCTTTGGGAGCACTAGTAGGCCCTTGTACCTTCATGGGATAATTGGCTCCTATCGGGCCCTTCATCTCCTCCCTAGTGTAAGTTTTGAGCTCTAATGGGTCCCCCCATGTTTTTCATAGCTTTCAGATTTTCACAAAGCCTCTTTTGCAGTCTTGTATTATCAAAAGCTCCACTGGGCCCCCTTATTTTGTCTTTGACGTAATTTGAAACCCTGCTGAGCCCCCTTGCATTTTCCGTGAATTCCAGAGCAGCAAGCAGCATTGTGCTGTCATGGCATGTTCGGAGCCCTATCGCGCCTCATTGTGCCTCCAGGTGTATTTGGAGTCCCGTTGAGCCCCCTTATGTTTTTCATGGCTTCCGGAATAGGTACCATTGAGCCTCATTTCGCGTTATTTTGTTATACGGAACTCCCTTGGGCCCTCTTGAGTCTTCAATACTGTTTGAAGTCCTGTTGAGTCCCCTCACACTTTTCCTAGATTTTCGGAGCACTAGTAAATCCCTTGTGCCTTTATGTTATATTCGGCCCCAAATCCCTTGTGTCTTTAAGTATAATTTGGAGCCTTGATGAGCCCCTATGTGCTTAATGGTTTCCAGTCCTAAGTCTAAGTCCTCCTTTACCATCTTGTGTTATCCATGCTCCATTGGGCCTCCATTGTGTCTTTAATGTGATTTGGAGACCTACTGACCCCCCTTGCATTTTCTGTCACTTTCAGAGCATAGTCGTCACCATGACATCACTAATGTGTCGTCCTGTCATTCAGAGTCCTTTATTTCGAACCCCCTTGAGTTTTGGGTCCTCAATTGTAGTTGGAGCTCTGATGAGCCCCCATATGTTTTTTCATAGCTTTCAGAATTCCAGTGAGCTCCCTTTTGAATTCTTATATTATACAAAGCTTCATTGCGTTTTTCAATGGCTTTCGGTGTTCTATATCGGGCCCTCGATCGGGCCCCTTGTACTCACTTGTGTAGCTTGGAACCCTAATCAGCCCACTTATGTTTATATTGGCTTTCAAAATACCAGTAAGCCCCCTTTTGCCCTCTTTTAATAAATAGAACCCATTGGGCCTTTTTGTGTCACCAATAACATTTGAAGCCCTACGGAGCTCTCTTGCATTTTTCTGTGACTTTCGGATTTTTATTGAGCTTCCTTGTGCCCTATGTGTCATTTAGAACCCTAATGAGCCCCCTTATGTGTTTTCGTGGCGTTCAGAATTCTAGTCAGACATTTTGTGCGTTCTTGCGTTGCTGGAAGCTCTAGTCCTCTGGTATAATTTCCTTGTGCCTTCATGTGATATACGGAGCCCTATCGGACCCCCTTGTGTCCGCAAGTGTAGTTTGACGCCCTAGTGAGCCCTATTGTGTTTTTCCAGACTATCAAAGTTCCAGTAAGCCCCTTGTTGACCTCTTGTGTTATCCGGAGCTCCATTGAGCCCCCTTGTTTCTTCAACGTCTTTTGAAGCCCTACTGAGCCACCTTACATCTTTCTGTGGCTTTTGGAGCAGTAATAAGCACTTTGTGCCTTTATGTGATATTCGTAGTCCTATCGGGCCCCCTTGTGTCTTCAAGTGCAGTATGGAGCTCTAATGAGCCCCTTTGTGTTTTTTTCGTAGCTTTCGGAACTCCAGTGAGCCCCCTCTTACATTCTGTTGTTATATAAAGCTCCTTGGCCTCCTTTGTGCCTTAATGTGAGCTCCAAGTTATGAAGGAGTGGAGTTATGAAGTTATGAAAGGGTGGTCCCTCAAACCCTTCTAGTTCCGTTATTTCAAAATATGTAAAAAAAATAGTGGTGGCAGAATTATGAGAAATCAATATAATGCATTGGATGGATTTTATTGATTCTCTGTTTTCTATACATGGTGAGTCAGAAGCCTCTAAAATTATTGAATGAAAAAAATCCATCATACCATTCGATTGGTCCCCCAACAGATGTAGTTACAAGTCACACAATTTTCTACACAGAAAATTTTTTCAAGATTTTTTTCAGAAAAAATTGGTATTATTCTATACTTCATGTCTTCATGACTCTGTATACACTATAAGGATATCTAGTACAAATCCAGTAGATATTTTTAACTCATAGTCATAGTTCTGCCCTCAATATTTTACTTCAAAATATCCTAACTAGATAGAAGGGTTCGAAGGACTACCCTTTCATCCTTCACAACTTCTAAAATAAAAGTTTATGGATAACATTTCATATACCTACTAAGGGCCAAATTTCAAGTCCGAGTTGCAACCCGCGCAGCGTAGCGCAAGTAGTCACGTGATCCAATAATGACATGCTCATTGGCACAGAGGAATCACGTGACTACTTGCGCCACGCTTCGCGGGTTGCAACTTGGACTTGAAATTTAGCCCTAAGCCACTACCAGAGGGCTGTTCTGGTTCACCATTCTGGAATCACCCTGTACATGTAGGTATAATAATAATTCATACATACGTGTTATATCGGATTGTGTATAATTAATAAATTCAAGGAAGGCGTAATCTTTTAAAGGGGTGATTGCTTTTTATACCATTAATGAAAGACAACTGCATCAGTATCAATAATTCAACACTCGCACACAGTCATGTGCACTGAAATTTGCTTTGCATTTATTTCCAGCACACTTTTGAAGTCAACACAGCCGTCACTACCTACTTACCCTTTACACACAGGTTCGCGCGTGTTGTATCACGTAATGGGTTGGTTGCTCTGAATTAGTAATTGGAATAGAAACTCCAGTGGTGGAACCACGAGCACTCGACAGTTGTCAATCTCGACAATTTTCCTTTTTCTAAAGGGTGAAGGGTGCAGAGAGAAAAGGGGAAATTGGGGTGAAGGGTGTAGAGGGGAAAGGGAAATTGTCGAGATCGACAACTGCCGAGTGCTCGTGGTTCCACTACAGAATTGATGTGGAAATTTCCTAATGAATGGAAATGAATAGATATTTGTCTCCTGTTCTCCTATTCAGGTGCCCCGCCAAAAAGATCACGGCAATTATATCCTAGCCAAAAATATCTCAGGGCAAAAATATTTCTTGCTGAAAATCAGCTTGTACATGAAATAGGTATACATATAATTGACGTGTTGTAGATGACAATTCGTAGGCCGGAATATTTTTGACATGAGATATTTTGTCTCGGGAATATTTTTAGCTGATAGGATATTTTGTCGCGTGGATATTATTGGCCGGAATAGTTTTGGACAGGAATATTTTGTCGCGTGGATATTATTGGCCGGAATATTTTTGAGACAGTGATATTTTGTCACGGTGATATTTTGGCTAGGATATTGACTGGGATATTTTTATCTGGCATATATATTTTGACGCCACACCCACGTCACACCAATGAGTGCGTTTGCATGATTTTTTATTGAAATTATCATATATCTTCAGTCGGATTTGGTGGAATAGGAATTGGCGGAATTGGCTTCTATACATATAGGAAAATGTCTGTTGGACAGCAGCGTCGGACTGGCAAATTTTGGCCTACCGGACAAAGAATGAAAGTGGCCTCGAAACCGAAAGGGGAGTTAGAGGGGCCCGCCCCCCAGTTAGCACCGCAGGGAACTTTTTTAATGATGATAATAATAATGCTAATAACAAAAAAAAGACGCTGACCAAATTGTCTACAGATTTCTTCAAACTCAAAACTTTTGCTTGAAATACACTACGATAAAGAAAACAACGGAGAAAAGAAAAATATTTATTATTGTGTACTAAGGGACAAATTCAAGTGAAACTCTGCACTTGGTGATAAAGTTTTTAAACTTGGCACGCATGTTCTTTGAATGATTCTCAACAAACCTGGATGTGGGGCAGACTTGACAAGTGGCGTATACAGGGTGAAAAATAAAGTTGAAAAATTGAAAAATTGTATCTGAAGAACGAAAAAGGCTGGAGTCTTGCAAATCACCATATTAGATTTAGGTGTCATTTGATGTTGATGAAGCTCCCCCAAACAGTTCTGAAATATCTTGTTTCTTCTTTGAGATATTTTGAAAAACGTAAAAATGCTCGAAAAAACGGCTTTTTGCTCATTTATCAGCAAATTTCAAAGATCTTGAGGTGAAACTAGGTATTTCTACAATGTGTGACGTTAGAAATAGAATAAGATCAGGAGCCAATCTCTACGCCTCCTATTTTAAGAAATACGATAGTCAACTTTTTGTTGTCTCAACGGTGGTCATTTTGAATTTTCCTGTGATTGAATATCTCAAAACGTGGTCGGCAATTGTGAAGGAGACTACATTAGACCATTATATACAGAAAAAGACATTCTGAAACAGGAAACTTTCTCAATGGAGTGAAGAGGACTATGAGATTTTCATTTTTGTTGAAAAGTGTGATATTTTTTTGGACGTCGCTGACAAGAAATTTTTAAACTGATGATGGTGAATTTTGGCACAAGACCTAAGAAAAGGTGAAGGTTTGGATTTCTGGTTGTATTTCACTTCTGCAAGTACCACGTCACCCGTCATCCACACTGAAAATGTGTAAAACCAAGGAAAACTATAGATAGATTTTAACTCTGATTTTAATTTACCTAAAAATCACTACTTTCTCTTGCAAAATGTCTATTTCTGTATGTAATGGTCCAATGTAGTCTTTTTTGCAATTGCCGACCACGTTTTGCGATATTCAGTTCCAAGAAAATTCAAACTGGCCGCCGTGAAAACAACAAAAAGTTGACTACCGTATTTCTGAAAATAAGAGGCGTAGAAATTGGCTTTTGATCTTATTTCATTTCTAACGTCACATATGGTAGAAATATCAAGTTGCACCTAAAAGTCTTCAAAATTTGCTAATTTATGGGCAAAAAGTCGTTTTCTTGAGCATTTTTACGTTTTTCAAAATATCTCGGAAAAAACAAGATATTCCAAAACTGTTTCGGGCAGCTTCATAAACATTAAATTACACATATACATGGTGATTTACAAGACTCCAGCGCTTTTGGTTCTTCAGATGGAATTATTCAATTTTTCAACTTTTTTTTTCACCCTGTTTACGCTACCTGCCAAGTCTGCCCTACATCCAGGTTTGTTGAGAATAATTCAAAGAGCATGTGTGCCAAGTTTCAAAACTTTATCACTGAGTGCAGAGTTTTTTCCCTTAGCACCCGGACTAGTACGGGCTCGAATATGATTGAGACAATCGTTTTAAAACACACACTGTTTACAAGCATTACTGCGTACTACAATAAATACACGCCAACAATTATTTACTTAGGAATATCGCTGTGATTACTACTCGCTTTTAATCCGCTCGCTACCACTTCGCATTCCAATGCATAACTGCTCGTGAGGCGACGATTGATGCCTTATATAGGTCCGACTGATTCATCTCGAATGTTCCATGCATTCTCCAGCAGTCTCCACAGTGACCCAACATACGGTTTCCATACAACTCTAAAAAAATCTTGCACATTACCCGTATAATTCTGCCGTGCTGTCGAACCGGCGCCTCCGCCAAAATGGACAGATGTAGCTTGACCCACTGCTGAAGTCTCCGTACAGATGTACGGGAAAAAGCCTACACGCGCGCTCCGTAGTGTAGGATTCTAACACATTATTCTAACATTAGTCCAGGAATTACAGAAATAATAGCGAACAAAAATGAAACCCAGCCGGATTTTTGCATATAAGCCCATCAACAGTTTTGATTTCAAAGATACTGATCTACTTGCGAATTTGTCCATGATTTCTGCATGTGGCTAAAGATGTAAATTCTCAATAGACGGTAAAGAAAGAGCACGACTAGATGGCAGATAAAACAAACCAACTGCGGGAGCCTCCCACACAATCTTGTCATTCCACGACTAGTGACTACTAAGAAATAGTCAATGCATGATATGCACGAACAAAAGTGGACCAGACTTTGATACACAATTGAAAATTTGGATTAAAAAAAAGCATCAAAGTGCAAATTTTTCCAAATGTGGACAATTTGGCCTAAAAACTGGGGATTGGCCTACCGGGCATTTGCCCGGTTCACCGGTGGACCAGTCCGACACTGTTGGACAGTCATTGTTAAAATGCATACAATTTCCTAATTCAAAAGTCACTTAAATTTAGCTCTCAGATATCACTGTCCGCTGTGTTCGCACTCAGGATTGGAGACTGCTCTCTGCTGTCGCTTTTTCATCCGCTTCTGCATTCCAGAACATTCCAGACCTTTTCCGGAACAGCCTTGAAGGCTCTCGTCAGTCTCGTCATTTCCACTCCGGCATCGTCCACCTGTATTCGCAAAAGCCCTCAAGAAGTCTGTTGGCTTTGGGAATATATTCAGACGAGTTCTTGATGCACGGCTCCTCCGCCAATAGTGCAGATATGTCTCTTATTCGTGCGTCGTAGTCTCCAATGAGTTTCGTTCACTATTTAATTGGGAGTGGAACCCTGTGCTAGGTGCAATTCTCAATTTATACAAATGACTTTTCGTATACAAATCTTTTTGGTTTCGTGTGCACTTGAGCTGTCGAAAAATATTGAATTAGTAACTCGTATACAAAACTTTTCGTACACGCTCGAGAATTGCATCCCAGGTACGGGTCCACTCGACTACTGACTATACAGGGTGTTTGCAAACTTGGGGTAGAAAATTGAACAGCCGGCATGGTAATGCTCCACAAGTGCCAGAAAAATGTTGAAAACAATTGACGATTTTTATTTCTGGAAATACGGAGGGTCAAAAGGTGGTCCTTTGACGCCTTCTATTTTCGTTATTTCGAGAGAATTTGATAAACTCTTTTCATCAGATCAAAAAGCAAATTTTTCGAACATTTGAATGTGTTTTGTGATTTAGTTCAGTGTACAGGGTGAGTCATAGATCCTAAAAAAAAATTTCATAAATTGACACGCTTACACCTCCCGCAAGATAGACAAGGCTTAGGGTTAAGTATAGATAAGTGTAAAAATTATTTCATGAAAGGTACCAACTTGATTTTCCATATTCTGATCAAACTTAAGTATACAAAGTGTCCCGCGATGAGAGGTCCCATGGAATTCTTGATAAGATTTTGTCAACGATTTTTCCACCAATTGCATAAAGTGAAAAAATACAACCACTAGTAAGTGTCAATGATCAATTTTTGGTAATCGCCTAGTACGCGTAGGCATTAATATCATTTCTTATTGTTGTTGATATCCGGCAAAGTCAGACTTGAGTACACAAAACACAAATTATAGAGAACATCTTACGGGGCAGTTGGCCTATACACTTGATCCTCGCCATGATCAATATTTTGGGGGGCCACACCGGACAGGCCCTCAATAATTATCTCCTCGCGGCGATTTCGGTGACACCCCCTGTAATTTCATGCCTTATTATTCCAAAATGACATTAAACACCAGCTCAGTTCCGTATCGATTACGATACAATTACCGATGGTGCGAGGCATTAGGTGCCTGTAATCATCGTCGCGAGGTCTTGCATTTCCCGACCCTTTCTTTTGCCGCCTCCTTCTACGCATTTCCCCGGCCCTTTTCTCCGCGTTCATTCAAGAACCGCGCGACCGCATGCCCGTAAAAAACAAGGCGTCAATTATTAACCGCTCATGTCTATTTAAGAGGCGGCATGAATTATTCAAAATTAAAGACGTCCCATTCCTATTATTAGGTAATAAAGAGTATCGGGCGAGCTTAAATTTTCCCCCTATTTCTCAACACTGGCGTACTTTTTAGTAATAAAAATCTGTTGTGGGACCACAATACTTCTCCAGCGAGTACCCGGGGACGAGGGAAAGTTTTTGTTCGAGGCGACTTTCCGGAAGAGGAAGGTTGGGACTTGAATCGATATTTAGCAAAAGACTTATCACTTGACTTATCATGACAATTTTAGAAACAAAATCGCGTCCACAGCTCTCAAAAGACGCGTTGTAGCTCTTTGACACCCATGCAAATGCAAATTTTTCTTTCTCGAGTTATTGCGCTTCTCACTTGTAATCAATAATAAATAACAATAGTAAATAAAATAACAAATGAGTAACAGTGAATGGATAACTACATAATTATTCATTCCAATATTTTGTAGGTCCTCCTCTGACTCGAATTAAATCGGTGACTCGTCTCGTCTACCTCTCAATAAGATTTCTATAAGGAAATCCTGAGGAATGGCTTCCCTTACTTACTGAACTGCATTTACCATTCATCAAAATTTTCACTATGTTGCTCCCACTTTCAATCTCAGTTCGTCGCACTGTGGGGCGCCGGGCGGGAAAAAAAAACTGATTTTTTGAGTTCCACGTGAGTTTGGAGGTTAAATTCCAATGGAAACAGTTATAAAACATTTCGGCCTATTCAACTTATGTGTTAACACTAATCAAGTGGGAAGGAGAAATGTAAATAAGAGCTGTTGAATTGGACATGAAGAGCCATCCTGCCAAAGGAAATGCTCCTTCACCAAATGCCGTATTCTTCCAAATATAGGAGTATAAGAGTATACCGCGGCCACTATTATATGTAATTTTTCTGCACGCTCACAATACTTTCCCTTCCATGTTGATGGGGGCCATGGAAGTGAAAATAAAATGAAGTATACAATGTTGCTTTGGGGCTCCCTTGCGGCTCGCGTTAAACGCACAAGTTGTTCATTATTTATTATTAAAATTTTGCATCGGGTCTCTTGGTGTGGCGTCTGACGTCTAAGAATAAACTAGATGTAATTAATATTCATGTATATAAATAAATGTCGTTATTAATGATATTTTGATATTTTACACACCTTTTGATTTGTATAGGTGCGAAGCAAAAAAGCATTCGATATGTATAACAAGGATTTTTTCTTGCATACTAAATTTATACCTACTATTACTTTTTGACGGCCTAATAAAGATTTACTATAGACGCCTTATCAGCTGAGCTATACACGTCATCACTTGTCAATATACCGTCAATTTCTGCCAACTGATGTTGAAAATGACCATCACCTGTACATAGTACACCAGTAAAAACTACACTTCTTGTACACTCGTACCTACCACCAAATTATTCAGGTCAAATAGCTTTTCATTATTGAGTCACAACAGCTGGAAATCATCAAGATGCAAGAACTGCCTGCAAAATCCATATACCTACCGGGTGGGCAAAAAAAAAGGAGTGTTTTATTTTCGGATGAGAAACAGAAATTTGATGTTCTTCTTTTTGGTTCACCTTAGTATAACACATCGTTTTTCAATAACTTTTTCTTGATTTCTTTCATTTGACTTATTTCATATCACCTTAAGTGACATGCATCTCTGTAACTTTTTGGGTTTTCCTTTATAAAAGAAAAAACTCTAGAAGTTTAAATAATGAGCTTCTTTCAACAGAGAGTACTGACGAGCATTAGAATAAGTTTTGCAAACGGACTGCCATAATCGAGTATAATTTTTTTAGTCCAAAACTAACTTGTGCAACGTTTCCGGTAATCAGAAAGAAACAGACGTAAGTTCTCTCTTATTCTCACCTATTGACGACTCATATTTGTCAAATCATTTGATGGATGACGTGAAATTGATCGCTGAGAAAGCACCTTACAAAACCAACCACTGGTATTCTAACATTTTCAACTACAAATCACATAATGGCTCAGGAGCCCGCAGAGTAGGCGAAAATATTGAGGTCGAAAAACGGCGAAACGCGCTCCAGCAGTTTCTTGCGATAGACCTTCCTGCATGGACAGGGAGGTGTTGCCTCAAAACTTACGTCATAAGGTACATGATTTTAACCCTATAGGTCTAATGTGCGTTGATGAGGTTGTTGAAAATTCCTTTGTCTTACATGTCAGACCGGGGCCTTTAGGCCGGTATAGGCTTGTCAATTTTCGAAAAATGGCTAAAATTCACGTCATAGGGTACATGAATGAAACCAACGTGTTTTTATGTGGGAACATCCCCTCAATCAAAAATCGGGTCATAAGACAAAACTTTTGGGGGCTCTCGGTCCATAAGACAAGTTTGAAATTTTCAAAAAGCGCCAAAATTTACCTCCTCCTGGAGACATAAGGAGACATACCTTCTCCTTTGACATAATTTTAGGAATAAAAAACGATTCTCACATGATTTTTTACGTGGGTTTCGAATCTGTCCCAAAATGTTTTAATGGTACATCGCTTACAGGGTGCAACATCGAAAATTTTCCCTCTGGAAAAATTGATGAATTTTGGCCTTTTTTTTGGAAATTTCAAACTTGTCTCATGGACCAAATGCCCTCAAAATTTTTGTCTTACGACCAGATTTTTGATTAAGGGGATGTTCCCACACAAAATCCCGTTGGTTTCATTCATGTACAGGGTGTTCACGCGAGATGGATACCCCCCCATCAAAAACTTCCCCTTTGCGAGAATTTGAAAAAAAAAAAATTCCTTGAAGGGTTTTTGCCGTAGTTTCTGAATATGTCAAGTATAATTCTCTATTTCATCCCATATACAGGGTGTCGCAATTTTTTTGGAATTTTTCCGAAACACTCTGTATTTTATCATCACAATCGATGCACATTGTTATCGTGATTACAAATATGCATGACACTTCTCAAATTATTCTTGAAAAAAAATTAAAAACTCACGGTGGGACCTCAAAAAAAATATATTTTTTTCGGAAAGATCGATTCATTTCAGGAATCAAATATGTCCCGAATATTTGTTTATGTCATTTTATGCAATTCCATGTCATTAAACAGTGGAACAAAATATCCTGGACATATTTGAATTCTGAAATGGGTCCATCATTTTCAAAAAGTAGATGTTTTTAGAGATGGCATTGTAAATTTTTTGATTTGTTTTCAAAAAAAATCTAGAAGTTCATTGCATAATTCTAATTGGGATAACATTGTCCATCGATTGTGATGATGAAATACAGAGTGTTTTGAAAAAATTCAAAAAAAATTGCGACACCCTGTATATGGAACAGAGTAGAAAATTGTATTTGACATATTCAGAAACTACGGCAAAAGTTGTTCCAGGAAAGTTTTTTCTTTTTTCAATTACCTCAAAGGGGAAGTTTTTTTATGAGGGGGTATCCGTCTCGCGTGAACACCCTGTACCTTATGACGTGAATTTTTAGCGATTTTTTCAAAAATTATTAACAAGCTAATACCAGTCTGAAACCCCCAGTCTGACATGTGAGACAAAGCAATTTTTAATAACCTTATCAACGCACATTAGACCTACAGGGTTAAAAGCATGTACCTCATGACGTAAGTTTTGAGGCACCAGCTCCCTGTCCAGTAGGTTTAAATCAAATTCTATTCAAATAGAAATTAGCACAAAATATTCAAGATTTGGCTGGAATGATTTCCATACGTATTTTTTGGCCATTAGGGGAGAGTGGTGTAGTTTCGGCATGTTAGTGAACAATGCCGTATATCTCAGACTATGCCCAAGTTATGAAGTGGAAATTTGGACACCATGCTCTAACCATATACCGAATATCTACTACATACCAAAATTACAGAAAATACTATCGACCTGTTTAAAAGTGAAAAAAAAAATCCGACAAAGATACGAAATGCTGAAAGTACCCCACTAGTGGGGTGCTTTCGGCAGTAGCATGGGGTAGATTCGTCAGTCACCTAGAATGAATAGTAGAGCAAACCGAGTCCTTAGTTGGATTTTTAAATTGTCCCACAGTACTTTATTCATACCTATAATACTACGGTGAGGCTTCAGTTGAATAATGGACACGTATCAGAACCAAAACATATACTGGGTGATCATTCGAAAACCATCCACCTGCAATAACTCCCGATTCCAAGTGGAGATGTCCTCGAGGAAAAACAGGTCGATTTCTATATCGAGGGGGACATCTGAAATATACATTGGTGAATTCATATCTTCAGCCCCCTCGCCCCCACCCACCCCAACTTTGAAATTTCAAATGACACCACCTATTTTGCGATACATTAAATTAAACACAATTGATTTCTCTTTCTGAAAAAAAATTATAAAATTTTCAACCTCACTACCCTTCTAAAATTCTCTGAGTATCCAATTTATATTCTTGACCTCTCAGTTTCCTTGAATGCAGTCACGTCACCCTCCACAGCATCGAAAGAGAAAATTATCTTCCTGGACAACATTTTTTCACAATTCTCAAAACCCCCGTTTTTTCCTAAAATACTTTAAATTGATGGGGGAGGGGCTGAAAATTTCAAAAAAATTGTTTTCAGAAAGAGAATTCCATCCCTTTAATTTGATGTATCACAAAGTAGGTGAGTTTTGCTAAATTTTGAAGTTGAGGTGCGGGAGAGCAAAGGGGTGAATTTAGGTATTAATTTTTCCGCCAAAAATTCTCTTCTTTGATGCTATCTAGGATGACGCTGACTAAATTAAAAGTATTTTATGTAACAAGTACGCAAAATGAATCTTAAGCGGACGAGTTCGCTTGCTTAGAGCGACGAGGCGGAAGCCGTTCGTCGCTTAATGCTGTAGGTACGTACGTCAATGCTTTTGTCACATCACCTTCATCAATGGCATTTCGATCTGTCTTTGTTTGATATTTTTTTGACATTTAGAATCAAACCATGCCGAGACGTATTGTAATGGACGAAACTTACCCGTGGGGTACAATCGGCATGCCGAATGCACCCTACCATGGGCATGCCGAATCTATACCACTCCTACTAAATCTGTTGAAAAGCTATAATCTGTAAACCGGTGAAGGTTATGTTTTATGACAAATATAGACGATAAGCTGTGGAAAAAGCTGGAACCTTAAAAAAAAGGTACTAGTTATTTCGAAAACATAACCTACGCTGACTTTTGGGAAACAGGCTACTTTCTTACTTTTATGGTCAAGAAACTATGTTTTCAACTGCGACAAAAGAAACAACCAATAAACTCATGGGATCAAACTGCCATGTTTGTTTACAATGCAGCCAACATTGAAGGAGTGGTTTGGCGCAAAATTTTCAAATTTTCACTGAGTTAGAAAGGAGTGCCGAAACTTCCCCACTGCCGAAACTACACCACTTTCCCCTATGGAGTTAAAACCCAGTTCAAACTCTCTTAAGTGCACAAATTCTGAACACTCGTAGCTCGAAAGATTTTTTGTTTTAATATTTACAGTTTATTTCAGATAGAGACAAAATCTTCCTCTTTGCATTATTGAAAACAAAAATGTCTTAGAGATTGCCATTTTTCCTTATTCCAAGGAGCTCGTGGAGGGCTGCCTAATGTCTTCTAGAGTTATTTTTTCCAATTTTGGACAATTGATTCGAACTATTTATTTATTAAAGTCTCAAAGATTCCCAGATCGAGGTGCTGTTGTTGCAAAATTTTTTGCAACAATGTGTTTAACTGAGTATAATCCGAACGTGAAAACTGAAAACCGACCTATAGACAAGATCTTTTCACGTCCTTAAACTGAAAGCACCATTAGTGATGCTAACCCAAAGTTCTCCTAATTGCAAGCGTAAAAAAAATGACATATCGTTAGGTTAAATTGTCCATACGCATGGACATACATTACGCATACGCATACATTTGTCATCGGTTATGTATTGTTTTAAATCAAAGTCAACTTGGATGATATGACATGCAGGTGGAAATTATACGCATCACCCAAAACTTGAATATTCTTCGATGATAATGAACAAAGTGTTCGGTACTGGACTGGACAGTTCTATTTACGCTAAGAAAATGATTGTCGTAACACAATGCTGTGACGATCATAGAATCTGGCTGTCACAATCTCGAGAGGAGTTTATAAAGAAGCCCGCAGGTGGCTTTGAAACTCCTATCGCATCTTAGAGAACTAGCTGGCTTTGAAAATTATTCGACAATTATTGCAAGCCAACCTACCAAAAAATACCTAGATGTGTGATTTTTCAGGAAGCTTGGAAAGTTCGCGAAAACTATTGGAAACTAGTTTTTCCACCGGACTAGAATCAACAATTCGCTTCTCTTGAACAGGTGATGTACAATAACCCAGCTAGAAATTAAGCATTAACACAGGGACAATAATGTCCTATACCTACAATGCGACGCCCATGACTTTGTACGATGGCATTTAAAACAACTTTCAGTAGTTTCAGTTTAGAGGTATAAACGGTGGAGGTAGTAGGCAGCGTAAAGATTTTTTTGCTGTTGTTCCGCTCGTCCGATACGGAAACCACAGTTCATCACTTTGGGTTATTTTAAGACTTATACGGTATTTCAAGTTTAGTCATCAATCTCCAACAAAGTCCGAGTTTTCCCCAAGCTAAATATACTTTGGTGTGGAAAGTGGACGCGCACACCTTGCAGTCGTACGTACATGAAGGGTCCAAGGGCATTGAAATGAGATTTACCTTGCAAAAGGTCGCAGATGGTCAAAAATCTTCAATTTGGTACAATTTTGTGTCCTGATTAACATACTGTGTTTTCTAATTAGCCAAGCCGCCACTTGCTCCTCCACATTGAAAAGACGGTGTCTATATAAGGACACAAAAAGACCTATCTATACACTGTTCATCGCCGTCTCACCTACTGCAGTGAAAAAAATATGATTCTATTGAAACCCTTGCACCAGGGTTGAAAAATATCCTACAATAAACTTTTTTTCGAAAGATTTTTTTCTCATGGCGAAAATATGACAAACTGACTTGAATCAAGTTGATTCCGGTCAGCATTTTTTTTCAGCTCGTTTTGGTGCCATAATTTTCACAAGAGCATTTATTGATAAGGTGCAAGAAGTGTGAAATTGCCAACACCAAATACAACAGTCACTTTTTCACTGTTGGCATCGACCAGGAATTTTAATTTCAACATAAATGGATGGCTTGAACTGTTTTCTCTCCATACGCATGAGATTGAATGCCGAAATGCACATAAGAGTTCTAACCTATAAATTCTTTCCAGAACGCACGTAAATTACCAAGCCGCATCGAAACACCTGTAAATGCTAATATCCAAAACTACAAAAAAAATCATCAGAACAAAAAACAAAATTTACGAACCGACAAAAACGTTTTTCAAAGACAAATACAAAATCAGTAACATCGAAATTATTGGACTTTTCATAGGAGCTCGCGGAACCATCTCAAAATTTTTCATTGACTTTATAAAAAAATTCTCTATTCAAAAAAATTTAATCAGACAAATTGTTTTAGAAACCTTGAAATATTCCGTTTTAATTTTAAAAAACCATTTATACACGAACTATACAAGATAAAACTTTTAAGGTCTACACCCTACTATACCCTGAGTATTTGAATATTTACCTTCGTTACTTATACTTTTTAAGTCTTTAATATTATTATTGTTAATTATTCCTTGTTATACAGACCACAATTGGTGGTAGGATGTTGAATTTTTTCAATAAATATATAATCAGAATGAGTTTGTTTATCACTCATTGTTCTGATTTTTGTAGGGGGGTGCAAATATGTTCGGGAGCTTAGATACGGTTTTGCGATTTACTCGCGTTTTAGAAAGAATCTCATACTGTGTGAACAGAAAACAGTTCAAGCTATCCACTTCCAATGGAATTGAAGTTCCTGTCGATGGCAACCATGAAAAAATGACTGTTGAACTTGGTATTGGCAGTTCTACACTTTTTGCAGTGCACAACCTCCTCAACAAATATTGTTATGGAAATATTTTATATATCAGAAAGAGCTCAAGAAAAGAGGAGCTGATCAAACTCAATTTGGGTTAAGTCAGTTTTTTAACTCGAGGTTAATTCATAGATACTCTTGTTCCAACAATCGTTGCTGCTGAACTTAACCAGAGTTGGAAATCTGGGCCTAAATGGCAATCAAAATGCAGCGCCTTTTTGATTTGCCTCTCTAGGCCACGAACTTATTGACCCAAAACAGCACAAGATACCTATGATCGCACTGGGTCATCAAATAAAAAAAGATCCCTTTCAAAATGCACCTTTTATTTTTTATCCTGCACTGGAGAATGATCGAGATGAGATGAGAGAGAGAGAGAGAGAGAGCGAGAGAGAGATGATGGAGCATAGCAATTCCATGCTCTAATCGTCTTAACAAGTCCGGCTGACATAGAAATTATAAAAAAAAACGACTGTTCCAAATGTTCGTATTGAATATTTGACTGAGTAGGCGTCAATAATCAAGTTAAAGCTTCGGTTGAAGCTCGTTAATGAATCACAAGATTTTGGTAGCACGTAACCCTTCTTGGGTCATAGCCATATGGACCTGCATTTAAAATGGACTGGTGATTGCGGTACCACGCCGAACAAGAAATGACGTCATACGGGCGCTACCATGGTTGTTCACACAACTGAAGTTCCCGGAAGCCCACGGATTTTACTAGCCCAAACTCTGTAGGTACTATAGACATTTTTGTAGATATAATACTCCTTCTCATTTTCGTGTTTCGCTTCAAAACACGCGTTGAGCTATAAGTCGTATAGATTGTTTTAGAAGCGCTGTCTGCCAATTATTTGCGGCAGGTTTACAGTTTTGGGTTCATAGCTATCGCGTTTACGCGGTTTGTCAAATCTATAACCAGATTGACATCAGTCGTCATGTCGCGAGTGTTGCAAATCGGTGTATCTTGCGCCCAATTTGAATTCGGCGTCTTTGCTGTTGATTTATGATTGGCTTTGATAATTATTAATCATTAATCGTGAACCTTTGCCTCGCAATTATTAAAGTATACCCAACACAAAGTAATAGTAGATAGTACTTAGCTATTGTTATCGACTAAAAACCGTGATCCTAAAGGGCACTTTTTTGAAAATCTCTTGATCGGATTGATCAGACATCAGAAGAAATCAATAGATTTATGTAACTTGGTAAAAAATAGAATCATCCAGCTCGGATTATTATTGAATTCAGTTCTTGATCGCACGTTATTTGTGTTCAACGAGGAACGAGCTCCATTAATCGGCCTGTCAAAATAACCTATCTACAGAGCAGCAGAGCATACAGGAAGCGCACTACTTTTCCGTTTCTTCGCGATTTTCAAGGCCGCCTTCCGCCGTCGCGGCGGGCTTTACGGCCCTGAAGAAGGGCCGCGCGACGCGCTGCTGACAGCAATACTGAGCAAATAGTTTTTTCTTTCATTAAACTTCATCATCGAGTGCTGAGCAATCACGAAATATAACCTCAAGATAAACTTGGGCCAAAGGACCCTCTCGACGGAAGCCAATCGATTGAAACGTTCCCCAAATAATGTCCGCGCGACGCGTCGATAGAAAAATCTACGAACAAACTTTCCCCCATACCCCCGGAGCACGGCCCCATCATACCGTTTCCGTTTCAACTATGGCGAATTTTCCTCCCTCTATTTATACAAAAATGTTTGGCTAAGTACCATAAATTATACGCCTCCCTTTCGGTAAATAGAGACGAAAAGACCGGGCCGGCGACGATTATACGCTGTAGCCGAACTTATCAATAAATTCGATAGTGCTGCACTGAGCACTGAACTCTAGTGCTTCCTAAATATTGTCTAAGAACTTAAGAAGTTAGGTTTTTCGTATAATAAAAACTTTCGCTATACCTACCTACACTTATTTACATATTCTTATTCCGGATTTTATTATTATTTCTGGATTATTGAATTCTACTTGCAGCATCACCACAAGTGTTTGATAATTTAAGCTGATTTTGAGCAATCTGCTGAGCTGACTGCTGATCAAATCAAAGAGGGGATCGATAGCAATTTATGGATGATGGATGTTGAATCTCTGTCTAGGTACAAATAGTATAATAACAGCACTTGAAGTAGGAAGTTTGGATTCAGTCGGGTTCGTAACAGTGTAATTGTGCCGTGTGTTGATTAACGTAAACGTACCAATGCCTGACACTGTACCTCAACCTTACACTTCATTTATTTCATGAAAGATAGGCAGAATTATTGGCTTTAGATCTATTCTGTTCAAATGTTAGGGTTCGCGAACATTTTACCCAAGATTTTTCATACAGTAGAGTTAGCAATACTGATTTTGAAATGTCTGCGGCCGTTTGAAGGATAGCGCAACAGTTGATACCAGAAACACTAATATTTCTGCTAAAATTTTGTAAAATTGAAATAGTTTGTGAAAACGTGAGTTTGATTAATTTTCTTGAGACATTCATATAGCATTGCTGCATATTGTTACGATATTTCTCGTACGGGTTCGGATATAATTGAGACGATCGATTTAAAACACACACTGTTCATTTCTGCGTACTACAATAAATACACGCCAACAATTATCTACTTGGAATATCGCTGTGACTATCGCTCGCTTATTCGCTCGCTGTCTCTTCCAATTCAATACTGACTGTGAGCTGCCGGTTGATGCCTTATATAAGGCCTCCGAATAGTGTTCCCAAACTTTCAGTCATCTTCCAGCGATTTCCATAGTGGCCCGGCATATGCGGTTTCTAGACCACTCTTGAATAATCACACACACCTTTCGCGTGCTTTCCGTGTGTTCTGGAATCTGCACCTCCGCCAAAGTGGACAGATGTGCCTTGATCGAACGTTGGAGTCTCCAAATCGCGTATACTTCTGGAATGCACCAGACCGCTCCAAACTTCTACACTGCGATATAATGGATGGAAGAATCCAGAAAGATCCCGTGTTTACCAGTATGCACGAAATAGCCGCTCGTAACAATATTGATGAAGAAAGATGCTGTTACATCAATTCCAGGTGATTTCAGAGTTTTATGGTTATAATAGGGGGTGTCAGCTATTGGCACTGGGAAATATAGACAAGTCCAATGCCTGACAATAAGTGTGTCAGCTTCTGGATAATGAAAAATGAACGCAGTAATAGACCCTAGAACCTTGGATTCAATGAGCTTATGCTGGTGTAAAAGTTTCATATTGATATCTTCAGTGATTCCAATACCCGAGGCCCTTGGTCAGCCACTAGCTTTATTAGTGTCAGCTACTAACAATGATAGATATTTGCAGATTCCACACTTCCAGCCTTGCTTCCAGCTATATAACCAACTGGTATTTAACTTGTTATCAGTTCAATAGAAGTTTCTATTTTGCAATTTATCTACTGCTGTTCCTCTGAATATCACATCTGAGCTGTTTACATGTGAGTCAGGCATTGGTTCTCTTGAAGTCAGGCTTGGGGCTGAGTCAAGAAAAGCTATGTCACGTACTGGACAAAAAAAATCAAATTTTCAAAATTTTCTGAACAAATACATGAGGCACGTTTCACCGAAATCATCGATGTTATATCATGGATGTTACCTGCTCTAATTATTCCACATACGGAATTTACCCTAGGTACTTCTGACTCATTTCTAGACAAGAAAATATACAAAGATAGCCCTTAAGGTGTCAGGCATTGGTACGTTCACGTTACTGATTTTTACAGTGAACTTTTCTGACCTAAAACAAAAATGAATACCTATTTTGAACCAGGAAATTGGGAGTTTTTTCACGAGAGAATGGAATGCTTCAAGTGACTTTTTTGCTCCGCTCTACTTTTTTTTTAATACGAAAAATTGTTGTGATAAGCAAACTTGCGAATTTGTAGTGGATAAAACCATTCAACTTATCATGACTGTTGCAAAAAATGTCAAAAAAAGTATCCTTCTCCCTTATGCATAAGGATTGACAACTAGTGTGCTTTGTTTTGGATAATTATTTAAATAAACATCGCTTGTGTATTGATAATTACGTAACTACGACTTACACTTATCGAATTTCTCTCGAATCACAAACTTTATTTTTTCTCTATTTACTGTGTCGGTCTGAATTATCTGCGGAAATAAATCTATAATTGGGAACTCGAGTTTTATTGATTAACCCCTTTGCAACTCCGAAATAGTGAGTATGCTTCTAATCGAGTCCTGAATTTGGTCGGCAATAAGGTACGAGCATCTGTCACAGTTCTTACTCTTGACCGATCAACGGGTGTAACTAAGAGTGTGGCGCCCCCTTGAATTTTAATTTCGAACGATACTTACCCCTCCAGTCTTCCGAGCAGCGGGACACCCTCGATCATAGTGATCCACCCTCGTAGCTGACCAAAAGGATAATTGGAGACGTTACAAATGGCGCCCAACGAGGGGCTAGATTGAATACTCACATTAGGGGTTGCAGGGTTGGAAAGTTGGAGTTTTGAACCCGGAATATTTTGAGTAACTATTCATACTGGAGGTTGAACTTTCCAGGAATTTTCACTGCAGAAATTTGTGATTTTTCCCAGGTTAAATCGTTTTTTTTTTAGATCATTTCTTGCTGATTCCTTTCTGCTGTTGTGCGCCAAATTTTTGGGAATTTGGCGCGTGAGTCTGAAAACCAAGAGCAGTAAAAGCTGCAACAGTAACAATAGCCGTTGTTTTCTTCATGTGTGCTGACGTTCGGTTATACAGATTGTCTAGGCATACAGGGTGGCTCAGATCGATTACAGAGCAACTCGTGTTTTTTCAGATTTGTAGTGTGGTGACTTATGCCCGTATTTATTTATTTATTTATTATTCAAGTGCACCTTGTTCAAGTACTACTTTAAATCAAGCTGTAACTCAAGTATACGAATTCTGTTTCATAGACGTAACTTTGGCTTTCCTTGAGGAATACTATTTCACGGGAATAGCCAAAAATATGTCCATGAAACAGAAATCGTACTTGAGTTACAGCTCGATAAAAAGTGATACTTGAACAAGGTGCACTTGACAACGACTATGAATACGGGCATTACAAATATACAGGGTGCATGGGAGGTACGAAGTTTCCGGGGAAAAAGAACCACGCCAAGGCACCTGATAAAGGTAAATCAATGATGATAATGTAACCCACGAGTTATAAAGTGAAAGATGAGATGAAAAAACCATTATAAATAAATAGAACTTACAGGGTGTTTCACACTGCAGGCGAAAGATAATTGTTTTGTCAGCGATTTTGTTTACGACAGGAAGCGCTTCGCGGGAAGCCTTTGAGAGGTTACTACACATCGTACGGCTTTTTTTTCCCGTTTTTCGTTTTTTTCTCAATTTCAGTTTTTTTCTTGTGTTTTTTTTGCATCATGTTGGATACATGCGCAAAGCGGTGCGTTCGGCAATGCGTTTGCAGGCTAATAGCAGTCTTTCTAAGGCCGAGGAACATCTATTCATGTTTGCAAAGGACGTTGCTGGGGTTAATAGTGGGGTCGGTACAGTATTATACGCTGCATTTTTGAGCAATGCAATTTCTTTTGGCACACATGTTCTTAGCACCTGTTTGAACAATTTTGTTCATCGCCACAAGCGAAATTTCAGTTCAAATCCTGTATACAGGGTGAACAAGAAAATCAATTCAAAAAATTGCATCTTTTGAACGGACAAAGGTAGAGTATTGCAGGGCATGTTATATGATGCAGAATTTGATGGTTGTTGAGGTACACTAAACTATTTTGATACATTATTACCCGTTTTCGAGATATTTAATAAAACTGAGATCTGTCAAAAAAAACATTATCTTCATTATATCGCTTATTTTTGAAGATATCGGAATGAAATTTGGTATTTGCTTTATAAAAGACGTCATAAATAAATAACAGCTGCAGTTATTTTCTACGCCTACTATCTTCCTGAATAAGACAGTCAACTTTTTGAGGGGAGAGCCGCCATCTTGTTTTGTGAATATCAAGCTGATGACCTGACTGATAGTCATTAGGCTAGTGTCATGCCATTACTCTATATTGTGAAAGATCACCTTGGATGGACCATCATACCATTTTTGCTGAAAGAAACATGACGCACTGATTTTATCGGGTTCCTCAGAACTAGAGGACCTATTTCCAGCCATCGAGCCATTGCAAGCGATTGAACACCGCAATTATGACCCCTGATCATTTCTCAGGTTGCTCACCAAGATTTATAGCCATAAGTGCAGCGGTTCGGTTTTAGCAGCTGTTTGAATTAAGAAGTGTTGCCTTTTTGTGAAAAAACAGAAAATTACGAGGTCTCTAGGTCAATTCTTAGGTCATTGAAAATAGATCCTCCACGGAATGTTGATAAATTTATGCTCAATTATTAGAAAAAAGTGCATTCTATAGCATAGGTTTGAAGAAATGGCTGAAAATTGTTCGAAACGGTTTCTTTTGTCTTGTTAAGCGTTAATTTATGGATCTTTTTGCCGATTTTCATGCCTCCAGCCTATTTAGATGATGGGATGAAATTCTTTGATTTCTTATCACCCTGTGATGTCATCTGCATAGATCGCCATCATGCCAACATTTCCCAAAGTTGAAGGAGGAATCTGAATAGAATATATTCCAAAATACATTGCGACATCAAAATTTATAAGGTTCTCTCCATTATTAGTGTTGCCCTACCGCATAATTTGTTCGCTTCCTACCTACTGCAAGATAGTCTTTCATGTTCTTCCTACATCACATGAGTACATCTTGTGCCAGTTTTTTAGAACCTATACTGAAGAATGCACTTTTTTCTAATAATTCAGCATAAATTTATCAAAATTCCATGGAGGATCTTCTTGCAATGACCTAAGAAATGACCCAGAGACCTCGTGATTTTCTGTTTTTTTCATGAAAAATCGACACTATTTTATTTAAATAGCTGCTAAAACAGAACCGCTGAACTTATGGCTATGAATCTTGGTAGACAATTTGAAGAATGATCAAGGGTCATAATCGCTGTGTTCAATTACTTGCAATGGCTCGATGGCTGGAAGTAGGTTCTCTAGTTCTAAGGAACCCGATAAAATCAGTGCGTCATGTTTCTTTCAGCAAAAATGGTATGATGGTCCATTCAAAGTGATCTTTCACATGATAGAGTAATGGGATGATACTAGCCTAATGACTACCAGTCATTTTTTCGGTCGTCAGCTTGATATTCACAAAACAAGATGGCGGCACCCCTCCAAAAAATTTGATTGTCTTATTTAAGAAAATAGTAGGTCTAGAAAAAAGCTGCAGCTGTTGTTCATTTATGACGTCTTTTATAAGGTAAATACTAAATTTCATTCCGATATCTTCATAAATGAGCGATATAATGACGATAATGGTTTTTTTTTGACAGATCTGTTTTTTTAGAATATCTGTAAAACGGTAATTATGGCTTTAAAATGGTTTAGTGTACCTCAACAACCATCAAATTGCGCATCCTATGACATGCCCTGCAATACTGTACCTTTGTCCGTTGAAAAGATGCAATTTTTTTAAATTGTTTTCCTTCTTCACCCTGTATACAGGATCTGAACTGAAATTTTGCTTGCGGCGATGAACAGAATTGTTCAGACAGGTTCTGAGGACATGTGTGCCAAAGGGCATTGCATTACTCAAAAATGCAGCGAACAGGACTTTTTCCGAACGTGCCGACTCCACTATAAAGCAACACACGATTGGCTAGTCTCGGAGATTGAAACGGTCACTCCGGAAACGGAAAAACCTGTCATCATCAAAGTCAACACGAACTACGCGCACGTATTGGGACGACTTGACCGATGTCCTGTGGATAATGCTGAAGAACGACAGACAGTGGCTACTTTGTCTCAAGGAAGTTTCAGTTCGGACATACCATTTTTGCTGAAAGAAACATGACGCACTGATTTTATCGGGTTCCTCAGAACTAGAGGACCTATTTCCAGCCATCGAGCCATTGCAAGCGATTGAACACCGCAATTATGACCCCTGATCATTTCTCAGGTTGCTCACCAAGATTTATAGCCATAAGTGCAGCGGTTCGGTTTTAGCAGCTGTTTGAATTAAGAAGTGTTGCCTTTTTGTGAAAAAACAGAAAATTACGAGGTCTCTAGGTCAATTCTTAGGTCATTGAAAATAGATCCTCCACGGAATGTTGATAAATTTATGCTCAATTATTAGAAAAAAGTGCATTCTATAGCATAGGTTTGAAGAAACGGCTGAAAATTGTTCGAAACGGTTTCTTTTGTCTTGTTAAGCGTTAATTTATGGATCTTTTTGCCGATTTTCATGCCTCCAGCCTATTTAGATGATGGGATGAAATTCTTTGATTTCTTATCACCCTGTGATGTCATCTGCATAGATCGCCATCATGCCAACATTTCCCAAAGTTGAAGGAGGAATCTGAATAGAATATATTCCAAAATACATTGCGACATCAAAATTTATAAGGTTCTCTCCATTATTAGTGTTGCCCTACCGCATAATTTGTTCGCTTCCTACCTACTGCAAGATAGTCTTTCATGTTCTTCCTACATCACATGAGTACATCTTGTGCCAGTTTTTTAGAACCTATACTGAAGAATGCACTTTTTTCTAATAATTCAGCATAAATTTATCAAAATTCCATGGAGGATCTTCTTGCAATGACCTAAGAAATGACCCAGAGACCTCGTGATTTTCTGTTTTTTTCATGAAAAATCGACACTATTTTATTTAAATAGCTGCTAAAACAGAACCGCTGAACTTATGGCTATGAATCTTGGTAGACAATTTGAAGAATGATCAAGGGTCATAATCGCTGTGTTCAATTACTTGCAATGGCTCGATGGCTGGAAGTAGGTTCTCTAGTTCTAAGGAACCCGATAAAATCAGTGCGTCATGTTTCTTTCAGCAAAAATGGTATGATGGTCCATTCAAAGTGATCTTTCACATGATAGAGTAATGGGATGATACTAGCCTAATGACTACCAGTCATTTTTTCGGTCGTCAGCTTGATATTCACAAAACAAGATGGCGGCACCCCTCCAAAAAATTTGATTGTCTTATTTAAGAAAATAGTAGGTCTAGAAAAAAGCTGCAGCTGTTGTTCATTTATGACGTCTTTTATAAGGTAAATACTAAATTTCATTCCGATATCTTCATAAATGAGCGATATAATGACGATAATGGTTTTTTTTTGACAGATCTGTTTTTTTAGAATATCTGTAAAACGGTAATTATGGCTTTAAAATGGTTTAGTGTACCTCAACAACCATCAAATTGCGCATCCTATGACATGCCCTGCAATACTGTACCTTTGTCCGTTGAAAAGATGCAATTTTTTTAAATTGTTTTCCTTCTTCACCCTGTATACAGGATCTGAACTGAAATTTTGCTTGCGGCGATGAACAGAATTGTTCAGACAGGTTCTGAGGACATGTGTGCCAAAGGGCATTGCATTACTCAAAAATGCAGCGAACAGGACTTTTTCCGAACGTGCCGACTCCACTATAAAGCAACACACGATTGGCTAGTCTCGGAGATTGAAACGGTCACTCCGGAAACGGAAAAACCTGTCATCATCAAAGTCAACACGAACTACGCGCACGTATTGGGACGACTTGACCGATGTCCTGTGGATAATGCTGAAGAACGACAGACAGTGGCTACTTTGTCTCAAGGAAGTTTCAGTTCGGACTCAGATTTTTCTTTGGCGACGAAGTCTGTTCTTGTTAGAAACTGGGGTCTCCAGTTTTCGGGAGAGAGGACCTCTGTGTCGCTGCAAGCATTCTTGGTTCGGATCGAGGAACTGCGCATTCCAAGATTAGTGTCGAGGGAGGAATTGTTTGATTCAGCCGTAGATCTATTTTCGGGAAAGGCTCTGCACTGGTATCGGGCAAATCAACCGTCATTCAGAGATTGGCAATCGTTGGTGGCTGGACCGAAAGCAACTTTCTCACCCTGGCTGGGACTACAACCACAAGTTGTTTGAGGAAATTAAAAAGGAAGACTCAAGGTGAAGATAAATCAGTTGCAAACTATTTTTCTGCCATGATTAACCAGTTTAGCCGACTAGACATGCACAAGTTTCAGAAAAATTCAATTTCCCAGTTTTGAACAACAATATTCACCCTTATTTCAGTTTTGTGTCAATCACATCTGTTTTGGAGCTGCAATTCAAGTGTTACGAGATAGAAGCAAGGCGAGCGACAGCGCGCTCCTTTGTACCCACTCCACGGAGAAATGCTGCACTAGAACCGTCATGCGTCATGGATATTACGGCAAAGGCAAGTGAAGCTGAATGTTGGAAATGTGGCCGGACAGGACATTACAAAAGGGATTGTCAAGCCGGAAACTTCGTTCCAACCTGCTGGCGTTGTGGACGTTAGGGCGGACCGTACGCACATGTGATTGCCAACAACAGAGTCCACGTTAAAGACCAGTCAACTCAAGAAATGGAAAGGCTCGTTCCTCAAGATAAGCGCCAGATGGCGACCGTAATGTTACGGAGAACGGTACCAAGAGTCGTCAATAAGCGACGAGAAGACGTTACTCCCACCACCACCTGGTCTCGTCATTCCATTATCAGACGACAACAACTTCACGTCATTTCTAGACTATAATTTATTATTATTATGTCACATGTTGCCGGAGATGGAAGATCTTAAAGACCTTAACCAGTAAGGTTACCGTGCGCACTTTTGGTGCTCAGATTACCGGACTATTGGGCAGTGGAGCAAGTCGTACCGTTGTGGGTCGATGTAGCTGGGACTTCCTGCAGCACCTAGGAGTGCGGTCACTGCTGAACACTTCGGCTCACTCTGTTCGGGTTGCGGATGGTGAAACGGTCAAATGTATAGGTTCTGCGCAGGTTTTGATTAATCTGTGTGGCAAAGAGGAGTTCCTTGAGGTGCTAGTCGTGCCTGATCTACCCACAGGTTAATACTTGGGATAGATTTTTGGCGAGTGATGGGTATAATTCCCGATCTGCGCTTAGGAGAATGGACTGTCGCAGTTGATGAGCCAAAGAAAGTTTTTGAGTTGTTGCCTACACGCGACACTTTGACTTCGGAACAACACGAACGTTTGGATCGACTGACCGAGAATAAGTTTGAGAAGATGGGAGACAAGCTGGGATGTGCGACGTTGATACAGCACGAGCTGCACATCAATTCGCGTCCCATCAAGTAACGCTTTTATCCGGTTTCTCCTCTTCGGTAGCAGTTGTTTGACGACCAAATCAAGGAAGTGTTGAGCCTTGGAGTCATCAAACTGTCGAGAAGTGCATGGTCGTCTCCAGCGCTCCTTGTGCGTAAGAAGGACGGTAGTTGGAGGTTTTGTGTGGACTATCGTCAGTTGAACGGGGTAACAGACAAAGATGCTTATCCGATGTCCATATTGGACAAGCTGCGATACTGGACAAGCTGAAGAACGCGCGATTCCTGTCGTCATTGGATGTGAGATCGGCCTACTGGCAAGTTTCGGTGGAAGTACAGTCTATGACCTATGACAGCATTTACGGTTCAAGGGCGGGGCTTGTATCACTTCAAACGCATGCCTTTCGGTCTTCATTCAGTGCCTGCAACTTGGATGCGTCTGATTGACCAGATAATCACATGACGTCGCGATACGGTTACAGTTGTCACATTATCCATAGCTCATGTAGACAACTAGCTGCCAAGACGTTAGCTGCCAGAAAAAGCCCTGGAACTGATTATACAGGGTGATTTTTTGAAAAGAACCCACCCCAGATCTCTCGTCGCCAAAATTTTTCACAGAAAAACGTCGAAACAGGTCGATTTTTATTTTGAAAGGGACATCTAGGTTACACATTGAGAAATTTTCATCTTCAACCCCTTCGCCCCTACCATACCCTACTTTAGAATTTCAAATAGCACTACCTTGGTTGAGGTACATTTATTTATTTATTTATTTATTTGATTTTCAAGCAAGAAAACATCCAACAGATGAAACCATTAACAGGATAAACAATTAAAATTGGAGAGATATAATACAAAACACAACAGAGATGTACAAACGACTAAACACACATTAAATTTTTGTACAAAATATATAGACATTCTCCTCGATTATGCTATAGTAAGAGTACAGCTTATAAATTGGTGACATTTTAAACATATTGCTCCGAGGAGTTGGTATATTAAAGGTATTAGTGTGCCTCGAGCACAATCGGGGAACTCTGTACTCAATGCAGCACACAAGGTCGACGCAATCAATGGCGCTGTAGACAAGCTTATGGAGGAATTGTACAGCATTTGACATTCTTCGGTCCTCAAGAGAAATCAAGCTGAACCTTCGCAGTAAGGCGTCCTGCGGAAAACCGCTGGGAGGATAGAATCCATCCACCAAACTACAGGCCGCCTTCAGAAATCTTCGCTACACCTTTTACAGTTCCAAGCTGTGCACCTTATGAATAGGATCTCAGATAAAGGAGCCGTACTCTAATTTAGATCTGACGAACGCCGCATAAAGAGAACACAAAGCATGCTCCCCGAAACCAGCCCCATCATGCAGCACGAAGCCGAGACCTCGAAATGCAGAAAGGGCAACAGACTCAATGTGCTTGGAGAAAGTGAACTTCGAGTCAAATGTGACACCTAGATCTTTTACAGTTTCGGCTCTGCAGGGTTGTCCCATCCAAGCAATAATCATATTCGATGGCCGATAATTTTCTAGTATACGACATCACGCTACATTTAGATGCGTTCATGGAGAGACCATTTATATCACACCACCCAGAAATCAAATCTGAATCACGCTGTGGACGCGCGCAGTCAGATAAAGACTCGACTTTGCAGAACAGTTTTAAATCACCTGCATAAAGAAGCTACTTCACCGAGACCCCGGATACAATATCGTCAATAAAGATGTCAATGAAAAATGGACCAAGGACAGATCCCTGGTGCACTCCCGACGTCTGTGGATAACAGGCAGATCTATAGCCATTATCTTGAACAAGTTGCTGTCTGCCACTGAGATAAGACCCCACCAGTTGCACCAAGGAATCGGAGAAGCCAAATCTTTGGAGCTTAGAGCACATAACGTGATGACTGATGGTGTCAAACGCTTTAGTCAAATCCGTGGAAATAACATCAACCTGACCCCCCACATCCAGCGCCTCGCATATAAACTGCGCAACAGTCATTGTGTCCACCGCGAAAATTCTACTCTTTTTGAAAATGGTATAATTTTCGAATGCCACCAGTGATTTTAAAACGGTTTGCTTTGTTCGAAAGGCTGATCTTTCGTTTATCTGAAGGATTGACGCCGAACATTTAGTAACTTTGAATAAAGCTCCTACAGGGTGATATGTGAACCGGTGCAAAATTACTCTGCCGTCAAGAGGTCCCCGTTTGCGAAAAAAATAAGTTCTTTTAATTTTAGCAATGAAACCACAAAGGCTGATGCTTCGCCTTTGCGCCATTCCAGATTTTTGTAAATCGGCAGTCTAACAATGAAGATATGAATTTTAATTGGAATATCTGCATTCAAGTTCTATCGGTACGTAGCATTATCGCATTTGTGATGATAAGAAGGTGCAATTGAGCAAATTTGGACCTTGAAGGGTTTCAAACAATATGACTTACAACACACCTTCATTATTTCAAAGGTGACTGAAATACGGGCAATATTTTCCAAATGATAAAGGGTTAAAAATTTTAAAACCTCTATTAAACATTATTTGATGTTTGAAACCTCTTTTCTTCGCAAATTTGAGCTTCTGAATACGATTCTGTCGTCAAATTTCAATTTCACGTCTCAGGAAAGGGCCCAAAGGCCAAAAAAAAGAAAGAAACACAAGGCTTGTGAATATCCAAATGACGTCTGGATATTGCCTTGATTTGATTCTTTCATCGTCACTCAACATCGACGGACCATTATGACATTAAAAGGTCTTCAGAATACATCAAAAGAGACCAAACTGACCAATATTTTGTGGTTTCCAGCACTTTTTTTTTTTATTTGCTTGACCTTTTGAAGTGAGTTGTTGTGGACAAGCTTTGACAATTTTGGTAGTGCTGAAAATGTCATTCGAACAGTTCAAGGCTTTATTTGGGTCAACATTGCTAAATATTTTCTACCAGCAGGGCTATTTTTATTCCAAATGAGACCCTGTCTGTTGATGGGATTGTTGCCAACAAAGGGTTAGATGGTTCCCATGGAGCGGTCAAATTTAAAACGTATTGCATTTTTTTTTGGGCTCAATGGTAACCATCTAAGCCTTTTGTTGGCAACAATCCTATCAATAGGCAGATTTTCATTTGAACATAAAGTGATGATATAATAATTTTAAGTTTTCTGAACCTCCCTCTCGCCCTTTTCAAAAATTCTTATCATTGGGAGGCGAAGGAGTTGAAGATATAAATTTGGCAACACGTGTCTTAGGCCCGTATTCATAGTCGGATCTTATATATAAGGTGGTCTTAAGACCATGTTTATTTAGACACAGGCTTGAACCAAGATGGTTTTATACATAAAGTTATCATCTTGTGAACATTTTATAACATAATAAAATACCCCTACATCTTCTCAAGGTTGTGTTCGGGAGAAATTAGTGTATCAAAATTGAATAAGGCCGTCTTAAGACATAAGATCTGACTATGAATACGGGCCTTAGATGTTCTTTTCGAAAGAAAAATCGACCTGTTTTTGCTGGAAAATCTATTTCTCAAGGATCAGCAGTTGATAGGGTCAAAACTTCTCTTTGTTTGACAGCGAAAAATTTTTGAGAAGGGTTCGGGGTGGTTTACAAAATTTCAAAATGTGTTTGACAAAAAAAGTATTCTATTACCTTTAATTTGATGTATCACAACATAGGTGAGTGCTATTTGAAATTCTAAAGTAGGATAGGGTGGGGGCGAAGGGGTTGAAGATGAAAATTCGACAATGTGTGTTCTAGATGTCCCCCTCAAAATAAAAATCGACCTGTTTCGGAATTTTTCTGAAAAAAAATTTGGCAGCGAGAAATCTAAGGTGGGTCTCTTTCAAAAAATCACCTGTAGTTGCGAGTTTCGATACGTCATGTGTTTTCTCTAGCAGGTGGCTTATCATGATGCTTTGTGACTTGTCCCTGTGCCGTACAATGCCCCCCTGCCAGACAAGTTGTTTTTGGTGTGTTTTTGAATAGCTGAGTTCGAATGCCCCTTGCACTTTGATAATACATTCTGACAGTTTGATGGTTGATGATTGATAGATTGATGGCAATCTTGCACCAAAATGCTACAATGAACCTGAGCGAACACCTGGTGCCTACGTAGGTGCAAGCAATAGGTAATTCCCTCTCTGATGATGCTCCGGGAAAATGCAGGTGATGCGTGGGGACGGCGCGCGTGAAGCCCGCAAGAAAAATCCCGCCGCATAAGAACCGAACGAGGTGCTCCGGCTACAATAAAATGGCAAAGGGGTAGGCGAAAGGGGGCCGACATGGGATGCGAATGAGCCGAGGGATGAGATAGTGGGCTATAGTATATGGAGATCGCACACAGAAGCAGGCTATATAGCAAGCCAGAGAAAAAAGAGGAGACCTCGGGAATGTGAATATTTAATAGTAGTAGAGAGACCGACGACTATGAGGTTGAACTATCGCAATGGTAAAAAATGATGTTTGAATGTCTGCGGCTGAATCGGATCGATGTGAGCGGCTCCGTCGTGGCGCTCTGGAAGTCGCCTCGTCTGCAGCAGCGTCTCTACAGAATACACACATAGACACTCTCTCACACACACACACACTTGTGCAATCAAAGAGGCTCGTAAATGATAGAAGACCATTTTTATGCGGAAATTCGCGTATGACAAATTGCTCGTCACCGAAGCGAAGCCCCAGGTGCTTATTCCGGTAGGTCAAGACTGGAATGAGACGCGACTCTTCACATTGCTTAGTATAGTAACCTCACGAGGCTAATCTTAGAATAGTGGCGCCTAAACGTTCTCTAGTACAAATCTCGGAAGTTTCAAGGTCACGTCTTCTATAGCCCTCCAGCCTGCTCCCTCCGATTGAATTAGTTTTTTCATGAGGCCGCCTTAATACCATCACACTGCTGCCATACCAGCGAAATAAAACAAATGGGATTGCTCCAAGGACTTGCACATAGCGCGCGCGATATCTTATGCACCGCAAGTTATTCTTTAAATAATTTCGTGTTATCCGTCTATCGATCTGAAGTTGCACTCGCAAGCGGGTGCATGTAACCCATGCCTGCGGAACTTTGGTTGAAGCTTTTGAACCGAGTTTGAACTTCGAAATTATTGCGTCCGATTGCGATATTGTTCCTGTAGGTATAACTTTTGAGCGAAAATATTATTCAGTTTCGGTTTCTAACGTGCGGTCGTAAACTAAGTTTACATGATGCAAATTGAGCTTATTGCATAATTTACTTGACAGCTGACGGCTGTGTGACACTCGGATACATGCAGAAAATTTTATAATCGCTTGCTACAGGCACTCTGCGGATTTGCTTCAGCGCCAAAAGTTGCGATTTTTGTGTACACTTGCTGCAGGAAGTTATCTGTTTCCATAACAACAATGTCATTTGAATGATAATCATACCACCTGCAAATGTCAATTTCAACAATGATTAAACTCCGATATTGACAATTTTCCTCACACATATGTTCGCGACTGCCGCATGAGGGTGCTGAAACGGGCGGGATATTCAAAATGTGCAGAGCGCCTATAGCGTGAGACCAATTTAATTTTTAATCGCGCACATCTTTTTGCTCCTGAGTTTTCTTGTCGTTGGATTCATCAAAGATTGTGCTGATGTGAACTACTCTATTATACTTTATTAATGTAGGAAGTTTTTCGAAGTACCGATATAGAAATGGTGGGCGGTTTTCAAATATTTAGTTAAAACAATGACAGAATAATAATTTCATAATGTTGTTAGTCATTCGAACAAGCATTGTTTCATGTGGCAGACGTAAGCTGTACTTTTTCTAGATTAGTTTCGGTTACTTGATGTTAGAGCAAAACCAATATTAATTGATTAAAAAAAATACGCGCAAAAAATCTGTGCGGCTTGTAATAACAACCAGTTACTTTCTTTTATCGGTTTTTCCCGCCCCTGCTTCGATTCACAAATAAGGGTAACTTAGCAGTAGTTATAGGGAGGTACCTGAGGAATATTTGTCAATAAACAGGGTTATTCGAAAGTCCGGAATAAAATTCATAATTTTTGACCATATTTTTTCGGGTAAAACACTTGAACAGGTCGATCTCTAAAAAGGGCAAGCCGTTTTTCTATGACACGTGTCATGATCTATCGTCAACCCCTTGACCCCTAGCCACTCTTAGTATTTTTTTTTCAAATGGCACCCCATGGCTTAGGGAGGCTCGTTGGAAAGCTTGTCAAAAACTGTATTCAGATCTCCCATTGAAAAGGGTTACTCAAAAGTCCGGAACAAAATTCATAATTTCCTACCATATTTTTTTCCGAAAAAAAAAAACGCTCAAACAGGTCGATTTTTAAAAGCGGAAAGTCATTTTTCCATTATACGTGTCATGATCTACCGTCAACCCCTTAACCCTTAAGCCCTTGACCCTCCACCCCTTAAGCGTCCAACCATTTTTGACAAGCTTTCCAACGAGCTCCCACAAGGGTTCTAGGACAATTCGTCGCACGGACAATTTGTCGCGGGCAATTCGTCGCGGGCAATTCGTCGCGGGCAATTCGTCGCACGGACAATTTGTCGCGCGGACAATCCGTCGCACGGACAATTCGTCGCGCGGAAAATTCGTCGCAGAAGGAACGACACTTCTCGATGCGTGGCCGGACAATTTGTCACACGGAACATTCGTAGTGGGGGGGTTAGCGGAATGATCTGTGCGATTTGTGATCAAAGCATGAAATTTGGCATATGTGTTCAGAAGACCCTCCTTTGCAATTTCAGATGTGGCGCCACGCAAGATTTTGCACCAGAGGCACTGTATTGCGGTTAGCATACCTGCAAGGGGTAAATTCTGCAAAAATGGTTCCTGGCCGGTCTCTGGTACCGCAGTCGGTATTTTATAGTTCTGTTTAGTTAAAACTACATGTAGCAATGAGTGAGGAGTACATTTTCACAAGCAAAGTTCCAAATGCTGTCTGTATACGTTGTTTCAATACATTTTAAGGCCAACTTTGTTTTAGTTCAGGAAACTTGGTAAAAAAATTGCCAATACCTCGGCAAAGATATGAACGTCCTGAAAATTTGATACTCTGTCCAGAATTATGTACCCTACTACATATCTAAAATTGCCAAAAATCGCACCTCGAGGCTTCGAGTTATTGGAGGGGGGGTAAAAAATTGCAGCTCAAAATGAAAGGTATAGAACCCGATGGAACCCGTCAATCCAATAGAGGCAAATACGTCGTAGTTCGACGCATCACAACCAGTTGATACAATTTTAGCACAAAAAGTGTCGATCATTGTTGAAGGGGGGTCGTGGGGAAGGGCGAAACTCGGCTGGGTGGCTCTTTTTCTTCCTGGGCCATGAAGAATCGATCCCGACAAGATTGGTATCTTTTCCGACTAAATTCAATGTGCTGAACTTGAATCCGATGTGTAAATTTGGATAAAAACAAGTTCGAACAAGTTAACTTGAGAAAACCTGTTTTTTCTTTGACAATTTTCACGTAACTTTTTTTTACTGTTAAAGGTATTCATCTATGGAAATATTTCAGAGGCCATTAGATTGAACTGTATTCTTGACGAAAATTATTCATTCGATCTGTAATTTTGTTTTCCGGCATAGAAAAAACCGATTTGAACTTTAGTCGGCACTGCCCGGCGTCTACTAATGACCAGAACACTACAGCATGCACCTTCAAGTAATAACTCAATACCCTGCATTGCGATTTATGACAATTTTGTTCATGTTATAGGGAATTCAGTTCTGCACAGATCCTCGAACTTTCAAAGATTAGTTATAATTTTTCAGATAGTTTGGGCAATTTTCATTTGAAGATGCATGGTGTAGTGTTCTGGTCAGTAGTAGACGACGGGCTGTGCCGACTTAAGTTCAAATCGATTTTTTCTGTCTCGAAAAACACAGTTACAGATCGAATGGATGATTTTCGTGAAGAATACAGTTCAATCTAATGGCCTCTAAAATATTTTCAAAGATGAATGCCTCTAACAGTAAAAAAAAGTTTTGTGGAATTTGTCAAAGAAAAAACAGGTTTTCTCAAGTTAACTTGTTTGAACTTGATTTTGTCCAAATTTATACATCGGATTCAAGTTCAGGACATTGAATTTAGTCGGAAAAGATACAAATCTTGTCGTGATCGATTCTTCATGGCCCAGGAAGGAAAAGAGCCACCCAGTCGAGTTTCGCCCTACCCCACGACCCCCCTACAACAATAATCGACACTTTTTGTGCCAAAACTGTATCAACGGGATGTGATGCGTCGAACTACGACGTATTTGCATCCATTGGATTGACGGGTTCCATCGGGTTCCATACCATTAATTTTGAGTTGCAATTTTTCACCCCCCCTTCCAATAACTCGAAGCCCCGGGGTGCGATTTTTGGCACTTTTAGATATGTAGTAGGGCACTTAATTCTGAACAGAATATCAAATTTTCAGGACGTTCTTGTCTTTGCCGAGGTTTTGGCAATTTTTTTACCATGTTTCCTGTACTAAAACAAAGTTGGCCTTAAAATGTATTAAAACAACGTATAAAGGCAGCATTTGGAACTTTGCTAGTGAAAATGCACTCCTCACTCATTTCTACATGTAGTTTTAGCTAAACAGAACTAAAAAATACCGAGTGCGGTACCAGAGAACGGCCAGGAACCATTTTTGCAGAATTTACCCCTAGCAGGTATGCTAACCGCAATACAGTGCCTCTGGTGCAAAATCTTGCGTGGCGCCACATCTGAAATTGCAAAGGAGGGTCTTCTGAACACATATGCCAAATTTCATGCTTTGATCACAAAATGCACAGATCATTCCATTTTTGGCCGTTAACCCCGCCACTATTCGCAAGAGAACCGAAAAAGAAGCATGATAAAACCACTTATTATATTCACATGAAGACACAAGGGGGCTCAGAAGAGTTCAGAAAAAAAAACAGGAAAACAAGGGGGTCCAAATTGGGCTCCGAATATCACATGAAGGCACAAGAGTGACTTACTGATGCTTCGACAGTCCAACACCTAGAGAAGGCACGAGGGCGCTTAGTGAAATTCTCACAGCCACAAAAAACACATAGGGGCTCATCAGGGCTCCAAACGACACATGAGGACAAAAGGGAACCCGATAGAGCTCTGAAGCCACGGAAAGAAGCAAAGGGGCTTAGCAGGGTCTCAAACTATATTGGGGATATAAGGGGGTCTAATGGAGCTCTCTATAACAAAACAAGGCAAGAGGGGGCTCACTGTTGTACTATGAGAGTCAAGAAAAAACATAAGTGGCGGCTAATAAGGGCCCTAAACCACACTTGAGGACACAAGGGTGCTTGATAGGGCCTCGAATATCACATGGAGGCACAAGGAACTCACTAATGCTCCATAAGACACATAAAAAGGAGGGGGCTCAGCGAGGTCTCAAAAGACGTTGACAGAGTCCCAAACGATACATGAGGGCAGTAGAGGGCCCCATAGAACTCCGTAAGCCACGGAAAAATGCTAGGAGCTTATCGGGGCTTCAAAAGACGTTGAAGAGACAAGGGGGCCCTTAGAGGGCAACTAGGGCAACAAGGGGGCTCACTGAAATTCTGAAAGCTACAAAAAACATAGGGAGGCTCATCAGGGCTCCAAACGATACATTAGGGCACAAGAGGGGCCCGATGGAGCTCTATAACCCACGGAGAAATGCTGGGGGACTCAGAAGGATTTCAAATTATATAGACGGCACAATAGAGCCCATTGGAGCTCTGTTGAACAAAAGAAGGCAAAAGGGGCTTACCTCTGGGCTTACTGATACTCTGAAAGCCATGAAAAAACATGACGGGGCTAATTAAAACTACACTTGCAGACACAGACCCCCCCTGGGGCAACAAGAGTCGGAATATTACATGAAGACGCAAGAGACTTACTAATGCTTCGACTGGTAGGGCTCCGAATGACATGGCGGCACAAGGGTGCTTAGTGCTCGGAAAGTAACGGAGTACATTTAAGATACAAGAAGGGGGCCCAATGAAGCTCTGGACAACAGAAGATAATGGCTTGATGGAATTCTGGAAGCTATGAAACACATAACGGCACTTGAGGACGCAAGGGGGCCTGATAGGAGGCTGAATATCACATGAAGGCACAAGGGGTTCACTAGTGTTTCGAAAGCATCGGAAAAATATAAGGAGGCTCAACAGAGCTTCAATCGATGTTAAAGACACAAGGAAGCCTACTGGAGATCTGTATAATAAAATAGACTTATTGGTACGTATTTTCTCTGGAAGCCTATCAGCTCGGCTCGGTAGGACTCCGAACATGACATGATGGCACAACGCTCCTTGCCGCTCCGGAAGTCACAGGAAAAAAAGGGGGCATAGATAGATAATAGATAGATAGATAGATAGATAGATAGATAGATAGATGATAGATAATAGATTTATTTCATACCAACATACAAAATATGTACGTATTGTACACGTCAAAGAAAAAATCACATAGGTATATATCACAGAACGCAATCACAAATTGCAGTGATGGTAAGTCAATTAAACCGTTAATTACAACAAAAGACAAACACCAACAAGACAAATTTCCATCCAACATGTATTCCTCTACAGAGTAGTACGCTTTTTCTATTAGTATTCTCTTGAGATTACTTTTAAACATTTTGACACTTCTAACATTTTTTATTTGGTCCGGTAGCTTGTTGTATATTGTCAGACTAATATGCGACGGAGACTTTTCGAATTGACTTGTGGTGTGCTTTTCAGTTCTCAGTAAATTTCCAAATCTAGTCCTGTAATCATGAGCTTCACCAACTGTTCGATAACTATCTGTATCCGTTTTTACGTATAATGCCGCAGTATAAATTAACATACCAGGAACAGTTAGTATATTTTGATTTTAAACAAACTCTACTTTGCAAGATTCTCTAGGCTTCAATAAAAACAGTAGGCGCAGTATTCTTTTTTGAATGACAAAATATATTCTTTGTGCTTCAGTCGCGCTTCCCCATAACAATACATTATAATTGATGCTACTATGGACCAAGGCGTAATATACATTTTTCAAGCTATTCAAGTCAAGACAATTTCTGAGCTGATAAAGGGCATAATATGTACTGCTGAGCTTTTTTGCCAAGTTGTCTATGTATAAAGACCAAGTCAGGCCCGCATCTATCTCATGAAGGGAGATAAAAGGGTTTCGAATCACACTGAGGTGCAGTGGGGCTCTTGATAACACAAGTTTGCAAAATGGGGGTTTCTGGAATTCTGAAAGCTATGAAAAACATAAGAAGGGTCATTAGGGCTCAAAATTACACTTAAGGACGTAAGGAGACCGACAGGGCTCCCGAACACCACACGAAGGCACAAGGGGCTTACTGGTGCTCCAAAAGTTACGGAAAAATGTAAGAGGGCTCAGCAGAGCTCGGGAAAAATAATAAAAAAATAAAAATAAGGAAACTTCAGGATAGAGCTCCGAATATGACTTGGAAACACAAAGGTGCTTACTGCTACAGAGCGGTGGTACAGGTGATGGCAAGCCAAACCATTCGCGCTGCCCTGTGTGGGTTCGAATCCTACTTCATCCATGGATATTTTGTGCTGTCCCCGAGGTTTCATGGTAGAGCAGCTTATAGCTGAATGCCGCCTCGTAAAATAAGACAATTAAATAAATAAAATAAATAAAAGTCACGAAGAAAGAGCCTTGGGCTCGCCAAAGGCTTTAAACTGCACTAAAAACACAAGAAGGCCCAATGGAGGTTTGGATAGCACAAGAACGCAACAGAGGGCTTGCTGGGATTCTGGTAGTCATGAAAAAACCTGAAGGGCTAATTAGGTCTCCAAACAAAACTTGCGGACACAAGGGGCTCCGAGACAGGGTTCCGAGTTAGAGTTCCGGAAGCTCGGTGCACTACTAGGAGTGCGCGGAGTAATGCAAGGGGACTCACTAGTAGTGGGGACGGTACGCGACGAAAATCTCTTGGATACTGCACTTTTGAGTAGAGCTATGAAACTTGGCACATAGTTTCTAGGGACCATAAGAAGAAATTTCGCCCGATGTTCCCCAAAAAAAATTCGATGGAATCCGTTATATAGGCCTCTTTTTCCAAAATGGCGTCCAAATTTTGAAAATTGGCGATTGGTCGTACAGTGGCGCGCAAAATATCAATTCCTAACATTTTGACCATAATTAGTTGATTTAGGCCACCCCTGACTCGATCCGTCTGATATTTTGGCCATTTGGGCCTTTTTTTCCAAAATTGTAGACAAACTTTGAAAGTTGGAATTTGTCGTAGAGTGGCCTGCAAGGTATCAATTCTTGACATTTCGACCATGACAAGTCGATTAAAGCCTACCCCGACTTTATCCAACCTAAATTTTGGCCTTAATACTAAATTATAGTGCTGATATTGATTTTTTTTTATCTTGAGAAGTGTTGTGTGAAACCACTTCCTGGATTTTATGTGTGTCCATCATGTGAGTAATCCGGAGAGCAGAATCACTAAATTTTTCCGAAGAAGTGAAAGGCTCCCCCCCCCCATTGGCAGAACCTATTTCATGCATGTATAAAACTGTGACAACCATAACAAACGTCGAAAGTACATACCTACATACCAAGTGCAAGTTGTTTTAGGAAATTTTCATCAGTGCAGAATAAATCTGGCATGTTGATTAGAAATAAATTCTTGCAAGGTTTGATTTTCTGCATGGGAGAGCGTCCCACTGATGTAGAGCATCTGAGTCGACTGTGCGCTCTGATATCGGGTGCAAATTATTTGGAAATTTGCACGTTAGCACGAAGTATCAACTCGTAACATTTTGACTATGACGAGTTGATTCAAGCCACCTCTGACTCGATTCGGCTGATATTTGGGCCATTGAGGCCTTCTTTCCAAAATGGCAGTCAAACCTCGAAAATCGGCAGTGGCCGTATAGGGGCACACAAGGTGTCCATTCCGGGACCTTTCGATCATTTTGCGAGTCGATTAATACCCTTCCCGACTCGACTTGACTCAAATTTTGGCCTCAGTCCCCATTTATAGTTATGTCAGTGAAGATCTCGTGGCATCAAAACCGCATGAAATTTCGAAGTACAAGTTGTCTGAATATGTACGGAAAGAGATCGAGAGAAGCGGTTCTTGCAGATTTATACGTCGATAAGAGTTGTACCTGAAGAGATTTGAGCAGAAGGCAATCACAATGTACCTCTTCGTCTTATTAAATCATATAGTACCGAGTATAGTACCTACAGTTTATAAAAATTTCTGCAAGTTTCTAGTGTGTCCAAGGCACAAAAATCTCTCCTATGGGTCTCAGTTTGTCTCATGTGACACATTTTTGGCAAAAAATGTATGTACAGTGTTAGATTTTTTGCACTTATAGCCGTAAAGTTCCTCATCAGGTATTAAAACCTGCTCCTGAATTGCAATATTCGCAACCGGATTTTTTTAGCATCTATGGTAGGAAGAATAATATACCTCCGAGAAAAGCATCGAGTAAGTACAACTTCAGCGCCTTATGTACATAGTTCTTTCCCAACCTTGGTATATGTAAGTGACAGAACGAGTATTATGCAATATGTAGAAATTGGGTCACCTACAGGAAATAAAATTGAAATGAGATTCAGGATAGGTGAGAGTTTTGTTCTTCACCAATGTAATAGACAAAGAAAACAGTGAAGAAGAATGTAGGTGAACGTTTTGCACAATCGCACAAACGCAAACGTGCAAATTTTTGAATAAGTTGCATTGCATATCAGCGCACAGTCGGACTCAGATGCTCCAATGCTCAAAGGCCCAAATGGCCATAATGTCAGACGGATCAAGTCAGGGGTGGCTTAAATCAACTCGTCATGGTCAAAATGTTAGGAATTGATACTTTGCGCGTCACTGTACGACCAATGGCCAGTTTTCAAAATTTGGTCGCCATTTTGGAAAAAGGGGCCTATATAACGGATTCCCTCGAAATTTTTTTTGGGAACATCGGACGAAATTTCTTCTTATGGTCCCTAGAAACTATGTGCCAAGTTTCATAACTCTACTCAAAAGTGCAGTATCCAAAAGCGTACCGACCCCACTATAGAGGTTCAATGACATTGAAAAAACAAGGGAGCCCAAAAGGGTTTCAAATATTACAGTAAGGTATAAGGGGCTCATTATAACTCTTAAAGCAAGAGAAAACACAAAACGGGTTAAGAAAAACCGAAGCAAAGAGCAAAAAAAAATTTGCGACGAATTGTCCGTGCGACGAGTTTTCCGTGCGACGAGTTTTCCGTGCGGCGAATTGTCCGCGCGACGAATTGTCCGGTCAGGTCTGCGACGATGCTGGTCATCGATGTAAGTCCCAATAAAGAGCTTGCGGGGTCTCAAGGGTTCACAGGAACAAAAAATTTGCGGCAGTGGATTGACAAGACAGCAAAGTGACAGTTTTGACGTGTCTTCAACTAACGTGACAGCCGACGTTGCCTGACGGCAACTTAGACCCCTTGAAACAGTCAATTCCTTGAATCTTCCTACACGAATGAACCATTTTTCCCAGTAAGGTAACTAGCCTATAAGAAGATTTTCAAGGGAAGGAACAGTTTATTATTTAAATAGATGTAGATGTGAAGGTGCGTTCAGTCAGCTTATTTAGCGCAAGTTTTAATTTCAGCCGTGAGCGCTGCATCGCTTATTGGCTGTTCTGAGGAGGCTGGTTCATAAGAGCCAATAGGCGTCGCTGCGCTTGCGACTAAAATTGAAACTTACGGCCTAATAAGCTGACTGAAGGCACCTTAACAGTGGTTGACTACTCAAAGGACCTCCGTGTTTTTTTTGCACAAAGCACAAATAATTGCTTTGTGTAACACACAAATTAGTCGGCAATTACCTTGATATATGAATTAGCCGCGTTCTATTTGCCATCCCTGAGCTTAGGATTCTAACTTGAGTTGAGCAAGTTGCTAGTGATGTCTCGCTCCCTCCCTTGCGTTTTCTCGCTTTGTCTCTTACTATTGATCACTAAGTTTAAACGCAAATAGAACGGCGGCTATCATTTACACACCCGTATAACTATTGTTTAGATCTCGAACATCTATCTTTATTCTAATAATTGAAAAATTGCTTGTTAAAACCAAAATCAAAAACTCACTGACCGTTTGAAATCTTGGGAACTTGGTTGACCTACATCTGACCCAATCATTGACTCATTCCCAGCCAGTTCTAAATGAAAATATCTCAAGTTGAGTCAGGATTCGAAAATGTATTCATAGATACAGGTGTTGCAGATTACCGTACTGCCGGTCGCAAGGCAATAATACATACAACGGTTTTCTAATCTACTGTTGTCTCAGGGCAGTGTGTACTTATAATCAATATCATGCAAGATAGTGACACCTCTATTTGACATGTAACAGCCAAACACTTATCAGCTCATTTGGACGGCGAAACCTGTTTTGCCCACCAAATCCCAAGTCAATCGGATCAATCGGATCATGTAGTTAGAGTACTCGGAATACTAGAGGGACCTGTGGGCGGCGCCTAACTGCGCGAACTGAGTTCATTTAGTTGAGCACTTGGATTTGCTGTGGGATTTTAGGTTCACCTGTGACCTAGTAATATTCCACCACTCCAGCTGACGGTGTTGCTCCCCCTATTTCAACACACGGACTCGTCCAAAACGATTTTTGTTTTTCTGTTGAGCCCCGCCCACAGGTCCCAGTGGTGTGCCGTCAACTCTACCAATCAATAAATATACCGTCCGTTTTTTTTTCTAGGCCCCAGCGCGTAGCGCCTTTATTATGGGTTCCACACCCAACATATTATATATTTTTGGAATCAGAAGAACAAAATCTTTCGATTGATGGTATGTCAAATTATTTTTGACAGATGTCATTTTTTGACAATTGACAGAATAGTACTTGTGATACATCATTTTGAAGCCCTTTAAATTCTGAGGAAAACTGTGTCTTTATTTTTGGAATAGGATGTCTTTTACAGCTTCTAGAGGTCTTCAAATAGGAAAAATTGTTGAAATTCAGAAATACTCAATAAGCACGTAAGTATATAGACCAAGAGCTAGCAACGTTTTATTTACCTCATAAGCAAAATGCGGTTTGACTGGGGCATCTAGAGATTATGATGGGCTTCCATAAAATCTTTGTCTTACGAAAAACACCCCTTGCTTTCTCACAAGACAAGCAAAGAAATGTGCCATTTGACAGCAGTATTCAACAGCGGATTTTCTGGGGTTCTTGATCGATATAAATATCAATTTTATCAGGAATGGATAGATTGAACTATCTTTCAACTAAATTGAATAGGACCGAATCTCGTAATTTATTAGAAACTACCAAAAACTAGACTTTCTCAACTGACATGTTCAAGCTAGTAGGCTAGGCCGAGCTGTTTGGATCGCATTTGATGGCCGATTCTCGAATCACGCCTACTAGAAAAACCGGTGCCAACTTCCGTCCGCTTAGAAATCTGGTTTTTGGTAGTTTCTGATACATTTCGGTGTCCTTTTTCATTCCATTTAGTTGAAAGATAGTTCAACCTATCCATTCCTGATAAAATTGATATTTATATCGATTAAGAACTCCAGAAAATCCGCTGTTGAATACTGCTGTCAAATGGCACATTTCTTTGCTTGTCTTGTGAGAAAGCAAGGGGTGTTTTTCATAAGACAAAGATTTTATGAAAGCCCATCATGATCTCTTCATGCCCCAGAAGTCAAACCGCATTTTGCTTATGAGGTAAATAAAACGTTGCTAGCTCTTGGTCTAATAGGCGAAACAGGAATTTTTAATAACAACTAATGATAATTATCAGTGAATAATCACAATGAAACAGAAAATGTCCTGAAGAAGTTACTCGAAATGACCGTCTCCTTGATCCTTGAATAAGAGATTCAACGACCGGTGAATTGGAACTGCCAGCCTAACGCGATAGTATCCGAGGTGGCCAGGTATGACCCCCTCGATTTTTTTATGAGCCTATCTGGAAGATAAGGTGTTTATAGAGTCTCCCGCTAATTTGGACGATTTGAAATCAGAATATCATCATCAGTTGATATTAAAAATACCTTTTAATTAGGGGTGACAGCTCTAATGACCCAAAGGGAATCAGGATCGCAACAGAAAGCCATGAGATCACAGAGAACCCAGATGAGGTATCCCGACTATTCGCTTCGCACTTCAGGGCAGTGTGTGGTGACTCGGGTTCAGGTAAAATACAGAGCACTTCGACTGGGAGTGGGAATAATGGATCTGCAAGGACTATCCCGACGATGTTTCTGAGTCCTGTCCTGCCTTTGGAGATTGAGAACGTTATTGCTTCGCTTCCAAATAAAAACAGTGTGGGTGTGGATGGGATTCCGGTGAAATGTGTAAAAGTGGTGTCTACTAGAATATCTGAGGTATTGGCTGAGATTGTGAACGAAAGTTTCTCCACTGGCATTTTTCCAGACGCGCTGAAGGAGGCTAGGGTAATACCAGTATTTAAGAAAGGGACAAAGACTGATATCAGAAATTATCGACCCATATCCATTCTCACCACTTTTTCGAAGATATTTGAGCGTCTTATCTACAGCAGAATGGTCAGCTTCCTAATGGCGCACAAGATAATATCACCCTCTCATCATGGTTTTCTGCGCGGTAGGTCAACGGAGACGGCTCTCTTCGCAGCTGTTGATGACATACTTCTCAGGCTTGATCAGCATTACCACGTGGCTGGACTTTATTTCGACCTATCCAAGGCTTTCGATCTGGTGAATCATGAGACGCTGTTGGGTAAGCTTAGTGAGTATGGGATGCGTGGTAGGGCGGCGGACCTTATCCGCTCTTACCTGTCTCGGCGGCCGCAGGCAGTGCATGTCACATCTGTGGTTGGTGGGAAGGTTGTGAGGGCCTGTTCGCCGACCTACTTCTTGCCAACCGGCGTACCCCAGGGCTCGATACTTGGACCGATACTGTTTATTCTGTATGTAAATGATCTGTGTAACTATTTGCCTCTTTCTCCGCTGACTAGTTGCTTGCAATATGCAGATGACACATCGTGCATTGTTGCATCTGGGTCTATTCCTGAGCTGTCCAGGGAAACAATGGGGTTAGTGAGGAGCATGACTGAATATTGTAAGAATCTGGGCATTAGGATTAACACGGATAAGACTGCTTTGGTACATTTCAGGAAAAGCTTCGTTGGATCACTTTATGTGAGTGATGGTGAGAGGTCGATACCTCCTTCAGAGGAGGCCAAGTTTCTTGGTGTGGTTCTGGATCAGGGCTTGAGCTACATCAACCAGATTAATGGGATTACGAGTAGGCTATGTAGGGCTAGTTGTGTGGTGAGAATGTTGAGAAATTATGTAAGTGTGAATAGTCTGAAAATGTTTTATTTTGCCTATGTCCATTCAGTCCTATCCTATGGGACGACTCTATGGTACTCGTCAGTTGAGTGGAAGCGAGTGTTTATGGCGCAGAAGAGAGTGATTAGGGCGATGTTGGGACTTCCCGGTGCTGCCTCCTGTAGACCTCATTTTGTGCAGCTGGGCCTTCTGACACTCCCCGCGATTTATGTGTACAAATTAGTTACATTTGTAAGAGCCAATCCTGACGATTTCCTGACCAACGCGCAGTGTTACAGGGATCTGGAAGTAGTAACAAGAAATAGGAACAAACTGAGAGTTCCCGCGCATGTTTCTGCACTCTATGCAAAGGGACCGCGTTGTAGAGCGGTCACGGCATTCAATGCCTTGCCGGAAGACATCAAATCTGCACAGAGCGGAGAGATTTTCAAAAGACGTCTGAAAGCGTATTTGATAGAAAAGTGTCCCTATAGCTTCGAGGACGCAATTGGAATGTAGATTGGGTATCTGTTACATAATGTTTTGTATTGTATTTGTATAATATGTTATATACCTACTTGTTTAATTTTTAAGTTTTTTTATTATATACTGTTGACATTATCCAATGCTGCCGTATTGTAGTTTAATGGAAATATATGATATTTATTTATTTATTATTGAGTAGGTATTTCTGAATTTTAACAATTTTTCCTATTCAAAGACCTCCAGAAGCTGTAAAAGACATCCTATTCTAGAAATGAAAACACAGTTCCCCTAAGAATTTTATGGGCTTTGAAATGGTGTGTCACAAGTACTATTCCGTCAATTGTCAAAAAATGACATCTGTCAAAAATAATTTGACATACGATCAATCGAAAGAGTTTGTTCGTCTGATTTCAAAAATATATAATATGTTGGGTGTAAAACCCATAATAAAGGCACTATAAGCTGGGGCCTAGAAAAAAAACGGACGGTATGTAGACAGACACACAGAAACAGACTTCCATCTGGAAATGGTCTTAACCGTCTCAGTAGGACTCAGAACGGATATTTCCGTCTTCATCTTGGGAAAATGCTGAAAATGCTATGTGATTTGACCCGCCTATGGAGCTTTGCCCTTCCCCCTTCTTTCTCACGTGTTCTACGACAATGTTTTCTGAGGAAAGTCCTTTTTTTTATCAATTGCCAAAATCTTTACGATTCAACGCCGGACACCTTTATAGGAAATAAATCGGGATTTCTGAAGGAATAAGGCTTGACTTACCGACTCGTTGGATGTCTTCAACTGAAACCTCGACAAAAACCCAGCCTTTAGAAGGTGGTCACGTATACTTGAAATAATTATTGAATTAGCCCTGTGATAAGGAAGTGTATGGTACATATAGTTGACGGCACACCAGAGGGACCTGTGGGCGGGGCTGAACAGAGAAGCCAAAATCGTTACGAACGAGTTCATGTGTTGAAATAGGGAAAGCAACACCGTCAGCTGGAGTGCTGGACCGTTACCAGGCCACAGGCGAACCTAAAATCCCACTGCATATCCAGGTGCGGCACTGAATAAACTCAGTTTGCGCAGTTAGGCTCCGCCCCCAGGTCCCTCTGGTATTCCGAGTAGTCTACCCACCCCATGTTACTGCGATCGAAATAGTGCGGCGGTGACCGACCATTTTTCAGAGAAACCTTGCATTTTGTGATAAGAGCATGAAATTTGGCATATACGCTCTACAGACTCTCCTTCACTACTCGTATTTACGAGGCGGACCCACGATAGAACCGCCGTGCAGCTGTCAGAATTGCCATTTGCCTACCTTCCAGGGGCAAAAACTGAAGTCGGTTATCGAGCTGATTCAAAAGTGACGTCTGTCAATGCAGTAGACCTTCACTGTATAACTTTACCAAAACAGATGTCAATATTACAAAAGGAGGGGGAATAGGAGGGGATATTTCTAGCCGCGGCACAGATTTTTTTATTTGTGAATTTCGGACCAAATTGCTGAGTTTGGTGTCGTTTCCGACTAAATTACATCTGTATTCAAATTAAATGTTGTAATTGCAGTTTGAGAAGAAAAAGATTCTGTTTTGTTGAAAAAAAAAAAATTCAGCACAAAATTTTTAGGCTTTTTTCATTTTGACTTTCATCCTGATTCAAGGCATTCGAAGTGGAAATCGTTATTTAGTTCACTTCTTCAAAGCTTCTTGCACATGGAGACCATGTACAAAACCTGATTTTTATTTTGATAGGATCGTGAGCCTCATTTGTTCCCAAAGTCGTAAAAGTAATATGCAATCATTTTCATGTACGAATGGAAGTGTGCGTGGAAAGGTATCGCGGCGATTCTGACAGCTGCACGGCGGTTCCGTCATGGGTGCACCTCTTATATCGTGAAGGACAGTCCATAGACCATGTATGCCAAGTTTCAGGCTTTTATCACAAACTGCAAGGCTTTACACGCACACCTCTATTCGTGAAAATCAATAAAATTATTGGATATTACTTCTACGACTTCAGGAACAAATGGGGCTCACGATCTTGTCAATGTGAAAATCTGGTCTCATATATGGTTTTTATGTACAGGAAGCTTCGAAGAAGTGAACTAAATAAGGATTTCCACTTCGAATGCTCGGAATTAGGATAAAAGTCAAAATGAAAAAAGACTTAGATTTTTTTCTGAAATATATATTTTTTTCAACAAAACAAAATCTTTTTTTTCAAACTGCAATCACAACATTCAATTTGAACTCGGAAGATGTAATTCAGTCGGAAACGACATCAAACTTGTCAATTTTGTCCGAAATTAACAAATGAAAAAATCTGTGCCGCGGCTAGAACTATCCCCTCCCATTCCCCCTCCTTTTGTAATATTAACATCTGTTTTGGTGAAGTTTTACTGTAAAGGTCTACTGCATTGATAGACGTCACTTTTGAATCAGCTCGATAACCGACTTCAGTTTTTGCCCCTAGAAGGTAGGCAAATGTCAATTCTGACAGCTGCACGGCGGTTCCATCGTGGGTTCGCCTTGTAAATAGTAAAGGACAGTCTGTAGAGCGTATGTGCCAAATTTCATGCTTTTGTCACAAAATGCAAGGTGGTTCTTACTAACCGCCGCACTAAAAAGGCGAAATCAAAACTCATCAACGTGACAAAATTTATTGGAGCTCAGTTTATAATGAGTTTCGTTGGTGATACCGCCCTAGGATTTGATCTAAAACTAAATTCTTATACGTCAAACATGAGTTCTTGGTTTTATTATAGACACCGGTATTTTCCTCTTTGGGTAATTTCGATTTCCATGGGGGTGATTCCAAGCCACATTATGTAAAGATGCGTGAGTAGTAGTAGCAACTTCTCTTCGAACAGGCTGCGGATTTCGCACGCGCAGTGTTTCGGCAGCTTCCCTCAAATGTCTGGTCTGCACCGGACCCACTTCTTTCGCCCTGTCCATAAGAGTCATGGCTTCTGCCACCACGTCACAGACATGCACTTTGACTATCCCCGCCATGACGTTGATCAGATCTTGCGAGAGCGAATACCCAGTCATGGTTTCCATCATCAGTTTGATTGTCGTCTTCGGGAACACGAAACTGGCGCACTTTTCGTAGCCGACGTGCCCTCGGTTGCGCCGGGCGATCTCCCGGAACACCTCCGTCTCTTCTTCTTCGCCATTCCGGATCTCCGCCAGGGTTTTCGCTCGTTCGCGTATCTTCCGCCTGAACGCGCTGAACTCGCGCGACAGGCTGCTGCGGTAGAGTCTGGATGCCAACATGCCGTCGTCCAGGTTACCCTCTTCGAATGAAAACTGGTCTTCGGATTTGGAAGGCCGCGACCCTCGCGAACTTCGCGAGTCTCGCGACCATCGCGACGTGACGCTTTGACGTGGAGCTTCCTCGACGAGCCCCTTGGTGGATGGCCCTTTCGCGGCTTGCGCTACTTGACTGTCTTGTCCATGGCGGTGTCGCTGCCTGTGATTGAATAGTTCTACAACCTGATGACCAGGACCTCGCTTAAATGAAACGGTTGACTTTTTCATTAAAAATTTTGATTGTTTTTTTGATTAAAACGACTTTGAGTGACACACTGAAACTGTGGTGACGGAACGGTGCGTTTTAGTCCGGAGGTTAGATGTCCGGAGGTGAGTGACATGAACCTTGCACTTGGTGACAAAAGCACGAAAACTGGTAGGATGGCCCAAACGACCGTGCTGTTTTGATTAAGAAGGAGCGCCACGCAGATTTTTGCTCGGGGGTGTCGTCAGGGGGCCCTTGACATTTGAAAGTGCTGGAGCCGCTATGAAACCACCTTTTAATATCGCCATGCATATCCGAAACGTATGACTCTACCATGAACCTTAACAGCATCAGTCACCATGTCACTATCGTTCTTTACTGTTAAAGAGAAAATAAAGTCTTCGGATAGAGCGAAAAATTTGTTTTCATTTTTATTTCACCTACAAGAACATGAAAAATTGCCGCATTTGATGTTTTTTCCCACACTTCTGCATCCGGTTATTCCATTTATTAGGCCGTTAACAACTTCTTTATCTACTCCCACATCGTACTGGCCACTTTTCGACACGCAGAGGCGTGTCGTACTAGCGCTCGACTTTTATGACACTAAACGGCGTTGATAACCCTAGAATTTTTCAATTTTTTTCAAATATTTGAGACCAAATATATAAAATTGTACTTCATCTTATTGAACTCTTATAATAATATACTATTACCTATTCTACTCCCGTATCGAAGTGGCCAATTTTCGACACGCAAATGCGTGTCGTACTGGCGCTTGACTTTTATGGCACTGAAAGGCATTTCCATACCTCCAGAATTTTCCAATTTCTCCCAAATTTTTGCGCAAAATAGATAAAATAGTATATTACACTCTTTTAATAAGACACGTTTTGCACACTTCTTTCTTTGGGACCCTCCTCACTACGTTCGTTGTGTCCCAAAAACAGTCGTGTGACAAATTTCGTCTTATTAAACTCGTATAATAATATACTATTTCAGGACTGTATAGTCCGGCTGGTAAGAGAAACCACCTTGCATTTTGGAGACAAGCGACGGAATTTGGCACACTTGTTCACTAGACCCTACTCTTCGATTCAAGAAATGTTGCCACCATCTGCAGAAATCGTGCGGACACTTTATACAGGGTTCAGTGGAAAAAATTTGTTGAAAAATCGTAAATCGTGAACCATAACCGGTGGACGTATGTAAATCAGAATATTGATGACTGATTTCATGCCCATGAAAATGCCGCGAACAGTTTTGAAATATCTTGAGGCATTTCCGAAATACGTTGGAAGAAGTGAAATTTCTTCAACTTTTTTCTTTTTTCAATAAATCAGATGTTTTTTGAAATATTGAGCTGCAACTTGATATTCCGGCAAACAAATATGTTTTAATTGAAACGCGATGTGAAGCCATCGACAAAGACTGCTAGATTCGAAACTAAGATCTTCAACTTTTTTTCCATCGTGAGCGCCATCTTCAAATTGCCCTTCGTGAAATTGTTGAAAAAACAACAGGTAACGACTTTATTGGATACACACGATGTTTCAACATGAAAAACCAGGTACTGAATTGTGGCAATGACCTCTCCGCCCAAGAAACGTTATCAAGTTCGTTTTTCCTGTTTTTCCTCAGCTTACGTGACAATCACGACCAAATGAAACTTGAGATCAATTGAATGTTTGTGATATTTCAATCAACATTGTTTTGCAACGTCAGTCACCAAATTTCATCATCATCAGTCAAGTGGTGTTCTTTTGGCAAACAGTTGAACAAAAAGTCTGCTTAAATATTTGTGAAAAGGGCAAAAAATGCAGTGTCACCTTCTGCCCTCAAACCCGATTAAAGCAAATATGTACCCAAAAGTGCTACCAACTGGTACTGAAATGATTCGGAGGAATGTGCTCCGTAGTTCAAAGCCAAGCTCAAACTGATTGTTACATTTCAGTTCGCAGGAGGGATGTGATAAGTGTTGCTACAGCTCATTTTTGAAGCGTTTCTGGCAATATTCAACAAAAAAACTGCAGAAGTGGGATGGAAAAATCCATTTCGGTTCAACTTGAAACTACAGCAGACATTCCTCCGAACTCTTTCAGTATCAATTGGTAGCATTTTTGGTAACAGATTTTCTTCAATCGGGTTTGAAGGGACGACGTGACCCTGCCGTTTTTGCTTTTTTCACAAAAATCGAAGCAAACTTTTTGTTCAACTGTTTGCCAAAACAACACTACTTGCATGGCTGATGATGATGAAATTCAGTGACTGGCTGCACAAAATAATGTGGATTATAATGTCGTCAACATCTTGTCTGTCAGTCTCAGTAGGTAGTAGGAACATAACCTGCTTCAAGTCAACTAATTAGGAACGATCGAAAAGAATTAACGTGTTGAATACCCAGTGAACAGTGAAACTCAGATAAACCAGCTGAAGACGTCCTACTCGGCTTTATCAGAACTATCAAATGCTCGTGTGATTCCTGATCGTCGTATGCCTTGTGACACAGGCCAAGCGTGACCTTCGTCTGACCAATCACCGTATGGTAGGCAAAAGTCGGACAATAGCTGTAACACTACACAGATTTGTGTCGTCATATAAATAGGACGACGTATTTTTCACCTCTGTGAAACCGAGCATAGGCGTGTTTATCCAGTGTAAAACTGCTGTGATTGGTATTATAAGTAAGAAAAAATTAGGAAACCAGAAAGCAATAAATTCAAATTCGCTCGCATTTCGCATTTCGACCCAATTGGCAATGTTCAGTAAGCTCAAGGCTGTCCTTTTAGTAAAGAATAAGTAGAAGTAGTGCAGAGTCTTGCCGAGTCGGAGCCTATGTTAAGCAAGGTGGATTTATTTAGGACATTTGAGGGAGCAAAAAAATCTTGACAAAAGTTTGACTTATATAATAATAATAGGTATAGTAGGTTCACTTGTACCGTGATTCTAGTAGGCTGGGCAAATTTCACAGTTTGGCATTGTAGACTTCACGTCCAACTGCCTAGTGTGCGCCTGAGCGTCTGGCTTCGAAAGATAGGTTATGTTGGTGCGTTTTTGTCAGGATAGGATATGTTGATGTGTCGGCTGTTCCTGTCAAAAATGAAAGAATTACCGAAATCAACTTTGCAAATTGCAAGTATGGAGTGGATGTAGTTCACCTTTCACAAGTTCCGCAAATTTCTTGTTCCAGTACGATGTCCTGAGCAGTGAAATCAAGTAATCACGCCAATGAATCCCATCCACACAAAAATTAGAAGAGTGTAGGTAGCTTCCCAGAGTTTCCAATCTTACAGAGTGTGGGTACTTCTTTTAAAAACCAGGAATAGTTCACAATGCTTCCATATTATGTGGTTTTTGAAAATAAATTCACGTCTTCTCCGCAAAGCTGAACGTTATGGGGTCCATGCCCAGCATCTATACTCCGCCAATTTTCTCCCAGAAGCGAATTCTTGATGGCACCCTCGAGGGCTTCAAAATGGGCACTGGGCGTTATTGTTCAAGACACAAGCTGAGGCGCAAACACAGTTTTCACAGTAAGGGGCATAATTCCACCACAATTTCCGTGAAACTCGTGATTTTCAGTCTATTTGACATAAACGGTAATGTTGTTGATGTTGTCAAGCTTAAACTTTCAAATATCAATGCAACCAACTGCCAAGTTCTAGGGAGTTTTCAAATATCAGATTTGGAAACTTAGAAACAAAATCTCACAGCCAACTAGAATCACGGTACAAGTGAACCTACTAAAGATACATATTCCACAACACAAGAATGTTACAGAATTGAGGTCTCCAATTTTCCGTTGTCTCTCTTTACTGTGACGTCATGCGTATAAGAGACGGTTAATCGAGGTCATTGGGCGCTTCCCAATAAGGCGTATAAGGACACAATTCGACACATATGAACACAATTTGACACAGCTAGCGTTCCAATAGCAGTAATAGCACCACATGTCGACACAATCGAAACATTGGCGAGGCTGAGTTTAGAATTGAGCTGGCAAGTGCACTTTGACATTGTGTATCCGTCTTGTCGCAGTTATTGGAAAGCGCCCTATGTTTCTTGAGATATGACATTTCGTTTCTGACAATGGGAAATTTTTCGAATCTGACAAGCGCTCTGTCGTGTATTTATTTGATTTTCGACATGGATTTCATGATTTCACTTGTTCTTACCCTCGTTGTTACCAATGAGTGTGTTATATGTAGTGGAAAACTGAGAAGATGCATACAGAAATGGTTCAAGGGTGTTGTGTCGCTCTATGCGAGTGCGAGAATAAGAAGAATACACCCGGCATGCACCGGTTCACGAAAGACCCAAACTTGATGGAAGTGTGGCTGCACCAGCACCAGCAGGGATCATGCTGCACCAGACACGTGCATCTTACTACGAAAAAAACTCTATCACTTCGTCCATTAAAAACTCCCTTATGGGCTCTAGTGACTTTCCCCACATGATAATGGGAACAGTATAGCTAACCGATTCAAAATTCCCGCAAAAGTCAGAAACGAAACGTCCAAACGTCATAAACGTCAAAACGTCAAAGGTGACCTCGAAAAACCATGTATTTTCTATCTCCTAAAATTGGAAAGGTCAATTGCGAACTCGCAGCTCTTGGGACCGAGTTTGAGAGTTGGGGATGGGGTCCCCGAAATGAATTGTACGCACATACCTTTCCGATTGATTTTTTTTTTTAAACACAGACTATTTGGGGCCCCATGAAATCTCAGGAAGTTCGAGGGCTCCCGCGATCGCGGGTGCTGAGGGTACCTAGTTACGCCCCTGGTCACAAATCGAGTCATCTCAATGCTTGATTGGTTGAACGATACATAAATGGAATAATCATTAATAGTGGATGCAATAAGACGCACTAAATTGTCCAGGCCTAGATGAACACTCTTAGATGAGCTCCAATATTCATAAAAAGGGCAGAAGACGCGAAGATGATGGAAGCAGAGGGTCATCTTCTAAGGACTCCTACTTCTAAGAGTTCAAAACCGGTTCCGGATATCCCAGCTTGACTTGAGGGCTTGATGCGGTCTTGCAGCTTGCTGCTTGGCGAGAAGTCCCTTTTTCATATAAAATGTCTCCATTGATTTTGAGCACCATACGAAATAGTATTTTTTGATACAAGAGCGCGTTTTCAGGCCCGAAGCCTTGTTTGCCATCATAAGGCGTAGCCAAATGCTGCAAAAGAGGCTGAGGGCCTAAAAAAGCTCAGCGCTCGTGTGTCGAACAACGTTTTTCGTAATCGTTGCTTAAATTGAGAGAAAACTCGAATTTCTTGTAAATTTTGACACTACTTTGACAAATGTCAAGCTAGATACATAAACTGCAAAACTTATATTTTTGATTATGTATTACTTTGCGCGTTATGTATCTACGAAACGATTACGAAAAAAAATATTATATGGCCTCGAAAGTCACAAGAAAACACAAAGGGGTAACTCAAGTTTCAAAAGCCATGAAAAGATCCAGTGGGGCTTATCAAGATGTTCCAAATTATTGTATACATAAAAAGACAATAAAGGGGCCCGCTAGGGCTTTACACGGTATGTCAGGGTCAAGACAAAGTACAACTGACAAGTTATGCCGGTGCGACACTCCCAATGAACATCGCAATGGCAACGTTGATAGACATCTTTATACCTACCTGTCATCGCATCCAATTATCAGAATACCCAACTTGAAAAAACCCTTCCAATACTTTTGACAAAAGCAAACCAAATGAATGCTGTCTAGAAACTTGGATCTTGCACTTTTTTTCCACAAAAAAAACTCAAACTGGAGGCAATCATTTTTATCGCTTTCCATTTTAAGCGCCAATCGAACTTTGAACAAATTCGAATGTTCTCCTGTTTTTGCCAGGCGTGCATGTCGGCCCACACCGGTGCCGCCGGTCGTGCCTCGTTAAGCCCCCTTCCCACCAGTCGTAAATTGAGCAAGTCACGTGAGGTTTGCAGAAATGACGCATATACATACGTAAAATCCAGCTGAAAGTGCAGCTTTATTTCAGAACAATAATTGCCAATAAGCGATGTAACACAGAGGCAATTTATGGCGAGGGTGCATTTCGTGATGCATGCTATATGAGAGTTGGCCATGCTCTCGCCACCACCTCCTGCTATAGCAAAGCCAGTGGCTCGCTCCCCTTACTCCCTCCCTCCACCCACGACTTTATACCTCCGCAAAATTGATTGGACTTTAATCGGTTTAATTCGAGATAGATAGAGAGAGAGGACAAGTTTCGGAAAGCGTGAAAATTTTCCCTGATCTCGCCTGCCCCGTCATCTATTCCTGCTATGATTATTGTGCTCACCGCGAGGTTATTGATACTGTAGTTGAATGAGTTTTGCTCAAGTTCGCATGAAATATATCGCTGACAATTCCAGAGAGGTGTATATCATAACACACTTGAGTTTGATTTCTTGCATAATATCACCCCGTTAATTAACTAATCCTCTCGCATTCAAGCCATTATTGCGATTAGAGGAAGAGGGAGGAAGAGGGGGGGGGAGAGAGTAAGAGAGATAGAGAGAGAGACTTAATCTTGATTACTTGTCAAAATAATGTACATGATATTTGATAAAGTGATTAGCTCAGATCACATGATCAGATGTGAGCCTGTAATTAACCTGGAATAATTATACAGCATCTTGATGTTCCCGTAGGAATACCTGAATGCGTTGTAATTTTCAATACTTTCGTTTGCTTTGAGCAGATCCTATTTTGACTTCGGCTTACTAGCTCGAAGTGAATACTGACGCTTTCTGAGAACTGGTTAGAACATACAATACGACATCTCACATGGGGACATATTCGCAAGATTGCCTAGCCCAGGGTCAGATGATATTCAATTGCCAGCGCTGTTTTACAGCCGATGGAGTTTTCATCCCCCTGTAAGAAGTCACTTTTCTGTTGAAGAGTTGAGGACGATTTCACCTATTGGCTCGTGGGCAACCTGTTAACAATATCTTGAAGGCTTACATCGATTTGCGGAATCTCTAGCATTGTCTTCTATTGCTAATTGGCTGCAGACTCTCGCCAGTGATTACTCGGGTGATCGATCACCATCGCGGAACTCATAAACGCCCTCTGGCACTGTAGTGGAATAGAAAACTCTGTAGATTTGCTGAGACATTCGGCCGGTATTGGAAAACAAAGACCATCAAAAGTTCATTACCAAAACAATAAATTTTCATCTTTTGAAATAATTATTGAATTACACAAAAGATAGACTCGCCTTTGCGATTGTTTCTTACCGTGGGTTCCACAAAACAGATAATACGAGATTAGTTGATTCGCGATTTTTGTTTGTCAATTTGTAGCTGACTGATCAATGGAAATTCTGATTCGTATCTCAATAATGGAAAGATGATGGATCTAGTACAGATTTCAGGCATTTTTTGAGGTTAATCGCCTAGCATTTAGCAGAAAAAAGTTCAGTTAATCTGCAATCAGCCTTGATCGCTGATCATCTTTTTTGTGGAACTGACGGTTAGTCAGTAATGCACTGCAATTATCAATAGCTGTGTCAGCACTACGTGTTAATACATTTTGGCGAAATATGTATTGTGTCTCGCACACGTCTATCGTCTTTCAGCACACCCAACCAAGTCTTTCTCTTCAGCCCGCTCCTATTTTGAGCTTCGCTTTTTCACCCCTCAAGTGTAACTGCCGCTGACCTACAAACCCGATGCGCTGGAATGCTCTTTGTGACCCACGCTCTTCTATTTAGAAACTAATTCTACACCTCCTGTAAGGTTTAACAGAATGCAATAAATATCTTATCTTATCTTATCTATAATTATTATCCACACAATATGAACAAGACTAAGATCACGATAACAGTGATACACCCGAGTGAACCAGCAGTGTTTTATTCACGCGGTGAAAAGAAGGCCTCGTGGGTCCCATCTTAGAAGCATTCACAAGAAGAAGTAGTGTCGATGTGTTTCCGCCGACTGGAAACATCTGACGAATGAGCAGAGAGAACTTTCGACACGATTCATCAGAGAAAAAAGTACATCCTTAGCTACGGAGAGAAATCCTACAGATCGAACAGAGTGATACAATAAAGCATCAACATTGAGAACTTCGCTCTAATTCATTGAACTGCAAACCGCCCGCCACTGGCGAAGCAGAAAAAACCTTCAAAGCTCTTGAAGAAAAAGTTGGACGGGCCCGTGGAGAAATTCACGAGCCCCAGTCATCACCGGTTGTTTTAGACGCCAAAAAGAATGGCAGTACGAGATTCTATGTGGCCTACCAGAAGCTCAGCGATGTCAGTAAGAAAGACAGCTCAGCTATCCTCTGCCATGAACTGATGACACCTTGACCACTTTGTTCAGTTCTAAATGATTTCTGACTCCTCACTTGAAAAATGGCTGACTATTGGCAAGTTCATGCCGAGGACGAAGAAAAGACCGCATTCTCTGCTGAAAGCGGATTGTAACAGTTCACTGTCATGCCTTTTGGGCTCACTAATGCACCAGCCTCGTTCGAGCGCTTGATGAAGTGTGTTGTGTGAGACTCCACGTGAAAAACTTGCCTAGTTTACCCTTGACGACTCGTAGTCATCGGTCGAATAGTTGTAATAGCTGTTTAGACAGTTCAGAATGGTTAATTTTGAGTAAGTACTGTCATTCGAAATTCTCGAGAGAAAACTCTACACACTTGTCAGGCGGCAATCTAATTAACCGCGCAATTGTAAACAGACACATAAATAATATCAGAGTATAGGGTGGCGGTGGTGACGGCGGTGTAAGATGGGGGGGTGGGCCGTTATCACTCGAAACACGCCGAATTATCGCGAGGATTTATGATAAGCAAGTAAGTGGATTTATTGGCCCAAAGTGTAGCGCATATAGGAGGGGTGGCCGGCGAAGAAGAAACGATACAGAGAAAGGACCGAGCGGCGTGCCTTGAGTACCTATACATATTTACCCCCGGAAATGAATTATTACCCCCCGTTCCGGAAGAGAATGTGAAGGAGAAGGGGAGACGCGACCATGATAATTAATCTGGCCGTTCCGCGCTGGACTGCGCCGGCTATGAGCATCAGCAGCAAAGAAACAAGAGGGAAAAACTTCGCAGACTTGTACTTTGGATCATCGCTTTACGTGCACTTTTCACTCACTTACACACCGTAGTTGGTTCAATTTTCTAATCAGTTAACTTTACGGTCGTTGTCTTCGTCTGGGTAGTTTGAAGTCTTCTCATTTCCTAAGCGATAAGTGGGACTTTGATCACCATCACCTCCGATTTCACCAAGTTGATCACATACAATAATTATGTTAGAATCACATTACCCACCCTTCTGACCTTTACAAATAAGTAAGTAGGTACTGAAAAAACTGTCACGTTATTGTCGATTACCTATACAGGTGTCCCGTTTTTCAACGCTCACTATTGGGGTCTCGGAAACGGTCCGAGATTCAAAGTCGGTAATCACAAAAAAGTTGCGCTATCTTATGGCTATCTGGAATATGTCAATAAGACATCCAAGATTACTTTGATCATTTCTGAAATATCCTTAAAAAAAAACTAAAAAAATGCCGAATTCGAAAATTTCAAATCACTTCTTTATTATGACAGCTATCAATTTGAAATATGATATCCTGACATTGTTGAAGGTCCTTGATAGACTGAGGTCGATATTTTTTTCCCTGGGCCTACTAGTTTTTGAGATATGACAGTTGACTTTATTTTTTCTTATGGACACCAAATCATTCATTTGCCCTAAAAAACGGATCAATTTTTTCACTTTACAAGAACATTAAACACTTGTGGCATTTTTGTCAAAATAACCTGGAAAAATTGGAAAAATTATTTCTGGGGCGGAAAAATCGAGTTACCGTTTCGGTTGCCATGGTCTCGTGGCATAAACAATGGCATTCGATTGCCATGGTCTGCTGATTTAGAAAAAAGTTGAGTTACATTCCGTTCTCATAAAAGTACCAGCGCAAATCCGTAACAATATTTCTTCGCAAGAGTCATTGGGGAATGAAATCTAAGTAGGTATATACTTATCAACGTTGCACAAAAACAAATACCCACTGCGGCGAAGTCATCAACAGCCCTAAGTGACCTGGGCGGTTGAGTGACTGCCTACGGTGCCGTGGTCCCAGGTTCGATTCTCAGTTATGTCTGGGTGTTGTGTGTTGTCCAAAGCCATGTTTCTATGTAATGCAAAATCTATAAAAATATGGCAACTAGCTCCTATAACAAGAAATGCTGAAAGAAGAAAAACTCACCAACCAAACAAACAGTAAAGGCTCCAAATGCTTGCTGCGAAAGCACAGGTTTGAGTCTAATTTGGGTATAATGTAGGTTCATAAAAATAAAGAATCAATAACAATCATGTAGAGTTCCCACTCGGTGTTCATTACCTGCATTAATGGGTAATGCAGTTGACGGCTTTTTCATCAGTTTCAGTCTACTGAAATTTACTTTGCTCAGGAAATTGAAATTGAATCAGGAAATTCAATGTCAGTTGCTCTCACTCTGCCTCACAGTCACAGTCACTCACAGTCTGCCACTTCGCTGTCAACTCATAAAATAATGTTTATTGTGTTCGTATGATTTGTTTGGAAGCTAACAATAACAATATTAACAAACAATTAACGCCACTCCTCTGTTAACTTCTGAAAGATTATGAAACAATTAAGCTCATTAAGCTACATGGAAATTCAGGTGGAATCAAAACGTCTCTTTTTGCTCCAGTAATCGGGATTGTTAAGCAGAGTTTATAATGGCTGATAACAAAAACTTATTCTGTAACCTTAAAAATTCAACAGTTGAAAATCAATGTTTTGGTTCACAATAGGATGTTAATAACTTATGCCGTTATTGCCGTTCTGTCAAACTTGACCAAGATTCAAGTTCTACATCCAAGATCAAGGGACTAGTACCAACTAATACTACTAGGTACTAGTCCTACTATTGTACTACCAGTTACCAGTACCACCCACCCCTCAAACCTTCAAGTCTGTGTATATTTTATACTATAGACCGTGGTCCGTACTGTCAAGGTTACATCTTACATCCTACGGCATGGGGCATAAAGTTACCAGCCATTATGAAAGAAACTTTAATGTGCAACGGACGTTAAAAAAATATATTAATTCTGTTTCTACGTTCTTACTTTTTAGTAGACACTTTGCGGTCCCGCGGGTACTTGACGCAACCTAAACTTGTAAATTCAATCTGATATCAAGGGCGAGCGTCTCCACTCCCACCTCATGAAAATTTACAAAATCGGTTGTGTCACCCCAAAACTTTCCCGACTAGTATCCATACTATGGACCATTTTATTCGAAACGTTCCTTCGGGTGGGAAGTTGGAATTAGAGAAAAATTTGAATTTACCGGGAAGACCCTAGGAGGGGAAAACCTCATATCATTCCAAATCATCTTATTGTAAAAATCGTCGATTAGGGCTTCGCTTCAAGCTTCATCATTTAAGAGTCCAGTCTCGAAAATCCAGGCCAGTTTTACATCCTCAACCAGAAAATTTCCGAGAAATTGAAAAAAAAATTATTGGAAAATGTTCAAGGACCAGTTACCTGTTGTTGGAAAAAAATTGGTGTAAATGTGTTCACGGAATAAAAAGTTGGAGAATTTGCAGTTTTTCCAGAGGAAATCTCGAAAACCATCGGTTCAATTTCAAAAGTTTTTCCTCCAAAAATTAATCCAATCTTTCCTCCAACTTTCATTCCCGGCATTTTTGCACCTAAAATGAATATTTCGTGAGGCTCACCCGCGGACTTCACCGCATGTGAAAGTTCGCACTACAGTATTTTCAATGTGCAAATTTTATTTAAAAAAAAATTCCGACGGAAAACCAGAACCGTGTCGACCTCGAAAATGGGTCTACACGACGCCGAATCAGATCTACTTTCGATATCAGTTATGGAATTTTTCGAAAAAGGTCGATCCCCGAGCAGGAATGAATTTTTGAGTAGAGTCCATCAAAACGAGTCGTCCTGATAAAATCACGGGCGAGGGGTCCTCTCGGGTGGCAACGGCCAGGAGAAATCTTTTAAAATTCATACCGTCTACTAGGAAATGGTGCAGAAGTGTAACTTAATTTGACTCTTCTGTTGTGTTGCTCCCTGCGAAATTTGGTTACAATCCATCGGAGAGATTTTGAATAATTGAATGGTAAAGTTTTGAACTTTGACTTTTTTTCATTTGACAGATGACAGATAAAGCAATGCTTCCAACTGTTTTTCAAGGGCTTTCAAATGACATACGGCAAGTCAAGTTCCGTGAAATATAGCTTCTGACATTTCTTGAAAGTGAAATTTTGTTTGACAGAATAATGATCGACAGCCAAAAAACTGATGGGCTCTTTCCAGTGAAAAACCATGCCCGCATACCAAATTTCAGGTCGATCGGATCAACGATTCAGCAGTTATCGTGGAAGATCACAGACAGACATCACTCTGGAAATGGTCCTAATCGTCTTTAGGGATACCTCAAAATGGTAATATCCGTCGAAATCTCAAAACTTTTTCCCACACTCCACGACATGCAATATCAGCTCGTATAGCAGGTTCTTCACCGACGACTGGCTCCAAAACACAGTTCCCCCACGCAACTTCCATCGAGGCACCGAGCGCATCCCTCACTTCATTGTGGCGTCTAATGATCAGTCCGCCATGCCGACATTTCAGAGCATGTTGAACGTCAAAAGCTTTTTCACACCATCGTTTCTGAATAAATAATGACATTCATAACTCACTGCCAAAACCCCGCCCCGTGGGTTATGGGCTCATAACCCAACGGCTCCAACCAATCAAAAGTGGCAATTTCCGTGAATGTAACATATCAAGGAGGCTTATGAGATGACTTGATTTTCAGTCAAATGTCAAATAAAATTTATCAGGTATCTGTCACTGCAAATTTTCTATTATACTACATTCACGAAGCCAGAATTAACTCCTACGAAAACGTAGAGTATGAACCTCCAGAAATTTTAGAAGCGGCGAAATCAATGGTCTTGAATCTACTACCGGATAAATCTCGACACAAGTAGTCGACTTGTGTTGACTGCAGGTTGGCTGTCTTCTTGACGGTCTGCCATGCTGTCCACCATCCACCAACACGGTGCGTGCTGCAATCCTTTGCAGCCGCAATGGCAAAATAATTTGTCAGGTGGTCATTCAGTGCCCTGCGTCTCAATCCTTAAACGGTTTACGTGGTAGAAACTTCATTATTAGCAGGCACGGAGCTAGACTTCCAATGTCAGGTTGGCCAGGAAAGAGTTCCAAGCTCTTCTCCGAGTCCTAGCCGAGAGGTTAGTCGAAAGGTGGGCACAGACCTTACAGCCAAATCATTAACTGGCTTACATGCCTATTCTATATTAGACAATATAATGGAACCGATCTGGTTCATTCAACAAAATCATTCTCATTCTTGAATTGTCGTAGATAAAGCATATTATTCTACTTGCATATAATGGTTGTAATCCACTCGGATGTTTTACGACACTCGCTATCGCTCGTGTCCCAAACTACACCCTTGTGGATTATAACTATCATTATACGCTCGTTGAATAATATACTATTGTTTAACCATCTGGAATGGCGTTTCACTGATTTGAAATGAAATTTTTAAAAATTTTCCGGAAAATTTCTGGTAATAATTTTTTTCCAAATCAGCTAAATTACTGCCAAACAATTTAGGAATCGCATTTTGCAGCATTTCTCATGTAGCTTCCGAATATGACATCAGATTTTGAAAAAATCTATACAGGATGACTTTTGACCAGAAACTCGAAAAACAAAATGTTGGGTACGGTCCTGTATTTATTTAATAAATAAATAGAGCGCTATATGAGCCCTCCGTTTTAGAATATACCTGCGAAATTTCAATCGATTGAATTGATCTATTCGTGAGATATGGAGATATCGTTACTTCGTGGCGTGGAGGTGTACCGATACCAATACCGATAATCGGTATCGGTATCGGTACAGTGGCGATTATCGGCCACTTTCCGATACTTTCAAGTATCGGGAAAACACCGATGTATCGGCCAAAAGTATCGGCAAGCTATAAATACTATTTAGCGTTTCAACAGCGCCGCACACAAGAGATCAAAAAATGTCGCTAGCTGCTTTGCAAGCTGATACAGGGCAAAATAAAATCAGTACCTACCTATTATTCCAGTTTCCATCTGATTGTACGTACACCAAATTGCACAATGCACAATATCAGACGTTTGGCTCCACTTTACAAAAAAAAGCTCCAAGTGCAAATGTTATGTTGGGAAATTGGAGTCTTTTGTCTTCTTAATTATAGTATCAACAGTCTAATTCTGAAGAGTGTGAAGTTCCTTTGTTTGAGTTTGATTTATTTTTTGTATAAAAGTATATCGTCGGCGTAACTCGCAAACTGCGTAACTCCATTCCACCTGATTTTGTAGGAGAGCATAAAAACTGTTTTTTTTTTACTAAGAGCTTTATATTACGGCACAAAAAATGAAGTCGTACCTAAAAAACGAGTTGCAGAAGTCATATTCAAAGGACAAATATGTGAATTTTGACTTTCTCAAAAAAAAAGTGAGTTTAATAGGGATAGGTATAGATATTTCCAGGGCAAAATGGAGTTAGGCACTTCTGCGAATTACGCCGACGATATTTTTTCATCGTGTAGCTGTGTTTTATTTGTTTCAAACAAAAATCTTAAATATACCTATATCGGATGTATCGGTATCGGCAAACACAGTATCGGTACACCTCTATTCGTGGGACACCTGTATAAGCACACTTGATCCTCCACAATTCAACACCCGAACCATCTCTGTGCGGTGCGGCTCGCGGTTCTGGAAGTATCAATTTTCACAGGGATGGTCCAGCTGTTAAATTGTTGAGGATTGAATGTGTTTTTATTTGTATTTTTTAATTCATGAAAAACGATGAAAATTTCAATTCAAAATTTGGCGATGTTGATCCCTATACTAGTAATTTTTGTAGCTTTTTAACGAGCCTACTCTGAAAAGTAATCGCTTGCTTGCAAGCTATGGCTTTTAGGAGAACGTCTTATTTGACCAATATTTGCGGCTACCTTGAAATGGTTCAACCCGATTAAAAACAATACACTTGTGAATCAGGGTTGAGTCATTACACATTACACGTAGAAAATTATTTTTCTACATTACTGGAAATAACCACGTAGAATATGTAGAATAATGTATATTACGCAGAAAATTCTAATTCACGTGATATTAGATTTCAATCGAGTCTAGAATAATCGAGTTTAATTAGTTGAAGATTTGAAGTTGAAGATACAGTTGGATCGTAAAGATGTAAAAAAGTCTTACGTATGTACCACACTCAAGCTGAAGAATGTTCCATCCGATGAATATTGAGATTTTTTTGTTTGTTAATAATAATTGCTTTTTATTGTACTTCAGCAATAATTATTCCATTTCATTGAACTTTATTTCTACTCATTCACCTTGATTTACCCATATTGTTGAGTTTATTATGAATTAAGTAAAGGTTAGAAAACACAAAACACGCAAATAATTGCGCCTCTTAGGGCCGTAGCGGACCCATCGCATTTTCAATCAAACAAAGGTTCCCGACTACCACAACACCAGACAATCAGACCAGAACTGTACAGACACGTGTTTCGTCCTTGCTGAGAGCTCATCAGTGTGGAAGCATACAGTCCAACTAGGACTATTAGGACTCTCCCTATGTGTACATCACAAAGATTTCTCTGACTGCCACAGCAGTGAATGATACGACTGGGTGCCTACGCACTGATGAACCTCAAACAGGAGCGGAACAAGTGTCCGTGCAGTTTTGGTCTGATTATTTAGTGTTGTGGTAGTCGAAGAGCTTTTTTTTTTATTGAATTTAACGTGTTTGCCTGCAAAATAATTTTCTACGTGTGGAATATGTAACAAAAATTGGAAATCTAGTGACATATTCTACAGTAGAATATACACGTATAGATTACGCATTTTCGACGGTGTACCTATATTCTACTGACCCAACCCTGCTTGTGATATTACTTTTGATTATGATTATAAAATGCGGTTTTTTCAACTGCCATTCCACGTGAGCTCCCAAACTATGTGGTATTATTATTTGTCTAATACGCTACGTTCTTGACGTCGGTCGTTTGCTTATTGTTGGACGCTCGTTATCACTGTAATTGAATGTTGTGTCTCGCGAAACTCTCCAAAGAATAATGAGTGATTCCTGATCTACAAAAACTTGAACGACCTACGAAGGGTTTTCTCCAACTTTTCCTCGCGCTAAATTTGCGAATGGAAAAATTGCTGTCGCCCTTAGCTCTAATTAACCTCCCCTTAATGGGCCGTCTGATCATCCTACATGTTCCACGAATCAAAAGCGTTGGAAATTTATTTTCCGAGTAAACTTCAATCAAGATTGTTGAAGTAACTACTTGTTATTTCCCGGAAATTTAATATTATACTTTCATATTCAAAAAACACGGGAAAGTGTTGTAGGCGATCAAAAATGAAATGTACATCAACCCACGTAAAATCCTTTCGGCTTCAACGGCAGGATTTTATAAGCATCGCAGCAACAAGGGTACGTGAAAGGCGTCTTATTTAAAATTATGTAAGTGTATTTACATCTCAAACTTTATATAGAAGAGGGAAACATCCATATATTTAGCTGAGACGTTATGGAAGCAGGGTATATTCTCCTCTCCATTTGTGACTGGAAGGATTTCAGTTCGCCCACTGCTTCTCTTCTTAGTTCTTATACACCCCCGTTCAGTCTCCGTGTAATTGAGTTAGGCCTCGAATTAATTACTATTATTATTCAGAAACAAGTGTTAAAGTAGGTTAACAAGACTTTTGGAGTGTTTTTGTCTGCACGCAGAATGTTCCAATTTCGATTTCTAACCTAATTATCATTAAGCCTGGATATTACGAACTGTTCAAGAGTAGATATATTTCCGCAATAACTGCCAAAAAATTAACTTTGAAAACTGTCACTCTGCTGAACACGGTGAGCAGTGACTCGAGGTTTGATATCTGATCTACCTATTTAGCATGTAAATCTTATAGAGCTCATCAAAATACGGAGGAGTAAAGGTGCATCTCCACTGCGATATCTTGCCAAGAGTTCTTCATTTATCCGATAAACTGCGAAACGCGTCCGCCTCAAACTCCAAAAGAAGCGAAAACCCAAACTCCCGAGCGATTGAAATATAGAAGACCCATTGCCGATGATGTTACTGGGACATCGTCTGAATTCGTTTTTAAATCACCTTCATCAGGAAGTTCCCCCGACAACTTTCTTCAGATGGAACTGCAGGGAGTTCAGTACACTTACACAGGTCGCGGTGGAGCATTTTTCGTTTCGAACCATGTTTACGAGAGCATTTTCTTGTTTCTTCTGTTTGATCGTAGAATCTGTTGAGGTTGGTACCTACTAGAGGCTAATTATTGCTTGACACCCTGTGTAATGACAATTCTCAATTTATGAAAACTTGTAAACGGCAGTGCACATCGAGTCCAGTCAAAACAATTGAAAGAATAATACAAAGTTACAATGTGATACCTACGCTATTTATTAATATTTTTGTATTTAATATCAACTGCTTAACAACTGGAATTACGGTATCGAAATTTTGCCCTTTTTCAAAAAGACGTAACTTTGGATTGACACAACCGATTTTGAATTTGTTTTCACAGTTTTTTAGATTCATTTCCAGCAATCCATCCCATTGACGAGATTTTTTTCAATTTCAATTACTTTTTTTACAGGATGGAATGTGAAACACTGCGTCCACAGATCCCCGTTTCTGTAAAAAAAATTTTTTCGAATTCTAATGAATTATTCGAGTTATTCATGAAGCGTGAAGCCTAATATCTTGTCTCGAAGCGGTTTTCGAATTTTCCAGATCAAATGTCCAACAATGACAATATGATTTTTTTTACTTTCTCGACCCACCAAAATCTTTTCACGGGATAAAAAGTTGGAAAATTTGTAGTTTTTCCACAGAGGAAAACTCGAAAACCGTGGATCCGATTTCGAAAATTTTTCCTTTAGAAATTAATTCAATCTTTTCTCAAACTTTTATTTCTCGCATGTCTGCACCTAAAATGGATATTTCGTGGGGCTCATCGCATGTCAAAGTTTGCACTGCAGTTTATTAAAATTCACAGAATGTCCACATTCCATTTTGAAAAACTACCGTCGGGAAACCTAAACCGTGTCGATTTTGAAGATGGATCTACACGTTGGAAATGGTCTTAATCCTCATAGGGGACCTCAAAACGGATATATCCGTCGAGATCTCGAGAACAATTTTTAGCGCGTTCACAATACATACTTCCCCTCCTCGTTGGGTGGTGGGTCGGGAAAGTGAAAAAATCATATCGCCATTGTTGGACTTCTGATCTGGACAATTCAAAAACCGTTTTGAGACTAGACATCAGGCTTCATGAATAATTGATTAGAAATCAAAAAAAAAATCAGAGAAACGGGGATCGGTCAAACTTAGCACAATTTAGCAATGTTTTACATTCCACCCTGTAAAAAAAATAATTGGAATTAAAAACATAATCTCGTATATGGGATGGATTGCCAAAAGATGGATCTAAAAAACTGTGGTAACACATTCAAAATCGGTTGCGTCAATCCAAAGTTACGTCATTTTGAAAAAGGGCAAAATTTTCGATAACGTCATTCCAGTTGTTGAGCAGTTTAGTTACTAATTTCAAACGTGTCTTATATGCCAGGCTATCAATTCCTGTTGAAACTTGAGTTCCTGATCGATGGCAATAATGAAACAAGCGAATATCCCTCATGTGCATGAGGCTTAGTAGCGCATTTCCTTTTTGAAGGATTAGTGAACGCAAGATGTTAAGTAATTAGAGTTACTTACCGTTACTTGGGCTAAATATTTCGGCAGAATCATGAAATTCGGCTTGAAAATCAGAATGATCGTGAAGGGTAAGTTCCAAGTTTTATGAAAATCGTTCCACTAATAAAGATTTCAATATGGCGGCCAAAATGGCGGCGGAATCATAAAACTCAGCTTGAAAATAAGAATGAACATACAAGACAGAGGTATCTTTCAAGTTTCATGAAAATCCTCCCATTTATAAGAGATTTCAATATGGCGGCCAAGATGGTGGCGGAATCATGAAATTGGACTTGAAAATAAAAATGATCATACGAGACAAAGGTGAATTCCAAGTTTCATGAAAATCGTTACACTAATAATAAATTTCAATATGGCAGCCAAGATGGCGGCAGAATCATGAAATTAGGCTTGAAAATAAGAATAATCGTACAAGATAAGGATAAGTTTCAAGTTTCATGACAATCGTACCACTAGTGAGTGATTTAAATATGACAGCCAAGATGGCGGCGGAATTATGAAAGCCAATCTGCCTATTTGGTTCTTGAGGACCTAAGCTATCAATTCGGTAAAGTTCAATTTTCAAGGGCTGCAGCTTCATTTCCCGAAGAGAAATTCAACTTCTTCGAAGTGCACAGGAGATCTCTGTTTTTTGATAGTAATGATGAAGATGTATGGATAACAAAAAAAGGCCCGTTGGTCACCCTTGGGGGCATCAGCTATCAATCGGAGAAAGTTCCAAGGCTCTTGCTTAAATTCTCGAGAATAAGTACAACGTCTTGATTTCTACACGGACGGACAGACAGACAGAGAAACCGGTCACTTAAGCGTCATTCTGTTACTTATAAAAACATGTTTTCCAACTGATTTCGACTTGCCGAACACGAATATCGGGTTTATTTTTGAATTGGAACAATTGTCTTAGAAACCTAATAAGACACAACGAAGCTTTCTAAGATTTCAGAAACAGAGAAATCTTAAGGGAGTCACCTGGTCTGCAAACGATAATTGAAGACACAATGGGGCTCAGTAGGGCTCCAAACAATACTTTGAGATACAAGGGGGCTCAATAGAGCTTGAAACGCTTCAATTTAGCCACAAGAGAGGAGAGGCCTCTAAAAATCGGACGAAGGCCTGGCGGGGCTCACTGGGGCTCCAAATGACACTTGAAGATACAAGGGGGCCCCGTAGAACTTTGACCAACACATTAGAACGAACAGAAGCTAACTAGAGCTTGGAAAACTAACACATTATAAAATGGGGATCAGCAGGGCTACAATTGAAACATAAAGACAGAGGGGTCTTACATAGGGCTCTAAGAAACCTAACAAGGCACAAAGGAAATTTCTAAGATTCCAGAAACTTCGAGAAATCAGAAGGGGGCCACCTGATTTGCAAACAATAATTGCATATTAGGTTTTTCAAAGCCCTATGTGGCCCGCCTGTGTCTTTATGTTTTATTTGTAGCCCTGCTGAGCCCCTTCTTTCATAGTGTTAGTTTTCCAAGCTCTAGTCAGCTCCTGTTAGTCTTTATGTGTTGGTCAAAGTTCTACGGGGCCCCCTTGTGTCCCCAAGTGTCATTTGGAGCCCCAGTAAACCCCGCCAGGCCTTTATCCGATTTTTAGAAGCATCTCCCCTCTTGTGTCTACATTGAAGCGTTTCAAGCCCTACTGGGCCCCCTTGCATCTTCAAGTACCGTCTGGAGCCCTATTGAGCCCCCTTGTGTCTTCAATTATCGTTTGCAGACCCGGTTACCCCCTTTTGACTTCTCGATGTTTCTGGAATCTAAGAAAGCTCCTTTGTGCCATATTAGGTTTTTCAAAGCCCTATGTGGCCCCCCTGTGTCTTTGTTTTATTTGTAGTCCTGCTGAGCTCCTTTTTCCAATGTGTTAGTTTTCCAAGCTCTAGTTAGCTCCTGTTAGTCTTTCTGTGTTGGTCAAAGTTCTATACGGGGCCCCCTCGTGTCTCCAAGTGTCATTTGGAGCCCCAGTGAACCCCGCCAGGCCTTTGTTCGATTTTTAGAGGCCTATTCTCTCTTTTGTCTACATTGAAGCGTTTCAAGCCCTACTGGGCCCCCTTGTATCTTCAGGTATCGTTTGGAGCCTTATCGAGCCCCCTTGTGTCTTCACTTATCGTTGGCAGACCAGGTGCCCCCTTCTGATTTCTCAAAGTTTCTGGAATCTTAGAAAGCTCCTTTGTGCCTTATTAGGCTTCTCAGAGCCCTATGTGGCCCCCCGGTGTGAAGAATTGTCCGCGCGAAGAATTGTCCTAGCACCTTTAATTAATTGTCATGTCGTCGAGTTGTTTCGTCGGTGAGTTGTCCTGTCGGCGAGTTGTCTTGTCGATGAGTTGGGTGTCGGCAAGTTATCCTGTCGATGAGTTGTCGGACTCTCTATCAAGCATCAGCAAGCAACGAATAATCATTTGCGGCCGAGCCGTAGCTTCGGAGTCATACCTCACACCGATGTGGAATTTTTATTAGAATGAAGTTCAAATTCTCCTCTGAATATAACTACCCATATGTATTATTGTAAACTGATAAGAACGGGTACTTGTTCGCATGTCATAACTTTCGAGATCAGGCTGGCTTCTGAAATGAAACATTCGACGGCGATGCCGCGCCACACTAAATTGTTATTATTGTGATTGTTTATTATTGTTTCGTCGAGATTTCTCTTGGTTCGGGAAACAAGGTCATGGGCTACCCATTTTAGTAAAAAAATTTCGCAAAAACCTTTTCGTCTAGGACTAGATGCCGTGATGGACGGACAAACAGACGGAGGGACGGACAAACGGACGGACGGACAAAGCGAGGACAAAAGCGCCTTCCCGTTTGGAGAAGTGCGCTAAGAAACACGAAAAAAAAGCGGCCACAAATAGCCTCCGCCGCTACGTCTGGCGAGGCTTAAAAAAATAAAAGTTCAAAAGTACCTACCGAAGTATCCACATAATAAAATCGCAGTCAATAAAAATACTAAAATAATGATCATTGTTGTCAAATAATTGAACTAAACCATTTCAATAAACGGACACCCTGTACCGAATAGTGCCGCATCGAGTATAGTGGTGCGTCGCGACGTCCGACCCCTATATCCGACGTCGACGACGTCGTCCCATTTTCCTTTTTCCCTCCATTCCGTTTGTTGGTTGTACATCTTGCTTTGATTTATGCCAACAGCCACAGAGTTTCCTGATAGAGCGCGAGCCGGCTCGAAGGACCATTGGCACTGCGCAGGACCTCTAGACCGTTATCTCGTCGTACAGTACAAATTTCTACTTTTCTATCGGATCGTATCTCTATTACGCGATCCTCTGCAATCCAATGTACAAACTATGCTGCCCTATTATGATATCAAAAAGAATATCTTAATCGGCTTCTGCTGCTGAACTGCTGATCCTGTCCCGCCGGTAGTAGAATCCTGCTTGCTAGGAAACGTGTACGTGTGAGCGTGTGTGCGAGAGTGTTGTAGTAACGGATTTCTAACGGATGACTCACTCATGTTGAGGTCAGTCATCCGTGCACCCCAGGAATCTCCTTGCGGGATGCGAGAACGAGCACGAGGAGATTCCTCATCGTGCCGGCGGCGCGCTCTCTCAGTGGCGGCGCATTCAGGGATTTTTCGCGGAAGTAATTTATCGCCTCGCAAGTGCCTTGCCTTAGTAACCGGATTACTTTATTTATGTCAGCTGTTAAGCTGAAAAGTTTTCCATTTATGAAAGCAGGAGTGTTAAATATTGTGTCATGGTTGATTTCTGCGGGGAATACGTGTTTTTGACCTTTCCTTTTGTATTTTGCTTGAACGGATTTTTGCCAAATTCGACTTGCAGCAAGAAAACTCACTAAGGACGTGAGGGCAATCAGTATAGTCCGGTGGAAAAAGACACGAATTGTGAACGTAGGAAAAAGAACTTTTTTTAGTTTTTTCCTTGATCTACACCTAAAATTGAGTCGATTCAGAAGCGGAGGCATTCTTGCAGGATCATTAGTGACCGAGTATGACCCTGTCAAAATTTGGAAGAATTTCTTGAACATTTTTGAAAGTTTGTCCGATGGCTTTCAGTTATGCGTCAATTTCTATGTATTCAAGGATTAGAAATCAAACAAAAATGACCCCGAAAAGATAGTACCGTTATTTTCGAAGATACAAGGTGGAACGTACATTTCGACCTACCTAACATTTTTGAGGTATTTCCAGATTTTTAGAGACGTAAAACGAGACGGTTTTAGTGTGCATTCGCACGTTTTCGTAAACGAGAAATACCGTTTCATTGATGTCAAAGATATAAGACACTTAAATCTTTTTCGAGCGAATAACCGTTCACGACCGGTTACACTTGGTTATAGAATCTGACGTTTGAGCGAGGATTGGTTATAAGCGGTAAAGAAAGTGCCGCCATTTTGATATCATCACCGGTTATACTTTTCATAACCTGGTCATGAGGCTGGTTATTGTTATGGTGGGGGAACAAATTGTAGCGGCAACAGATTTGAATTTGAAACAAGCAGCGGTCCAGAACTTCCAATCGTGAAACGGACCTAACCTAACCTCAAAAACTTGACAACTTGACTTGACGATGAGAAGAATCATCGAAGACGATGGACTCATCAGTATAACTATTTATTGTTCCTTCGGTATTACACCATGAACAAGAAAACAAACAGGATTTCATAGAAATTGTATGTGTGATGTGATCACGATACACGTGTGATCCACAAAATCCGTAATCAGCCGGCACCCGGGTGACTTCGGAAACGAGATGTTCATCGATTCAAGTGACTGGATTGGCTGAATGACCGAATTTTTCACCTTAAAAGCTATCCTAGATTACGAATGGTTTAAGTACACGGTATGCAACAGAGACAAGTACAAGTACGTAACTATTTGAAGCTATCCAGTTCCTTTTTTCCTGCCAAATGCTGATAACCAAAGTTATAACCGTAACGTTTTAGCGAGAAATGTCATGTCAAAAAAATGACAGTATCGGTCAATCTAATGTCAACCGCTAATAACCAACCGGTTACAAAAAGTTACTTGCTCGAAAAAGACTTAAGTTTCTCCAATACAGGGTGAATGTGTAACGTGACTCGATAGCCGAGGGATAATTATTTTCAGATTTCTAGCGCACTATCTATCCCGTATTAACACAGCACCAAAATTTTGCCATAACTTTAAAGTCGGTTTTTTTTAAACCGTTATTGTGATTTGAGAAATTGTCCTTTTGGGTAAAAGGTTGGTTCCTCAAGAATAACAGTGTGTAAGAAATTATCAAAAGAAATCAATAATGGCTATATACCGGGTGTGAGATTGTTGTTGTGTTTATTCCCATATTTTTGAAGCCTTGCATGGAGAGTTCCAGCCACAGCAAAAGATCACGATCCATGGCCAACTGTACCCTGGTCTTTTCTCAACATTCCAGTTTTTGTTTCATTTCATCATGTCCATTTTTAAGGAAGATACAATTTTTTTTTCCACAGAATGCTTTTTCTCATTTTGAGGGTTAGTCACTATTCAAGAGAAGAAATGTGTCCATTGCACTCGTGATTCTCGTCACAAAGTTGCACCGGATGGTACCCGCTCACAAAAATCTATACTTTCCCATTTTTGGTTATATACCGGGTGTGACATTGGTGTTGTGTTTTGTCCTTTATCTCTGGAGCCCCACATGGAGAGTACCATCCACAGTAAAAAATCACGATTCATGGCCAACTGTACCCTGGTCTTTTCGTAACATTCCTGTTCTTGTTTCATTCCATTACGTCAATTCTTAAGAAAGATACAATTTTTTTTCTTTTCATATCATGCTTTTTCTCATTTTGAGGGTTAGTCACTATTCAAGAGGAGAAATGTGTCCATTGCTCTGGTAATTCACGTTACAAAGTTGCACCGGATGGTGCGCGCTTAAAAAAATCTACATCCCCTCAATTTTAGGCTATGTACCGGGTGTGGCATCATTAGTGTCGATCTTTTTGATATCTCAGAATTCCCCATGTGGAAAGTACCGGCAAAGGTATGAAATTGCAATTCAATGCAAACTGTACCTACCTTTATTCTTTTTTGAAATTTTGCTTTGTCCGTTTGTCTGTTCCGTTCGTCCGTCCGTCCATCCGACACAGCATAATTCTGATTCTAATCCTAGACGGAAGGATGCGAAAAATTTCAATTTCAATAGGTAGCTCATGATGGTCTTGCGACCCAAATCAAGAAAAATCTTGTTCTGTAGTGTTCCTTTTGCATGCGGGAAATCATACCTTCACTCACCCACTCTCACTTATACAAACTTTATAAATTCTAATGCCGGTTAATCCGCAGTACAGGGGAGGAACTCTGTGCAATCGCGAACTATATACTTCCTGCTTGCTAAAAAAAGACGCAGAACAGTTTCCGATAAGTGTGTATTTCAAATAAAACTATGGGTATAGTATTGTTGCTCTGTTTATCACTGCGTACTACAATAAATACACGCAAACAATTATTTACTTGGGAATATCGCAGACTACTGCTGGCTTTCTATCGCTCTCGCCCACTTCCAATTCAGTACTGCTCGTAAGACGACGATCGGTGCTTTATATATGCTTCCAACTAGTGTTTTCGAATGTTCCATGGGTCCTCCAGCAAATTCCACAGTGAACCGGCTACGATTTCTAAGCGACTTCCGAATAATCTTACAGCTTTCGCGTGCAATCCCAACGTGCGGTGAAGCCGGCACCTCCGCCAAAATGGACAGATGTGTCTTACTCGCACGTTGAAGTCTCCACGTATTTCAATTGCAAAGCCATAGCGTATATTCTGGAAATGTCCATTGCTCCGCACTTGTACGCTGCGACCTAATGGAAAGAGTCTAGAAAGATCACAATCATGTTCTCCAGAATCGCCGCTCGTAATAGTATGTTTGAAGGAATTATTGTATCATCTCTCACGCTCTCTACGCTTTTTACCAGAACAAATATGAAGGGTTGTGATTGAAAACACATCAACACAGGTAACATGTCATCGCTGTTACACAGTGATTATTGAAATCGGCATTCACAGTTTACCGAGTAGTGATTAACTGATTACCTATACTTACTTGTTTGTTCTGAACTGAAATGCAAACTTGAAACGTCTCCATCATCCGAACATATTGTTACGAGCGGCGATCCCGTGCATTCTGGTAAACACGCGACCTTTTTAGATTCTTCCATCCATTAGATCGCGGTGTAGCTACAAGTGCGGAGCGCTGAACATTTCCACAAGTATACGCGATGGCTTGGCATTGGGAACCTTCAACGCTTGATCAAGACAGATCTGTTTATTTTGGCGGAGGCGCCGGTTCTAGAGCACGGCAGAATTATACGAGTAATGTGCAAGATTATTCGGGAGTCGTCCAGAGACCATATGCCGGGTCACTATGAAAACAGCTGGAGAATGAATGAAACATTCGAGATGAATCACACTTAACCGAAAGACATCGGACAAACTTTCGGTATTTTTCAAGAAATTCTTCCAAATTTTGACAGGGCTGTACTCAGTTACTACTGACCCTGCAAGAATGCCTCCGCTTCCAAATCGACTTACTTTCAGGTGTAGATCAAGGAAAAAATACAAAAAGCTCTTTTTCCCACCGTGCACAATCCGTGTCTTTTTCTGCCGGACTATAGGCAAGCTATCAGTTATTATACAATTCCACAGTTTTCTAGTCCACGAAATTATGAGATAGCCGCAAGGAACTCCGAGAATACCACCTGTACAAAATTTGTAAAATACTTTTGAGAATACTGGGGAATACAAGGAAATACCAGGAATATTCGGGAATACTCGAGAATATACGGTATTATCAGGAAATATCCAGGAATATCTAGGAACACTTCTATCGGAACATTTCGCCAGTGATCGGGAGACGAGCCGTTTCCGCTTGTGTAGGGAAAAATATCTAAAAATATGTTTGTTCGACACAGAAACTGCGATTTTATTATGTGGATTCTTAGGTAGGTACTTTTGAACTTTATTTTTTTTATTATCGCATATTGTGGTCCCAGGGACAGTTTGGTTTGTTTGACCATGGGGTGATATGTATACTCAAAAGAATATATAGGACGTTTCAATAAGTATGTTCCAACTTTCAAAAAATACTACGGCAAGGAGACTTTGGATATAGTTGTCAAAATTTGACAGTTGTGTCCTGTCAAACATGATAAGATTTTAAGTTTAACAGCGCTATGAAATCTTCGCTATTTACCATCAAAGTGCCTGTTCAGTTTGCCAGACTAAACAATCCGGAATATTTTGGAAAATTCCAACACCAACTTGCCACCAAAATCATGCAATCTCACCTCTTTGGACTACTTCCTATGAGGTTATGTGGAATCTCTGGTCTATGCAAATAATCGGCAAGCAATCCCAGAGCTGAAACGCAACAGTCAACGCATTATTGAGGAAATTCCACGTGGTATGTGTGAAAAAGTTATTCGAATTGGGTCTCCAGAATGCACTGTACCAAGAAAAGAAGAGGAGAACATTTGAATGATATGATTCCTTAAGTAATGGTTTTGTTTCACCTGAAAAAAGAGATGAAAATTTAAAATTAATGACATAGGTTTGGGGTCAGTCTGTATAGTACTCCAAAATTGGATAAATCGTTCAGGTACATTATCTTGGTCAAATGCGGCCCTGAAGCCGTCGATGACGACTGCTATAGACGGGATTTACCCCTTTTCTAGGCCACTTTGACCAATGTAATTTGTGATCTCACGCTACCACGAGAGATAGGAGTTTCAGCGATAAAATTTGCTGAAAACTTTCTCGGAAGCGTTGTTGTGAAGAAATCGATAGAATGTGTAATGAGCACTTTATTATCATGATGAATACTTAAGTCCGCCAATTTCGAATCATTAATCGGTCAATGATGTAGGTACTATAGGCTTTTAGAATGGTAATGAAATATCATGCGCTGTTGTAGGCTACCTTCAGGCTCGAAAACAGAAACATCCCCTTTTGTAAGAAAAAAATCAATTCCCTTTGCGGCAAAATCCCAAAAAATGAGACCAACAACATCACACGCCGCTCCAATTTATTTCTTTTAGTAATTTGCTTATGGCCCGCCACTATATGCGAGACGGCGACCATACAGATATCTATGTTGGTGTGCGGGTTTTTCCGGGGGAAAAAGCGTCGAAAGGCCGGTAAAGTAAATTAAAGGCGGCGAACGGCACAAAAACCGGAGCGCGCGCTCCGAAACCAGCAAGCACATCCGTCTAGCCGGAAATCACGGCCTGTCTGATCAGCAGAAAGGATAAACCGGCGGAGGAAAAGCAGGACGAAAAGGCGAGGAGGGAAAGGAGAGAGGACAGACACCACACGAACTCCCTTGCTGTCGCAGGATAAAAGCGAACTTTGCGGAAATTATGCTTTATGCTTTCCCTCCGTGTCGTCACCTGGGACTTTCCACAACACCCACACAGACACACACACACACACACACACTTGCAAGATTTTCAAGACCAACACCTGTGGATTCTCGTCTACCTTTATGAGCAGGTCTTCAATTTCCTTGTTGACAAATAATAGATGGGGCGCCGGCTAGCGGTTTTGTCGTTTTTCTAGCGAACGTAAGCTTTGACACAGAAAAAGAAATTCGGAGAATTTCCCATTCTCCTACCTGAGAATAGGTTGGATTCTTGGAAATGGCAAGTAGCGAATATGTTTTCTTGTGAATAGGCTTTCAGTGCGATTTCTCCGATAACTTAGGCCAATAACAATTTTTTGTTTGTTAGTGGTGCTCTTGAAGGATAGAGTCACCTTGTCTTGTGAGACAGATTTACCTTGAGTTCCACCAAAGCTGGGTTAGTTTAAAATTTCGTTTGATCAATTCTTGTCGGTTAACGACAGAATTCGAGGTTCCACTATATCCATTTTAGGTGCAGACATGCTGAGAATTAATTTTTGGAGGAGAAATTTTCGAAATTAGACCCAAGGTTTTCGAGTTTTCCTCTCTGAAAAAACTGCAAATTTTCCAACTTTTTATCACGTGAACAGATTTTCACCATTTTTTTTTTAAACGAGAGGTAACTGGTTCCAAACATTTTCCAACTATTTTTGTTTCCAATTTCCCCAGAATTCTCAACTTGAAAATGTAAAACCGGCCTGGGTTATCGAGACCGGACTTGAATTATGGAGCTCAAATGATGCCCTTATCAAGGAAAATATCTCAGTTCATCAATCTTCTTCTTAGATCCTAACTTCCCACCCGAAGGGACGTCTCATACAAAAATTTCCATCCGTTCCTTTGCGGATGGGGAATTTTGCGATTCGTCGGGGAAGTTTTGGGGTGACACAACCGATTTTTTATTTTGTGAGGGAAGATTTCAGTATAGGTATTGTGGTAGTTATAGGTAACGGTAACAACTGCATTCTGGGACCTTTTGTATCGTCATGAATTTATTCAATTATCGTATAGGTAGTTATTCTTTCTCATTTATTTTCAATGCATCTACTTCTGATAACATTCTTATACCATAAAGCCGAAGATTTAGCAGTCCTCTTGCGATTCGGATCAGTAAAATCCACGTGATACAGCCCAAACCTTTCTCTAAAAAAGAACTCAGCGTAAAATGATTATATTACAGGAAACATTCAACACTCACCTGTACCCTTCCATCCATTCGAAGTTATCCAGCAAACTCCACGCCGCGAACCTTTCAACCCTAACGCCATCCTTCTTCACGGCATCGAGAATATTATTCAAATACGCCTATAAAAACCACAAAAACTTAACCGATAAAAAACTTGTGTGCAAGCCACCGCCGCCACCACACATCATAACCGTATACCTTCAAATACTCGATGCGGTCCGAATCCTCAATCTGACCTCCATCGGAGAACCCACATTCGGTAATGTACACCAGGGGGTTGCCGTATTTGTTCTTCACCCAGTTCAGGATTTTTCGCGGCATCCACGGCACGACCCTGAGCCACTAGGAGCCGGACCTGGCCCAACTGTCGTCCTGCGAAATTTCCACGCCCATGTCTTTTTCGATTGAAGGTTCAGGGCGGGACGATTCCGGTACTGTCTTCTCGATTGCCTTGACCATGAAGGCGGTGTACATGTTGAAGCCGAGAAAATCACAGGCGTCCTTGACGGCAGCCGATTCGTCCTTGGTGAAGTGCGGCAGACGTGACCTTGAAAATCCCTCGGCCTTGCTTAGTGCGTCTACTCTTTGCCTGACGACTTCTGGAAAATCGCCCTCGGGGCTGTATATCGGATTGAAGAATATTCCGACCTGCAGGCAATATAACCATCATCATCATAGCCTGTTCATGCATACTTCTTATCTTTACAGCAATGAATCCATTCCCCTATCAAGTAACGATCACCATAACGACAATGAGGGAATCAAGTGGTGGCTAAGAGACGTAAATAAATTCCGCCAAAATGAACTCAACTTGAAATGATTCTCCCCTGAGAATAGTTTCCTCTGGAAAAATTCCGGCGAAATAAACTTTCCTCAGGAATAATTTCCCAGAGAAAGAAATTATCAGATGATGAATCTTTAGCAATCATCTTTCTGATGGTTTAATGCGACAGCCTTCATATGTAAACAGGACGTCCCCCTACTTACGTATCCGTCCCCCATGGTCCCTACGTTTTTATTTCAGAAGGCCCTCATATTTTATTAGAAGAAACATCACCTTTAGTGATGAAGTTCCTGACCTCAGACCTCAGTTTTCTGATAGGGACTATACTGAACCCATTTTTGGGGTTCCGCCCTGACCGGTCCCACACTGGGGGTTTGCTCTCTGCCTACCGATAGCCTTTATTCCCGGACAAACCCCATACTTGGGATTCTGTCTACTGAATTCTAGTCTAGTAGATGGCTGCCTTTCTGATGGGCCACACGGTTGAACTAAACCATCTCCACACTTGACACTCTTTCTCGCACAGCCACAGTGCCGAAGGCTTCGCCTTCATCTTGTGATGCTCCCATACTTTTTTGCGGGAGGAGAAGAACTGCCTCACATCACTCCTGGTACTGCTATCGCATTGTTCCAGGAGGTGACTGCTGGTCATCATTTCTAGTCGTCAACTTTCCTATCCCTTTTTTTTCGACCTTGACTCTTCGCTCCATTGTGGCATGGAGGAAATCAGTAATTGCGGTCCACAGACCTTCACTTATCAATATTTAGTCCACCATGTTGTCTACTGTCGGATGTTATCTTGTCTTTTGGGTTAGGATGCTTCGAACGTCTTATGTGGCCCCACAATGAAAGACAGCCGTGCTTTTCGTATTCAACTTTCAGTTCCACATTGTCTAGTCTACCCCTAGAGCCTAGGGGGGGAAGGGCGGTATTTCCATCTTCATCAGATAACTTTGCCTGAAAGTTGAATACCATAGCTACAATTGTTAGAATAATTCTTTCCATGGTGTTTGCTTTCCAGTTTAGAAATACCCGGAAGTTACCAGGCGTAAAAATACAGTGATAATAAGAACCGCTAGATCGGCGGCGGAGCCCACTATCCTCATTCCTTCGGTAGGTATTTCATCCCTTAGGATTTCATCATGTCGTATCCACAGGCTACAGGCACTATATTCCATAACAGTGGTCCAAGGACTGAGCCCTGCGGAGCTCCCCCGTTCACTTTATACGTCTTCCCATCAATCGTAGTTATCTTTCTTGAAGAGATATATTCTTGGACTATCTTTATAATTCTTATGTCGACTTCCCTTTTAGGACGTTTTTCCAATATCAGGGTATAACTCTCTGAGTTACACGAGTTTTCAATGTATAATGTGACCATTAGGCAGGAATGTCGGTCCCTATAGTTTGGTTATATAGTTTCACTGACACACTTGATCACGTCTTGAATTGCATCCGTTATCATGCAAGTCCTAAAGTCTTTTCTAACCTCGTTCTTCAATCGTAATTTTATAATAGGTTTTTCATAAGTTTCACTCTCAATTCTAGCCGTCCCACTGGTCTCTTTGGTTTGTCAATCAATATAAATTAAGCTGGTACTCCACTTTTAAGGGAATTCTGCCTTTATCGACACATCATTCATCCTTTCGAGCAGCATTTGTGCGTTTCCTTTAGCCATTGTTATTATAATTTCCTGATTGATGCCCCCAGGTCCAGGGGCTTTTTTGTTCTTCGCTTGCTCAGAACGAATTTGAGTTCGTTTTCCATGAAAAGCTCGATTTCGTCCAAGATAACCGGCTGTTGATAACTTCAATAATCTCGAGTTACTTTTCTTCTGGACTTTTTTTTCGAATGGTTCTAGTCATTTCACTTCTTTCCCTCAGTAACTCCTTCCTGAACGCTGTTATCTGTGCCGCCCACCAGTATACTGAAAGTTTGCTATTCTTGGCTTGTTGCTAAGCAAGGTGTCTTCACACACTGTCTTTGGTTTTTGGAGAATCCCGATACTCGCCAATTCCTTCCTCAACTTTTTGAAATCGCCGCTCATTACAACATAACCTAGGTTCTCACCTCCAGAAAAATTATACAGGGTGTCCACTGTTCAAGTGCTCTAACTGTAGGGTTGTATTCTTTGGCCAAATACAAGAAAATTTCTCCAATAATTTTTTTTTCGGGCTTCAGTTTCCAAGTTACAGGGTGTCAAACAATTAGAAAATAAAGACTTTTTTTGCTATAACCTGGTAACTACTATTTTCACAAAAACCAAACTTGGTACTATTGATAGACTATTAATCAGCTTTCATTTAGGGTTCACCATTATTACTTTGTTGAAAAACCAATGGCGTAGATGTTAGGGTTACCTACCAATTAACCCTGGTTATCTGCACGCCACTGAAATAAAATCAATCTTTGATAACGTTTTCTGATACCCAGACAATTCTAAGCAAAAACGCTACTCTTTGTCCGAAGCTCTAAAGTCAACCATTTTCGAGAAAAACGGCATTTTATGCTGAAAAACATGAAAGTCGATTATAACAATAAATAAGTATTAAAATAACTGAAAAGAAGACTTACTTGAAATTATTGCTCTTGTTCAGTATTACTCACACTACTTACAAGATAATTTATTGCAAAATAAGTCAACAATTTTTTTTTTTGACACCCTGTAGCTTGGAAACTGGAGCCCGAAAAAGAAAATTTCATGGGAAAAATTTGCTTGCATTAGGCCAAAGAGTGCAACCCTATAGTTAGAGCACTTAAACCGTGGATAGCCTGTATACTGGAGACCTCGCTACCTGTCTTCTGACAGCCCCCACAGGTCTCTGTTCCGTACGGGCTCAAATATGGGACGCTCGACCCGGAAAACAGGTCTTTTGTGAAGTCCTCTCACTTGGTCTTCAGCCTTCGCCCCCAGAAAGCCCTCTTATTATTATATTACTGAGGGGTCCGTTTACTGAATAATTCTGAGCCTCCCTTGCCTGTGAGTCCTGTGACTGCGTCAATTGAGCCAGTCCCCATTATTAGTCGACAGGGAGCTGGTGCCTCAAAACTTACGTCATAAGGTACATTATTTTAACCCTGTAGGTCTAATGTGCGTTGATAAGTTTGTTAAAATTTTCTTTGTCTTACATGTCAGACCGGGGGCTTTAGGCTGGTATAGGCTTGTCAATTTTCGAAAAATGTCAAAAATTCATGTCATAAGGTACATGAATGAAATCAACGGGATTTTGTGTGAGAACATCTCCTTAATCAAAAATCGGGTCATAGAGAAATTTTTGGGGGCTCTCGGTCCGTAAGACAAGTTTGAAATTTTCAAAAAAGACCAAAATTCACCTCTTCCTGGAGACTTCTCCTCTGGCATAATTTCAGGAATGAAAAACGATTCTCACGTGATTTTTTACGCAGGTTTCGAATCTGTCCACAAAAATTTTTAATGGTAGGTACATCGCTTACAGGGTGCAACATCGGAAATTTTCTCTCAAATCGTACACCCTGTATTTTAACATAGAAATCGATTCCGTTTTTCATCCTGATTACAAATATATATCACACTTGGTGGGTTAGTCAACAAAACGCCTCTGAGAAAATTGATAAATTTTGGTCCTTTTTTGAAAATTTCAAACTTGTCTTATAGCTGTATTACACTACACAATTTCTCGTACAATTTCTTGTACAATCTGCCAAAATAGTGTCAAAAAAACAATGAACTTGATTGTTTAACTGACAGATTGTACAAAAAGTTGTACATGAGATTGTGTAATGTAATACAGCTATTATGGACCAAAAGCCCCCTAAACATTTTGCCTTACGACCAGATTTTCGATCAAGGGGATGTTCCCACACAAAGTCCAGTTGATTTCATTCATGTACCTTATGACGTGAATTTTTAGCCATTTTTTCAAAAATTGACAGGCTCATACCAGCCTGAAGCCCCTGGTCTGACATGTAAGACAAAGCAATTTTTAACAACCTTATCAACGCACATTAGACCTACAGGGTTAAAATCATGTACCTTATGACGTAAGTTTAAGGGCACCAGCTCCCTGTCCATAGGCTTTCGTCTCCTTCTCTTGTTCAGGGCCCAAATTTGAGTCGGAAAAGTTCGAATGGTCGCAATTCGTTCCTTCTCCAAAAATTAATTACTGTAAAAAATTTCCTAGAAAAAGTTTTTCAAGTAGTTTTATTGGAGTTCTTTCCCATAGGAAATTATTGCCGGGACATTTAGTTCAGGGAAACGAGAGATCGGTTTTTTTTGCCTTGCATCAACTAAGTACTAGGTTGTTAGCAGGTTTTTCAATGGGGGCTTTTCAATAACGATAACAGTGATGACGATAACAACGAAGACATTTTTGGAACAAATCAGTGCGGTTTTGTTTCGATGGCTATATCGTTTGATCCCTTTTCCCGGGGCATCACGGGCATGCGAGCTTTCTCCAAGGCGTCCCATCAGCTCTATTCTGCAGGGATTCCAAGCCCAACTTTTCATTTTGCATGTGACACCCTGTACAGATCTAGTTCAAGCGAACCGTGTGATAATACCAAGATTTTATGACTTTGTTGACGTTGCTATTGCTAGTTTCGTGGGTAATTTAAAAATGCTCATTCAAATTAGTCAATTGCCAACAGCACGGCAAAAAAGCACCGCGTCGTAAAAGCTCTCGTTCATCCGCCCTTTTTTATTCCAAGCAAAGTAGGACCCTGAGCTTTACTCTTATGTCATCTACAGGGTGTTCCAGTGATGGTGTTCTTCCTGGTTCTGATTTACTATTCCATTATGGGCAGGTGGTACCAAAGCCCAATGATACTGTTGCGAAACTCGCCGGAGACCACGACGCGCAAATAAGATACACACCTGCACAATCGGCGGAGGGGCCGTGCATCAAGAGCTTGCCAGAACATTTACAAAGCTCAGTCTCCATGAGCGGTACATCGCAGTCTTTTTTTTTGTGATATATCGCGATTTTAAACTGAAACCGTGTCAAATTTTGTTTAATTCATAGTTATCGTGTGAATCTAGCGATATGTCGCGGAAAAATGCGATCATGCCGCTCATGTGGCCCAAGCCTCAGACTATGTCAGAGCTCTCGCGGATAGACTAGCAATCAATGCTGTCATACGCTTTCTGTTACGTTAATTTCAGGATACCTTTACGTTATTTGATTGTAAAAAGACTTGACGCGTAGGCTTACTTACAACAAATTCCAGCGCCCTCTCAGCAGCTTCTTCGTCTTCCCCATTCAACGGCTCGTACCACCTCCCATCCACCACCAACCCGACTTTCCCTTCCTCCCTTTCGAACTTGGAGTGGTACAGCTTGTGGACCCTGGCGTGGGCCAAAATCGCATGCTTGATGTACAGATAATTGACGATCCCCGGATGGTCCAGAAACGGCGGCATGTTCCGGTCGCCGTAGCCTTGTTCGCTGGTGCTGATGCTGATCCACAGCTTCACCTGGTCGCCGAAATTTTCAAACACCACCCTGGCGTAGTCCTCGAAATAGTCGACGATCAACGGGTTGGCCCAGCCGCCTATTTCTTGCATCCGCTGCGGCAAATCCCAGTGGTACAAGGTGACCATAGGCTCTACTCCTTTCGAATGGAGTTCCGCGATTAGGTTTTTGTAGTAAGTTATGCCGGATGGGTTGACCTTGTTGGAGTAACCGCCAGGCAGGATTCTGCTCCAGGACATTGAGAAGCGGTAGAAATCAACGCAGAGGTCCTTCAACAGGGAGACGTCTTCTTTGTATTTGTGGAATGAGTCGCACGCGGTGTTGCCATTTGGCATGTCGGGGTTTTTGGTAAAGTGATGGTCCCAGATGCTGGGGCCTTTTCCTGCGAATTTTATAGTTTGCAGATTTTTGTGTTTCTCAACATACAGGGTTTTCCAATTTTTGAAAAAAAAAAACATGCGAAATATAACCGTTTCGCCTTTTTAAAAGCTGCATCAACTTGGCGCTAGGTTATAATCGCTGACAGCATTATTCCGGCTATGCCGGCCGCATATTTTCTACTTCTGGTAAGCTGACATTTGACATTTTGCACTATCACAAGCTACATGTCATATTTCATATAGGTTTTCCGTATTCATCACGTTCATAAGGCTCTGCAAATCTGGAAAATCTATCAATATCCCAATTTTGTGGAAAAAATCGGAAGCTTTTCAACCGGTCTAAGCAGGTCATAAAACCAATCCCTGAAAATCTTCAACATCAATTTCATCTACAGGCTGATCTAAAAAGTAAAAACAAAAACTTCTTGGTTTCGCAGATATAACTATTTTTCTTTACAGTTTTTTTTTTAATTTTAAAGCTAATATTAATGCTAACTGCTCAGGTAAAAGGGCTCAACAATCAGAATTCATCAGAAAAAGAACCAGAACAAGAAATGAATGAAAACCAATTTGTTTTTGAACAAGCCATTCATTCTGAATATATCAAAATATTTCTTGCTTTTATGAGTCAAGGAAGGAGAGTGAAGAAGCCTAATTACGATTGCGCGTTTTTGAAAGAGCATCAGCTCCTTGATCACCTGGAAATGTTCGTAACCAACATTACAAAAATCATAACAATAGGTGGCAGACAAACCAGGTAAGATTGATCATTGTTTTTATTTCATTTTCGTAGTGTTGGTTACGAACATATTCAAGTGATCAAGGGTTGATTGTTCTCCAAAAACATACAGTTGCAATGGCGTGCTCCACGGATTTTGGGGAAGAATGAATTCAAATACTAGAGCCTTCGTAGAGCTCATATGTTTTTTATTTGATTTTTTTGCGTTCATTTAGGGCCCAAAAAAAATAAAGAAAATTTCGCGTGACGTCAGACGTACTGGTACTAGAGTGCGTAACAGATGACGTCAGGTGACAAGGTAGAATTTGTTGCTAGGCATCGCACGGACTCGTGAACACGGTGAATTCCGAACATTTCAGCGTGTCAGCTTGTCAACCTGACAAACAGCTGATCCCGAGAAAATGAAAATCAAATTTGCGAAAATTAGAGGACTTTTGTGTCAATTTTGAAGTGTTTTGTGCTGAAATGTGGGTGCATTTTCTGATCACAATCACGTTAAAATAACTTGAAAGGCATTCGAATATTTCCAATACCTCCCTATCACGTACTATCAGGAGGTGGAGTTAGAAAGACTGAAATGTTTGCATAAATCAAAAAGAAGTTCATTTCACCCAGGAGTTTACCGCTAATGGCCGTTTTGCAGCGGCCTGGCCGACTTCACTGTTCTGAAAATAAGTGAGTAATGTATTGAAAGGTATACCTACTTATTTATTTACACTGGATAAAGTTCCCTCAGGCCAATATCAACGTGATTTGATCCAAGAAAACTGATTTATCAAGACTCAAACCTGCTGAGATGCCCACAGAAAAACTTAACAATGCCAACAGAAGCTCTCATTGGTCTGCGGCGCTAACCTAGCCTGAGTGGTCCGTTATGGTTGTACGCCCTTAAAGCCATTCGAAGGACGTTTTTCTAAAAATAATCTCGCTAGTGCAGTCGTTTCTGATTCAAACAATAAATGTCATGTGATTTGAAGTTTTGAATTGCACGTCAAAATTGACAAAACGTGATTCAAACTTGAGGACGCTGAAATGTCGGCAAAGTAGGTCACGATTCGTTTGCGCGCGAGGCTGACCGAGTGACGTCATGAATTTATGAGAATTTTTTGTTCTATAAAATTCAAGGAGAAATCAACGTGCGTATTACATGAAATGGTTCATTAGATCAGAAACAATCGGAGTACTCAATAAAAATCACTACATTTTTTCAATATAATACCCCATTGACCTCCTCCAACCTTCGTTCTTGACTCATACAAACAAAAAAGATCTTGACGTATTCAGAATCAATGATTTGCTCTAAAGGAAGTTGGTTTTTATTATTTCGTCTCTCAAATTGGATTTCGTGGGTTTCAGATCTGAGTCACTTCAAATGAAATCCTTGATTCTGAATGTTGTCTTATTGAGTCAGTTTTGACCTCTGACCTTTACCTAAAGATTTAGCTTCAACAAAACTTTCAATTTTCAAAATCAGTGGAGGAAAAGTTATCACGCAAAACCAAAAAGTTGATTTTTTTGATCACCCCGTAAATAAAGATTGGCGGAAGTTTTAAAAATGGCTTGGAGATATTGGTTTAATGACCTCTCTGACCTCGGGTTCCACCAAAATTTCAAGAGCAGATTAAATCCATCACGCTGATAGTTGCTATGCACCAGCCAATAGGATGGCCAGTTGCTTATTAGTTACTATCAGAGTGATAAAGTTATCGCGTTGATAAAAGTTTGGTGGAACCCGAGGAGAGTCAAGTAAAGAAAATCCAGAATATTTTCACAGAATAGAAATCACGTCAAACTTCTCAGATTTTGCAGAGCCTTACGCGACGCCGCCCTGTGTAATAAATACGGAAAATCTGTATGGAAATGGAGCGTGTGATAATGCAAAAAGTCAGCTATTTACAGAAACAAACTTCAAATCAGTCCTCTTCCTTGAAAAGCTATACCACTTCAAACTCCAGTGAAATTTTAAGGTCTTACTACCCTTCGCTTGTCCAGCAGTTAAAAAAAAAGGTTTAAGAACATTCTGAAGAATATACTCGTAGGTAATAAAGCAAAAATCCACAGCAAAGAAAAATGCATGCTTCAAACTAACAACTATTTTAATGTAGGCAACCAAGAAGACTCGAAAGTAGACAATTATTGTTGGAAACGAGATTGGCAATTACACTGATAAACTCAAAGCGGCAAAGCCTATGCCTATAGGTTTAGCCTAAGAATAAACAATGATTTCTGATTAAACATTAATAAAATAAGTCGGTACATAAATAAGACCATACATGAATCTGCAGTGATTACTTGCAATACTCACCATCGGCGTCATGACCACCTTCGATTTGATAAGCGGACGAAGCAATTCCAAATTTGAAATTGTCCGGAAATCTTTTTTCCCTTTAAAATTCGGTACAATAACATTATTAATATGAGCATTAAATTCTTGGAAAGGAGAAAAACTCACGTCATCTTCGGTTAAATACCACAATAACAATGCCGAGTTGATAAGTTGGACGACCTTGCATAGAATATAAATGCAATAAAGATTATAAGGTACCTAGTGGGGAAAAAACAGCTGCGTTAGATAATTTTCGCGCCGTTTTTAAATAAATAATATAAGGTATGTCGTTACATTATGCAGGTACTTTCCTATTGTTAACTAATGACATAAAATTAATTGAAAAGAATATATTGAGATAAAGGGTGATAATGTTACGCTTACCGATAGTACTTAATTAGATACCTATACTTAGGTAGATACCTAGGTAGGTACCATCATGTACACATAATGTACTTATATATTTTTTTTGTAACTAATCAGAAACGAATAAACCAGATTGTAAATCAAATATATGAGCCGTAAAGTGATATATGATTTATTAAGGCTTTATACGCAGGATAGCAATATTTCTCTCTCAAAAATAATGAGGGTGAAGAGATATAGAAATTTTAATGGCATTCCATCAAATGTTTGTCCACCTTGTTTCCATTTGGATTACCCCACATTTTTCTAGGAGCCCAATAGCCCTAAAACACTAAAAAAGTTTCTGAAGGATTACTGGGTCATTTTTTGACAAACAAAAAAATTATCAACTGTTTCATAATTTAGAGAAACAAAGAAAATTGAGTAGGTACAGAGCCGTTATTTGTAAAAAGTTGTCAACAAAAAAAAATATTTTTTCACATTTTTGAAAAAACGGTCTGTACTCAATTTTGTAATACACTGAGTACACCGTATAAAAAAAATGAGTTTTTATCTCCATTTTTGAGGGAGAAATCCTTTAGATAGTTTTTACCTACTGAGAATAAAGCCTTAAGTGATAGACAACAATAATTAGTGCAGAGAAAAATAAAAAGATCGTTAATGCAGTTGAGACAGGTTGTCCCGAAAATAGGTTACCAAAAAAAAAACTTCTTTTGATTGGTTTTTCATGAATACAGCTTGATTTGCATGTGCGAATTACTCGCAAAAAAATTGAATTTGAATAATTTGAAAATGGAAAGTAAGCTTAATTAATAAACGGGTTGAGGTATTCGACTGTAATTTGCCAGAAGTTTTTTTTGACCGATCATCACATACAACGCCTTTGGTTATTAGAGCTATAAGGATAATAATCAATCACTTATCTCTCAAAGGCAACCAAATAAATTAGATACAATCAACCAAATCTGATGGGTGTCACTTCGGACTTCTTTTTTGCAATAATCATCAAAATCGCACTCGTGCTTGAAATTTTCAGAGATAATTATGGCCAAGCGTTTCGCTCGGGCTGGTTATCCCTGAATAAATGCCGTCTTTCTACGGAGCCGGACATTTATCATTACAACAGGCACTCGCGATCGCTTGGCCAAAATTCACCCTTTCCGTTATTCGACAAGTCGAAGGTGTCATGCGCAAATACCAAGTTTGGTTGTTTTGCTGACGTGAGGTTGGCACTGGAACCCCTGGCTTGGCCCTGGCAGCCATGTCAATTTTCAGACGGACAGGCGCGTGCTGGGACCCTTAAGAGGGCTTGAGCAACACTTTTTGAAGTGCGAGCGAAGCGAGCAAATTGGCGCCGCAGGCGAATTTTGTTCGGAATGATGATGATAATAATAATAATGCTAATGATAATACCGAGAGCTGATTTCAAATAGGTACTAGTTTCTCCTATTTTCTATCTCTCATTTTGTTTCAATTTAACATTTGGCAAATCAACACTACTGAGGCACGTCCCAAAAAACAAAAACAAAAAAAAAAAAAAACCACTGCATCAATTGGATAATTTTCATTTCTCACCATTGCTGATTATTGTTATCCTGTTCGGAATTTGAGTCGGTCAAAACTGTTTGTTTATCTCTGTTTCTCTGTCTGTCTGTTTATCAAAAACATCACAAATCATGAGCAGAGTGTCCAAAACTGAAAGAGTGAATTTTAATAAATGACATAAGGGAAGTGGTGCCCACACTCTGAAGTATTCCACCTTCTACCAAATTCTACCCGACTTTTTACTTTTAACTTCATGTTCAACTTTTCTGTTTGAATTTCACCAATGTTTCCATTTTATCCTATCTGTTTTTCGAATTTTCAATAATAAATGATCGATCGCACTCGATCACACATGGTACCGTGGATCTCTCACACGGCATATCAATCACACTATACCCGCTCTACACGCTCTTATTTTGGTAGTTATTAGTATTCCAGGTCACGACGGCGATCTGATTACTGGTTACAAAACGTCTTAGGAGGATCTAAAAAATCTGGAAATAAATTAGTTACCTACTCAATAGTCAATTTTATGCTTCAAAAAAATTCATCCAATTTTTGAAAAATTCTGAAATATATTTTAAAAAAACTACAAGAAAGGCCCCTTCAGACCCTACGGCTGAAGGCCTACCGGGAAATGCCCGGCTGCCCGGCGGGCCAGCACGCGCCTGCAGACGGGCAACATCAATTCGGCTATTTTGCTGTTCTTCCCACCGAGTACCTATCGCACGTTTCAAATCAGTTCTTATGTGTTAGTGAAAGTGTGATAGAGTGATAAACTGATAGGTAATCAGAACGAATAAATTAGTGATTAATTATAGCTAGTAGATCGTGAGTGGATTCCGCTATGGTCGTTGATAATCGTCCTCACTCGCACTCGCGGTCGACAATTTTGAAAATCTAGGGTCCCTAGCTAACTAACGATCCCAGCCTCAGTCTTGCTGATGTTCATCGACGACCTTTGGCAGGTTCTGTGCTTTCGTCCTGTTGGATCGTTTGACCCATCGTTCAATCCTCCATAACTTGATAAATGAATTTGAAAAAAAAGTGGCTTAGTAAAAGATTCCTTTTACAGTAGTACTGTCGGGATGCGATACTTTTGAGACACTCTGTACATATACAGAGTGACTCAAAAGTATCGGACCACCTTGAAGGTGCGTAATATGGAGGTGTAGTAGAATGCCAGAAAGTTGTTGGAAAATTCTTTGTCTTTCAGTTTTGAAGTTATGGAAAAACAAAAGTTGGTCCTTCGATCGCTTTTATTTTCGTTGTTCCAGAAGATTTTAGTGAGCTGTTTATGGAAAAACAATAAGTATTAAAAATCAACCTCTGAATCTGTGATGAATTTCTGTTTTGTATAAAGAGTGAGTCATGAATCCTGGAAATAATTTTTTCCTGAAAGTGTCTGCAAAGAATCGCAGTGGTCCCATAATCTATGTAGAGCACAATAAGACACTATTCATTTCGGTTTTTTAGAAGAACTAAAATTTTGTAGTTTATGACTCACCCTGTATAGAAAACAGAAATTCAATACAAATGCAGAGGTTGATTTATTGTACCCATCATTTTTCCAAAACAGTCAACTAAAATCTTTAGAAACAACGACAATAGAAGCAATCGAAGGACCATTTTTTGTCCTTCCATAACTTCAAAAATGAAAGACAGAATTTCTTAAAACAACTTTCCAGCACTCTACTACACCTGTATATGACGCACATTCAAGATGGCCCGACACTTTTAAATCATCCTGTATGTATGTAGACTTTGATAATATGACAATAATTTTGGATTTCTTCGATTACAGGGTCCAGGGTGAACCAAAATAGACTGCTAGAGTTCCGAGTAAGTGCCGAGGCCGGTCAGTCGGGTCAAGAGTTTAGGGTGAGAACGGCCACGCTGTGGCTGAAGGCCGACATCAGGCATCGCAGGCCGCTCCACCAGTGCAGGGCCACAGAAATCTACGTCTTCAAAATCATATCGAGGTTGCCAGAGTCGGTGACGTTAAGTTCACAGGTAAAGTTCTTTAATACACTCCTGCTGAATGAAACCAACATTGCTTGTGTGTTTCTTGTTGAATAACGACGATCATAACTCACCGAGTCCAGCGCCTTTTTGTGGATCGTAGATAAAACCCAGTAGTCTACGTGTAATGGCTGTTACTCTTTCGTGTGCTTTTACGACACTCGCCAAGGCTCGTGTCGGCACTTACATCCTCGTGAGTAATAACATACAATACACGCTCATTCAAAAGTACACTACCTACGCCTTTAAGTTACTCACTTCTTTAGGTGGCGAATGGAAGCACCGCTCGCCACTCGTGTCATGTTAATATTACCCGAAAACCTCGCAATATGGAGCATTACAATGAGATGCTCCCACATTAGGCCAGTCAAATTAGAACAAATTTTTCCGTTTGAGGGAAAAAACTGTTGGAGTTTTGGAAATTTGACAGTTATGTCCGGTAAGGTGTACTGTTAAACATACCAAAAGTCCCCAACTCTACCTATTGAGCTCGAGCCGCCATCTTGGAAAAATGGTCCTTCGATCCAATTTTCTGCTCATATTCCGCTAATCATCAGAGATATTCAATCAAGTTTCATAAAAAATCAAGGCTATAAAATTGCCCACAAAAATTGTTTCATACCGATTTTTTTCTCGTATATGTTGATATCAATAAAATTAACTTAACAAAAAAAAAATCAAAAATTTAGCGATTTTTTGCCTATGGCTGAAGATATTGTCTTCAAAATTTGTAAAGATGTTGACAGTCTACATCAAAGCTAAACGTGACAGTTGAGATAGAAAAAAAAATTGCGAAAATATTTTTTAATTTTTTTTTTCAAATTAAGCAAAATATAGATTTTCGAGTTTGACATTTCCAACAGGGCGGAGTGAAGGTTTCAATCGAACATGAATCAGTTTTGATATTTACATATTGTAAGACAAGATTTCATCAGTATTGTGCCTTCACGAGCTTCTGGGATGCTCGATATGAATTAAACTAAAAGAATAATAGCTAAGTCCAAAGAGTGTTGTCGATTGGTTATGAAGGAAACATTTCGGAACTAAAGACATCAGCAAAGGATATACAAGAGGTCCAAAGGTTATTCAACTGTATATGAGCCCCATATTGATGTGCCTTATCCAAAATAGTACAAAAGAATCAATCAAAATGTTAAAATCCACCCTGTATAACAAAAAGTAACGATACAAAATGGAAGTAGTAAAGCATACATGGTGTCAAAAATACAGCCTTCACATTGCTGAAAAAAAGAACAAAATTGATCGATTTATTTGAAAGTTATTAGTCCTCAAACTTGACTTTACAAATTTCAGCAAGTGAAATAGGGAAAAGTAGAGAGAAGTAACTGTCGGAGTTTCAGAAATTTGACAGGGATGTTCGCTAAGGTATAATAATAAACATACTAAAAGTCCCCGCCACTACCTGTTGTGCACGAGCCGCCATCTTGGAAAAATGATAATAAATTTGATCGAAGGACCATTATTTCAAGATGGCGGCTCAAGCGCAACAGGTACTGGCGGGGACTTTCAGTATGTTTATTAGTATACTTTAGCGAACATTCCTGCCAAATTTCTGAAACTCCGACAGTTACTTCTCTCTACTTTTCCCTATTTCACTGGCTTAAATTTGTAAAGTCAAGTTTGAGGACTAATAACTTTCAAATAAATCGATCAATTTTGTTATTTTTTTCAGCAATGTAAAGGCTGTATTTTTGACACCAGGTATGCTTTACTACTTCCATTTTGTATCGTTACTTTCCGTTATACAGGGTGGATTTTAACATTTTGATTGATTCTTTTGTACTATTTTGGATAAGGCACATCAATATGGGGGTCATATACAGTTGAATAACCTTTGGACCTTCTGTATATCCTTTGCTGATGTCTTTTGTTTCGAAATGTTTCCTTCAGAACCAATCGACAACACTTTTTGGACTTAGCGATTATTCTTTCTGTTTAATTCATATCGAGCATTCCAGAAGATCGTGAAGGCACAATATTGATGAAATCTTGTCTTACAATATGTAAATATCAAAACTGATTGATGTTCGATTGAAACCTTTACTCCGCCCTGTTGGAAATGTCAAACTCGAAAACCAAATTTTTGCTTAATTTAAAAAATAAAATAAAAAATATTTTCGCAAATTTTTTTCTATTTCAACTGTCACATTTAGCTTCGATGTAGACTGCCAACATCTTCACAAATTTTGAAGACAATATCTCCAGCCATAGGCAAAAAATCGCTTTTTTTTTTGATTTATTTTTGTTAATTTAATTTAATTAATATCAGTAGATACGAGAGACAAATCGGTATAGAGCAATTTTTGTAGACAATTTTATAGCCTTGATTTTTAATAAAACCTAATTGAATATCTCTGATGATTAGCGCAATATAAGCAGAAAACTGGATCGAAGGACCATTTTTCCAAGATGGCGGCTCGAGCTCAATAGGTAGAGCTGGGGACTTTTAGTATGTTTATCAGTACACCTTACCGGACATTACTGTCAAATTTCCAAAACTCCAACAGTTTTTTCCCTCTAGCTTTCCCTATTTGACTGGCCTACATGGATGAGTTCTGACAAGGACGAAACATGTCCATGCGATTTCTGATTTGTTGATTCGATAGTGGATGGTTGAAAAATCTGCCGATCTGCTATTATTGTTTAATACTCGGTTTAATATTTTAAGATAATCACCTGGTGATGTTTATTGACACACCCTGTAGCTACCTCTACTTTCCATACATCTACGAAATCCTGTAGGTAGGTATTCAAATCAAACTCGTAAGTTTCATACGTTTCGAACTGTTCCGCGAGAAATAAAATCTTTTAATAAATTTAAACTTTGCGAATCGTCTCGCATTTTACGACCAAAAGGAAGTGTTTAAAAGACATCATATACAGGGAAATCTGTATATCCGACTATATTGCAGCATAATGGAGATTGTTATGGCACAAATCTCACGGTCGAGCTTTACGATCGCGGCAAACTTGTGCAAAGTATCACTGTAAAACTGAGGAAAACTAAAATTTCCAATTGTGTTCATTTTTTAGCTCTCAATAATGTGTGTATGGTATGTAGGATTGTAGGTACGTACCTACGTAAACGCCAGCTGCGTTTGTAAGCTATTTGCTAAATAAAATAAGTACTGTATTATACCTAACACGTCAAAATTTGGCTCTATTTCAAAACGAGATTACTTTTTTGCCGCCATCGATTTTGATCCTGTTTAAGAATATTTAAAGAAATGTATTTAGATCAAAATCGATGGCGGCAAAAAATTAAAAAAATTCCTTGTTCATCGTTCATTGTCATCATCAACACTGAATAGGCCAAAAATGGGGTTATGGCAGTGGTGTGTTAGCGCGTCAGTCGTGGTTGTCAAACACTTCGACAACCACTTCGTTTGTATTTTGGCCCACCCCCACCATCCCAGTTTCGTCTCTTAGTTCTAGCGTTGCGTGAAAATATACAAAGAGGCGCCATGGCAACCTTTCGTTACAGACCGGTAGATGACGCCACGCTACAAGTAAGTTCTGAAACCAGCTTTGCAGCGGATCGTTTTCTCATATTTATATTTATTTAGCGTATGGAATTGATACACGATATCTAACAGCAACTGTAGTGAAGTGAGTAAAATGTGTATGAAGGGTGTGAACTGTAAAGTGTGTAGTGGAGGGGGAAAAAGTTGAAGTATATCCAAGTCTGTGAGCCACTGGATGACATCAGGGGTACCGCCACGAAGTCTTTTTTTTTGCCGAGGTAGCGACGAAGTGGGCATTCAAAAGCAGTGTGGTGGATTGTTTGCCGTTCCGCACCACAATCGCAAGATGACGTTTCTCATCGTTTCAATCTACTCCAAAGGCGTCGCGGTAAATCAAAACCTTCGGGTTTGATTCCCGGTCCCAGTGACTGCCACTCTGGAGGAGCTTTTGTACGCCATTCTTCACTCCATTTCAAGTTAAAGTCAAAGTCGTAATCTCCAGTTTTTGAAATAGGTGCTCAAGTTCGCCAGGTCTTTCTCCAAGTCCAAGGTTTCCTCTGTTACGGCGATAAGGCGGTTTTGGGTGGCCAATGTCCAGTCGTCTGCATAGCCAAACTTTTTACTTGTGGTAGGAGGTAAATCACTGATATATAAGTTGAACAGTAGAGGCGACAGGACAGATCCTTGAGCCAGCCCCGTTGCTCAGCTTGTACTGTTTGCTTCTTGTATCGTTCACATGGACCGTGAATAAGCGGTAGCTGAGGCAATTATTGATGAAATTTACAGTTTTCTTGCTGGGAATGGCTTTTAATAATCAATATATTAAACCTCGTATTAAACTCTCCCTCCAAACGGCGTCATAAGCAGCAGTGAGGTCGATGGATGCCACTGAGTTTGTTTTGAAAACCGGTTTCGATGAATGTGGCTAAAGCAAGAACCTGATCCTCACAGATACGTCCTGGTCTGAATCCAGCCTGCTCTAAAGGAAGGTAGTTGATGACAGCTGTGGCTATTCGATTGTATATCAGTCTTTCAAGTAGTTTAAAGCAGCAACTGAGTAAGGCGATGGGACACGGTAACTTTCTGGTAAAGCACTCGATTTCCCAGGCTTCAAATAGCAATTATTTTAGTTTTTTCTGAAATCGTTGCATTGGTTGCATTTGGTCCACAGTGCTTGAGAAATTCAGGGTAGGTATATGCCACCCTGGCCTGCAGCTTTACCTAGCTTCATTTCACCTAAGCCTGCTTCAATCTTGACCGTTGAGAAAGAATCAGAAAACTGGGTTCCATTTTCTGCCGCGAGCTTGAGCGCAGATAGCTCCGTAGCAGTTTTTCTTGAGTGAGTCTTGTCGGACGGGGACCTTGAAATGGATACTATTCTCTTTGCGATGTCGTTTGGATGAATATCGGCAATCCGTTTCACTGCAGGGGAGTTGCCATCAAACTTTCTCAGAAGGCTCCATGATTTACGAGAGGAGTGGGTACAATCTAGGTTCTCCACGAGGTTTTTCCAAGATTGTTCACGATGAGCGTCAAGTTTTTCGAGTAGCTCATTCGCGATTTCATTATTGTCGTCTTCCAGGTATTGTGTGTGGAGATGATCACATTCAGGGCTCCATCCCGGTATATCTTCTCGTCGATAACCTCTAGGAACGCATTTTTTGGTTGTTTCTATCACAGCAGTAGTGAATCTGCTATAGTTCTTAGCTTCTGGCGGGATCCATCTAACGATGCTGTCGACGGTCTTAGTGAAGTCAATCCAATTCGCTTTTTGAAAATTCCATCTAGGCTTCGGAGTAGATTTTATAATTGGAATTTTTTATCCTGTTTCAATTAGTACTGGCCGATGTTGACTGTGTGGGAATCCTTTAAAAACTCGTCTGGACAAGGGAAGAGGAATCGATTCGGTGCTTGCACTCACAAAGCATAAATCCGGACCGCTGACCATCAGATTTTTCAGTAATTGATTCAAGATTTTTGATGTCCGACCTTGTGTAAGTAGCTGTGCCATACTATGCATGGAATGTTACTCCAACAGGGTCATAGTTCTCCAATTGGCCTCTGGGTATCAGCTGTTGTTCATTTTCGACATGTGTTTCTTGTAGTCTATGTCAACTTGGTTGTCTCTAAGTAGTCTTGAAAGGTGTATGCATTTAGCTTCACTAATGCCTTCGATGTTTAATTGTAAAATCTTGAGAGATGGCCCCATATTCTTTGTATATGGGGTACTAGTAGGATTGACAGCTCTATACGTCATTGTCTTGTAGGTGTCTTGTATCAGCCAGGAGATCACAGTGGATAGTTTGGCCTACCGTTGGTGATAGATCATTCAGCGTTACTCAAGGTGCACCATCAGGGGGCGATCTATCGTTGCACAGAATAGTAGAACTTGATAGGGAAAAAGCTTCGGTTTTCCTCTCGCCTGTTTTACTTTTCTTTTCTCATATAAATAGTCAAGTACTGGAAGCATCTTGCTCTGGTGTCAGTCTGCCCTTTATTATGAAAAATTCTCCAGGATACAGCCACAGTTCTTACTTCACCATGTGGGTCACAGCAGCGAATAGCTTATCAAAACCGGTGGCGGATGTTATAATTTTCCACTCAACAGTCCTAGTCTTCTTACCACGGGTTTCACCAGAAAATTGACCACGATGCTAAACCAACATCGTTGAAGGGATTTTGTTTTCTTACCGGCGCCGGCGGGTTCCACCGAAAAATTTACCAAGATACTACATAAAAGTCCGGATGCTAGTTGCATAAAACGGAATGAACCTTGCATTTTTTTATGGGAAGATGGTACTTGGTGGAAATGTTCTTTGCATCGTACTCTTCCGATAGTAAGAAAGGTAGCCATCAGCGCAATCCATGCCGGCGTCCTATACAGGGTGAAACCGAAAAAAAGCTGAAAAAATATATTTATTTAACCGAAGCATGTGGAGACGTGTAATTCACCGTATACATTAACTGTTTTATGCTTATGAAGTCACAGCAAGCTGTTCTTGATTATCTTGAACCGTCTTTGAAATGTAGGGGGAAAACAGAAAAAAAACAAACACACTTTTTTTCCATAAATAAGTGATTCTTCGAGATAATGACACAATACTTGGTATTTATACAAAAAGTAATGTTAAAGATGATATGAGCTGGGCAGCCAATTTCTAAACCAACTATTCCCAGAAATACGATTGTCAACTTTTTTTTTTCCTCTTGAGCACCATCTTGAATCTGCCCTGTGAGGCATCGTTGAAAAAGTGATCGGTTATCATAATAATGGTAACATGTAATCATTGCATCGCAAAAACAACCTTCTCATCATAATTTAGTGACCTCTTCGGCGGGAAAGAATCGCCATTCACGTATTTTTTGGGTCTTCAAAGCTTTAGTGCCCATGATGGCATTTGCAACATCTGGAATGGTGAAAATGTTATGCATTATGAACCTTAATGTACTTTGAGGTAGTCTACCAAGTTCTGCTATCATCAATTGAAAGGTTTGTTCTTAAAACCTGTTAGAACAAAATGTGTTCAATTTTTTCATGGAAAATACAAAATATTGGCCCTCTCGCCCTTATTTGATCCCTCATTGAGGATAGCCTGGAACCGAAAGTTTCCGAAATTTGTATGATATGGGTTCAGTGAGAACTGCTGTTCATTGTGTAGTTGTCAAAAGTTGCATAGTTGCGTTCAGATTGCAGACAGAGAGCGACAAAGAAGTTCATGCAGTAAAAAACACACTTTAAATGCAACGGAGAAATTCCGGAAGTGTCCCTTTGAGATAGTCTTCCCGCAATACACTTGTTCTGTAAGACTCTCAATCGTGGGTGAAAGGCTTAAAACATTACTAACTTAAGGCTCTAACAGTGTACCAAATTGCACATTCATGTTGTAAAAAGCAAGGTCTCCAGAAAGCTTTCAGTATAGTTCTAGACTAGTTTTTTCTTTCAACTAATTTATGTCTTTTTTACTGCATGAACCTCTTTGTCGCTCTCTGTCTGGAATCAGAATGCAACTATGCAATTTTTGACAACTATACATCAAAGAGCACTTCCCACTTAACCATTATCATGAAAATTTCGGAAACTTTCAGTTCCAGGCTATCCTCAATGAGGGATCAAGTAAGTGTGAAAGACCCAATATTTTGTATTTTTCATAAAAAACCGACACACATTTTGTTCAAACAGCTTTTAAGGACAAACCTCTCAATTGATGATGGTGAAACTTGATAGGCTACCTCAGAGTACATCAAGGTTCAGATTGCGTAAACCAGAGTATAGACACTACAAATAGAAAAGACCATATGTCGTCACGGATTTTTACGGTTGCGTAGGAGCCAGGCGAGTCCATCATTCAAAAAAAGGTTGGCTGATTTTTGATGCCCCAATATCCGTGATGATGGTGGTGATAACATATAGTCTTCTCTATTTTTATTGTCTATACATCCTTGTAGCTTTCCGAAGAGACCTGAATGGTACGTCGTTTTTGTCTATGAATAAGCCCGTAGCACTTGATTTCGCAACGGCTGATTTCAGCAATTCAACTCAATCCTTAATGGTAATAATTTGACTACGGCAAACTCGACGGCAAACCTGTGGAATCTCGAGATAACCAATCAGTCTCATGCTAATTCGTTTATTTAGAATTTTTACGCCTTACTCGACTAAAATCGATGAAAGAAAGTTTATTCAGCAACGTGTTAGCATCGTGGGCATTTTTTCAATGGAACCCACGGTTACACTACTGATTACAGTCTGGTTCTAGCAGCCATCTTGTACCGAAAAAAATCAAAATGACTCGCAAATATCAAGCAATCAAGTGTTCTTTCAACATTTGAGTGGCTCATGATTAATACCGGTAACTGAGCAGGAGCCATCTAGATTGGCTCCTGCTTAGTGACAAGCCCGGTCACCACAGTCAAGCAGTTACCGGTCATAGGTCATTTGAAGTCAGTCATGTGAATATTTTGTCTGATAGAGGAAAAGCGGAGATGATAAACTCAATGAAGCAAAAGCTTGACAAGATTAGCAAAGATATATGTGAAAATTAGAGAGTTATTAGAGTAAAAAGTTCCACTGGATAAATGCAGATTAATATACGCCTGAATGTTTGCAGGACTTTGACAGGGCGACCTCGGACCCTGTCAAGGTATCCCTGACAGAGTCGCAGTCCGGGTGGCAGAAGCTCGACCTCACCGACACCGTGCAAAAGTGGCTGACGTCGGGTGCCACCTCGGAGAGGGGAGAGGACCGGAAGCTGCAGCTGTTGGTCGACTGCAGCTGCTGCAGTCACTGGCACATCCATCTGTTCAACGGTGGCGACGGCAGCGGCAGCCCCGGCGACAGGAAGAACAACCCTAACAGGCCGTTTCTGGTCATCAGGACGGACCCCAGCACGGCCAAGAGGGTGCGGCGGAGGGCGCTCGACTGCTCTGCCGATTCCGGCAACCAGTGCTGCAAGCAAAGGTTCTTCATTGCTCTTATTTATTTTTCATTCACCATTCCATTCCAGACTTCAGTAGCCAGTCAGTCATCATCACATCCACTTGGTGGTGCTTCCATCAAATGAATCACAAAATGGTCTCTGTTGCCGGTAAACGGATAAAAATCAGACTTGATAGACATGTGAGTCTGCAGCATTATCGAGCCACATTGACTAGAAATGGGTCTTGGTCCTGAAGACTCGAAGCTGGGACACTTGTCAGCGAACACGCCTGCTCGCTGTCATTTATACGTTTCCTGTGCCATATTTATGCCGGTCATCCTTACCAAAAATTGCATTATCTCAGAGAATGAAGTTTACGTTCTGTATGACCCCACGCAGACCTCTGCCTATGTCATCTGCAGAGCATAGCTCTCACCCAAATGGATAACAGGCATTTGCAAATCCAACCGACAGTTGTGAAGACTTATTCACTGCCCTTGGACAACTTTGATTTCCACTGATCGTAGGCGTTTTCATAAAAGCAAGGATCAGCTGAATGTCAGTTTTTTCTTCGTCACGGGATCAGGTATCAGCTTTATTATTGATTGATGTGAAAGCTTGTTCCAGAGCTAAACGTTAAGACAAAATGCGTAACGTCGCCATCAAAATGAACTCCATTGTCAGAGATTGTATTGCGGAATCAAACTCAAACGTTTTGATCCATGCGGACCGGAGGAGTCCGCTCCGTGCAACAACCGCATTCAAACTTAAGTACTGTGCGGAGGAAGCATACAAGTGAACGAGAACAAGTGCATTGTACAAATCGTGTAATTTACACACGAAAAATAAATGAACAGGAAACACAATCACAATAACGCCCGCCAGGCTAGTTACAAAATACGAGAAGTGAAGCTTCTCGTTTCGGAACACAAACAATACTGGCAGAGGGCCGTTTACAAACTAAACTGAAAATATTTGAAGACTCTCTCAAGTGAAGACCGGACCTCCGACGGATTTTCCTGGCGTCGGCCCGTGGTTCCTGGAAGTTCTGCTAGCTCAGCTGGAAAGTGGTTGGTAATTCAAAATAACAGAGCGGCCAGGCCTGACGTAGCTTCGGCCCGACGCCTGGTGATGTTGGCCTGAAGAACTCTTCAACCGTCAGGACCGTGGACCTGGGAGGACAGACAACAGAAACGGATCAGCACATACACAACGCGTGGTAAAATGGAGGATGAATAACACTGACGGTAGCCAAGGCGGCCATCCGGCACATTTCAGTAGCAAGGCTGACCAATTATACATACTTTAAACACTAGAACACGCAAGAAAATTTCAGTCGCGTGTCAGCTCCGGTTTTTCTAGGTCATCGCATTGACAGTCCGTTGACATGAGGCTTTGGTTACGGTTGCGATTCTCGCCTCTATTGACACGAGCGCTCAACAGCTCTTTGAACTCTCGCCAAGACGGGAAGTTTGGCCCATCGATACATAATAAAACCACTCAACTTTGATTCGGTAGCCGACGATGCAAGTGGCGGCGTAAGTTCGGCAGCGAGCACGGCTGGCGGTGGAAACTCTAGCGGCGGTGGAACGTGGAAAATAGCGATGGCCGGCGGCGGTGGAAACTCCAGCGGCGATGAAACATGGAAAATGGCGACGGAAAATGAGCACTAGCGCCGGAAAAGGGCCCCTAAGGACGAATCCACCATGATTTGCCATTCCGCAGTGCAAGCAGTGCTTTATTTACCTGTAGACGATGAGCCGAGGCGGCCGGCGGCCGTTTTCTACTCATGCAGCATTTTTGGTACAAATTCGGCGACAGAAAAGAACGAATTTTTTTGCTCGAAACGATTTATATAGCTTGCGCTTATCGCCGAAAAACTTCACTTGAAAAACAACAACTGAAAAAAAACTGGTGGTGTGCATTGAAGCGAGCCACCGTTCGTGCGAAAATCCCAACGTAACAATTGTTCTATTTGGTATCCTAAAATTCCCATAATACCGGTTGTTAAAAATCATTCCAATTTGGGCTTCCAACAGTTCATTCAATTTTCTCTGTTTTTCGCAGGTTCTACGTCAGCTTCAAGCAGCTGGGCTGGGACGACTGGGTGATAGCCCCCCATGGGTACTACGCCAACTACTGCAGGGGCGACTGCGGCCACCATCGGACGCCGGACACCTACGTCACGTACCACACGCACGTTATCGAGGAGGTGCGGAAAACCCACCACCTGAGCGGCATGCAACCCTGCTGCGCCCCCCTCAAGTTCTCCAGCATGAGTTTGATCTATTACGGCCCCGACTTGACTATTATCAAACGGGACCTGCCCAAAATGGTGGTCGACGAGTGCGGGTGTCCATAAACGAAACAATTAATAAACCTAAACTTGTTAGTTATATTAACAAAACTAGTTCAATGGACTTGTGAAATTACTACAACTACTACGGCTCTTATTTGAAAGAGAAGAAAAAATGAAACGAAGCAGAAGAAGAAAACCGAGGATGATATTATGTGTTACCTACCGATGATAATTTATTACCTACTACTACTTCTACTACTATTATTAATATTATTGTTATTAAAAAAAAATAGTTCAAGTGATCCGTTTGGTGGCAAAAAAGGGGACGTGTGCACGGAGCTTCAAGTGCAGCGTAAGTGCCTTCCGTAGGTGGTTTTTAGTAGGTACTAGGTTTCAGAGATCGGGCGAGAATTCTCTATAGGCAGGGTGTCTCAACCGAACGCTCGGAAAAGTGCCTGACCGGTGACATGTCAAAAAGACACTTGGAAACGGCAATCAATGACATGTGTCAACGCAAACCCGTCCAAGTCATGTGTCAAAGTGACAGCTAGTGCATTACCTACTTGCTGTGAAAAGGCAATGGGCGCGTTCAGCAGGCTACTGGTAGATATAGTTACCACATATGAGCTGCTGAACGGCTTGGTTGATTTCCACCGAGAAACTGATACACACCCGTTACCACAAATGAACTGTGGTGGGAAAAATGGCGACTGGCGGCCGCTACCGCTCTATAAGGCGCATGCGTCATCCATCGGTAGCATTCACCACAGAGCCTTCTGAACGCGCCCAATGATAGTTGTAAAGAAATTATAATAGAGTAGAGTGATATTTTGATTTTAATTGAGGCTCTGGATTTTACAAGCGGCGTTTGCTTGGGACACCTCTGCTGCGAATAGGTGAGCTGAATTAGTGTTGAAGTCTGTTTTTTATTCTTGACAATCGTTTCGCATTTTCTTTCGACGTCGTCAGCTTAACTGTCAGTGCCGTCATACAATTAGTTTTTGACTTATGACAGAATTCATTTCGCTCTCTTTCCAAACAAACTGGGCAAAAATTTTGACACCTTGTAAATATCTGAACAGTGGTTTATGAAAAAGTACCTAGTATCTAGGTACAGGATTTTGACATGTTTTGGCACAAAAATAGTTGATTTGAACAGCTCGAAGAAGAAGCAAGTTGTCCTTGCAAAACAGCTAGTTTTCAAAAGCTCGAAATTATATTTTAGTCAAGTTGCTTTTAGTAGGTAGTGTTCTCATGTTCTAGAAATGTAAATAAAAATTCAACTGGAACAAATTCGATAGTAGCCTCGGCAACCCTTAACTTTTGTGATAAATTGGCAGTATTGTCAATTGTGTGAAAATGTGGGTAGCTGGAAAAAAATTGGCCGGTCAGATAGGTAGTTTTTCACAGAAATTTGCTATTCCTCTATTGATATCAGTTCAAATTACTGATATACAGGTTGTTCATGTACAATTTAAACGGTATTTCACATCACAGTATCAGTTTCACGAAGTTAAGTAGGTATTCCAAATTTGTTGTATTTCAACTGTAATATATTTTGGTGAGATGCAATACTGTAAAATGTAGTTAATCAGACCTACTCTGTCTGTAAGTTGTTCACAAGTAATTGGGCTTAAACGAAGAAGTAGCCATGGCAACGGCTTTTTTATTAGTTGTCGAACATGGTTGACAAATTGACAGCTGGAATTTGAAAAATGTCCGAGAAATGTTTGAGAACATTTTCAGAAACACCAGAGAAAAATGATAATCAAGCACTATTATTGCTCTTGTTGTTTCTTATTGTTTCTTTCACATGAGCTGTCAATTATTATAAGCATTTTTGATTGAGGTTTTTTTAACTGCAGCAAAATTTTAATCAAAAAATCGCATTTTACCCTCTGTATTCTAGATGGTTAATTTGGAAGCAATGGTGAGTCTCATGCCATATCATTTTTGAGAATTCTGACAATATGACAATTTTAATTTATAATTTTCGCTTTTTTTTTTGTAGAAGTAGGTCGTTATTGTGACACATTTTCCAACTTAGAGTAAAAAAGTACTGAGTGAGACTTGGTATAAGTAGTTTAAATTTGGGGCTCCTATTTTAAAAGGAATAATTGATGTCATTTCGGGTTAAACTGAAAGTGATATAGTCAGATGATATTTTGTAATATAATTTATATATAATAATATAAAATATAATCTCACCAAAATAAAGTAACGAAGTACAAGTTGATAGTTATTAATTTAGTGTGCAACAAAATCTATAATGTTTTTCGCGATAAAATTGAAGGGTTTGATTCAACAGACCCTTCCACTATGTACAGGGAAGAGAATCCCTCCCCCTCCTATACTGGAGGTTTCCCCTTTGAGATAATTTGAAGAGAAAAAAAAGTCTAGAATAATTATCTGCGTACATTCCAAAACTGGAAACTATAATGTTTTACAACCTATGATATACAGGTCGCCGTGAAAAACATTTTTTGTCGATGCGACACCTTCCAGAAGCAAACTGTCAACAAAATACACAAAAATCCTATAATACTGACCTAAACATAAGTTTATTTATTCGTGAATCTTTTGACAATTTGCCTTTGGAAATAACTCAACACTGTAGTACATATTTGTATTCAGAATAAAAAAATAGATTGATGCAATCGAATGTACAGGGTGTGGCATAAAATAAAAAAGTCTCTATTGACACCACGTATTCTATAGGTTGTAAAATATTATAGTTTCCAATTTCGAAATCGACGGAAAAATTTGTCGAAGAAAAGTGTTTTCCTCGATTTTTTCCTTTTCGAGTTATCTTGAAGGAGCAGGCTCCGGTATAGGTGGGAAATTCTCGCGTGATCACCCTGTACCTATATAAATGTAAATTCACACAAACCCCCCTCTGCTCTATTCCGATCGTTTCATTTTCTTTCAAATAATTATCATTACAATGAAACTGTGAAACACTTACGTCAAACAGAAATGTATACGGAGTGGCCCAACGAAAACATAACCGGGGGATTTTTGGGCATTTCACCCAAGTTTTTTGAAAAAATCTCAGACAGGTCGATTTTTTATATCGAGGGGGACATCTGAAACATACATTGGCCGAATTCTATTTTCAGCCCCCTCAACCCTACCCCCTACCCACCTCAACTTCAAAGTTTCAAACGACACCATCTACTTTGCGATACATCAAATCAAAGATAATCAAATTCTCTTTCTGATTTTTTTTGCCCCACTCCCCTTCTTTCTAAAATTCTCTACGGTTCCATTTTATATTCTTGACTCCTCAGTTCTCTTCAATTTAATCAGCGTCATCCTTAAGAGCATCTAAGGAGAACATTTTCGGTGGAAAAAAGTGCTACCCAAATTCGCCCCTTTCCTCTTTTCCACTCCAACTTGAAAATTTGACAGCCACCATCTACTTTGTGATACATAGAATTGAAGGGAATTGAATTCTCTTTCTGAAATTTTTTTTTGCAAAATTTTCAACCCCTCCCCTACCAAATTGAACGTTCGGAGTATTTTAGGGGAAAAAGTAGGCTTTTTGAAAATGCTGAAAATATTTTCTTCAAGAAGAGAACTCAATTTCCTTCAATTTGATGTATCACAAAGTGGGTAGTGTCATTTTAGATATCGAAGTTGGGGTGGGGGAGTGAAGGGGTGAATTTGGGTGGCACTTCATAGAAATATTTTTTCAGAAAGAGAATTAATTCTCTTTAATTTGATGTATCGCAAGTCGCAAGGTGGGTGATGCCATTTGAAACTTCGAAGTTGGGTGGGTGGGGAGTGAGGGGGCTAAAGATAGAAATTCGCCAATGTATGTTGCAGATGTCCTCCTCAATATAAAAATCGACCTGTTCGAGCTTTTAAAAAAAATGAGGTGAAATGCCCGAAAGCCCCTCTGTTGTGTTTTCGTTGGGCCACCCTATATGATATATGTATGAAAAAATAGGTTTTTAAAAAACACTTCGTGCTGTCAATTTTACAATTGTAAATTTACAGTTTACAATTGTATAACCGAAATATTTTTCTGAATAGGTACCTAGATACTCGTAAGCAGGTAAACCATCGAAAACGAAGTGAAAAACCCTACAATTTTTTTTTATTTCCATTCCAAGTCACAAGATAGGAGAAAGTTTTTGAGTAACTCCTATGGAGCATCCTGTACAGTGTGCAAGCAGTTTTGGAATACACACTCATGATATGAATTAAGGCGACTGCGTAAAATTCATCGCCGATAGGTAGCTCAACGTCCAAAGTTATGTATTCTAGGGACATTGGTTTGGTTCTAAAAATAGCTTGGCATCTCTAATTTGGTGTTATAATGGTTATATCATATCGTTCACAATCGACTGCCTTACAAGAAAAAAAAATTATTATGGTAGTGCTTGATGTAGATGAAGCGTTAAGATATGTGATGGAACAAATTTCAATTACTGGAGGAAATAAAAATGACAGATCTGAAAGTATCTAAAATGACAGATGACATATCCTTCAGCTTTATTTGACTTTTGTGTATTCGACACTGATGCTTTCCACAGTTGAAACATAACTACAACGTAATCGAGCTCCACATACAATCGCTTTATTTGACTACAAGTAGACTGGCCGCCATTGAAATCTGGTCATCTTTTGAAAAGAAATTCGATAATATTTTAGCTGCGTGAAGCGGGCTCTGAGCCGCCTTTGAATAGTAAATTCTACACGGCCAGTCCTTAAAACGTAAACCCAGTTACATTACACAAAGGGAAAATTTGTGTGACCGATTTCTGTGGCGGCCAGTGTACCCAACTGGAGTAGATATGGAGGAGGGGATCCTTTCCCATTTTGCAAAACTGATTAAATATCTTATCCTATTCGCATATTTAATTTGAATCAAAGTAAAATGCGGCGCGTCCCTTCCCCGTATACAGGGTGTCACATAAAAACCGCCGCAAAGTGTAACGTCATTTTCAGTCAAAGTCAACTGACTGAACGTCACTTAGCCCAGCTCTCAAAGATAAAAAAAGTACTGAACCAATCATATCTGAAATTTGAACAATAATCAATAGAAGTAAATTTCACATTTTGACTATAGGAGCTTCCGAAAAGTCATGATTGATTAAATCAGGTTAGTCGTGTTAGACAAAGTTACGTCAATTTGACAATTGAAAATTCAGTTTATATTTCCACAGCCAAGGCCAATCTTTGGTTCAATGCTTACTATCTAGAATATTAAAAAGGGAATTGCAGATTTGAATTCTAGTTCAGCTCATTTAAATATAAAGTCTCGCTTCTTTCGTTGAAGTTCTGTGCACCCCTTTTACAATAACATTGTGAACTCTCGATAACCTCGATATTTTTTCCATAAAATACTTGTAAAAAAAAACCTAAACAAATTTTTTCAACTTTTTTGAGCAACAAAGCAAAACGAGCGTGATCGAGGGTGATTTGATTTGATTGTGTATTACGCCCCACACAAACCGCGAAGAGGATCACAGACATGCGCACGATGGAACTGCAACTTGATTAATTGTGATTGATCGTGCTTTTTTTACATTACTCAATTAATTATTGTGATTTATTGAACCTAACGGTGTAAAAAACTAACAGCAACAAAACTTTAAAATTAATACCATTTTACCCTGTGATGATGTTTCGTTGTTCGTACTTATAAAGAGGAAGACACAAAAAAAATGATTGAGGAACTTTTCGTTCACTGCCTACGTTGATATGATGCACTAAACGACAATAATATCACCACAAAACACAATATAGTAGTCTCTCTCAGTATAACTTTCTCCCCCGTCCCCCCCTATCTCTCATTGTAAAATATATACCTACTAAAAAAATGAAAAGGATAATAAAAATTAAAAATAAAGAATTATATGCTAGTCCACAATAATAATGATAATTATGTAATACTCATAGTCACTTGGCTTCACTTGGATAAACATCGGAGCCAACCAGGCCAGTGTGTCGCTTCCATTCACTTCCAAAAAAAAAAAGAATTTATTCGTTTGGTGTATACAACTAGTATTGTAAAAATATTTATTATTGAAAAAATATATTATATATATTATAATGATATACCTATACCTTGAATAAAGAGAGAAAACAATCTTCCATCGCCTCTGCCTCAGGTCGACACATATCACTGTAGTTTGTTAGCCTGAGTCGGGTGTTTTTTGTTTTTGGTTTGTTTGAGGGCGGTGTGGTTGGCTCCCCTGCACTAAACTATATCTCGCAAAAATTGTACCCCCCAATGAGAATCTTGCCTTATTGTTGATATTCTACAAGAATGCCTAGAGGAACTTAATACGGTAGCGGAGGAAACTGGACGTGAAACATTTGCAAAAATATTATAACTCAGCCCCAGTACTATTACTGCCACACCATGTATACCTTGTTTCTTACCGAAGTGTTTTATGAATGCTCAACGTCTGGAAATTGTAAAAATAAGTAGTCACAATCCGTTTCATATAGTTACTTGATGATTCAGGTTTAAAGCTTGACCTCAGTATTCAGAAAAAATTAAAATTGGCCTTTTTTCCACGTTGTTTATAACGATATGACCGAGAACATGACTTGCATTTCTAATCTGGCATAACAATTGCGGCAGAATCCAAATTCTTATGCTTGATTTAGCCAGAAACGATACCCAATTCGTATTTTTTCGAAGCTTCAAATTTTGACATGTTTTTGAGTTTTTAAAAAGAAATTTAAAATTTTTGGCCAACGAAAAACTCGAGTGACATGTCATTTTTTAATAGACCTGCATACCAGTAATTCGCTTAAAAATAGTGTCGCTCGTGATCGATTTACTAAAAATTAAAATCCTATTTTAATTTTGAAATTTAAAAATTTTAAAATCCACATTTTACAAGAATGTCAAAATTTGATATTTTTAGTTTTTTTTTCAATTTTCCCCAAAATATCAAGGCACAATGATCAAGGATAGCAATATTTTATTTCTAAGTGAATTTCCGTTTCTTATTTGATACGTCAACTAACTTTTTAGTAATTTGAAAAAATTAATAAAAATTCACTAGGTATTTTTGAAAACGCGTTTTGATTTCTTGTTTCCCACTGACGTCCAAATCGCCACCAGAATTTTGTTGATTGTGGTCGATTTATACCTCACTTGCCTTTAAAACTCCCTTAACCCTTAAACAAATTTGAAAAATTTGGTATTTTCAACTATTTTTCGGAAAATATTCGGAACAGATATCACGACTAACAAAATGATAAGCAATATATCGTTTCTTAGTAAATCGTACCCAAGAACCACGTTTCCGGTCCTTATGTTCACTTATTCCACTTTTGAAATTTAAAAAAATCGAAAAAGTTGACTTATTTGAGAATGTTTTTAATAAACAGAGCTCTTAGACTACTACAACACCGGACCATAAGACCAGAACTCCACAGATACGTGTTTCGTCCCTATTGGGGACGCATCAGTGCGGAGGCATCCAGGCCGGATGATCCGATGAAACAGCAGTCAAGAGATCTCTAAAGTATCCGGTGGTTCGGTGTTATTAGTAGTCTTAAAGGTTTGTTCATCAAAAACTATCGCCTCGACCCTAGTTGATTTGCATGTTTGTTCTTTTTAAAAATGTTTTTGACTTAAAAACTAGCGATATACAAGAATTATACATATTGTTCCATTAAATTATATCAAGGATCACGTTTCTGGCCATAATTTTCACGTTTTGTCATTTTTACAAAGTAGGTATTAAAAAAAAATACATGTAATTTTAAGCTCAATTTGGAATGTATTTTTACTCTAAGGGCAAAATTGCCACCAGGCTTGTGCCGCTCGTGGTTGATTTAGTAAGAATTTTCACTTCACTTGCTACCTACCTATTTGAAAAATCACAACATTTGATTTTTGACTTTTGTTGAAAAATGGTCACAATTTTTGTTCTAGGAAAACTGACTTGGGATATAAAATTTTTGGATGAATTACACATATACGAGTATTACGTGACCATTATTAGTTTTCACGTCATACTAATCCAGCATTTTCAAAAACTGAAAAATCCACCTTTACAAAAATGTTGGAGTTTTCGAAACATTCTCAACGTAGGTACCTATCCGAGTTTTTCAGTAAATTATACACAATTAGCACACTTCTAAGTTTTGCTCCATATTCCACTCTCATGTTACTTTTTATTGGTATACACCATATACCGTACACATCGAGGTACACATCTAATACGACTGAGAAAGTGTATTAACAGAATATTTCTAGAATTCTTGAAACAAAAAAATTGAAATTTGGCATGATTGTGATTTCCTTGAAGAACAATGTAGAATCAATGCTATCAAATTTTCCAGTACTGGAAAATTATGGATTTTCTTTTGATAATTTGAAAATCTAATAGCATAGACCCTGCATTTCTCTTCAAGGAAATCAAATGCCGTATTTGAATTTTTTATATCCAATTGAGGTACCCAAAGTGTATCCCCAAAAATCCACTTTTCAGTAGCTTCAAAAACCACTCAAGTAGGTACCTATGACTTATAAAAATATATCAAGAATATTTTTCGGTCTCGCTTTCTCTACTGTCGAAACTTGAACCTGAATCACCCTATACATATTATTATTTTTAACATACGAACATAACCACCAAAACATTATTTCTGAAGCCAGTAACATAATAAGCTGCCATAATTTTTTTTGTTCACGATCATGTACTGTTACAGGTAAATTCACTTCTAACACTATCAATTCATTGATTTTTGTTTTCAATTTGATGCTTCTGTCTCCATTATGTATTTCCAAGTAAATTCTTACATTATTCACTTGACAACGTTATGGCTTTAGAACCGAGTTTTGGGGAGTCAGTGAAGCTTTGTGATTGTGAAAGCTCTAATAAAAGAGCGTAGTCAGTCTCCGATCTATAAACGCTGTATACTAAGCTTTCGCATGGAAAATTATTTAGATTTCCTCACAGTGCCATATCTGAAAATTACGATATATAATAAAAATAATTATTTTTGGCACAGGACCTAGCACATTCAACAGTTGTCGTTTTTAGACCCATATCAACTTCCTTGGAGGCACACAGGGTGTGGCTCCTAATAATGTTTCCAATACAATTTCTCGCAATTTTTCACGTCCGTTTTCGCCCCGCTACACTTTCGAATTTTAGATAGGCAAACCAAATAAACTATTTTAAATTTATTATTATAATTATTGTAAATATTGTAAACGATTCAAATTTTCAAAACACATTCACACACTGATATAAATAAAAGACAAGCCATACATTCAAGTATGGCAATGATGATGATGATTGGAAAATTTGAAGATGAACACACACAAAAAAAAAGATGAAAAAGTGAGGAGTGTATAAGAGAGCGACTTTACATTAGCTTTTGCAACCAACCTCTAATGATAATTTCTAAATAAGTATAAACTAGCTCATTTAGTCAATAGCGGTTAGGTATATAAATTTAAAAGAAAAAACAAGAAAGAAAACTCAAAACAATAATGCAATTTTATTACTTATCGATGATGTTGATGAAGAAGAAAGGGTGATGATGAAAATGTTCCTGAAAAGTGTAAAAATTACTCTCGAATAAAGAACAGAAAAAATCCTGAAAAACGAAACGGCTTTTTTATTCTCTTATATTCGACGATATGCCCGTGCCCGATTGAACTGGGTTATGTGGGGGGTGGGTGGGTTGTAGAATGAACACTGAATGGATTTTTCAGACGTCCGGAGGGCTTGAAACCTTGCCAAAGTCCTACGGAATAAATTATTCGAACTATGTATGTACAAATCTTTCATATAGTATACAGCCATATTATGTATTATGTGCTATGTGTGTGTATGTGTGTGTATAAAGAAGTTTGTCGCCCCTTCGGAAAACTTGGAGAGGACGAGAGACAACACCATTGCGGAGGGAGCGAGATGGGTGGAGGAGAGATGCCAAGCTTTTTATGCGTCCGCCCGGTGCGTCTGGTGACCCCCAAAAGTGTCCTCGATTTTCCAAACTTCTCCGATTTTTTCTGGTAAGAACTTTTCGATCAAGTAACCGTTTTTTGTCACGTTCAAGCCTCTTTGCAAATAATCTTTCAATATGTTGAAAAAGTGGAGGAAAAAAATTATACCTTCAACGAATGCAATAAATTTTAAGCCGAAATACATTATTTTCGTGATTCTGTGAGTGTGAGATCAGATCCACTAGTGTAAGCGAGGGCTTGGAGAATAAATGGTGGTCGAGACTTCGAACTTGGGTAAATTTATAATGTAGACTAGGCGACTGGGCTAAATTTCGGATAAAGCGCTTTAAAGAATGCAATAATAAGCATTTCGAGTAGCCCTAACAAGACTTTCTAGGATTAGGGGTATTTACACCTTGCTGAATACAAAAATCGCTGTTGGCAAGTCGAAATCTCCAACGGAAGTTCGCAATTCAGAATTGCGTCTAAGGTTTGAATTTCAAGGCAGCGACGCAACTTGCGCCACTCATTTACGGCATCGATAAGCCAATCAACGCGTCGGATTGTGTTACGTTACCATAGTGACCGGATTAACGCTAATTTGCGCGGACGTATATCCAACTTGAAATCGAGCCTTAAGACGACATATGTACCTACCACGAAAATGACCTTCAAGAATAAACTAAATTTTAGAATTATGACCGGGAGTTCGCAGTTCAATAATTCAAAATGTCGTTCAAGGCACCGTCCGCAGGTGAAAATTGCCTTTGATTGTTCAACGAGTAAGCCAATCTGGAAATCAGTGTCGGTGCTGAAAAAGTCGAAATGCATAATTGCGTTATTTTGCCATCATTGACGTTGATTATACAGGGTGATTTGTAATCATATCTTTCTACCATGAAGTTTGTTGGCCTAATATTTCAATTTTACGTCAGCGTGTAGTCTCCAACTTAAGTAATGCATAGTATCTTGAATTTGGTCTCTTTGTCACTGTTTTTGACAGATTTTATTTTTCCAAGGTTCGTCACAAAAATTCGAAAATTTCAAGGTTTCATTCTTACTTCGAACACAATAAGAATCACATAACATCAAAATTTTGGTAATGAGTAGGGCTGACGCTTACTCTTACGGCTTTTTGGCATTTTTGTGGCAAACTCATGGCATTATTTATTATGTCAACTGGAATAGCCGCCGACATTTCTTGCAAAACTTCTTCCAGCTGGTAGAACTGAACGATTCAACATTCTCCTCTGCGGAGCATCCCAAACGTGCTCAATGGATTTGAGATCTGGAGAGTTGGGGGGCAAATCCATTCATCGAATGTTTTTCGTTTCAAAAAATGCATCGACGAAATTAGCCGAACGCCCAACATACCCGACATGAAGGGATGATCACTGATCAGTGGATATCATTCCAACTATTCCTTCCAAGGAACCATTCCGCAGCCAAAGCATGTTGACAATATGATTAATTTGATGAGATCTATCAAAACCACATTTGTTCCTAAGAAGCTTTTGATTTTTCACCCAAAAATGGCCCAGTTCGAAAAAAATTGTATCTTTCGAAAGCATTGACGTATAACGAAAATTCAAATGCATTGTTGAGGCACGGGTCTTCATGTAAAAATGAGATATACCGAGTGGCTTATTCATCCCGTGTAGGCCAAGAAACTTTATATTGTTACGATCGGCGATTCTTGTGCAATCTAGAGCACACCTAGTCTTTCTAGATTGTTCTCATTAGGTCGCAGTGTATAAGTGCGAAGCCTTAATGCATTCCAAAGTATACAGGAAGGTCTGGACCGTTGAAATTTACGTGGAGACTTCAACAGCCGAGTAAGAGAGATCAGTCGAATTGGCGGAGGCGCCGCGTCTCCACAGTATGCACGCGAAAGGTGTATGACCAATATTTGGGCTGCAGGTTCAAAATTTTCGTCGTATTCTATAAAAAGATTTTCTGGGGTTTGCGGATAGAAAATTGAATGGAAGAGGGTGTAGGAGAGCGAAAAGGTTATATCTGACAAATTATTTATTGCGATTGTTGACAGTGTCGAGATATAACTACCTCCGACGAGGTCTCTTGATGACACTATAAATAAATGGAATGAAAGGAAATGATTTTTCAAGAGTCGCGTAGAAACCGTATGCCGGGTCATTGTGGAATTTGCTAGAGGACCGATGGAAGATTCCAGAACAATAGTCTGAGCTATACAGGGTGATTTTTTGAAAAGTTTCCACCCCTTATTTCTCGCCGCCAAAATTTTTTACAGAAAAACGCCGAAACAGGTCAATTTTTGTTTCCAGGGGGTCATCTAGGGCACATATCACCGAATTTTTATCTTGAACCCCTTCGCCCCCACCCCACCCTGCTTTAAAATTTCAAATAGCATGACCTATTTTGTGATACATCAAATTGAAGGCAATAAAATTCTGTTTCCGTTAAACATATTTCAAACTTTTTGAAACCACCCCCAACCCTTCTGAAAATCCTCTTTTCGGTAATGAAAGGACAATGTTCCCCCTATAAACTCTCGATTCTTGAGAAATAGACTTCCCAGCAAAAACAGGTCGATTCTTATTTCAGTGGGGTCATCTTAGACACGAGTGGCCAAATTTTTATTTTCAACCCCTTCGCCCCCACCCCACCCTACTTTCAAATTTCGAATAGCATTACCTACCTTGTGATACATCAAATTGAAGGCAATAAAACTCTTTCCGTCAAACATATTTCTATTTTTTTTAAACCACCCCTTTGAAGTAGGGTAGGGTGGGGGCGAAGGGGTTGAAGATAAAAGTTTGGCCATACTTGTCTTAGATGACCCCACTAAAATAAAAATCGACCTATTTTTGCTGGAAAGTCCATTTCTCAAGAATCGAGTGTTTATAGGGGGAACATTGTCCTTTCATTAACGGAAAGAGGATTTTCACAAGAGTAGGGGGTGGTTTGAAATTTTTTTAAATATGTTTATCGGAAAGAGAATTTCATTGCCTTCAATTTGATGTATCACAAAAGAGGTCATGCTATTTGAAATTTCAAAGCAGGGTGGGGTGGGGGCGAAGGGGTTTAAGATAAAAATTTGGTAATATGTGCCCTAAATGTCCCCCTCGAAACAAAAATCGACCTGTTTCGGCGTTTTCCTGTAAAAAATTTTGGCGGCGAGAAATCAGAGGTGGAAACTTTTAAAAAAATCACCCTGTATAATGCACCGATCCTGGACCTACGGAGCAGTATTCAATCCAAACCGATAGCGAGCGGATAAAAGCGAGTAATATCAGCGATACCCAAGCGCAAGTAAAGTAATTTTTGGCGTGTATTTCTTGTAGTACGCAGTAATAAACAGCGTGTGTTTTGAAACGAACGTCTCAATTATAAACGAACCTGAACGCGGAATACGTAACAATATACTCGTAGTAAGAACACGTGATTAGATACCACCCTGTACAATCAACGTCAATGTTTAGAAAGTACGCAATTATGCATATCAATTGACAGAACAACCCATTTTAAGACTGGAAGAAATTTTGATAATGGCTGAGGAGGTATTCGTTGAAAAGTTACAAGGTGACAAAGTGAACTCTTATTCAAGAGTGATTCTTTTAGGTGAGCCATTCGGATGACAAGCAGTTCAATCACGTGATCAAATGAATTCCCAATTTAGGCAAGCTGTGCCCTGTAAGAAGTATATCTAGCAAGTCAAATTATAACGCTGATGATGACGTTAAAGTAAATTCACTAGTTTCTGTCTGCCAAAATTAGGACTTCATATTCTGATCACACGAAAGATTTCATACACAACCGTAGATTCTCTATTCTCTTGAAGTTCTGTGCAAAGAATTCAGAAGGAGTACACTGAAAGTCCTCAAAGTCCCAGGTCTGTGAACTTATCTAATGATAATAATGTACTCACAGCGTCAAAGCGATAACAACAACCACCTGATCAGATGAATCTATTGCAGAGGTCTTGGAAGTGTTTTGGATTTTGGGGAACCCTACTTACTGGACGTTTATGTTCTTACTGTGGAAAAAAGCCGTAGAGATAGAGTAGTGAAGAGGCATTCAGATAGTAACAGGTTCCTATATTTCACGGTCACTTGAAAACCGCATAATCACTCAAGTATCGGACAAAAGTAGAGCAACAGAATGTTATCACGTAATTTGGGGACAGCTGAGAGATTTTCAAGTTGAGAATAAAGAATTTGAATGAAGAACTGACAAAAATACTCACGACAAAAGTAGAACAACATTTGTCAAAAATTAAAATATAATATTGTTCAACGTTAGAAACAATAAAACAAAATTTTCATTTTAACAGTAGTATGAAATGGCATCAGTAATTGATGGAATATCCTTTGTTGCATATAACATCCCGGCAACGTTTGGGCATTGAACCAATTAGATTATGTGGGACTTCGTGGGGGAGATTTTCCCACACTTCTTCAATTTTATCAACAAACGACTGCTTCTTAGGGAATGTTCCGGTTCTTATGCGTCTCTCAATCTCATTTCAAAGGTTCTCTATTGGGTTCAAGTCAGGCGACTGAGCTGGCCACTCCAAAACCGTGACGCTGTTTTCTTGAAATCATTCCTTTACAAGCCGAGAGCTGTGTAGATGCTCATTGTCCTGTTGAAAAATGGAACGCAATGGCATCTCCTACTCAGCATAAGGCAACATGACGTCTCTGAGGATATCCCTGTACATAAAACGGTCCATAATGCCATCAATGAAGTGTAAAGGACCTACTTCTTTTGAAGAAAAACAGCCCCATACGAAAACGCTACCTTTGCCATGTTTTATGATCGATGTCACATACTTGGGATTGAACCTGGTGTTGACTGGCCGTATTACACGTTCCATTCCATATCAGAGTTGAATGAGTCTGATGAAATGAACTTGGTGTTGACTGGCCGTCTTATACGTTCCATTCCATATCAGAGTTTAATAAGTCTGATGGGATGAAACGTGTAAGACGGCCAGTCAACACCAGGTTCAATCCCAAGTACGTGACACCGACCATAAAACATGGCAAAGTTTTTCCTCAAACGGAGTAGGTCCCTTACACTTCATTGATGGCATTATGGACCGTTTTATGTACAGGGATACCCTCAGGGACGTTATGTTGCCTTATGCTGAGTAGGAGATGCCATTATTTCATTTTTCAACAGGACAATGACCCTAAACACAGCTCTCGGCTTCTAAAGGAATGATTTGAAGAAAACAGCGTCAGGGTTTTGGAGTGGCCAGCTCAGTCGCCTGACTTAAACCCAATCTAGAAAACCTTTAAGAAGAGATTGAGAGACGCATAAGAACCGGCAACATTCCCTAACAAGCAGTCGCTTGTTGATAAAATTAAAGAAGTGTGGGAAATTCTCCCCCACGAAGTTCTCCATAATCTAAACTGCTCAACATTTGAAATGTCGGTATCGAAAATTTTGCCCTTTTTCAAAACGGTATAACTTTGAATCGAGCTTTGAATTGTTTTGACCGATTCCGATATGGTTTTCACGGTTGTTTAGATACATCTTCCAGTAATCTACTTGGTTGGCGAGATTTTTTGACTTATTCCAATCACATTCGTTACAGGGTGGAATGTAAAGCATTGCAAAATTGTGCTCAGTTCAATAGATCCCCATTTTTGTGAACAATTTTTTTTTCAAATTCTAACGATATAATCATAAAGCCTGATGTCCTATCTCGAAAAGATTTTTGAATTTTCCAGATCAGAAGTCCAACAATGATGACATGATTTTTTTTTGTAAAAGTTGCATTTTAGTCATTTTGGTTGGCAATAACATCGCATTTTTGATAATAGGAACCTGTAATTTGGTATGCTTGTTAATTGAACTGTGAAAAACTGCTGCACCCCCAAAAATCTCCGTTTTACTTTCTCGGATCGCGTTCTCGAATGGAAAGGAAAATATTGTGAACGCGTAAAAAATTTGTTTCCGGATTTCGAAGAATATACTCTTTTATAACGTCCATCTAATCGATTTATTTAGAGAATTTTCAGATCAAAGTCGGTCTGTCTGCCTGTCTGTGTGTCTAACTCTGTGTAATCGTCCATGATAACTCCCAAACGGTTCATCCAATTGTGCTGAAATTTGGTATGTGGCCATGGTATAGGCGTCTAATGAACTTGTGTGATTTTGGTTGGAATCCGCCCTTAGAGGGCGCACTTATCGCATTGTATCAATATCGGAATTTTTGACGTACGGACGGTACGGACCTCAAATTGACTATGTAGATGTTTTGTTGGTTCAGAAATACACTCTAAAATTTTAGTTTGAGTAAGTTTCAAAAATATAACCTCAATTTCTCATTTTTCAAAAATGTCTAAAATGCAACTTTTACAAAAAAAAATCATATCAATATTCGACATATCGTACATATTAATCAAATCGACATCAGGCTTCATGATTATATCGTTAGAATTTGAAAAAAAAGTTCACAAAAACGGGGACCTATTGAACTAAGCACAATTTTGTAATGCTTTACATTCCACCCTGTAACGAGTGTAATTTCAATAATTTGGAAACTCTCGCCAACGGAGTAGATTGCTGAATAATGTATCTAAGCAACCGTGAAGACAAAATCGAAATCGGTTGAGACAATCCAAAGTGACACCATTTTGAAAAAGGGCAAAATTTTTGATACCAACTATTTCAAATGTTGAGCAGTTTAATTGGTTCAATGCCCAAACGTTGCCGGAAAGATATACGCAACAGAGGATATTCCAATAATTATTACTGATGCCATTTCATACTACTGTTTAAATAAAAATTTTGTTTTATTGTTTCTAACGTTGAACAATGTTATATTTTAATTTTTGACAAATGTTGTTCTACTTTTGTCGTGAGTATTTTTGTCAATTCTTCATTCAATTTTTTTTCCAACTTGAATATCTCTCAGCTGTCTCCAGATTACGTGATAGCATTCGGAAAAGATGGAAAATGAAGATCGATTAGGTCGCATAGGTCAAGTTCCATTCTCGGATCAAGTACGGATCAAAGTTCCATTTTTTTAATTTTGTTGCTCTACTTTTGTCCGATAGTGTAGGTATTGAGAAAAGATTAACCAGTGAGATTTTTATGTGGTGCCACCTGTCCGTAGCGGCACCGCACTTAAAAGCTCTGTGATGTCTAGTTTGATTAATTTCGAGTGACCATAACGACCAAGCGCGTCTTGCTGTTTTTCCAAACAACCGTCGGCGTACAACATGACCTCTTTTGAGTCACTTGGCAACAGCGTAATAAACTTTCTCGTCTAAACGGACACGGTACAACTTCAGTTATGGGTGTCTTTAAAAATTATTACTGATCATGGATTCGGCACTCATCCAGAAACTAAAAACAATCTAACGACGATAAGTCACTAAATATCTTTATAGACAACTCAAGGAATTCAACATTCAGAACTGTAACTCTGCAATTTTATCATGGGATTTAAAACCTGCTGCAATAATTCAAATCCCATCCTTGACATCGCGTCTGTGTGCGCGGCAACCCGCAGAAATTTCGAAGGACATGCCGTCAGGACCGTATCCAGGTGCGGGGTTTCTTTCTGCTTATATTCTCCCGGTATTTTTTTGGTGTGCTCAAATAGATTCATACAGAAAACTTCAACAGAAGAACTAGAGAATGGATAATGATTGATGAATATTATTTCTTGATGTTTCAATTTCAGGGTTGATGGGGTTTCCTTCTCGATCGCGCGCCGGCTTGCTCGGCCCGGCGGAGGAGGCGACGGCGAGTTTTTGGTGTATGTGTGTGTGCGAGTAGTAGTTTTCGGGGGGAATGGGGGCGGCCGAAATGGGGAGAGGGGCGGGAGGGGGGCGCCTGGACGCGGAGACGCCGCCGACGTTTCGTGACGTCACGCTGGCGTCTACCAGCCACATCACTCAACCATAGTATGGACCTTCATATTATACATTATCCACGACTCATTACTCCACCATCAACTTTGTACAAGAGAGACTGTAATATTCTATTACGACAATTACTATCCCATTTTGCTGGGGAATGAGGCAAAAGAGGAGGAGGGGAGGAGAAGGAGCAGAAAAGTATGAGGAAGGAGTGCATTATACAGGATGTCGGAGCAACCGCTACGCACACTGGATGGTTTCCTAGTGGATTTGGAATTTGACAGGTGAGATAATTTAGGACGTGCCTTGATGTTACTTGTAACTTCTTCGCATTGTCAAGTTCACAATTTTTGATTATTGTGGTTGGCGGTGGAATATATCGTGTGATCAAATGAATTCTTATTTTTGGACACCTTTCATCTGAATATTGGAAATAATGCGGCTTTTTCTTCCGAATCTAGATATGTAATTTGATATCTGAATAATATCATACACAGGGTGTTCACTTTCACACTTCTCACCCCAGATTTCTCCCCGCCAAATTTCTTTCAAGAAAAACACCGGAACAGGTCGATTTTTATCGATGAAAATTGAGCAATACGTGTCCTAGATGTCCCCCTCAAAATAAAAATACCTGTTCCGGCGTTTTTCTTGGAAAGAATTTGGCGGGGGAAATTGATTTGAGAAATTAATTTATTCATCATTTATCATTCATTCACAAATTAATTCAAATTCATTCAATGGGGTATAAGCCAATTTGAAAAAATGGACTATGTAGGTATTTATTTCATATATTAACATCCCCTAATAAGCTTGTGATAGCCTATTTCATCATAAATATCACAATAAGGCTGTAATTCTTTTTTGAAAAAAGCAGGAGGGGATCGGTTCGTTTGAAGAAACGACCTAGTGACGTCATTGAACTGGCAACCCCGCGAGCAGGGATCACGCCCGCGATTTGAGTTCCGATAGCAACGAAGATCTGTTTCACACCTCGTTTCAAACATTCAAACCAGTTGTCAGACTGTCAGCTCTGACTGCAAATCCGTACTTACTGTTATTAGTTTGTTCCTTCTTGTGCACGGTCTGCCTCTGCTTGTCTTCATAACAATAATGCCTAGTAAGGTCCTGGGTAAGACAAGACATGTTTTTTTGCTAGTTGCTCCAATACCAAAGAGTATGCACCCAATCAGCGGTGAGCGTCGACTGTATGGAAAGCTGTGTACATTCAGTGAATACCTACCCCAGCTGAATGGTCGGTATCCAGAACCCTTCTACAGACGATGACAGTGAAAGTTATACTTTACTTATTCTGATGCTTACGATTTTAAAATAACTGAACTAACTTTATCTTCCGGTGTCAGCTTCGCTTTTATCTTGCAAATTGCATGGATACTTTATTTTCAGTTGAACATATTATCCGACAGCATCGTTCAGACTGCTTTTTTACCTGCTTTGTAATGCACACAGTAAGTACCTACCTATCCCTAATAGTTCTGTCAAGTCTGGAGTCTGGCCGATAAAATTTGGGTGATTGCGAGGCTGACTGTCTTATACGCCAGCATCAACCGCACTTTTTACAGTAACGAAAACGATACTCACCAGTCACCACACACCATCAACGTTCCGTTTTTTAGCATTTTTGGTGAGGACGAATGTTCTTTTTCGATAGATTAAAAGTTATTTACTTATTCTGGACGAACTAACTATGGGGGCTCCACCTCTTCGCTTTCACGTTTGAAAAATTTGTATTTGTGCAGTAGAACGTATATATCTGCCATGGTCGTCAACTTGAGTTCCCTCCCTCAAAACCTCTGTCCTCTGTCCATAACAGATAATAACGGCTGGGTTACTTATTTCATCCACCTCAATCAGATCAAACTCCAGTTTGACGTCTAACTTGACGTCTGTTACGAAATTGTTTCAAACACAAATAAATAAGTATTGGTTACCATCGCACCCAAAACCGCGATGTTGCCAATCAGGGTAAAATCTGGCTCGACCTAGTGACGTCACTGGCTCAGAAAGGAATTATTTGCGATTTTTTTCCCGCCCTATTATGAAGATGAAAGTGAAACAAACTACCACATGCTTATTAGGAAGTGTTCAGCTCCTTATTACCAGTCAAAGAAAAAAATTGGATTATACCCCATTGGGAAATTGAATGAGAAATCTGAGGTGGGAGTGTGAAAATGAACACCTGTATATGATCTTATTCAAAAATCAAATACGCGATATTAGTGGTGACGTCAGAGTCGCCATTTTTAAATGCCGGATCCAACAATGGTCTGAGAACAGAGGAAATTTCAGAAATTGTTTTTTTGTAGCATTACCTCTTATATTCAACTATATTGGGGTACGAAGTGACAAACTACAGAACCTGGAGGTCATTTTGGAGCATATTCTAATTTTTTATCTTTTTTCTGAAAGATTTTATCAGTAAAAGTAGTTTGAAAGTGACAGGGATGACATAACCTCAAAGCGCAAACAACTGCACCTGCACCTGCACCAGACAACAACAAGAAACAGTCATCCAGTCAACCACACGGCAGAGTGCAGAGCTGCGGACGTATTGGAGAATCTTTTTTGTGATTTTTAGTTGATCACTTGGTTGATCATTTTGTAGTGAAATTGGTAGGTGAGTGATGTGTTGGGCATCAGATAGTAAACACTACAATAAGCGGCGAACATGTAAATTTTTCTCATGCCCAAAAGACGAAAATGAAAGAAAACAAATCGAAGAATCTTTTTACATACCTAGGTATGCTGGTAAATTCCAACTTGACAATAATTTGCCTTGAACTGTTGTGATTAGGTAAGAAAATACAAAATGTACGTCTGGTGAATTATTTGTTGTTAAGATACATACATCACTAATCGCAATAAAGGTACTGTTGCCGTTAAAGGCGAAATGTGGAACACGAACCCGGTGCATGTTTATGCATTTACCATTTCTTCACAAAGCCCTGATAAGAAGAAGTGCAAAACCACGCTTCCGCTCTACAAGTTGTTTATGCATTGAGGTTTGAGGTTAGGTCGCGTTGTCACATTCAAACTTCTTTCGCTAATATAATGGTTAAGAAAAAAGATAAAAAATCGAAATATGCTCTAAAATGACCTCTAGGTTCTGTAGTTTGTTACTTCGTACCCCAATATAGTGAAATATGCAAGGTAATGCTACCAAAAATAATTTCTGAAATTTCCTTTGTTCTCAGACTATTGTTGGATCCGGCATTTAAAAATGGCGATCCTGACGTCACACTAATATCGCTTTCTAATATTTAGATACAGGGTGTCAAAAAAATTTGGAAGTTTTTTGAAACACCTGTATACATTAAGATATAGAAAAATTTGGTGTCCAAAGAATTCTACGGGAAAAAATGGTTGGGAAAAATTTATTTCTTCACCAATTTATTCCAACGGGGAAAATTTCACCAGGAGGGGGGGAGGAATCTCGGTGGATCACCTGTACAGTCAGCTTGAAATCCAGTCGAGTTAGCCTTCAAGCTGTAACAGGTTTCCATTCGGCGGTGGCGATACGAATCCGCTTTCGTACCAACTCGTGGATGTCGCAAATTTGTTGCCTCAGGTCGTTGACGTAACCGGGAATAGCCTTTAGCGTTGGGAATAACAGCAGATGACGATCCCAGCCGCGCTGATATTCGTCGATGACTTTTGACAGGTGCTGCTCCATCGTCCTGTTCAATCGTTTGACTAAATCATCAGAACGTGGATAAAGAGACGTCGTCATGGTCTTTTGAATTCCAAGTAGCTAGAGTACGGACACCTTTGAACACGTTGGATTCGAAGATGCGTGTCCGATATTAGTGCTATTCCAGTGGTACCCAAAAACAGCTGATCAGGTTATATATAATATATAATCAATTTCACGGCTTTCTGCATTAGAGCAAGCTATGGAAAAAATGGGTTGCGTTGGTACGAATGACACGTTGACGACTTGTTGGCAGCTAGCTGTCTTCATGTGGAATTTTCAATGTGACATTGTCACCGTCTCGGAGAGTCATGCACGCAAAAGTGAAAATTTTTGAGAATATGCGAGGGATTGTTAGATTCCTTTGAGTGATTTGCAGTGTGGACGATAAAAGGGACATTTTCTTCACTGGTTGGTGGGTCTTCGCCAAGACTATTAGGTTTTTGCCGGCCACTGAGAAAATTATGCCGAAAGTCCGTGATGCCGTGAAGAAATGGGATGTAAAAAGGAAAAACCCACTACCCAAGAGGGAACTCATTCTTTAGCTGGACAATATGGATAGTAGGGCAATAATTTATGGAGTTGAACTGTACGGAGACGAGACAATTTGAGCGTGAGCTAAACCAAGAGCGTGAGTAAGTAGGTACACTGTGTTGTCTGCCAGCATAAAATATGTCTTCATACCTTCCTTGTTTTTGCAGTAGGTATAATAGGTAGAGCTGGAGCTAGAGTAGAGACCCAGTACTCACTACTGCAGTGCTCAGTGGGTCTTTTCATCCGAGTAGTATTCTGCCGATCTTCGACATGATTCATTAGTAGCCGCCAAAAACGTAACAAAAACCTTGGCGGAGACCTATCAACCAGTAAAGGCAATGTCCCTCATCCTCTACATTGCAAAGCACTCCAAAGAAACTAAAAACATTTTCACTTCGCATAGATGATACCTCGACACGGTGACAAGGTGTCACATTAAAAATTGCACGTGTAGACAACTGACTGGCATCCCCTTGTCATCGTATCATTCGTACCAACACAACACAATTTTTCCATAGATTGCTCTAATGCAGAAAGCCGTGAAATTGATTATACCAACACACTTGCCATCGTAGAAATCTCTTGGCTGGGTAGAACGTGAGTTTCCAGTCACTTACTGTGGTAGTCTATGGTACCTAGAGTGTATTTGTAGCCCAGGCGCCAGGGAGCAAAAATCAGCTCAATAAGGAAATAATTGTTTCCTGGCTGGAAACTAGCTTAAAACGATCTATGTGGCTTAGGTTTTGACATATTAATTTCCCTCCTTTCGGAAATGTCGGCGTCATGTCGCCATCATCAACAAGAAATGCACCAGCGTGGTTTCTGCCGAATATCTTGATTTTGGGCCATCTGACAGCAAAAGATGTAAGAAGTCATTTTTAAACCAATGAAATTCCCTACGGAATAGTTTTTAAATGACCTTTCTGCGACCTATGGTTTTTGAGATAAAGCTTCTGGAAGCGAGAGGCATTGTCGTAAAAGCTCCATGGCCACTTGACTCGAAAAAATAAAATGTCGATGTGACAAAAAAAATTTCAAAATGAGATTTCTCGAGAATCCTTTAGTTGAGCAACTAGAGAATGCTATAGTTGCGGTGATGGTGGTCTTTCTGTTGAACCGTTGATTACGAATATAGAAAAGTCAAAAACATCACATTGTACATATACAGGGTGTACTGAGGGAATCAAATCAGATCAGAGAAATTTTACAATTTCTTCGATTTAGCCTATATGCGACACTCTAAGCACCTAACACGAGTCCAATATCAATATGGATTTGCTCTATAAGCTTCACTTAATACATTAAAGAAGTGGTCAGCTCACAGCTTTACTGTAAAATGTTATGAAGGCACTCTGAAATCATCAAAATATTAAAAATTTACAGTATCAAGGAATGTATGTAACAGTATATTATATACCAAGGGACCAAAGTGAATTTTTAATTTGGAGATTTGGACCCAAAGGGCCCTAGAGCAACAAACTTCACCCAAGAGGTCAAAATTTCACTTTGGTTCCTTGGTATATAATATACTGTTACATACATTTCTTGCTACTGTAAATTTTGATGATTTCAGAGGGCCTTCAAAACATTTTACAGGAAGGCTGTGAGCTGACCACTTCTTAAGTGTATCAAGTGAAGCTTACAGAGCAATGCATATTGATATTGGACTCGTGATAAGTGCTTAGAGTTTCGCATAGGCTAAATCGAAGAAATATGTCAAATTTCTCTGTTCTGATTTGATTCCCGTAGTACACCCTGTATATGTACAATGTGACGTTTTTGACTTTTCTATATTCGTAATCAACGGTTCAACAGAAAGACCACCATCACCGCAACTATAGCATTCTCTAGTTGCTCAACTGAAGGATTCTCGAGAAATCTCATTTTGAATTTTTTTTTGTCACATCGACATTTTATTTTTTTGAGTCAAGTGGCCATGGAGCTTTCACGACAATGACTCTCGCTTCCAGAAGCTCTATCTCAAAGACCATAGGTCGCAGAAAATTGATTGAAAAACCAAATTGTAGGGAATTTCAGAGGCTTCAAAATGACTCCATACATCTTTTGCTGTCAGATGACCCAAAATTAAGATATTCGGAAAAAACCACGCTGGTGCACTTCTTGTTGATGATGACGACATGACGCCGACATTTCCGAAAGGAGGGAAACTTTAGGAGTCGTAGGAATGCCTTCGATCGCGAAAGATGCAGCTTCTCGTTGGAGGAACTGAATTGGATGAATCTTTTTGAACTCTAAAAAGCCTATACCTTCTTGTGTTATTCGGAGCCCCAATAACCCTGCTTGTCCCTACATTATCGTTTTAGGCTTTGCTGAGCCCCCTAGTCGTTTTTCGTGGCTTTCGGAATTCTAATAAGCCCCGTTCTGTCTTCCTGTGTTGGCCAGAGTCTTACGAGGCCCGCTTGTGCCTTCCAATGTCTTCGAAGTCCTGATGAGCTCCTTTGTTATTCTGCAAGTTCTTGGGACATCAGGAACAAAAAATTACTTACGTCCCTGGATAGTCGCCGGGAAAGTATCGTAGTGCTACAACTGATGTTTTCTTTGGACACAACGATACCTACCACAACCTTCGAATTTTGTCCCGTTTTCTCTGTTCATATACCTGATCATGAGCGTAAACGACTAAACGGTGACATTTTTAGGTGAGAAAGTGGGGAAAGTCGGCAAGAATAATTCGTCCAGAACCTAAAATAGATCCGAATCCATCACGGCAGACTTTAAGTGCTTGTCACACGCAAATTATTGATGAACCTCAAGTTATTCAAATGATGTTCGCGTTCTCTCTTTCTCTTTCTGACCAAAAAATTGCTTATCATCTGTAGCGCAATTTATTATTTTTTGATAGGGCGGGTTCGTCTATTGTGCCGGGAAAATAAGTCGAAGAGGGGAGTAGAGTATAGGTATTATTATGCAATAATCAAATAGTATCCGCTTGTTTTTGTAACAGACTTGCAACGTTAGATAGGTACAGTCGTGAGATTATTGTTTCGTACAGCTGCAATTATCAAATCGGCTATGTCTAGTCGTCAGGAGATGACAGCGGCCTGAAATGTCCAGAATTCGCTTACCTGATAATGCAGCTGTGCGGAACAATAATCTCACGACTGTAACTATAGTTAAACATTAGAAATATTTTTATGAGGACTTTGTAATGCTGTTTTTGCGAAAACCAGTGTCACAAAGTGCTATTTGTATAACTGAAAATTGAGCACTTTGTGCCACTGTTTTAGCTGTCACTAATGACATAAGCACATTTGAAATGTCAGTGTGTGCATGCATTTCCCCACTTTTATTGGCTAAATTAAGATGAAATAGACGAAGCAGTATGAAAAACACGTGTTACAATTTCAAAATTTCTTCTTGTAGAACTCGTACATTGCTCGATTGACTGCTTCGCGGTTCGTTAAGTTAACTTATTCGTACTACAATAGTCGCCATTGTAACACTAGTTGTACAATATACTATTATCACAATCATGCTGAATTTGAAATCTGTTTGAGCAATTAAAATGGCATTAGTTCAAACCTTCAACCTTCAAATTCAAACCTAATACCCACCTGTTTCCGAAACACTCTGTATAGCCTCTTCCCAGGCGGAACGTCCTACGTCCTCAAATCCATCCGCAGAATTCGATTTTTACATACACCACAACTCATTAGCCCATCGTATTGTTTCAGGGTACAACATACATGAACCTGGACATAGAAGATTGGGCCAGCCGCCTAATCAAGAGGTCTCAGTCTTGGGCTCATGACGTGTTATACCGTAATTATTGTAAGCATGGTATTCGATGGAGCTCCATGGCTGCTGAAATCAAAATACAAATTGAATATCATCATAGGAATAGGTATCTCCATATTGGCCGTGTCGTTGCATACAAAACTGGATTTCATAAGTGAGAAATTGATTTTCATAATGATGAAATTGATTTTCACAAGGATGAAATTGATTTTCATAAGCTTGAAATTGATTTTCATTTATGTGAATTCTGATTTCATAAGTGCGAAAATGGTGTTCATCAGTATGAAATTGAATTTCATGAGTGTGAAATGAGGTTTCGTTATTATCAATTCTGTTTTCATGAGGTTGAAATCTGATTTCATGAGTGAAAAAATGAATTTCGTTAGGATGAAATCTGTTTTCATTTGTGACAAGTTTGTTTTCATGAGTATGAAAATGGATTTCACGAGTGTGAAATCGATCTGTAAATGGTATAGTTTGGGGCATCGGATTCCAGCTGTGGAAAAATGAACTGTTGCAGGTATGCGGTCACAAAGTTCAACGATTCTACCTACATTGAAATGATCTTCACAGCAAAAATATCCGCCGCCCCATGGGGCTGGCCGACTTGGGTACGCTGATGACAATTTTTTGTGGGGCACTTGAAAAGGGTGTTGAGATATCCCTTGAAAATGCATGTTTTCGATGACATTATTGTTTATTTGCAGAATGTACCGGACAAATGATTTCGATTTGACCACCATTCTGTCAAAAAAGACAATTAACAAGGTGGCAACAGCGTCGTTCAAATGACGTTTCCTTGTTGCAAAGCTGCCAGATTTATAATGGACTCCCATTGCAAACACCAAAATTGATTGTTCATGCCTCAAAAATGTATTCCATTGTATCCAAAAACATACCACCTAACGTGTTGTTTTGTCGAAGTGATTTTTTTCTAAGGAATATCAAAATACTCATGCAAATCTTGACTGCCTGTCACACAATTTGACAACAAGGCTCCAGCTACGACCATCCCATCGCGCAAACTCAACTCGTCCACTTACGTCATCAGACGTTGAAATTTAATCGGGGTTATTCCCGCCTCGATTTTCAACATTTTTAAAAAAAAAGGTAGAGGCTTTTGAGACGAATTATCATCATTCATGTAGCAAACTCACCTTGTAGAACATTTTGAAGCAATAAAAAAAATCGTATAAGACCCCATTGAAAAAAAGGCCACTGGAAGTTCTCCGTCGAACGCATGCAGTTGTATTTTGGTTACCACAACCAACAATGATTCTTGTCCCATACAAGCAAGAATTTCTTGAAGTGTTTGAAATTAATGATTTGTTATGGAAGTATAAGTTGATTTTGATTCAGTTCTGCTCCCCCAACTGTAAGAATTTTATATGACAGGCACTTTTAACAAGGTAGATTACCGAACAGTTGAGTAACCAATTTCGAGAGCAGATTTTTTTTTGCCTGCATTAACTACTTGGTTTATTAGCAAATTTTTTCCGTGTTTTTTTTTTTCAGTAACGACAACAGTATGACGATTACAACAAAGTACTGTAGATCTACATTTTTGGATCAGTGGGATTTTGTTCCGATGGCTTTCTCGTTTTATCCTTCTTCCCGGAGCATCACCACAGGGTAGTACATACCCCAACACTAAGAAACGCGTGAAAAAGTCCATCTGGCTCAGTATGGATCTGAGCCGGGGATCTCCACCTTTAAAAGCGAGGCCAAGCTTACCGTGCTACCAACAAGAAAAACAAAATTTAAATCGTATCTAACATTCATAAGTTACTGGGCTTCAAAGTCGGGCAACTTTTCGAGTACCCCGACAACTTCAATGTTGCGTAATTGATTTAGAAATATCACTAGATAAGTACTGCGAATTCTAAAAAACTGACGATAAATCGACGTTTGTTATCGCAAATGCAGCCATACATTGATTCCTGTTGTGTTCCTCTTATCGCGTGAGCAGTTGCATAGTAAAAAATCCAATCGTTTAATTACAGCCAGTACTGTATCAGCTCATAAGCAAAGCTCCAAACTAAACCAGGGCTCTAAAGTACTATTATGGTAATACCTACATTTGTGACCATTTTGAAAAAATTGAAGCAGTACAAGGCGAAAAGAACTTACCTATTCATTTTTACCAGCAAAACGAATAGAATCTTTTTTTCTTGAAGTTTCTTGACAGATCAGAAGCTATTAGAAGCGCGTTCTTCAGTTTTACGAGGAGCTTATTGCCCAGCATACTAGAAGGCATACCTACTTGGTTAACCAGGTCATAAAATGGTTGTTATTGGAATATATCGGTGTACAATAGTATTTACCTGACAATTCGATCGTAAAAAGATCAATCCGGGCCTGATTAGATGCTATCTGTTTATCGCGTGTACATACCTACCTGGTGTAAGTTCATTTTCAATTGATTACGTTTTTCCTCTTTCTATATTTATAGTCTATTCAATTTATGCCGGTGGACACTTCTCGTGTGCTGGTATAGGTGGGAAACACATATTATAGGCATTGTGGTCTGTGATCCAAAATTGTGTTGAGGGAAATATGGCGCACAAGGGAACTCCACCGCCTTACGGTCTCTCTGCACCTCCGGAGCCACATCAGTACCAATATCCTCCTCAGTATCCCCCGTCGGAGCAAAACCAGTATCCTCCTCAATATCCCCCGTATCCCCAATATGGTCAACCGCATCCAGATAATGGACCAGCGCACTATGCTCCGCCTCAAGTAGTGACACAGAACATCATAACCCGTAAGCTCATTTTGACAATATTTTCGACCTGAATTTTCCTAGAAGTAGTAGTTAGTAGTAGTAGGTAATAATAATCCTTATTATTTTTTGAGATAACGTGAGAAAGTTTAAAATTTTATATGAATGTATAACGTGCGATCAACAGAAATACTCTTCAGAGTTGACTTTAGTGTCGAAAAATTCGGTATTTCATCGAATCCAGTCGCTTTAATCGATTAATATTTTGTTTCCAAAACCAACCCTGGATGTCTTTTTGATTATTCGCACTGTATAGCTATCCATATAGGAATCAGACGCTAAAGTTACCAACTGTAGTCTTCAAGCGTCCCTATGGATGCGGCTGCATAAAAACCTTAGGTTTAGTTAAGGCTATGGCACCTCGTTTTTTCTAAACTATGATTATGACTCTATCAAAAACGAATTCCAGATATTATCTACAGCTAGTAGAAAGGTACTATGATAGGTATAGACAATACAAATAGAGAAGACCATATGTTATCACCACCGTCGTCACGGATATTGGGGCATCAAAAATCAGCCAACCTTTTTTTGAATGATGGACTCACCTGGTTCCTACGCAACCGTAAAAATCCGTGACACCATGTGTCTTTTCTATTTGTATTGTCTATACCTATTCTTATGTAACGCCCCCTGCACTTCCATTTTCTTGCTTTTCCGTAGGTACGGTTGCGGCCAAAATTAAGTGGACGACAATGTCAACGAGTTGGCGTACTGTCATGCGACGTTCAGGCCAGAATCCTGAGAAATCTGTCAACTGTCGTCCACTTTAAAAAGGCCGCAATAGTATGATGAAAATTGTGCTAGCTCATCACTTCAGGTAGATCATAAAAGTTAACAATGGACGATCAATAATGATGATTTAATATTTGATGCTCAATATTTTCAAAAGTAAGTAACGCCAAGGTACCGTATGATCAAAAACTTTTCTCCTCTAGGTAGGCTGTGGCCTGGCCAAAATCAGCCTCGTTTACCTGCCAATGACCAGACCACAGCCTGCCTAGGAGAGGAGGAGGAGGAGTCAAATACCGTATGATCAAAAACTCTCCTCCTCTAGGCAGGCTGTGGTCTGGTCATTGGCAGGTAAACGAGGCTGATTTTGGCCAGGCCACAGCCTGCCTAGAGGAGGAGAGTTTTTGATCATACGGTATTTGACTGCATCCGCACCAACATTATAACATTTGTGAAGTGGCTTCACGGGTGATTTGTGTATTTTTTGTACAATTCATGAAATAAAAACTGAAATAGTATTTTTCGATACAATAGCACGTTTTCAGGCCCGAAGCCTTATTTGCCATCATGAGGCGTAGCCGAATGCTGCAAAAGAGGCTGAGGGCCTGAAAAAGCACAGCGCTCGTGTGTCGAACAACGTTTTCCGTGATCGTCGCTTAAATTGAGAGAAAACTCGAATTTCTTGTAAATTTTGACACTACTTTGACAAATGTCATGCTAGATACATAAACTGCAAAACTTATATTTTTGGTTATGTATTACTTTGCGCGTTATGTATCTATGAAACGATTACGAAAAACAAATTTCAGCTACATGAAATGAATATAGAAATTACACCATCTGGGTATAGGCACTCAAAGATAGTGCTTTTTTACAAAGAATGCAATAAAGATAGGCAAGTACCTGAGCTATTATTGTAGATAATTACTGAATAAATTCCGTGAAACCCCTTTGAAGTGGCTCCAAGTGCGGATTCTCGCGTTAGCCATTATATTAAGCGTCATTTTGGAGTAAACAATTGAAGTTCCTCAAAAACACTTCAAGTACCGGCGAAGTTTGGTGTTGAAAAAGAAGCATATGAATCCCATCACAAGTTCTCGGGATGACTGTATCTTGAGGACAACTTAAGAGTCCTCTGTACGCTCAGAGTGGCTCCAACTAAAATGCCTCTAAATCGAAGCCGGTGATTTTCTTTGAACTGGCAATGGAGTGTTTTCTCTGCAGTTGTCAAGTTGTCAAGTAGATGGCAGCAGGGGCCAACCCGGGTTATTTTCCCACTACTTTTTGAACGGTTCTCTCATGGAGGGGGTTTTCCTTTTGACTTTGGTGTCTGCCTGCCGGGTCGGCTGTCATGTCAAGTCAAGTATGGATGTGTGTCGTCAGAGGTGAGGAAGGAATTAGATGGAAAAAACTACGTACACTTGGCTTTCAGAGTATAGGTCTTTGGTATAGATGTTTTTGAAGAAGAGCATGATTGTATTCTTGAACATGGACAGTGGGGCACACGGCACGGTGGCAGGTAGGTTGCAATAGGTTTCAAATCGGCCGGCGCCGGCGTGCCCGCGAACTGCTCTTCGAGTGCTGTCTCCCGGACGGTCCCTCTGGCAAACATTTGCACGGTCATTGGGCCCTTTCAGCCCTCGAAAATCACCAAAACCGACCAGTACAACCCCACGTTCAATATTTTTTTCAGCAAATGTCAGTCATATGGTCGTTGCTGTCATCTTCATTGTTGGAGTGATCAGTGGCAGGTGACAAAGTGCTTGGTGTAGCACATGGATGTAGGAATGGCTGGATAGAGCATAAAGCCAAAAACAATTGAATTTTTGGTACCCGATTTTGAGCTGAGGGGCGGGGCTTAAAGCGGAAGCGAGGCCTCCAAGGTGAACTTGATTTTTGAAATATAATCAACACGCTGTTCGAAACCGTCAACTAGCTGTCACAGAAATCGCGTCAGTCCAAATAAGTGGAATTGAGTGCATCAAAATTTGTAATTCTGAGTAAGTAATGTCTGATCTATCATAACAGCAACGAGAATAATGTTTTTTTCTACCAGTTCCAGTACAGTTCGTTTGTAATCCGATTCATTTTGCAGAGTTGTCCACGATGGTGTCCTGTAAATTGTGCGGGCTGTTGCGGACCACAACCTCAAGTTCAGAGAGCATTGCACTTCATCGGTAAGTCAAGTTTGATGAATTACTGGCCGTAATATTCATGTTAATTCATTTTTTCCCCGAAAAACGCTCCATTCCACCACCTTACATAACCTTACTTATGCGATTTGACAGCACCTTCAGTGGCGTTACATCCATCAGGCATCTTAGAAAAAAGGGCTAAATCGCCCAACAAATTGCAATCTTTATTAAACCTACCCTCGGTTGCAGCATAAGAATTTAATCATGAAATAGCTAATTGAGGATTTTCTTTGGTCTGCCAGTTGACTGACCACAGGCGATGCATCTAAGCTGTTGAGAATTGAACATTTTCCCATATTTTTTTTTGTAAAACTGCATTTTTCATCAGGTACTACGCTAAAATTCAGCAAAAAAAGCTCGATTTACTATTTCATGATCAAATTTTTGGTGCAAACGGGGGCTACATGATTATTTTTTAATGAGGTTCTGATTTCTTGCAGAAAATAGTGAAAACTCGGCAACTCCCAAGTCAACACTTCAAATAAAATTAGAAGTTTGAATGCTCGTTTGAATGATGGAGATGAAGATGAAGATGCTCGGGGATATACGTTGAATGGATTGGTTTTAGATGAAGAATTCCGTTCTTCGGCTTCGTTTTCGGACATATTTCCAAGCTAATAATACTTGCCTGAAAGAAAATTTGCTGACTGATACAAGACTTCACCAAGTGCAATGTGGAATGGCAAAAACTCTCGAAAAAAACTAGTTAGGATACTGCGTTTTGGCTGCATTCTACTGCCGTTCTCAAATGGAGAAAGACTTGGCTCACTTGTGCTGTCATCGAAGCTGCCATGCTGCCGAAACATCTTGTCCTGTTGGAAGTTTTATAATGCAACAAAAGCTTATGCTTTCACAAACGCTTTACCTTTTCTAGTACCTAACTGTGTTGGAATTTGTTGCAAAAACAGTTGTAAAAATAAGTACCTTAGGTACAACAATGCTATAACCTACCTAACTTTGAAAAACTTTGGCCAAGTTCTTTCAAAATGTTTTCCACTCAGTTCACCAGTTTGAATGTTAGCACTTGAAGTTCCTTTTGAATTGGTACCAGTGTGGACAAAAAAGGAGGACACAGTCATTCAGTACTCAACCGGTTTTTTTCAACAATTTGGCCCAAACGACCTCCAATTTGGACATGTCGGTTGCAACTAACAGCCAAGATATGGACATATCCTAATTGAGGAGCATTTGGAGTCCAAATTGTTGCAAAAACCGTGAAATAATGAATGACAGTGGTCTGTTTTTTTGTTGTCACTGGTACTACAATTATGTATGTTAAAGTTGAGATATCAGTGATTGAGTCCTCGGTTATCAATGTACCAAGTACTCAATACTCAGTAGTTATATCTTGCAAGTATTACCCTTTTGCATTAAGCTCAGACTGAGATTCTCCCACTTTATTGTAGGTAATCATGATTCTTAAGGTCAAGAAATTCCTGTGAAATTGTTGCTCACTTTGGTGTCGATACCACTGTCTACTGTTCCAGAAGTCAGAAGTGATTTCTTCATTATGATTGATATTAAAAACATGTTCGTAGATAGCAGTTATAATTATTTGTCTTTTACTAACTATAGTATAAGCGCCTATGTACGTGATATTTGAAATAAATTGCCTGTTTCATCCAGATATCCAATCAAACCTTACACTACACTTGTACGAGTAAACACAATTTTATTCGGTACTGAAACAAGCTCAAAATTGGAAAATTTTGATTTGGAGTTTTGAGGAGTTTGAAGTGGAGGCCAGTCACTTTTGCAGGTCAAATAGATCAGTTCTTGTAGGTTAGCCCATATAAGCAGACTCCTTTAATTTTCTACGAGCAGCTTCAGGCCACAATCACAAGTTGCTCCACTCCAAGTCTTTTCAATGGCTGCTTCAACGACATTGCTAAACTAGTCCAGGGTGGTTTTTCAATCAGAGGGGTTCAATTTCGGATTTTCACCTCCTTGGTGTATGAATAAAAGGTCACATTTATAAGCACCAAGTTCCCAAAGCGTTGCTACTGGCGGCGACAGGGCACAAAATTCTTGCAGCCTTGCCTGGCCGGATAACTGCATAAGGTCTCTTGCTGATCTGCTATAATATTGGCTGACCTGCATTTTCGTAAGACCCAACTGAACAACAACGCGATTTAGTCACTACCTCGGCCGCGTTTTTCTTTATTATCTTCAAATTTTCTCAATGTACGCGATGGCATTGGCGATTTACGTTTTGTGACAGCTAAAATGCCAAACCCTTGAAAAAAATAATTGTGCGCCACTGTTACCCGACTAAATCAAGTTCACTTTGGAGGCCTTTTCTGACATTTTTGGTTTGGGAACCGCATTTTTGACGTAATGCTCCATCCAGCCATTCCTACATCCATGGTGTAGCATGATGCTGCTAGGCAATATAGCGTTACGCATACACACACCAAGACACACACACAGACACATCCCTGACAGACACACAAACGGGCTGAAGAGATACGAGATACCAACATGGAGCAGGTAGGCTTACCAACCAACAGTAACCTAGTGATAAACCCGGGTTGGCCCCTGCTGCCATCTATCGTCTTCTTCAGTGGCGAAACACCCCATTGGAGATTTCACTTCATATCTCTATAGGAACATGTTAACGGGAAAAAATCCGAGAAAAACCGATCACAGCCGAAGATAGTCAAATCTTACGCGCGCCACCCTAGGGCCTTTATTTGACTTGAAACAATTTTTTTTTCAGGGTGGACTCCCAACAGTATTCTGCACAATCGTACCGGGTGGTTTTTCAATAAAAAAGTTTCAGCTGAAGATATGAAGCTTCAAATTTTTGAGCATTTTTTTAATAATTTTCACAGCCAAATAACTTTGGCTCCAGATATTTGATTGAAAAATCACCCGGTACGTTGGTGCAGAATACTGTAGAGAGTCCTCCTTGGAAAAAGGAAGTTTCTTTCAAGTCAAATAAATGCCCTAGGATGGCGCCCGTAAAATTTTACCATCTTCGACTGTGATCGGTTTTTCTCGGATTTTTTTCCTCTCACATGTTTTTATGGAGATATGAAGTGTAATCACCAAACACCAGTTAAAAGAAAATCACCGCCTTCGATCTAGAGGCCTTTTAGTCGGAGCTGCTTAAAGCGTACAGAGGACTCTTAAGGTTGAATGCGGCAGGCGCTATTATTCCAACAATACAAAATTATGGTATTTATTCTAAATACTTCAGTCTGAGGTTACTATACCTTTTACAACCTTATTTCATCCTTATGAAAACAGATTTCATCCTCATGAAAACCTCGATGAGAACAGATTTCGTCCTTATGAAAGCAGAATTCATCCTCATGAAAATAGAATTCATCCTCATGAAAACATGAGATGTTTTCGTCAGATTTCATCCTGACGAAAACAGATTTCAACCTAACGAAAACAGATTTCAAACGGAATTCATTAAAATGCAAGTTGGAGAAATTGAAGCGACATAATTTTCAAGAGGTCCCATGGGCTGTTCAAGGCCATCATTGTTGCAGTCGAGGAACTCATGGTAGAACAAATTGACGATCTTCCATCCAATAATACTTATGTGGTGTTACTCACCTGATTGGTAACACTTGAAATTTTGAGCTTCCCTATATCAAGGGAAGAAGGATTTACAGAGACAGTGCCTTCAGAGTGATCACAAGACGCAAAAGAGACTATAAACATTATCAAGATGCTCAAATATAATACAGGATGAGTCAATACTGAGAATCCATGATATACAGGATGCCAAAGGAAGGAGTGTCAGAAGTGTTAATTTTTAAAGCCGTCAACTTTTTTGGATTATTGGAATTTTTTTAAAGATTCCATCCTCATCCCCTTAACTCATCCTGTATTATATTTGGGCATCTTGATAATGTTTATAATCTCTTTTACGTCTTGTGATTTCTCTGAAGGCACCGTCTCAGTAAATCGTCCTTCTTTTACAAGGAGAATCCTTCTTCCCTTGATAAAGGGAAGCTCAAAATTTCAAGTGTTACCAATCAGGTGAGTAACACCAGACAAGTATTACATTGGATGGAAGATCGTCAATTTGTTCTACCATGAGTTCCTCGACTGCAACAATTATGGCCTTGAACAGCCCATGGGACTGCATGAAAATTATGTCGCTTCAATTACTCCAACTTGCATTTCAATGAATTCCGTTGAAATCTGTTTTCGTGAGGTTGAAACTGATTTTCTACTTAGACGAAATCTGTTTTCATAAGGATGAAATCTGTTTTCATGAGGTTGAAATTGATTTTCCACTATGATGAAATCTGTTTTCGTGAAGATGAATTCTGATTTCATGAGGATGAAATCTGTTTTCATGAGGCTGAAATTGATTTTTCACTCGGATCAAATCTGTTTTCGTCAGGATGGAATCTGTTTTCATGAGGATGTTTATGTTTTCATGGGAATGAATTCTGTTTTCATAAGGACGAAATCTGTTTTCATGAGAATGAAATCTGTTTTCGTAAGGATGAAATAAAGTTGTAAAAGGTATAGAGGCAAAGATAAAATATCCAACTCGGATATCGAACTTTGATAACATCCTCACGCCTGTTCGTCCTAAGCAGGCCCTTCGTTGATCTCTCGGTACCGTAACTGTCGATCCAGGTATAAGTGGACAACTTTTATCATGGCTTCAGGAGCTCTTCGGATCCGGTAGACGACGTCGTTGCGTTGGTACTCTTGATCCCGGTATTATGATCCCTCTCTCACGACGAATGAAGCTTCGGAGACCTTCCTTTCTTGAATTGAGGATTGTACGGCCACACAGGGTCACTTGCTCGAAATCCTCCAGAGTTGGCCTTCAAGGCACATCGCAACTTCTCAGGATCGGGTTGATTTCTTCTGACAACGCATTTCGTGTCCCTTAAACTATACCTGCTTCTAAAACGCAGGACTTAGTTCTTCGGGCTGAGCATGAAATGAGCTCCTCTACGACGTTTGACCAATTTTCGAAACTTGCTCAGATGTCGTCTTAATTTGAGCAACTCATTTCATTAAGTTACCACCAAAGAGCCAGTCATCCAAAGGAGCCTAATTCAAATATCCGCGGATTGTTTCGTTCAATTCTGAGAGAAACAGCGCGTCGAGTTTTCGAATTTTCGTGATGGAGATCACACAGCAGCCGGGCCGTATCACTGATCCCCTCTATCACCTTCAATCTTGACTGTTTCTTTCGAAAAGTAGAGAAACGGCGCTGCCCAAAGCCTCAACCCCAACCGGGGTTTGGGTGTTGGCCATCCTCGAGTCCCGGTTCAGTGTTCCCTCTCTTAGCGGCCTTTTGACCTCTGGGTTTAGCTTGGGTGACTCGGCTAGCAAATAGTTTTGGATGCGAAGATACTTGGATGCGAGGATACTTCTCGCATAACTTTTTTCGAACCTGGGAAGTAATAGTGTCGGTAAGTACCTGGAGTCGGTACACATTAAAAAAACGGTACTATACGGCATTTAATGATACAGAAAATTCTTTTTCCATGAGTCTTCTACAAGGTCTATCGAACGATATTAGAATGGGAAGCACAAAAGCTTCCCCTTAGGGAGGCCGCAGGGGGCCCTGTCAAGTTGACGGTCCAAGAGCTCCTACCAAAACATATTTCAATTCCGTTGCATCACTCAAATGGGGATGATGTGACTCCATTGTGAATCTCAATGGCATTGGTCGCCATGTCTCTTTCATCCTTCATGCTTGAAAAACTAATTTCTTCGGGAGGTCAGGGAAATCACTTTTTATTTATTTATACATACAAGAGGCAAATGCAGCCATACATCTATTCCTGTTGTGTTCTTCTTATCATATGAGCAGTTGCATAGTAAACAATCTAATCCTTTGATTACAGCCAGTACAGGATCGGCTCACAAGCAAAGCTCCAAACTAAACCACCAGTGATGGAACCACAAACACTCGACAGTTGTCGATCTCAACAATTTCCTCTTTCCCCCTGCACCCTTCACCTTTCAGGAAAGGGGAAATTGTCAAGATCGACAACAACTGTCAAGTGTTCATGGTTCCACCACAGGACTCAAATTCTATTTTTGATAACCCTGGTTTTGATCATTTTGGAAAAATTTAAGCGGTACGAGATGAAAACAGCTTACCTTACAGCAAAACGGCAAAACGGATAGGGTCTTTTTTCTGAGTTTCTTGGCAGATTAGAAGCTGTCAGAAGCGCTTTGTTTCATTTTATCAACAAAGTTTTCTATGGCTTGCCCAGCATACTGAAAAAAATACTGAAAGGCATACCCTACTTGGTTAACCAGGCCATGAAATGGTAATTACTGGAATATCTCGGTTTATAATAGTAGGTTCCTGACAGGCCGACCGTAAAAAGATGAATCCGGGCCTGATTACGGGCTATCTATTTTTTATCGCGTGCGTACATATTTGACTGTGTGAGTTCATTTTCAATTGATTACGTTTTTCCTCGTTCTGTAGATATTTATAGTCTATTCAATTTCTGTCGGTGGACACTTCTCGTGTGCTGGTGTGTGTTGCATGATCCAAAATTGTGTTGGGGAAAATATGGAGAACAAGGAAGCTCCACCGCCTTACGGGGTCTCTGCACCTCCCGAGCCACTTCAATACCCTCCTCAGTATCCCCCGTCGGAGCAGAACCAATATCCTTCTCAGTATCCCCCGTACCCCCAATATGCTCAACCACATCCACAGAATGGACCAGTGCATTATGCTCCGCCTCAAGTGGCAACACAGCACATCATAGCCCGTAAGCTCATTTTGTCAATATTTTCTACCCATATTTCACTAGTATACCCAATAATAATCCTTCACATTTTTTTAGATGTGATCAACGAAGCTTTGAAATTTTATATGATAGTGAAGTTAGTGCGGTCAACGGAAATACCATCAGAGTGGATCGACTTTGCTGTCGAAAATTTTGTAATCAATCCAATCCATTCGCTCCAACCGACTAATATTTTGATGCCAAAGCCAAACCTGAATATTTTTTTTAGTCATTCGCACTGTAAGGTCGCGGGAACAAAACGTCACCTTGGCACCCGCTATGGCAACGTTGAAACTACGCCTGACGTGGTAACACTGTAACAGCGCAATGCGCATTCTTTTCGACGTTGAATTGACATAAGACACTCGCGCAAGCGCATGGTGGGATGCCAAGGTACCGCTGTAGAGATCCGTTTGTTTTTGACATTACTTGGTCAAATCTTGAGTTTAGCACAATTAGTTTTTGATACAGCGACAATGATTCAATAAAGTATCTACGTCATTGATTACAACCAAAGAAAATTGTAATAATAACCATTATACCATATACCCATCTTTAGGACGCCATTTTTGCTTTCGCGACCTATAGCTATCCATAATATAGGTATACACAGCATCAAGGATTTTCAGACGCTAACATGAACGAAAAGGCTGTGGCACCTCGTTTTTTCTAAACTATGATTATGACACTAGTCCGGACGTTAGTGGGAAATACCTTGCACTTAAGTAGAAAAAAACTGTTGAAAAATCATAAATCTCGAACCATGACCGATGAACGTATGTGAATCAGGACATTGATAAAGGGTTTCATGCTCATGATGGTGCTGCAAACAGTTTGGAAATATCTTGAGGCGTTTCCGAAATGCGCTGGCAGAAGTGGAGCTTCTTAATTTTTTTTATTTTCCGAATAAATCAGTTGTTTTTGGGGATATCGAGCTGCAACTTGATATTCCGCCAAACAATCATGTTTCTGATGAAACGCGTTGTGAGGACATCGATAAAGCCTGCTAGATTCGAAACTGAGATCTTCAACTTTTTTTTCATCGTGGGCGCCATTTTCAAATTGTCCTTGGTGGAATTGTGCAAAAAACAAAAGTGACGACTTTGTTGGACACACACGATGGTATTATAATGGAAACCCAGGTCCTGAATTGCGCCAATGACCTCTTCGCCGCAGAAACGTTATCAAGTTCGTTTTTCTTGATTTCTCTCCACTTACGTGACAGTCATGACCAAATGGAATTTTGGATCGATAGTATGTTTGCGATATTATAATCCACATTATTTTGTAAATCCAGTCACTAAATTATATCATCATCAGCCAAATGGTGTTCTTTTGGCAAACAGTTGAACAAAAAGTTTGCTTCGATTTTTGTGAAAAAGGCAAAAACGGCAGAGTCACGTCCTCCTCTCAAACCCGATTGAACGAAATCTATTTTTTGTTGAATATGACCAGAAACGCTTCGATGATAATGTGTAGCAACATTTTTGAAGTCTCTTTTGCAGAACTAGGATGGAACAATCCATTTCGGTTTAGCTTTAAACTAGAGAGCACATTCCTCCGAACCCTTTCAGTATCAATTGGAAGCATTTTTGGTAACAGATATTCTTCAATCTGGTTTGAGAAGAGTATGTGACCCTGCCGTTTTTGCCTTTTCCACAAAAATCGAAGCAGACTTTTTGTTCAACTGTTTGCCAAAAGAACACCACTTGGCTGATGACGATGAAATTCAGTGACTGGCTTCACAAAATAATGTGGATTATAATATCACGAACACGTCATCGATCCAGAGTTCCATTTGGCCATGACTGTCACGTAGGTGAAGAGAAATCAAGAAAAATGAACTTGATAACGTTTCTTCGGCGAAGAGGTCATTGGCGCAATTCAGAACCTGGTTTTTCATGATGAAACGATCGTGTGTGTCCAACAAAGTCGTCACCTGTTGTTTTTTCGACAATTCCATGAAGGATAATTTGAAGATGGCGCTCACGATGGAAAAAAAAGTTGAAGATCTTAGTTTCGAATCTGGCAGGCTTTATTGATGTCCCCACACTGCGTTTCATTAAAAACATGATTGTTCGGCGGAGTATCAAGTTGCAGCTCGATATCTCCAAAAACAACCGATTAATTGAAAAAATAAGAAAAAATAAGAAGTTCAACTGCTTCCAGCGTATTCCGAAAACGCCTAAAGAGATATTTCTAAACTGTTTGCAGCATCTTCATGAGCATGAAATCCGTTATCAATGTCCCGATTAACATACGTCCATCGGTTATGGTTCAAGATTTACGATTTTCCAACAAATTTTTTATACTTCACCCTGTATAATGTCTCTGCACGATTTGCGCCGATGTCCCCACATCCAGATTGATCCAAGATGGTCTCAGCAACAGGCATGCAAAATGACAATGCTTGGTATGAAAGTGCAAGGTACCCTTAATTTTTCCCCCTTAACGTCCGGACTACACTGATTGTAGCAAAGGCAAATTCCAGATATTATCTACAGCTAGTAGAAGGGTATCTAAACTCCCCCTTGCAGTTCCATTAGTTCCATTATCTTCCTTTTTCCATAGGTAGGATGAAACTGTTAGCTGATCTCTTAAGATACTACCAGACCGGAGTTCGGAGAAGTTGAAGCCCACGTGATGCTCCATAGGTCTAGACGTGCTTTGATATAGAAAGAATGTATTTTGGAATTTCCAGTCAAAAATGAACGATCGTCCAAAATCATGGGATTTGTGCATTTAGTAGAAGTGGTTTCACATCGGGTGATTCCAGTTGATTTGTGTATTTTTTGTGCAATTCATGGAATGAAAACTGCCAAATGAAATTCAATTCCATGAAATAAATAGAAATTACACCATCTAGATAGGCACTCAAAGATACTGATTTTCTACAAACAAGGCAATAAAGATAGGCAAGTACCTAAGCTATTGTTGTAGATAATTACCGCCGAATACATTCCGTGAAACCTCTTTGAAGTGGCTCTAAGTGGATTCTCGCTTCAGTCATTCATTTCACTGTTTAAATACATACAGGGTTATTCAAAAGTCCGGAATAAAATTCATAATTTTTTACCATATTTTTCGGAAAAAAACGCTCAAACAGGTCGATTTTTAAAAGCGGTAAGTAATTTTTCCATAACACGTGTCATGGATCTACCGTCAACCCCTTGACCCCTAGCCACCCTTAGCATTTTTTTTTTTAAATGGCATCCCATGGCTAAGGGGGGCTCGTTGGGAAGCTTGTCAAAAACTGTATTCAGATCTACCATTGAAAATTATATCGAACGGTTCACCATGAAGTTATGAGTAACCTTAGGGTTACTCAAAAGTCCGGAACAAAATTCATAATTTCTTACCATATTTTTCGGAAAAAAACGCTCAAACAGGTCGATTTTTAAAAGCGGTAAGTAATTTTTTCATTATACGTGTCATGATCTACCGTCAACACCTTAACCCTTAAGCCCTTGACCCTCAACCTCTTAAGCGTCCAACCATTTTTTTTAAAGGTAGATCTGAACACAGTTTTTGACAAGCTTTCCAATGAACCCCCACAAACCATAGGATGCGATTCATAAAAATACTAAGGGTGACTGGGGGTTAGGGGGTTGAGGGTAGATCATGACATGTATCATGGAGAAACGACTTTTCAGAAATCGACCAGTTCGAGCGTTTTTTTTTTTTTAAATATGGTAATGAATTCTGAATTCTGTTCCGAACTTTTGAGTAACCCTGGAATTTCTCAAAACTTCATGGTGAAGCGTTCGATCTAACTTTCAATGGTAGATCTGAACACAGTTTTTGACAAGCTTTACAACGAATCCTCACAAGCCATAGGGTGCCGTTTAAAAAAAATACTAAGGGTGACTAGGGGTCAAGGGGTTGACGGTAAATCAAGACACGTTAGTCCGGCGGCAAGCTGCAACAATTGTGCACAATGGGCTAGAAGCAATTTTATTTTTTCAAGTTATTATTTGGACCCCAAAGAATATTTCCAGATAGAGACCCCAATCGATTAGGCCTTATTCAGCCCCCCTCAGCGACGCTAACTTCGACCATTATTTCATCCATTTTTGTACATTACTTTCATGATACTTGACGTATACCAGCTGTTAAGGTGTCGATTCCCATGTTTTTGAAGATGAGGAACTCATATATGATGGTCTTCAAGCTTTTGAAGTTGAAATTGTTAACCTGATGAATGGTTACTGGTACATCATTGGTCAAGACATTTGAAAAAGTTGGCTGACAATCTTGAAGAATAATTGAAATGAGAAGTCTAATGAGAGACCTACGGTCATGATTTGATTCTCTACAACTTACCTTCGAGCTTACCTTAGTTCATCGAGAATACGTGCTTGGGTTTTTCTCTTCACGAGATCGGAATCAAAGCAGTCGCAATTTTCGCAATAGTCACAATTCGCTACGATTATTCAAAAAATTCCTGTTTTTGATTTCAAGTAAAACAATGCGATCATCTTCATCAATATGCAAAGCACAAGTGACCCAATAATATTATAAAAAAAAACACGTGATTCACTTGCCATGCCACCTTAGTTTTTATTGGTAATAACAATAATGTTACGGTATTCGGGTTCGCCTATTTCGAAATTAAACGCGCCGATTTACTTGTAAACAAACTGCACTTTATAAGCTTCTAGCTACTACCGATACAACTAAATAACGCACAAAATTATTATTCGCTTAGAAATTCACAATGTCGCTTGAGATGTTATCGCCGCGGTCGCTCGATTCCAACTCTCTGTCTGATGCCAGGTGGAGTTCCTCTATTATAGTGGCATCGACGGTTCTGGATGCTTCCTGTTTGATCGTTGGCGTTTCTAGCACACAAGGATTTCTCTGGTATATGCGTCGAGAATATACGCGTACCTTCTACGGCACCTCCACCAGAAGTCTCGACGTGTCGTGACCTACCGCTGCAGTCTCTCGATGCTTCCCGAATGCAATGCGGAAATCTAGATTTCTCTGGAAAGAGCCGGGATGGTCGCGAGCTTCGTAACAATAACTAATAGAGTAGGGTAGTAGTAGAATAAGGTAGCTGGCAGCTGGCAAAATGGTGGACTTCAAAATAGGACCATCCTTATTTACTTTCCTAACGGGCTCAAGGCCAGTTTTACAATAGCGGTATGCGCTATTCCAGGTTTATGTTCCAGGATAAACATCATGCCGACAAAAGTAATATCGCTGTGCTAGAATGATAGTAAGATAACTTCAAATTTCTGATTTTCGGATTAATTCAAAATCTATAGCTCCAAGCTATTCCCTACTTGGTAAAAAAATCGAATTACTCAGAATCATCATGGAAGTTCATAAAAAATGAATATCTCACTGTTATAATTATCTGTTTTTCCAACAGTTCTGGTCTAATACTCGAACATCTCAAAATGTTCTATTTCTTCTACTGAGAAATAGATCGAATTTGATCTTGCCTTCTGGTATAATACGAAGACATTTCAACATGTCCCAATTTTACAACAAATCTGATTTGAAAATTTCAAGTTGTCCTTGTTTTTCATGTTATCTCAGTATTTGACTGTGGAAGATATCTCACTCTTATACCAAAAAACCAACTGATTCAATAAAAGTCTTCAGATATTTCATTTTAACTCACTATTGCACAAAACATACCCTCATGCGTTTGTAAAATATCTTACTTTTCTCTAAGTTGTCCCACTATTTCACTAAAAATGTTCCGTGAATTGTTTGAAATGACTTAATAATTTCAACTTATCTCTAATGTACATTGCCATGATTTCGTTATCCACAGCTCAGTTTGTGCTGGGTAAAACGATAGATAGATGCAGAGGCAGACGTATATTGGTCATAGCTATGACCAAGACTGCTAAAAGTGGAAGAAATCGTATAAATCGGTTCACAGGATAAAAAGTTTGTTGAAAAATCTTGAATAATTGGATGACAAAGTTATGAACTTTGATATTTTTCAATATTTGACAGATGAGAGTTAGCGAAACACTATATACTGTTCTGAATACAGTTTTTCAAGGACTTTCAAATGAATTTTCAGTTTCTGATAGTGACACTTCAATTTGTCAGATGACAGCCAAAAACTAATAAGCTTATTCCATGTGATACAATACTTGAAGATAACTATGAAAAATATGTTAAACCAGGCTATGCTTACTGTGCAATACTCGGACAACTTAAAAAAAAAAGGGGGGATAAGTTTAAAATCACTCCAAAAATTCCAGACGAATACTAGGATAACTTGCATAAAAAAGCGGACAACTTCCAACAGAACTATTATTTCTAGCGATATACAAGGATATGTTCACTTTTTGATTTTTTTCTCATTGAGCAAACGTTATTTCATAATGAATTCTTCACAGGTCTATCAGGGGCGATATGATACAACTGGAAATTAAAAAAATCTTTGAAATTTTGAGAAGAAGAGTGTTTTTTGTTCTTCTGAAATGTTCAAATTGCGATTACTCGAAACTATGTTTTTCAAGTTGTCTTACTATCATTCTAAACTGCTTGACAATTGAACTGCAACACCTAAAAATTAGGTGCGTTTTCAAATTTAGATAGCTCGAAAAATATTTGACGGATTCCAGAAATTCAGGCATGTGAGAAAAGATCATTTTTTTGACTATCGAATGCTGGTATTGATGATAAGTTTGATTGCACAATTTGTCATATACAGGGTGCCAACGGAGAGCGTGCAGATATGGGCAATCTTTCACCTTGTACAACTTTCGAAAAAAAAGTCCGAGATTTTTTCTATCACTTGCTTTTGAAAGGTTGTATCATTGTGCCGAAACGGTTTTGGAATTTTGCCCCTTACTTTTTTTTTCAGAAAATTGTGCGCAATTTTCTGAAATATGCACTTTCTGATAGAGAAGAAGAAATAAAGACATTGTTTGTTTCCAAACGGCGTCCATATTGAATTTGCTTACGAAAATTTTCATTTGAGCCTCCACATCCCCTTGAAACTACCCCTTTTGGGACACCGTCTCACAGAGGTGATTTCTAGGGGTAGTTTCAGGAAAGGTTTTGTAGTATCATCGTAGAAAACACCATCATTTCAATAAAACGGTTAGTGGGCAAAAGTTCTTTCCAACTCGTAAATAACGCATCGAGGTAAAGGCTATGTGATATTGAAGGGGTAGTTGAGGGGTAGTTTCGGGTAGATATGTGAATGAAATCATCGTAGCGGCAAACTATTGCGACAGATTTTAAAAAAATTCCAACAAATGAGGTATTGCGGAAGTACTGGTTTATTAAAGGGTAGTTCTTTTTTGAGAGGGTAGCTGTTGGGATGACTTACGCAAAGGGTCAGTTGAAAAAGACGTTTTTGGAATTTTCATGTGTTGCATGTCTTATCATATCAACCCTATCCCTGTCCCTTGAAGTCAAGGGGTGGTTTTTAGGGAGCTGTACGTGTTGGGTCATCGTAGTATCCTTATTTCAATCCAATTATTGATGAGTACTTTTCTCAGGCCTTTTAAATGAAGCATTGCATTTTTTGTTGTGAGACGGTGTCGCAAAAGGGGTAATTTCTAGAGGATGTGAAGGCTCCAATGAAAATCTTTGTAAGTAAATTCAATATGGACGCCGTCTGAAAACAAACAATGTCTCAATTTCTTTTTCTTAATCAGAAAATGCATATTTCAGAAAATTGAGCACAATTTAAAAAAAAAACAGTTAGGGTCAAAATTCCAAAACCGTTTTGGCATAATGACACAACCATTCAAAAGCAGGGGATAGAAAAAATCTCGGATTTTTTTTTCGAAAGTTGTACCAGGTGAAAGATTGCCCATATCTGCACGCTCTCCGTTGGCACCCTGTATATGACAAATTGTGCAATAAAACTTATCATCAATACCAGCACTCGATAGTCAAAGAAATGATCTTTTCTAACATGCCTGAATTTCTGGAATCCGTCAAATATTTTGCGAGCTATCTCAATTTGAAAACGCACCTAATTTTTAGGTGTTGCAGTTCAATTGTCAAGCAGTTTAGTACAGCGATATACCTAGGAGAATACACCATAAATAGTTTACACCGCTATTGTAAAGTTAGCTTAGTTATTCAAAATTAGGGCTTTTTTTTAGCTTGTTCTGTGATTATTTCCAAAGGATAAACCGAGACGTGAATAATGTAAGCAGACTTTGGCCATCTTTCCATCTTGGTCCCACCCCAAACAATAACTTTTTTCCCTTTTTTCATCGCTTCGAAGACAAACATTGGCTGTGGTGCGTTTGTCAAGTCCGTCGCCGCTGTACCAACCTTTCTTACCAATGCGAATGCAGTTCCGCTATCGTCTTGCAACTGCATGAAATGATTTCGTGCCAAGCTTTCTTTGGTGATGGTCCATCAGCAGCTAGTCCATTGGATTTAATATAAATAAATAATAATAAATGTTTTTCTCTTCATCGGCTTCTCACGCCATAAGAGTTTTTGCGCTTTATTATCAATATACAAACGGCTGAAAAATCATAATAAGCGCAAATCATGGACATATTACACAACACCCAGACAAGACCAGGAATCGAACCTGGAGCCTTTCGCACCACAGGCGGCTGCTCGACCGCCTGCGCCACGGGGCCGTCATTGGATTTAATATAAGAAATGATAATTCCACTGCTTGATAAGGAAAAGCTTCACATGTTACGTAGCAGGTAGTTTTCTTACCTACCATCGGGACTCGCTGTCTTTCGCCGTCCAAAATTAGAAAGATCCGGTGGAGTGCAGTTTTAAACCAAAACTCTGAGCCCTTAATGCCCTGCTTGAGGATCGTGGGAGGCGTTAAGCATTTTGAGTAAGAGGAATAATATCTATATCTCGTCCTTTCTGAGATAAAAAGACGGAAACGAGAAACACCAACTTCTTTGTCTTTTGAGCATCTGTAATACACGAGGTCATGGGGATAACAAATATCTCAAGCGGAAGCATAACCTGATCTTCCTCTTCTACTGTTGATGCATTTGACAAATTGTGGAAAACTCGATTGACGAAAGGCTTTTCCCCAAGCAGTTAAGGTCTTACGTTTGCCTTTGGTCCTAAAACCCAAAGTTATATAGCTCCAAGTGAAGGCGTGGAAAAACGGGCTAAAGCATTTTTCTGATCCTTTCAGTTTGTTGAATCGAAGCTACATCAAGCACACGATGATTTTTTTTTACCATCAAAGCATTCCTCAGACTTGACACCCTCGTAGAGTTCAAAAAAGCTGTTGTCAGAACGACCACGTCCATGACTTCTGTGCGGATGATGATTAGCTTCAAGCCTTCAGCAGAGCACATATTCGTCTGCCCATGGAGTATCATTCCATCACCATAATCTGCTTCCTCGTGATAACATGGCATAAAGTTGTTCAGATTCGCTGGAATAGAACAGAGTACCTACCTAAGCACTGCATTACTTTGTGTAGCAACAACTTTTTCTTGGTAAGTCGCTGGTGCCAATTAGATCACTCAAAGATCGTAACATCTCCCGTTTATTATTATCGTTTATCTCTAAGAAACTTTGTCCAGTTCTTGGGTATGTATCACATTTACTCCTTCAACTCCAAGTCTGGCATATGGGTTTTCCCTTTCCCAAGTAAAATGCAGCTTTCAGTCAATCATGATGATATTCATCAAACGCTACGTCGATGCGCCGAACTTTTCCAACAAACTGACTGGCTAGGTAGGCGACAAATCTTGTCCCGTACGCACTAAATGATTCGCCTATAGCTGCACCACCATCGATTTTAACATTTTGGCAGAAGAAGACGGAGAACCTTTGGAAGAATCGTATTCTCTTAGGGAACTCCAGAAGATTGGATTTTTTGCCAAAATAAAGTTCACAAATACCTATCTGAAAAAGCTGGTGGGGAAGGCTGGTTCTTGTGAAGGAGAAAATCTCCCTAATCACCTTTACGCACTTAGTCAGAGACATACAACTTCAGAAGCAAGTTTCTTTACGCCTTCAGAGACGCAACTTGAAGTTTCTGGCGGGATTTGAGGCATTTGACGACGCGATGCTCAACGGAAGACTTTTCTTTTCAACGAAACACTAAATTATTACCGGGAAAGGATTTACCCCACTTCGTTAATAGTCTCAATTGAAAAAAAAAACATCCTTCAGCAACTCTTTTGCTTGGCAAGTACAGTTAACTGATGACCTAGATTGTTACATTCTCCTTTGCACTTACTTAAAAAAATAAGTTTTTACTAAAAATTCAAAATTTAAGATTGTTAAGTTAACTATAGACCATTCTTGTAGCTTTCAAAAGAGACCTGAATGGTAATTTTCTTCCAGAGAATAAGGTTCCTGGATTTGAAAAAAAAACGGTGTTATTTGACCAATATTCCGGCCACCTTGCGGGGCAGGAAATGTTCAACGTGTAAATAAGTCGATTAAAAAAAGTCATCTTAGGTCTCGCTACTCTCGCTACCTGAAAAGAGCTGCGGTCGGTGAGGCTAACTGCGCTACCATCACCTTTTATCATCTCATTATTGTGTTCAATGGCCTCCATAGATCGGCATTCTTGAAATTGATCGACTCGTTGGTTATCGTTATTGCAATATTTCCAAAGATCGCATTGTGTTAGTTTAGTTGACGCAGAAACAATGAGTGACTATTTGGAAAACTTCTTGGATTTTGAACTCGCGAAGAGAAAAACTCGAGTACGTATTTTCGATGAACTAATCAGTTGTAGAGCGTCAAATTATGAACATAGATCACTCATTAGACTTTCCATCTGAATTATTTTTGAAGATTGTCAAGCAGCTTTGTCAATCTTCTTAAGCCAATAAGGTACCAGGTACCCGTGACCATCTGACAGCTCACTCTGCACTCTCAGTGATCACTCTAAAAGCTTCAGGACAATCATATTTGAATTCCTCGTCCTCAAAAACATGGGAATCGACATCTCAACAGCTAGTGTACGTCAATTATCATAAAACTAGTGTACAAAAATGGATCAGATAATGGTCGAAGTTGGCGTCGCCTTGGGGGGCCAAATAAGGCCTAATCGGTTGGGGTCTCTATCTAGAAATATACATTTTAGGGTCCGAATAACAACTTAAAGCAATAAAACTGCTTTTAACCCATTTTGCACAATTGTTATAGAAATCTACAATAAGCCGCCGGACTACGTGTCATAAAAAAAACGGCTTGTCTTTTTCAGAAATCGACCTGTTTTTTCCGGAAAAAATATGGTCAAAAAATATTAGTTTTATTCCGGACTTTTGAATAACCCTGTATGAACCAAATACCTACACTGTTTTATGTTCAAATCTGTATTACTTTACTACCTGCTTTGACATTTTAGAAAGAGAATATCAAAGTCGGGTAAGTGAATGTGACAGTTTAGTGGGCGAATCCAAAGGGCGAATCTCAATGTCGTAGAAAAAAGATATTCTTTCCATTAGGAGAGACTATGTTACCCACTGTGATTATATCTGTATGTACATTCCGTGAAATCTGTTTGAAGTGGCTTCAAGTTCAAGTGGATTTTGACTTGAGCCGGTCCAAGTTTTTGGATTCAGAAAAAATCGGGATTTTGTTGTCGATATGCAATCTTGGTCGTTGTGATATTCATTAGGTATCCCGGCGGTAACTCGGTGGGCTCCGTCTCTGGCTTCAAACCCAGAGGTCTGGAGTTGAAATCCCACCGGGGGCGGTGTTTTTTCTCCATGCCCTCAAACACCTAATTGAAAAAATGAATAACAAGGTCTTATGACTGAGATTAATATTGTGAAACCACTAACGTGACACCGGCGTTGAAAAGGTATAAAAACCTTTAACAAAGCGTCTGTATTATAATCATCTTCATCCTCCCTGCCTAACCTCCTAGTGTAGCTGCTGGCCAGACTGACAGACCTACACGTTATAAGAAACCTTCGAATGCTATACCATAATGTTTACTGTCCTATTTTGGTTCAATAATGAATGGACACTTTTTGACAGTGAAAGCAGTATCGCAGATGTGATCTATGTCTGCAACAAGTTGCGTGGCTTATCGTCTTTCTATTGACGTGCAACATTTTGTCTGGTAGCTATCGACCATAAGCCTAGCCACCTAGTTTCTTAAAAGTCTTTCTTAAAAGGCGCATTTTTTTTTTTTTTTTTTTTGAGAAGTAGAAATGAAGATGTTGGAGCAGTTCTAAAAATATATTACTTGGACGAAAATTCCACGTGAGAATTGGGAAAAACAAGAGGCACACAGAGTCTGGCGGTGATCTCATGTGAACAGCTCCACGACATGTACAGAATTTGACATGGCAACTCTCTGGCAACGTTTCCCGGTTCTCTGATACATAACTGTCAGATTTCCAGTAAACTGTCACCACAAACAGATATTGTTATTGTTTTTTGCTGATATTCAAAATTCCACAATATACAAAAAGATGCTACATTGTAGGTACTTTTTATTTTGCTTTCAGTTACACCATAAATATTTATGGTGTAACTGAAAGCAAAATAAAAAGTACCTATAACGTCAACACCATTGAAAGAAGGATGGAAGAATTTTTTCAATTTATGCTACATTGTGTTGTTTTTCTGTGATTTAATCATAACTAGTAAATATCCATGGATTGTGGACTGCATATCAGATACAACCTGACAACAACGGTCAATGCATATGACACGATTACCTACGTAGTGCGCAAGCTCAGAATAGGTTTGCTACGTCATCAGTTTTCCAGTTCAAACTCCACCCGTTCCTGTCCAAATTTTCAATTTTTTTTTTCTGAAAAAGTGGGGATTTTTGAAATGAAATATTTTCATGCCTCTAGTAATCTCAGTTTGTATTTTGTTTTGAACAAAAAAAAAAGTAGCATGAGACTCGATTATTTTGACATGTTCATTTAAACCGCTACGCACTATTCTTACTACAGAAGTGGGTCATTTTTCTGGATTGAAATACTCATTTAGACTTAATATTATATTTGAAGAAATATTTCAGTTTTTACCGAATGACTTTTCGTTTTAGAGCCTGCTGCCACGCCCGCCACCAACGTCCACGTTATCACCACCGGTGTTCATCCGATTCCTGGAGCATGCCCGGTCTGCCATGGAGGACCGTTCGAATCTTCAGTCACTTGTTGCGGAATTTGCTGCTGCATCTTGTTTTTCCCGATCGGACTTCTCTGCTTGTTCTGCATGACGGAGAAAAAGTGCTCACAATGCGGATACACCCCTTAGTGCCAAATTAATAATACTTACGTCGTTTTTTATACCCCCTTAATATAAGACTCGATTTCTTGTCTGAAGCGTGAAATTAGGACGGCGCAACTGTAGCCAAATACACCGATGTGATTGGTTAACTGAGCTCGTTACGCGCCATTGCCATGGTGATCTTCACATACGGCAGTCTGATCGCGAACAAGAAATCGAAGCTTTAGTTCTGTGGATAACAGACCATTTGTATTTTTCCATACCTGTTGGTTTTCACGTCAAAATAAACTTCGTCTTTCAGCCTAAGGATCAGTTGCTTAGTTCGAATTCAACTTTAAACTTGGTTTGGTTGCCATAGATTCAATTGTTGCAACAATTATTTCCATAGTAACCAAACCGGGCTTAAAGTTAAACTTGAAGTGAGCAATCCAGCGTTAGTCTTGCTACATTTATTTTTTTTAAATTACATAATAATCAAATGTACTATCTACTTAATACTAAGGTACTCTTATCTATTCTCTTCAAATTCCGTTAATCTATTTCTATTGTCATATCCTTTGTAAATATACCTAATAAAAGTTTCTTTGACAACTAGATATTGAGATAAAAAATTATTATGACAATTAGACGACAATTACGTCAACAAGTGGTATCCAATGTATAAGTAGCAAGCACAAGGTGGCGTCTACGTGTGAGCATCAGTGCAGTGTGGCTCTGCTAGGCTTTTGACATTGACTATTGGCATACAGGTGTATTACATATCTATGTTAATTTGACAGATAGTCATAGTTTCACCCTGGGATGCGACATGCGATCATTGTTTTCTTTTTTCTGTCATCTGTCAGACGAAAGTGTCACTGTCAAAAAATGACAAGAGCGATATATTACTTGAAAGCCCTTGAAAACTGTATTCAGAATAGTTGCAGAAGTTTTTCTTCAACTATCACCTGTCAATGATTGAAAAATGTCAAAGTTGAAAACTCTGTCATTTAGGCCCAGTATTTCCATCTCCGGATCAAGCTTCGGATAACTTTGTCCCGCAGATAAGTGCCAAGGTGCGTATCTCCATCTTCAGATAAAGTTGTCCGACAAATAAACTTCGCCATCTGGCGGTAAAATATCTTATCCGATGGACAAAGCTACGAGCCTGCGTTTCCTGTGCCGATATCTTATGCAACTCGACAGCTCATTGGAGATAAGGTTATTTTGAAATAAGTGGAAATGAACGTCATTAACGATATGTATAGGGTGTAAGGTACCATCAGTTGTTACAAACTTTGAGGAATGATTCCTTGTCAAAAATGTAGAATAATAAAAAACTCATGATCCTAAACCAACAATAGTTTCGAGAGTCAGAATGGAGTCTTATACGATTTTTTTTATTGCTTCAAAATGTTCTACAAGGTGAGTTTGCTACATGAATGATATTAGTTCGTTTCAAAAGCCTCTACTTAAAAAAAAAATGTTGAAAATCGAGGCGGGAATAACCCCAATTAAATTTCAACGTCTGATGACGTAGGTGGACGAGTTGAGTTTGCGCAATGGGATGGTCGTAGTTGGAGCCTTGTTACCAAATTGTGTGACAGGCAGTCAAGATTTGCATGAATATTTTGATATTCCTTGGAAAAAAATCACTTCGACAAAACAACACGTTAGGTGGTATATTTTTGGAAACAATGGAATACATTTTTGAAGCATGAACAATCAATTTTGGTGTTTGCAATGGGAGTCCATTATAAATCTGGCAGCTTTGCAACAAGGAAACGTCATTTGAACGACGCTGTTGCCACCTTGTTAATTGTCTTTTTTGACAGAATGGTAGTTAAATTGAAATTATTTGTTCCGTACATTCTGCAAATAAACAATAATGTCATCGAAAACATGCATTTTCAAGGGATATCGCAACAACACCTCTTCAAGTGACCCACAAAAAATTGTCATCAGCGTACCCAAGTCTCAACCCCTGAGAAACAAGTGCCATACAGCTACCGGCGACAAAAGCCCAGCCCCATGGGGCGGCGGATATTTTTGCTGTGAAGATCATTTCAATGTAGGTAGAATCGTTGAACTTTGTGACCCCTTACCTGCAACAGTTTGTTTTTTCACAGCTGGAATCCGATGCCCCAAACTAGAAGTAGTAGTATGTATAAGGTTGTGGGCTCAGTTGTGGGTATCGTGGTTGTGGGCTTAAAAACCATTCAAGGAAAATATGTAGTACCCCCTTTACAGAAATTGAGCTGAAAAAAAAGCCTCAGCTAACTCCTTTCACAAAGAAAAAGAAATAGCTCACTACCTCACTGGCAGCAGATCGTGGAGGTATGCAAAGAAAATGATTCCAAGCAACACTTCGAAATGGATGTGGCAGTAAGTGAAATTTTATGCCACCATCTAGATAGGTGTTAGCAAGAATCTACAGCAGCTATCGTCACCATCAGCAACATAGCAAATCGACAGGCCGTAGAATTCGATGGTTCTTCCAACTAAGTAGAACAACTCACCGCTTCGCTTCCAAAACGAAGATTTGGTACTCTGCCTGCAAATTAGTAGTGATGGGCACTATCGATAAATTTTACTATCGAATGATCGACTATCGAATGACTGAAACTATCGAATGATTCATTCAAATTCATTCATTCACATAAATCCGTTGAATTCAGTCATTTGCTATCGATTCATTCATTCATTCATTCATTCATTCATTCATTCGTTCATTCATTCATTCATTCGTTCATTCATTCATTTGAACGTGCTATCGAATTATTCGATAGCTATTCGATAGCTGACAACTATCGAATAACTCGATAGTATTCATTCGATAGTGCCCATCACTAGTTGGAGGATCCTTCCTGCACTGCGACCTATAAGATCTTTTGTGCGTAACCATGCGAGTTCCGGAACTCAGTCCCTCAATTATTAGACCAAGAGCTAGCAACGTTTTTTTGCCCTCATTTGATAAAGGTCTGTTCCCATCTTAAAATGTTCAGGTACAGTTTCTGTGTACAAAAGTATTTGTTATTCAGTTACTTTGTTTACAGTTACTAAGTTTAAATTTAATATTTCTCTTCATTTATTTTGATTTCATTCACTTACCTATAAAAATCAATAAGAAATTGAATACATTATAAAATAATTGTACATCTCATAATTCATTCCAAAAAATCGACTGAAAATCATATTGTTTAATTCATTCATTGCTGATTCCATAGAACATAAAAAACTGATAATTATACTTGAGTATAACAAACATTTTTATTACAAGTCAAAATTCATCCATTCATTCGTTCATCAATTAATTCTGTATCGCATTTAAAATTATTCAGTTCATCCGTTAAATCCACTTGTATATTGAATCATCCATCCATTTATTCGTTCAGTCATTCATTCGTTCGTGCATTCATCCATCAGTTTGTTTATTCATTCATTCATTTGTTCATCTATTCGTTCATTCATTCGTTCATTCATTTATTCGTTTATTCATTTATTCATTCGTTCATTCATTCATTCATTCATTCATTCGTTCGTTCATTCATTCATTCATTCATTCATTCATTCGTTCATTCATTCGTTCATTCATTCATTCATTCATTCATTCATTCACTCATTCATTCATTTAATTCATTCATTCGTTCATTCGTTCATTCATTCATTTGAACGTGCTATCGAATTATTCGATAGCTGACAACTATCGAATAATTCGATAGTATTCATTCGATAGTGCCCATCACTACAAATTAGCCCCACCCAACATGTTCTGTTTTTACATTTTATTCAACTTTATTATGACATTCAGTTGTCAACTGTACAAAAATTAAAACAAATGAGCCTGTTCTTCATATACTATTCAGTTTTCAGTATTTAATTATTTATAATATGCATTACAGTGTACTAATACTAATTAATAACAAATCTTAAATATGAACTAAATACTCCACTAGATCCATTACGCATGGAGCAAAAAACTGTTTGAGAACTACTCCTTTCCAAGCAAAAGATAATTTTTTGACTCTCATGTACCTACCTATACTATTTTGTCAAACTGGCCACTTTTTCACACGTCACTTCCAATAAAAGATTACTAGTACTAGTGTCCTTGATAAACAAATGATGAAGGGAAACCTTCTTGTGCATCGGTTTCGTTATCACTATAAAATTGAATAAAATTCCATCTGAGTTTGATTTTAATCCACTTTCAACTACTTCATCTCTGAAATCTGAGGTTGTTGATTTAGTGGTAATACTTTTTACTTTGAAAAATTCCTGGAGTGTTTGTCCTTTAAGGGTAGTTCCCACTTTGACTAAAGCAGATTTTCTCCAATAGCACTCTGTGGAGGTTACTGATGGATATTGGCTTTTGTTCAGTAGCCAATATAGGAAGGCGACGCTATGCTTACAGCCTCCTGTAACAAAGTTACACAATAAATTTCAATTCAATCCAAATTCATTGATACCAAACTACAAAACAATGATATCCTTCACTTCGTCAAACTTGAATCGTAAGAAGTTTGCTAACATAATAATACTGCACCCTACCTGAACTAGCCGCACAATCTCCACAGGTACATGAGACAACCTCCTCTGTTTCTTCTTCAATGATGACTGTAACGGCATATGGAGTACTTCGGACTTTGTGCTCCGGTGTTACTTTGGCTTTGACAGTACATAACGTTTTATCACGTTTCACCTGTACAAACCCTATTGCTTCGTCTCCATATATTTGTTTGCTACTTCTGCAAAAAAAAAAGGATGATTAATTGATTGGGATTAGGTAGGTGCTGGAGGCTCGCTTGCCGCTTGCTTATGAGTCACAAAGCCTTACCTGCTAGTTTCAACATTTCCTACGCCATGTGCGAAAAAATCTGCGTTTCTTCTATAAAAATTGTCTATCATGTCCGCATCGACTTCAACTTCAACTTTCAGGAGCCCCCCGAGCCCCCTTCCGGTGAAAATTCGGCGTGGCTCCACCTCTTATCTGAAAGAGGTGCTCATTCTGAGTATGTGTACCGAATTTCATGCTTTCATCACCATTTGCAAGGTTCATCCCGATTTTGGCTCTTAGCGCCCGCACTATTTTGGTATTTTCACTATTAGTGCGGGCGCTAAGAGCCAAAATCGGGATGAACCTTGCAAATGGTGATGAAAGCATGAAATTTGGTACACGTACTCAGAATGAGCCCCTCTTCCAGATAAGAGGTGGAGCCACGCCGAATTTTCACCGGAAGGGGGCTCGGGGGGCTCCTGAAAGTTGAAGGTGCTAAGACTCCCATTGAACGGCTTATCAGTTCGTTTTGACAATTAAAAAGGAAACTTGTGAATATATTGTATTCATTGACAGCGTTTATTGTATTGTACCGAGAATTTTTCATTATGAAAAAAAAATAAGTTCTTCGGCAAAACACACAAATTGGTTTTATTTTATTTTCACCTACAAAGAATTATTGAGGAGATGTGCAACACGTTGATTCCCACAAATTCGTATTCTCTGAATTCGTTTGTGGAGTCAAAATTTTTATGGTTCATGTTCTTGAAGAGGGGCACTCCAAAGAGTAAGCCATTTTCAACACTAAGTTCAAACAGAATTTTTTCAATGTTCTGAATCGAAATTACTGAATTCCTTTCAGCAATGCATACCCTGAACCCTTCTTTGGAAGTACCGCGTGCGATTAAACGTGGAGTAAGTCCTGAAACACTATCAGAATTTTTCTTCTGTGATGCTACTATCCACTCTCGACCGGGGCAATCAGGTTCCTACACAGCATGCGCGGAGTGTATACACGATGCAGGGTATTTTCTCGGTTCAGTCAAATTTTTCATGATTGAAATTGTGTCATAATATTGAAATAACGTGTATACACTCCGCGCATGCTGTGTAGAAACCTAATTGCCCCGGTCGAGAGTGGATAGTAGTATCACAGAAGAAAAATTCTGATAGTGTTTCAGGACTTACTCCACGTTCAATCGCACGCGGTACTTCCAAAGAAGGGTTCAGGGTATGTATTGCTGGGAGGAATTCAGTAATTTCTATTCAGAACATTGAAAAAATTTTGTTTGAACTTAGTGTTGAAAATAGCTTACTCTTTGGAATGCCCCTCTTCAAGAAGATACACCATCAAAATTTTGACTCCACAAACGAATTCAGAGCATACAAATTTGTGGGAATCAACGTGTTGCACATCTCCTTATTAATTCTTTGTAGGTGAAAATAAAATAAAACCAATTTGTGTGTTCTGCCGAAGAACTTATTTTTTTTCATCATGGAAAATTCCCGGGACAAGGCGATAACCGTCGTCAATTTTTACGATATATTCATGAGTTTCCTTTTTAATTGATAAAACGAACTGGTAAGCGGTTTGGTGGGAGCCCTAGCACCTTCAACTTTCAGGAGCCCCCCGACCCCCCTTCCGGTGAAAATTCGGCGTGGCTCCACCTCTTATCTAAGAGAGGTGCTCATTCTGAGTATGTGTACCGAATTTCATGCTTTCATCACCATTTGCAAGGTTCATTCACCTAGTGCCCCCACTATATTATCCCTTGTTTCCATTCAACTGGTATCTGTTCTTCCCTCCATATCTGGTTGATTAGTTTGTGGAGCATTTCTATCGAAGTTTCCATGTCTCCCTTTATCAGCTCTGCTGAAATATTGTCCACACCTGCCGCTTTCCTATGTTTCAGTTGTCAAACAGCATTTTCTATTTCCCCTCTGATAACCTTCTCTTCATCAATTTCTAATAATTGTCTGATGCCTTCTGGAGATCCAATTCCTCTTATATAGGTTGTTTGCTATACATTTCTCACGTTTCCATATGTCGCTAACTTCTTTCTCTGATTTTTGAAGTTCACCAATCTTTGCTTTCACATGCGAAGTACCCACTGACTTATTTCTCGTTGCAGCCAGATCTCTAGTTATATCGAATACCGTTTTTAGTTCGTTATTTCTTACTGCTGTTTCCGCGATCCTTCGTCGTTCCTCTAAATATACTCTTCTTTCCTCTTCAGGCGCTTCTCTCAACTTCGACTTCGCGACCTTTATTTATGTATGCTGTTTCAATGGAAGTTCTCCTGTCTTCGTCTCTTGCGTGATGACGCTCTCTCATTGGTCCTGAAAAAAATCCAAGCCTTCGAATTTTCAGGAATTAATGTTATTCTACATTGAATTCCGCATCGACCCACCAAATTTCGTCAACTTCGGAATTTATTCCGGGTTTTGACCGATTTTTGCTTAATCTGACTGGACTATTGACCACGATGACCCACGTTTAGTGCAAGACTCAACTCAAACATTCTCTTGCTTGAGATCGACTTTTTCACCAACTGATATCGAAAGTAAATAAATTGCATTTGGCGACGTGTAATTCCATTTTCAAATGCGACACGGCTCCGGTTTTCCGGCGATAATTTTTTTCTAAAATGAAACTTACACATTCTGTAAGATTGAAAAACGGTTTTCGAGTTTTCCTCCTTGGAAGGAACTGCAAATTTCTGGCTTTTTATACGGTGAACAGATTCCCACCAATTCTTTTTCAAACAAGCAGTAGTTGGGGTTCTTGAACATTCCCCAACAATGGGGTACTTGCCTAATTTTTTTATTGGCTCAATCGATAGTATGGTTAAAAATAATGTACCCGTATTTTTTCTTTTTTCTAAATTCCCAAAATTGCGGCCGCAATGCGTGTTTTAAAAATATATTTGTGACGTCACAAATATGATATTAGATATAGAACATAGAAGGGCTCTTTTTCCTCGTTGGGTTGGCAATGATATAACGTCGTCAAGGTGCCGTTTTCAAACATTAAAATCGTATCATCAAGGATGCGTATCATCTCAAATCTGATCTGAGTCTGACTGACAACGTCAAACCGCCGACCGTAATTTCTTCCTGTGCTCTTTTTTTGCCTTTGACTGCTTTGATCGAGACTTTGATCTACGCGGTAAGTACCTACTCGTTTTGTTCATTTCTTGTTCTACCTAACCAGTCTCTTTCTCTAGTCTTCAGTGCTGTCCACCTAAAAGCCTTTCGCATGTTTGTCACCCATGCTCCGACCTGGCTGACCCTTGGCTTCATTCCGGACATCAGTGTTCCTGCTCCTCACATTTTATTTGGAGATCCATCGCGTCCTCCCCACATGGATCTCTTGTAGCTCTAAAGTATTACCTATCCAGAATTGTATGCTAATGATGAACCTATAAAAGCTCACTGTTCATTTTCAGCCTCTTATTTATGTGCTATTGGTGATCGTCCAGATTTTCCCCTGGAAATAAATTATCTCGACTGAGACAGTGTTATAAGAGGTTTCTGGAATCAGTTTCTTCGAAACCTTGTTCGACTCTATTGTCTAAATGCTCACGGTAAAAGAATTCGATAGGAAACCGGTTTTGCGATAGCATTGTTCAAAATAACAGTGTCACAGTGACACCCCTGACATTCTTGATTATTCCATTGTCACACAGTCAGACCAACCCCACTCAAAATCCCTGTCTTGGCGCGAAGCTTTTAGGAGGAATTTTTCAAATTCGTTTTTTTCTGTAGAAAACGACGGGATTTTTGTGAAATTCTCAGTAGAGTCCCCCTATCACTTATACTAGCAATCAAAAGTATTTCCAGTTGAATCTATTCCATTGGCAAGTACCCCATTCTTTTCCTAATTTTCAGACAGGTTTCCAGCTTAAAATACAAAACCTTATCGACACCGGACTCAAATATACTTAATGGAGCTTGAAAAATGAAGCCTGAATTAACTATTTTTACAATGAGGTGATTTGGAGAAGACTTCTGCAGAAAATTCGAATTTTCCTGATTTGAAAAAAAAATTGTTCAATTAATTATGTTTGAAGATGCTTCAAATTTGTTTCAATCTTTCTCTCAAACTCCAGCTTCTCCTCAAGGGACGTATCAAACAAAAATTCCCATAGGTTCCTGTGTACTAGCTGGAAAAGTATTGTGGTGCCACAACAGATTTTTTCATGATTTTTTCTTCTTATAACCACTTTCTGTTGTTGTCGCTATAGTAACTTCATCACCTTTTGACTAAACAGAAATGCCACCAGGATTCTATAGCAACCGTCACCGCGACAACCCCAACAAACATCTCGACACCTCCTGTCTTTCTTGTCTTGTCATTATTGATTATTTCAAGTTTTAACACCTCGGCCTGCAATGCCATTTACATGGACCCGTGCAAATTGAAGGAGCCGCACGTCATCGACAACGACTTGTTAACACGATGCATCACCGAACAGCTGCCGAAAGGCGAACCAGGTCGCCTTGCAGAACTCGAGCCCATTCCGATCGGCGAAGTTGAACAAGTCCGTCTTGAGTACCAAAGTAAGCCCCTAGAGCAGTAATAGATCTACTTAGTTTTTTGCTGATGATCGTATATTTTTCAATAGTTTTAGTTCACTTTTACAGTTTGAGTGGGTAGATAAAATAGGTACTTAACTTAAGGTGGTAAGCTTCACTAGAAGTTAATCGTCCTCTTCGTCGTCTTCGTCGGTTATTAAATGGAAAATTCTCATCAGTATGATGAAAAGGAGCATGATCACTATCCATAATGAGGACGCAACTCCGAAAAGAGTCATAACGTAGGCGTATTGATGCGTACTATGGGTGAACTCGGAGTTGCAACCAGTGCCGTACGCATGGTCGGCATCGCACGTGTCGTTCTCGTTTTTCTCGAGGCAACAACTGTCTGGCAACACATCCCAATCGCTCTTCGACTTGACCCCGCAGCAACCCCACCCCTCCTGCAGGTAGTCCATCTTCGACTTGGCGCCGTCCTCGTCGGTTTCGTACTTGTCGATCAGGTCGTAAATTTTTCCATTGAACCTGTCCGTTGGATTGTACTTCCTGGTGAAGCATAACGCCGATACTGCTATGGCCCCGACTAAAAACACGACACACACCGCCCCCAAGACGATGGCAAGCCACAAGTCTTCGCTTTTCATGGCGAAAGAGTATGAGACTGCGGCAACGGTGGTGCCCAAGGCGACCACCAAACTTAGGATGCCGAGGTAGTTGGGTTTGTCGAACAGGACGGACTCCCTGACCAGGTACAGAACAGAGCAAATTACCATGGGCAATGAGCAAATTATTGCTATCGGCATTAGTTTATACTCGCACCAGAAGACGTTACAGAAACTACGGAAGGCGCCCATATTGTAAAAAAGTAGTTTTCACACACTTGACATTGAAACGTCAAGTAAGTGCTGGAGCACGTCACGCTGAGCTGATGTCATGAGAAAAGTTTAGAAGTTTGCAATGCCTGTTACCTGGCAGCTCGTGAATTCCAACAAAAATCGCAATCGCACATGACCCGGCATTTTGTTAAGAAGCAAAATGTTATCCGTGAGGCCTCCCAAAACTTCCTGTGAAAGCCTACTTTGGCCAACGTAAAGCTTTTCTAGCATTTCAAGCTTTCTGTCCGCTCATCGTGGAATCAGAAGTTTATATCCCACGGCCAAAAATGTTCGTTTGTGTTTGATCACTACATAATGTTCTCAAGAGCTGTTTTGAAGATAACCTATTTCGCGCCGCTAAGAATTTTTTTGGAATGGCGGCCTAGTGAAGATTCTCGAGGCCTAGAGGTATTATTCTCCACAAGCTTATTGTAGCATCCAATACCTTGTTTGTAGGCCAAAAGCTTTCTGTGGCCATCCGAATTCTCGTATCTACATCATTTTGAGCTTAGTGCATGGAGTGTCTTGCCTGATTCTCAGAGGCAGCAAAAAAACAAAATCTCTCATATTATAGAATCCTGACAAAGGCTCACCACAGACAGGTACCGGCAGAGAACTTGGACCTTCGCTGCCAGGCAGCCTCCATGTTGAGGAATTCGTATAATGAATTTTGGTGGAGCCTCTTTCGCCTACTGGTGGTGACGCCCTGGAAGCCTACAAATTTGGGCCCCTCTCAGTCACTCTCATATCAAGGATTCCGTCAAATTAATTCTGGTAGCCCCCTTTTCAATGGTCAGCACAGTTGAGCCGAACAAATCCCATGCCTACTAATAGTGTGGTCGTCCCCTTTCGTCTGACAGCCCAATAACTACTCAACCATCTGCTTGAGATTGACTTCATTCACACTTGGTCTTTGTTCCCAGCTTCGTACTCCACCTTTTGCCCTGCAAGGCCTCTCTGTACTCAAACTTTGCCGCCATTTCCTGATATCAACGGTATCAGTGGTATCACCCATATGTACATACTAGATCACCGCCCCAAGCAGCCCATATGCTGGAAAACTCCGATCCGTGTCTTCTAATATTATAGCTCCTACATTGAATAGCTTCCATCCTTGGTCCTTCATTCGGAGCGGTCCCATACTGGTTGTCTTGCGTCATGCTGAGCTTTCTCAACCATATACCTGTACTATATTGGCTGTGGCTATTGGCTGTGGCCTGGCCAAAATCAGCCTCGTTTGCCTGCCAATGACCAGACCACAGCCTGCCTAGAGGAGGAAAGTTTTTGATCATACGGTATAAGCTTTACCACCGTTTCTCAGCTCCCAGATAGTCTCCATATTTAGGACTCCGCTCTCGAACAGAAGCTTGAGGGTCCTTTATTACGGCTCAATGCGAGCGTCAAATGCTTATTTGACCAAAAAAGATAATAAGACGAGTTTATCGACCAAAAACGACTTTTTGTGGTGATTTGAGCTTAGTGTGATCGAAGTCGGAGGCTCAGAGGTGTATTTCGCATCCAGTATTCCTTTCGAGTTTTGGAGGCAACAGGAGCTCCCGGAGCCAGCTCAAATTTTAGTGCCACGAGACTCCCACAAACTCAAATTTTCGCGGAGGTCTTGTATGTCTGGAAACACAAGCTCTATCAGTCTCAGAGCTGTAATTTATTTCGCTATCCAAAACCCTTTTGACGTGTGAACAATTGCTGGAGCTCGAGGAGCCTTATCATGTTAACATTTTCACGGGCTTAACGGGGCTCCAGAACGTGTCGTTGTCAACAGAGGTCTTGCTGTCAAAAAAAGTTTCTGATACAATTTCGAGCTTATATGAGTCTTGCCTCAGAGTCACATGGGTTATTTACTCTGCCAGCAAGAATTTCTTTAAGCGTCTAAAGGTCTGCTGGAGTTCATAACCAGGTTTTGTTGTGTCTCTTTGAGCCCAGTGGAATCTGTAGTCTTGGTCCACCAACTTAGCTACGCAAAACCCTTGTTACGCCTGCTGGCGCTTTAGGAAGATGCGAGAAGTTCTTTCAAGTCGAGAAAATCAACCTACCGGTCCTCAACTCCAACAAAATAGGCTAGATTTCATCGACTTCTTTGTGCTGGCAGAATTAGCTCTGCACTCTTTCTCCATAGAATCTTGGTCTGCCTCAAATGACCTTCAATTGTGCTCGAGTGGACCACAGAAGGAAATGCGAGAAACCACCATCGATGTGCAACCGACTGGAAGCACGGTAGAAAAGTGAGAACAAAGAAGCTAACTGTTGCACATTTCTCCCACAACCGAAAAGGATACAAACCAAAATGCTTCCTTCCGTAAGCTTCCGCAATGACTGCAGCGTTTACGCGAAGAACAGCATCCCCGAACACAATCTCACATTCGGAAGGCAACAGTCCATCATCCAACAGGGTCCATCTTGTGATAACTTCCAGAAGTATCCAGAGCCACACGTATACAAAAAGACTGCGCTGGACTTTTACTGAACTGATTTTTTTTCCGTAGCTGTTACCTATAGAATACTGGGCCACAGGAAAGTACTTTTTAATATTTCTAGTCAGGTTGCGTGAAACTCTTGATCAAGACAAGTTTCAACTAGACAAGTAACCATTGTCGCTTTGTAAAAATGGATCACGAGATCACAAGCTCGCATTTTGGCCTGGAAGAAAAAATGAGAAAAAAAGGTCCGACAACGAGTTCAAAATGAGTCGATGAAAACAATTTGCATTCTCACTTCTGGATTTCAGATCTGTTGGCCCCTAACTGTTTTTGGAATCGTCTTTGTTCAATTCTGATGAAGCACGTCAGAGCTCCTGGTAGATCTTTTGCAAGCTGTTTCTTGTTTTTAGTCCCTTAGGCTCAACCGATCAAACTGTTGCCAAAGTTTTTACTAATTGGTCGTCACAAGTACCATGTGTAACTAAAGAGCACCAGCATGTAAGGGGAAGTATTGTAATCGTGCAGAAAAAAAGTTTTGAGATTTCATCGGATATATCCGTTTTGAGATCCCCCAAGACGATTAAGACCATTTTCAGAATTATGTCTGTCTGTGTGTATGTGCGTGTGTGTATGTCTGTGTGTCTGTCTGTGATCTTCTACGATAACTGCCGTAACGTTGACTGGATCGACTTGATATTTGGTATATAAACATGGTTGCTTCCTGAAAAGAGCCCATTAGTTTTTGGCTGTCATCTGTCAAACCCAACTGTCACTATCATCAAATGTCAGAAGCTATATCTCACGGAGCTCAACTTGCAATATGTCATTTGAAAGCCCTTGAAAAACTGTATTCAGAACAGTTAGAAACATTGCCCTATCTGTCATCTGTCAAATAATAAAAAATGTTAAAGTTCAAAACTTTACCAATTAATTATTCAAAATCTATCCGATGGATTGGAACCAGATTTGGCAGGAAGCAACACAACAAAAGAGTCAAATTGAAGCCGTAGTTACAGTTTTCCACCATTCTCCAGTTGGGCGTAATGAATTTTCAAAATTTCTCCTGGCCGTTGCCACTCAGGAGGAGCTCTCGCCGGTGTTTCGGCCAGCACGACTCGCTTTTGTGGCAGGACTCACTCAAGAATTTATTCCTGCTCGGGGATCGACTTTTTTTTGGAAATTTCAACTGATATCGAAAGTAGATTGTATTGAGCGTCGTGCAGGTCTATTTTCAAAGTTGACACGGTTTCGGTTTTCCGACTGTAATTTTTTCAAAATGAAATTTGCACATTCGTGAATTTGAGAAAAACGCAATGCAAACTTCTACATGCGGTAGGCCCCACGAAATATTAATTTTAGGTGCGGACATGGTGCTGGAAATAAAAGTTGGAGAAAAAATTGAGCTAATTTTTGGAGGAAAAATTTTCGAAATCGGATCAACAGTTGCCGAGTTTTCCTCTCTGGAAAAACTGCAAATTTTCCAACTTTTTATTCCGTGGACCGATTTCAACCATTTTCACCTAAACAAGAGGTAACTGGTTCTTGAACATTTTCCAAACAACTTTTTCAAATTTCCCGGGAGTTTTCCGGCTGAAAATGATTTTCTCCAAATTATTTTCAATCTTTTTCTGTAATTCCAACTTACCACCCTTGTTCCCACCCGAAGGGACGTTTCGAACAAAAATTTCCATAGGTTCCTGGATACTAGTCGGGGAAGTTTTGGGGTGACACAACCGATTTTTTAGCTGGTGCCTACCTACCTATCTAAACCGCGCGGCACCTGAAATAAACCCAGACAAGCTGATGACAACTTTAATTGGTCTACAACAGATTGGTCTATTTGCAGATTTGCTGAAAATCGACCACCTGTGGGTGCTGACCAAGGTTACCAAGCTAAGCCTGAACAACAACATGATCGAGGTGATTGAAAACATCGACTGCCTCGTCAATCTGGTCGAGCTGGACCTGAGCTTCAACCGCATCGAGAAGATCGAAAACCTGGACGGCCTGACCAAGCTGGAAAAATTGAGCTTGTACAGCAACGATATTGCCAGGATCGAAAACATGGAAGCCCTGAGGAAGCTGATCATATTCAGCATAGGCAAAAATAAAATTACGGATCCGTACGACATCATGTATTTGCGTCCCTTCTCTGCACTCAAGTCCCTCAACATGGCCGGCAACCCCTGCGCTGAAGTGGAGAACTTTCGCCTGATGATCGCCGCTTTTCTGCCGCAAGTAGTCTATTACGAGTACCGAAGGGTGTATCCGTGGGAAAAGGATGCCGGTTGCGTTCTGCACAGCAAGAAGTAAGTAGACGGACCTTTTTTTGTGGTAACGAGGCATCTTGATATTTCATGATGTCAAGATGTCAACGCCCAGCGGCACGCGTCCAAACGGGACTGCACCAAAAGCCTTTCAGGTCAGCAGAAAAAATCTAGGTACAGCTGCAGTTTTGTAGACAACAGCAGTACAACAAAATGTACTATGAATAAGTCAATGAAGCCGTATTTTTATAATTGATTCATAGTTTGAAACTTTTGATAAAGATTGGTCGCGGCGTGTCAGCGGGAAGACTTTGGTCCAGTACCGTTTGGCCACGTTCCGCCGGGTGTTGACCATAAATCGGATTTGGCCAGTAATACTCTTGACTCTTTCCAAAAGTTCGACGAAACCCCTCTTCAAATCCTTGTCATGTCACAATCGTCAATGATCTTGCTTTTTTAAGCTGCCTTATTGGCGAGTAACATTACCGATGGTGGCGCTGCTAATGCGCTTCGCATGTAAACAAACATGTCGGATAGTGCACGGATTGATGCCCGCGCGTTCAAAAATCTTATCAGTAGTAAGCGGTTTTTCATGTCCCCAAGACGTGAAACGTGGTTAATTAGTATTGCGGTGGAACTTGAAAATGGCAGAAGCGAATTGAGTGTTATGGAGGTTTTCAATCGCACTTGATGGCCTCAAGCCTCAACGGAATCTCGATGTATCGTGATGGGACTAATGGGAGAGGAAATTCTAAAGTCACAATTTCTTGTGTTGTGTGGTCGAAAGCGAACCGGATCAAGCATCAGTTCAAACATAGACATATTTGGATTGTGTTTACAAACAAGCGCATTGTATGAATCTCCTCACGAGGTAACTGGGAATGTAAATAAAAGAAATAGTAGCAGTTCCTGTCAAATTGGAACGTTCAAATGCACTTGCAAAGCAGGCCAGTCCGGGACATGCAAACATAACGCAGCTGTGCTTCTTCGATGCAGCCATATAAAGTTACTATTTTCAGCGACACTTCCCAGGCTTTTCTCGTAGTCATATTTTCCACAGCGCCAAGTTTGTTTGTCATCTTGACTACTCAACCTGCGTCTTTCGCTTTCGACGGGAAACGGTGAAAATGTAACTCTTCCTTTTTCCGGTTTCCACAGCGCGACTCGAACTCGGAAACACAACTAATTCTCCGCCACTTTTCGTCACTATCTATCTTGTCACCTTCCATTCTGATGCCACTTTTGCTTGCCAGTCATCGTACACGTGCCACTCTTATTTAAAAATGCAATGCTTTTGCAACCGACGACACCTAGTATATTCAAGATAATGAAACGTGCGTGGCTCACGTACTTTGTTGGAAAAAATTAACGCCGCGTTAAGTCAGATGGAATCAATTAGAGTCACCAAACACCGCAACGCTCATAAGAGCCCACACAAATCTGCGGTTGATCCGTGCACAAACGTCGTTTATACGTTGGCCGTCAGATGGCGTATTCGATCTTGAAACTCGCCAATAGCATAAATGCCTTCGGGCCATCGCTGTCCAGCCTTCATGCTCTCACCATCAAATTTCGTCAACGTATGGCTTGAATCAGGCATTAGTCAAAGTTTCAAACCGCTTCGGGAGATGAGTTCTATTCTGGATTCGAGCTGTTAACAACTGGATCAACTGAATGTTCTGCGCCATCATAATTCGCCATTATTTATTGTTGCCAAAATTTCTAAATTTTGTGGCTGTTGCGGAGAGTTTCGACCAAACAAAGGGAGTGCTCCCAACGCCTAGACTCGAAGGGGGGTCTTCGCATCAACTGGAGAGTCAAGGCCTTTTTTTGAGATACCTACTAAATGGAGTATTATACTAAAAAATTTTTTATTGAAATGAGAACTACATTGAAAAATAATTGACCCGTGTTTCTTTTATTCAGTCAAAAACCGTATCGTTTAGGCGCAATGAATAAAAAACATCAACTATTTCTGACGTCACAGCGAGTCACCGCCTATACCGCCTGTGTAAATGACGTCAGAAATAGGCAGAATATAGGAATTTCGTTTATTTATTGCGATCAAACGATACAATTTTTGGCTGAATAAAAAAAATACGGGTCAGTTATTTTCCAATATAGTTTGTGATTCCATCGAAGAAAAAATATTTTTTCAAAAGTATAATACTCTATTCTGGGACATCCTGTATCTTGCCCATTTGAGATCAGGCGAAATTTCAGGGTGAGCCGCTAAATCAGTTGACCTGTTTATAACATGCAGAAAAGGATGATGAATGACTCTGACTTAGGTGATGACCAGTGACAAGAATAAGTAGGTAAAAAACTTGTCTCTGACTACGTCTTCTTTTGTCGATAGGCTGCGCCAGCTCGAAAAAGACGACGCTGAGGTCAACGCGATGCGCATGAAAAAGGAAAAGGAACTGGCCGATGCAGAGCTCTACTCCGCCAGCTTCGTCGAGTACCTCAACTCGGATCACCTGTTCCAGTCGCTGTTTGCCGACGACGGGGACGGCCTGGCCTTACTCGCGATCGGCGACGAACTCAAAGAATACTACGAAGAGTACGAGACGCAGTTCAACGACATTTGCGCGCAAATCTTCGAAATGGGCCAGAAGCAATACACGATCCGAAAGGACGAAGTGGACCAGTTCCTCAAGTGCATCGAGGACGCCCAGCGCAAAAACCAGGAGGACAGCATCCACCACATGGAACCGTTTTTGCAACGCAAGGAGGCGATATTTGCCGAGATCAAACGTCTGCAGGAGCAGCTCAACTGGGGCACGTTGAACTTCAACTCGTACGGCCAGACGTTCGACGAGTTCCTGGAGGAGTTCGAGGAGATGCTGCACACCAACTGGAAGGAGCTGATGAAGCTCGAGATGGAGCTGCACGAACAGATGGAGGAAGTCAACCAGACGTTCGAGCACACCATGACGGAAATGGTGAACGTGTTCATCGAAGCCGCCCAGGGTATGTTCAGTCAGATCAGGACCATGGAGGTTACGTACCAAGAGAACGTCAGCGAGGCGTCTTTGAGGTACCACACCACCATCAATCTGACTGAAAATTATGTCGTGCCCGACATTCTGCAACCGGTAAGAATTCAACTTTTGTAAGTGGGATCTTGCTCCGATCGTTACATCAGTCATAGCTCAGGCATAATAAAATAAGCAGATTTTGAGGCAATAGTTAAGGAAAAAATCGGTTGTGATATGTCCCTTCGGGTGGGAAGTTAGAATGTGAGAAAAAGATTGAAGAAATGAGATATTTTCTCTAAAAAGGGATTCATCTTGAGCTCCATCATTTGAGTCTGGTCTCGATAAGCTAGGCCAGTTACTCATTTTAAAGTGGGAAACTCTCTGGAAACCTGAAGAATTTCAAGAGAAATTGCCTGAAAATGTTCAAGAATCACTTACCCTTTGTTTAAAAAAGTTGGTATAAAGCTGTTCACAAGCTAAACAAGTGAATCTGCCCTCACGTGCGTGAGTCTCAATAGCGCATTTTCTTAGTTCCAGGACTGTCATTGATAGGAATGAAGTCCAGCTTGAAAATTAAATGTTCATACGAGACAAGAGTAACGTTCACGTTTCATGACAATCGTTCCACTAATGGGAAATTCCAATATGGCGGCCAAGATGGCGGCCAGTTCATCAACTTCAGCTTGAAAATAATAATGTCCATACGAGACAAGAGTAAAATTCCAAGTTCCATGACAATCCCTCCATTAATAACAGATTTCAATATGGCGACTAAAATGGCGGCGGAATGATGAAATTTACCATGAAAATGAGAACGTTCATACAAGACAAGAGTAAGTTCCAAGTTTCATGACAATCCCTCCACTGATAACAGATTTCAATATGCGGTCAAGATGGCGGCGGAATCATAAAATTCACCTTGAAAATAAGATTGTTCATACGAGACAAGAGCAGGTTCCAAAAGTTTCATAACAATCGTTCCACTAACAACAGATTTCAATATGGCAGCCAAGATGGCGGCGGAATCATGAAATTCAGCTTGAAAATAAGAATTATCATACGTGACAAGGGTAAGTTTCAAGTTCCATGCAAATCGTTCCACCAACAAGAAATTTCAATATGGCGGCCAAGATGGCGGCGAAATCATGAAATTTAGCTTGAAAATAAGAATGATCATACGTGACAAGGGTAAGTTTCAAGTTCCATGCAAATCGTTCCACCAACAAGAAATTTCAATATGGCGGCCAAGATGGCGGCAAAATCATGAAATTTAGCTTGAAAATAAAAACGTTTATACAAGATAAGAGTAACTTCCAAGTTCCATGAAAATCGTTCTACTAATGAGAAATTTCAATATGGCGGCCAAGATGGCGACGGAATCATGGGATTCAGCTTGAAAATAAGAATGATCATACGAGACAAGGGTATCTTCCAAGTTTCATGAAAATCGTTCCACTAGGTAATAAGAAATTTCAATATGGCGGCCAAGATGGCGGCGCAACCATGAAATCCAATCTGCCCACTGGCCACTCACGAGGATCTAAGCTATCCATTGGCGAAAGTTCCAAGGCTCTAGATTTATTCCCCGAGGAGGAGTTCATTTTCTTAGAAGTGCACAGGTTTGTTTTGGGATAATAATCATGATAACTATGTATGTATAAAAAAAATAATGCCTGCATCGGAAGAAGTTCCAAGGCTCTAGCTTGATTCCCTGAAGAGGAGTTCAACTTCTTAGAAGTCCACAATAAATATCTGTTTTTTGATAATAGTAATGATAACTATGTATGGATAAAAAAAATATTGCCCATTGGTCACCCTTGGGAACGTCAGCTATCTATAAAAAAAGTTCTAAGGCTCTAGCTTCATTCCTTGAGGAGGAGTACAACTTCTAAATTTCTACACGGACAGACGGACGGGCAGACAGACGGACGGACAGACAGACGGACGGACAGACAGACAAACCGGCCATATAAGCGTCATTTTCTTACGAAAATGCGCTAAAAATTAGAAAGCAGTATTTCATTAGGAACCAAATTATGTAGAAAGAAAAGCGAATGAGGCAGTCAGACGCATTGGTACATGAATGAAGGTGAACAATCTGAAACTGGCACCACAGAAAGATTGAAAATAATTTGCAGGAAATTGAAAATTTTTAAAATTTCAATTTTCCGGAAAAACCTCAATTTTTTTCTCCAAATCATCTTATTATGAATATCGTCAATTACGGCTTCACTTTAAGGACGGCATTTCCTAGCATAAAAAATGGCTGAAACCGACTGCGGATTAGCTGCAGAGCGAAAGAGAAACAGATAGATTTGTGGCGTGAGTTTCCGCCAAATCTGAGCAGCTAAAAATGTAACAGAAAAAATGAGCTATTCAAATTTGGGCTGGCAAGAGAATGAGGAGTTTTTTTTTGGAAAAAATATAGAAATTTAAAAAAAAAATCTGTTGTGGGGCGACACAAACTTTTCCCGGCGGTATCCAGGGACGTCAGTAATGATTTTGATCGAAGTGTCCCTTCGGGAGGGAGAGGATTTAATTGAGAGGTTGATTGTAAAAGTTCTAGTGAGTTGAGCGTTTAGCGAGCATCCTTCATCCATTGTTGGGCCGACAGAACAAGTGACAGACTCTTATAGGTTTCCACGGTGATGAAATATTTCGAAAGGTAGAATTAGGAAGCTAACTGTTGTGATATCTCAAGAATGAAATGCTAGTTCCTTATTAAAATTTCTATTTCTACTTCAGGCATGATGATGAAATTACACAAACTTGACTGAGAACTTTCTGCATCTGTGTGTAGAATTTCAACTCTATATCTTCAATTTAGAGTTTGGGCAGACAAGCCCAGACCCAATGTGCCATCTGAGGGCTTCCAAACTAAATCATCTACCCAAAGTCTAATCAGGTCATTCCAGGCCGAACTTATGCTTTCGTACCTGATTTCGATTTAATCCGATCAACAATTTTGTAGTTATCGTGGCAGAACCGTTTAATTTGCGCGATCGCATTATGAAGTAGGTACAAGGTGATGATATAATTCAAAAGGTAGAACTAGAGGTAGTTAACTGTTGTGATATCTCAAGAATGCAATGCTAGTTCCGCACAAGGGGGTTTACGCAGCCCCAAACAACACTTGAACACACAATCAATCGGGGCGCACTGTTGCCTTTAATGATGCAACCTAAATTATTGTTTGAAAAATAACTGGTGAAAATCAGTCGCGGATTGAAAACCTGGGGCAGAGTTCTAATTAATTGCAAATCAGGGCCCCCAAGTGGTGACCTGTGAAATGAGACTTCGAGCCCATCAAGAAGTTGAGTCCGAACCACACCTGAAGGCACGATAGTTCTGAAAACTAAAAAAAAAGAGGGGGGCTCAGTGGGGCTTCAAGAGACACCCGTAGACACCAGGAGCCTAAAGGGCCTCAACGAACCCAAGAAGACACAAGGCCGCAGTTTTGGCCTGAAACGGCAAAATCTGATGGACACAGATGGGGGCCCCATCAGGGTCTTGAACGGCAGACACCATGGGGATGGGGCCCTGGTACCGAATCAAATAAGGGAACTGCACACATTACAGTTTGTACATATACGTCAATGGAATGGGCATACTGAAGTTGCTAAAGCTACAGAAAACACAAGGGGGTTTACAGAGCCCCAAACAACACAAAGGATCGGTTCGCACTGTTGCCTCAAATGATGCAAGAAGATACTAAAGAAAACACCGAGAACCTGCCGAGAACAGCGTTCATGTTGTCACTTTGACATTGATACAATTCGTAACAAAAACGTAGTTACCAACCGGTTTGGTTGCCATGTTGCTAAAAAAATTTAATAGGCCAAAAATCGAGGAACAGGCAAGCCCGGCTGAATTCGACCAGGCCAAACTTTGAAAATTCATAGCGCTTGTCCGGAAAACGGTGGGAAACTCCAACTTCAGCATTAGTTTAATTCTTCGGTAATGTTGCTTCCTGCCGGGTTTGGTTCACATCTGTCCTATAGATTTTGAATAATTAAATGGCGAAATTCCAGACTTTGATATTTTTTATAATTTGACAGGTAACAGGTAGGAAAATACTTTTAACTGTTCTGAATACAGTTCTTCAAGGGCTTTCAAATGACATATCGCAAGTCAAGTTCCGTGAGATGTAGCTTCTGTCATTTGCTGATAGTGACACTCCTGTTTGACAGATGACAGCCAAAAACTAATCCGGTCATTCCAGGGCGAAACCATGTCTGCATATCAAATTTTAAATCGATCAGATGAACGATTCGGCAGTTATCGTGTAAGATCACACACACACACACACACACGCACGCACGCACGCACGCACGCACGCACGCACGCACGCACGCACGCACGCACGCACGCACGCACGCACGCACGCACGCACGCACGCACGCACGCACGCACGCACGCACGCACGCACGCACGCACGCACGCACGCACGCACGCACGCACGCACGCACGCACGCACGCACGCACGCACGCACGCACGCACGCACGCACGCACGCACGCACGCACGCACGCACGCACGCACGCACGCACGCACGCACGCACGCACGCACGCACGCACGCACGCACGCACGCACGCACGCACGCACGCACGCACGCACGCACGCACGCACGCACGCACGCACGCACGCACGCACGCACGCACGCACGCACGCACGCACGCACGCACGCACGCACGCACGCACGCACGCACGCACGCACGCACGCACGCACGCACGCACGCACGCACGCACGCACGCACGCACGCACGCACGCACGCACGCACGCACGCACGCACGCACGCACGCACGCACGCACGCACGCACGCACGCACGCACGCACGCACGCACGCACGCACGCACGCACGCACGCACGCACGCACGCACGCACGCACGCACGCACGCACGCACGCACGCACGCACGCACGCACGCACGCACGCACGCACGCACGCACGCACGCACGCACGCACGCACGCACGCACGCACGCACGCACGCACGCACGCACGCACGCACGCACGCACGCACGCACGCACGCACGCACGCACGCACGCACGCACGCACGCACGCACGCACGCACGCACGCACGCACGCACGCACGCACGCACGCACGCACGCACGCACGCACGCACGCACGCACGCACGCACGCACGCACGCACGCACGCACGCACGCACGCACGCACGCACGCACGCACGCACGCACGCACGCACGCACGCACGCACGCACGCACGCACGCACGCACGCACGCACGCACGCACGCACGCACGCACGCACGCACGCACGCACGCACGCACGCACGCACGCACGCACGCACGCACGCACGCACGCACGCACGCACGCACGCACGCACGCACGCACGCACGCACGCACGCACGCACGCACGCACGCACGCACGCACGCACGCACGCACGCACGCACGCACGCACGCACGCACGCACGCACGCACGCACGCACGCACGCACGCACGCACGCACGCACGCACGCACGCACGCACGCACGCACGCACGCACGCACGCACGCACGCACGCACGCACGCACGCACGCACGCACGCACGCACGCACGCACGCACGCACGCACGCACGCACGCACGCACGCACGCACGCACGCACGCACGCACGCACGCACGCACGCACGCACGCACGCACGCACGCACGCACGCACGCACGCACGCACGCACGCACGCACGCACGCACGCACGCACGCACGCACGCACGCACGCACGCACGCACGCACGCACGCACGCACGCACGCACGCACGCACGCACGCACGCACGCACGCACGCACGCACGCACGCACGCACGCACGCACGCACGCACGCACGCACGCACGCACGCACGCACGCACGCACGCACGCACGCACGCACGCACGCACGCACGCACGCACGCACGCACGCACGCACGCACGCACGCACGCACGCACGCACGCACGCACGCACGCACGCACGCACGCACGCACGCACGCACGCACGCACGCACGCACGCACGCACGCACGCACGCACGCACGCACGCACGCACGCACGCACGCACGCACGCACGCACGCACGCACGCACGCACGCACGCACGCACGCACGCACGCACGCACGCACGCACGCACGCACGCACGCACGCACGCACGCACGCACGCACACACACACACACACACACACACACACACACACACACACACACACACACACACACACACACACACACACACACACACACACACACACACACACACACACACACACACACACACACACACACACACACACACACACACACACACACACACACACACACACACACACACACACACACACACACACACACACACACACACACACACACACACACACACACACACACACACACACACACACACACACACACACACACACACACACACACACACACACACACACACACACACACACACACACACACACACACACACACACACACACACACACACACACACACACACACACACACACACACACACACACACACACACACACACACACACACACACACACACACACACACACATACATACATGTTTCGCTATCACTGTGGGGACGCCTGCAAGCTACGTACTTGTGGGGACTTTGAAAGTACACACGTGGTGGTACGCAGCAGGTCGCGCTGATCACGGCAATATGGTCCGTTTTCCTATACACTCGCTATTAATACCGATGCACACTTGAAACGTCCTTTGCGTGTGCTATGGGGACAGTCCCTTCAGCTTATCTGAAGTAAGCAACAGATACACAGTACTCATAGTTAATGTGAATCCTACTATGTGTATCTGAGTTCCCACTTTTAATATGAAATATAGTGAATACACAGTCCTCACTAGTCATTTAGACCGTACTGTGTGTATTTGAGTCCTCACTTTTAATGAGAAATATAGTGAATACACAGTCCCCACTAGTCATTTGAACAGTGTACTGTGTTTTTGAGTCCCCACTTTTAATGAAAAATATAGTGAAAACACAGTCCCCACAGCTCATGTGGACCGGTACTTGTGTATGGGCCTAAATGGAAGTCCCCACTGTTAATGTGAATGTTGCTTGATACCTACGATTTGTCCGTTACCCCCCGGAATTGAAGAAATGGCTTCCACGATCTGCTACCGAGTACACAGACCCCATAAGTATAGCTACTTTCACTGTAATTTGTAGATAGGTACATTAACTGTGGGGACCAAACGTCGGATTAAGAGGGAAAAAATTTGCATCCAAAACTTGCCCCTTCGTCCTCACCCATCCCAATTTCAGTTTTTTCATGGCAGACTCCCCCCTTTGTGATGCATCAAGTATCAAAATCAAGAGAGCAAAATCTCGCCAATATAACCCATCGATACTTTTATATGTTTCGATCTTGTTAATTTGATTGAGGGAGAACTAAACATTGATAAATGGGGTTGAAGGGGTAAATTTCAAGATGCACTTTTTTGTTTATAATTTTTTGGAAAATTGATAATGTACACATACAATACAATGTCTCTTCACTGTATTACAAAAAACTGAAAAGTAAAGAAACTATTTTATTGTTAATTATGATATGTCACGATTTTCATTTTTCATCAATATTGAATACCCTGGACACGCTAGAAAGCTCGATGATCATTAACGAATCGTCATTTAACTTCTGTCTTGGCGACAGCAAGGAGAAACCCTTGCAGCAAAGGGAAACCCTTGCTGTCTTAACAGTGAAACAACAGCTCAACGAACAGTGACGAAAAACAGCTATCCATAATTATGACGAAAGACTTAGATCGCTATGTCTTCAGGTTTATACTAAGGCGCAGAGCGGACATGGGAGATATTCATTTGTAATTGCGACTTTTTTCTGTCAATTGCCACTTTAATCTGGCAATTGCGACTTTTTTCTGTCAATCGCCACTTTATTCTGGCAATTGCGACTTTTTTCTGTCAATTGCGACTTCTTTCTGTCAATTGCAACTTTTTTCTGTCAATTGACACTTTATTCTGGCAATTGCGACTTTTTTCTGTCAATTGCCACTTTATTCTGGCAATTGCGACTTTTTTCTGTCAATTGACACTTTCATCTGGCAATTGCGACTTTTTTCTGTCAATTGACATTTTATTCTGGCAATTGCGACTTTTTTCTGTCAATTGCCACTTTAATCTGGCAATTGCGACCTTTTTCTGTCAATTGACACTTTATTCTGGCAATTGCGACTTTTTTCTGTCAATTGCCACTTTATTCTGGCAATTGCGACTTTTTTCTGTCGATTGACACTTTCATCTGACAATTGCGACTTTTTTCTGTCAATTGACATTTTATTCTGGCAATTGCGACTTTTTTCTGTCAATTGCCACTTTAATCTGGCAATTGCGACTTTTTTCTGTCAATTGACACTTTATTATGGCAATTGCGACTTTTTTCTGTCAATTGACACTTTATTCTGGCAATTGCGACTTTTTTCTGTCCATTGCCACTTTATTCCGGCAATTGCGACTTTTTTCTGTCAATTGACACTTTATTCTGGCAATTGCGACTTTTTAGCACATTTCGATAGAAAATGATGTTTATATGGCCGGTTCGCCCGTCTGTCTGTCTGTCCGTGTAAAAGTTGAGAAGTTGTACTCCTTCTCGGGAAATGAAGCTAGAGCCTTAGAACTTTTTCCGATAGCTTAGGCCCTCAAGGGTGGCCTATGGGCAGACTGTATTTCATGGTGGCGTTACCATCTTGGTAGCCATATTGGAATTTCTCATCAGTGGAACGGAACCTCGAACAGAACTTACTCTGATCTCGTATGATCATTCTCAATTTCAAGCTCAGTTTCATGATTACGCCGCCATCTTGGCCGCCACATCGAAATTTCTTATTATTGTAACGATTGTCATGAAACATGAAACGTAGGTACTCTTGTCTCGTATGAATCCACTTCAGATTCGTTCGCTCTGAATCCGCTCTAGCGGATCATGAAACTCAGCTTGAAAATAAGAGTGATCATACGAACCATGGGTAAGTTCCAAGTTTCAGGAAAATCGTTCCACTAATAAGAGATTTGAATATGGTTACCAAGATGACGGCGTAATCATGAAACTGAGCTTGAAAGTAAGAATGTTCATACGAAATCAGAGTGAGTTCCGTTCGAGGTTCCGTTCCACTGATTAGAAATTTCAATATGGCTACCAAGATGGCAGCGCCACCATGAAATACAGTCTGCCCATAGGCCACCCTTGAGGGCCTAAGCTATTATTCGGAAAAAGTTCTAAGGCTCTAGCTTCATTTCCCGAGAAGGAGTACAACTTCTCAACTTTTACACGGACAGACAGACAGACGGACGAACAGACAAATAACGGACGGACAGACAGACGGACGGACAAACCGGCCATATGAACATCATTCTCTATCGAAATGTGCTAAAAAGTCGCAATTGACAGAAAAAAGTCGCAATTGCCAGATTAAAGTGGCAATTGACAGAATTGGCAGATTAAAGTGGCAATTGACAGAAAAAAGTCGCAATTGACAGAAAAAAGTTGAAATTGACAGAAAAAAGTCGCAATTGCCAGAATAAAGAGGCAAAAAATGACAGAAAAAAGTCGCAATTGCCAGATTAAAGTGGCAATTGACAGAAAAAAGTCGCAATTACAAATAAATATCTTCCATGTCCGCTCTGCGCCTTCGTAGGTTTATCTTTTCCATTTATCTCTTTCTTTGGGGGCGGTGTGTTGGAGCGGCAGCGTTCGGCCAAGCAAATGTTGCACTGTTTGAGTTGGCAGTTCCTGAATGTTCGAGGGAACATCTCAATCAGTAACAATTGTGAAAGTTGCACTTTTCGTCGTTTAGGTACGGAATCTGGGGGCGGCGACTAACCAAAGGTAGCCTATCATATACCGAAAAAATTACATCGCTATGTCTTCGAGTTTATGTTTTTCATTTTAAAGTGATTGGGGGCGGTTTTTAGCAATTTTTTCATGTCGGCGGCACAAATTGAAGATAAAATGTTTCTGGGCTTACGTTTATAAGTGGCAACTATGTATTATTCATAAAAAGAGAACACCAGAGCATTATAGCCCAGGCAAAACAGGTTTTAACCCGGAATAAATTAGGGAAAATCTGAGAGTTTGAGGATCCCTTTAGAATTTGATGGGGAACAACATACTCAAAGTCCCATCTGTCCAAGGCTTGGCATTTTTTCTGTTGGAGATCGAAGGTACAAGAAGTTACCATTTTTGGAATCGTTACTTTTTTTATACTTTTCTCATTGGACCTTATATTGTCAAGGTCGAGGAACCCAATGAAACAAGTCTCCAGAAAGTGTAATGCACCAGTGGCGTACCAGACGACTGCGAAGCGGCCAAGGTGCAAATTTTGACAAAGTCTTATGGTAAACCGTGACTAACAGCTTTTTTGACATGTTTGGTATCATTTCCAACTGAATCGCACTCTCTGATTCCAAAAAGAAGTATAAGAATCTGATAGAGACGTGTTTAAACCGGTTTCATCAGAAAAAACATGTTTTATTTCCCTCAAATTTGATGTTTTGTATTCTAGTTCTATCAGTGTCCAATGTATTACAACCATGATTTTGATTTGGACAGTTAGTTTGAACTATTTCACACACAAATATCATTTTCTGATTTCTTTTCTTGTTTTTACGAAGTCACGGAGTTATTTTGTTCCTTGAGATGTATCATGTCAGAGCTTGACTTGATGAAACGTGCTATTTCACAGGAAAAATTAGGCTACGATCAGAATGTAGCTTTCATTTGGTTCCTTATTCATTTCAAGGCATGAAAATAGTTTTCTCTATCGAACAAAACGGAAAAACTGAAATCGGAGCCGTGTTTTAGTCATGACATCATTTTTACTCCGACAATGGGAGGTTTCGAAATTAAATCTCTACATGATGCACGTTTTGGAACAACATTACCGTGTGACTTTGTAACAGCGATAGAAACTTCTAGTTATGAAATTCATCCAAAAAATTGTTCAATTGAACAATCTATGTTAAAATTGTGATCATGGGTGTTTTGAACCACGATGGAAATGGAGCTACAAAACGACAAATTTATAGATCGAAACTTCGCGTTTCTTTACGAAATTTATTCCGCACTGTCGGAAGAAAAATGATGTAATGACTAAAATGCGGCTCCGATTTTTGTTTCCCTCGATTTGTTTGATACAGAAAACTATCTTTATGCCTTAAAATGATCAAAGTATCAATTCAAAGCTACATTCTGATCGTAGCCTGATTTTTCTTGTGAAATAGCATGTTTCGTCAAATCAAGCTTTGGCATGATACATCTCAAGAAACAAAATCATTCCGTGTGTTAGCGCGGTACACATAAAGACGGCAGCCTTCCGATGAAGGCTGCATTAAAACAATAACTCTTGGATTAGGAAAGCAGCAAGCGACAGTCAGAAATAAAATTCACAACAACAATCAAAAACTTTAATGCAAAACAAAGAAAAAAACACAAACAGACAGAATTACAAAACAATAAAAAAAAAACAATGTGAATTAAATGAAATGAAAAATCCGAGTGGTTCTGATCGGGGGCAGATTCGCTGGCGCCGAGTGGCGTCCTGAAAACGAGACGAACTGCACTGAAGGTATACACCCCGGCAAACGGGAATAAACGGTAAATGGTAAAAACAATGGAAAATATGGAACTTACGGGATCTTATTCGGTGGCGGCGTCGTCCTGGCGGAGTCCGAAGGCGGCGTCGTGGTGGATGGCCGTTCTGGTGGTGGATTTCCTGGTGAAATGCACGAGTGCCCGTGTTCGTCACCAAAATGGCGGACGAACGACTCGATCCCGTCCGAAACTGGAGCTTTGTGTGCGGCTGGCTGATCCAAGCCGCTCCCCGGTGAAAGCGGTGAAAACTGCCGCTTTCTGGACTTGGAGATGCTGCAGAGCTCCTCCAGGAGTCACTATCGGACGCGATGGGCCTTGGATGGGCTTCTGGTCGAGTACGAATGTACGCCGATGGCACGACAAGATGGCCGCGAGAACGATGACCAAAAAAAAGACGGCGTGGCTTCCCGCTCGACGTACGGAGATCAACGCCGCTTCGAACGAAGCGGCAAAGGCACGAGCGGAAAGAAAGCCGAAGAATGCCGAAGACGGCCGAAGAAAGTGCTGGAGCTCGTTTACGCTTGCGCCTGACAGCCAAGTGCCAGGCACACCGAACAGGGGGTGAGGGGTGAGGACTTGGACGACACAGGGATATTTTGGGTTGCATACCCTCAGTGCACACGAATGCAGTGTTCAATGAACGGGGCCGAGACACCGTGACTGTTTAATAACAGGAAAAAAATCAGCGAATGATATTTGTGTGTGAAATAGCCCAAACTAACTGTTCAAATTAAAATCATAGTTAGAAATACATTGGACACTGATGGAACTAGAGCTACCCTACAAAGCATCAAATTTGAGGATGAAAAAAATCATGTTTCTTTCTGATATAACTAGCTTGAACACGTCTCTATCAGAATTTCACACCTACTTATGGAATCGGAATGTGTGATTTGGTAATAAGTGATAACAAACATGTCAAAAAAGCTGTTAGTCAAGGTTTACCATACGACTTTATGAAAAATCGCACCTCGGCCCCTTAGCAGCCGTCTGGTACGCCACTGGTGCATTACACTTGCTGGTAACCATTGCATTGGGTTCCTCGACCTTGGAAATATGAAGTCCAATGGAAAAATCACTAAAAAAAATACCAATTTCGAAAATGGTAACTTCTTGTATCTTCGACCTCCCACAGATAAAATGCCAAACCTCGGACAGTTGGGGACTTTAGTATGTTGTCCCCCATCAAAATCTGAAGGGATCCTCAAATTTCCAGATTTTCCTCAATTTATTCCGGGTTTCATCATTTTGCATTTCTTTCCTGGGCTATTAGGTCTGGGAGAGATTGCAGTATCATGTTATTTCAAGTTGATCGGGTCCGGTTTTCTCTATGTTGGCGGCGAATTATAGACATTCAATATAGCCCAGCCCAGCTTGGAGAGTGGCAGCTATGTAACAGCGGAAAAATCAGAAAGTTAGGGCGTCTAGTTTGCGAGGAGTTCGAGGAACGGACGGACGGATGGATGGACGGACGGACAAAGCGGTTGCAATAGCGATTTCCATCAAAATGAAAAATGCGCTAAAAATCTATTTCATTACGACATTCACACCACATGTTGCGTTGCTATGGTTATCGGCAACATAAGCGGGGAATTTATGGGATTTCTAAAAAATATTGAAAGACCCCACTAATAATGCAAGTACTAATGTGTGCAACGACAGTCGCAAGCAAGACTGGAGAATCACTCATTTTATAATATGTAGTTGAAAATTTTAGCACAGAGGGCGCTTTTATCAGTACTTTTTCATGTCCCCACATTGATAGCACATTCGACCACCTGAAATGTATATTACTTACGGGGACAAATGAATTTCGCTTATATCTCGGCGATTTATTTACATATTTACTTGAAACCAAGAACAAAGTGGCTGTATATCCTGTGCCGATCACTTGCAGTAAGTTCGGTCCTTCCTAATGTAGAATTGGACCATTTATGAGCTAAAACCAATGTGGGGACGCGTGTATGTCCCCATAATTCGCGATGTCCCCAGAGCCCTGGTCCCATGCAGGCGTAAATCCCCACAGTTAATGTAAAACAAACACACACACACACACACACACACACACACACACACACACACACACACACACACACACACACACACACACAGACAGACAGACATCTTCTGGAAATGGTCTTAATCGACTTGGGGGACCTCAAAATGGATATATCCGGTGAAATCTCAAAACTTTTTTTCTGCACCATTGCAATACTTTCCCTCCATGTTGGTGGGGCCGGGAAAGTAAAAATTCTCAGTTTTTTGAATTTTGAAATTTTTAATAACTTATTAATTTTCATTCTAGATTTTAGATTTCTCTTCTTTTTTTCAAGTCTCTTACTCCACTGATTCTCATGAAACTCACGTTTAAAGAAAAAACACTAGGAAATGCCGTCCTTAAGCTCCAGAATTCAAGTCCGGTTTCGATAACCCAGGCCTGTTTTACATTTTAACAGAGAAATTCGAGGGAAATTGGAAAGAAAATTATTGGAATATGTTCAAGAGCCAGTTACTTCTTGTTTGAAAAATTGATGAAAATCTGTTAACTGGATAAAGTTGGAGATTTTGCAGTTTTCCCAGGGGGGAAGACTCAAAAATCGTGGGTACGATTTCGAAAATTTTCCCTCCAAAAATTGATTCAATCTGTTCTCCAACTTTCATTTCCAGCATGTCTGCACCTAAAATGAATATTTCGTGGGGCTCCGGACTTCCCTTTGACAGCTGACAGCCAAAAACTAATGGGCTCATCCGACGGTGGAACTATGTCTGAGTACCAAATTTCATGTCGATCGGATAAACGTTGCAGCCGTTATCGTGGAAGGTTACAGATAAACATACACACATATGAATACACACATACACACAGACAGAGATCATTCTGAAAACGGTTCTAATCGTCACAGGGAACCTCAAAACGTTATCGTTGAAATCTCTGAAAAAAATTTTAGCGCGTTCACAATACTTCCCTTCCTTGTTGGGTGGTCGGTCGGGGAAGTGAAGAAAGGTGGTGCCAATTTGCTAAAAAAAAACATTTGTACCAAAAATTGACACCACCTTTTTTGCGGCTGAAACCTATTATGCCTAGGCTATCATATCAAAGGAAAAAACTGTCTCGCACTATGTCATATTATCATCATCATTTTTCGGTAGATGACCCAACCTAATGTAGCATCTTTTTAGCTTATGGTGGACAAAGATACAGTCCTCAATGCTTTGGGAGCCAGTCACGATATGCACATGCAACTGATTGACAACAGAGAGGACACTTTGGTCAGCAGGGCTAGACAATGGGTCGGCGACATGGTCGACAATCTAGAAAAGTAAGTATAATCTGTTCAACAATAGATTCTTGCATGAGTTTCATGTTCAGAACATTAATTGACAAGACCATCAGAATAGTGAACGTCATTAGGCAGGAAAGTGAATCTATACAGGATGAGTAAGCACATTCCACGACGGGCGTACGCGAGTACTGGAAGCCTGTGGGTCTTATGAAGAGACTTTTCAGTACGACGTATAATGTTTTACCCGCAACTTCCCTAGAACCAAAACCGTATTCGTAATTTGAAAAGTCAATGGAATAAAACTGGGCAATGACATGTTTATACAAACTGATGGCGTTTTCGGCTCACGCGATCTGACGTTGCTCAGAGCGGATCACGCTTGCGCACTGGGCGGTTTCCATGGAAACCTAACAAAGCGCATGAGTAGTTCGCTCCGAGCGTGTGAGCCGAAAACGCCTCGAGTGTTTCCAAGGTAAAAACCCAATTGAGTCATGGGAAGACTTTACCGTCCTAGGCAGAACAGTCTTACTTTCCAGCCTTAAAAGACACCTGTAAAGTATCCATTATTTGCCACTTTCACTTGTTTACAAGCATGTCCGAGTAAAGAATACACAATTGAAAGAAGGGGTCTATTAATTCTTTACCATGAAAATTAATCAGAAGCTCTATGTCAGAAGTTTGAATTCACTTTTGCGTTCGCCAAAAACACAGTGACTTTCGGTGGCGTCATTGCGCATGGGCATCTTTTCCGTTCGCAAAGCTGACCACCCTGCCATGCAACTCTGAACGGCCATCGTGATATTTTATCTCGAATTGAAACTTTCATACAGTAGACGTCTCATTCATGTGAATTTCTATAAAATAAATTTGTTACTTTTTCGTCAAGTTTTCCAACAAGTAACAAGTGTCTGTTTATTGTCATTTTCAGGGATGAAATCAAAAGAAACAGGGCCAAAGTATTGGAAATTGCGCATTTTGGAGAAGTGATGCGCAACGATTTCCGTGGTTTGAACGCGGAGTTTGGATTGCCGGTGGACGAAGATACGGCAGCGCTTCTTGACGACTGAATAATTATTGACTTTTTGTATGTATTTATATTGTATATTTATTGATTAAAATGAGAAACCAGACTTAATTTCACTTGATCACTTGATTGTAACATAATGTAACTGCACTATGCTCACCTTAATAGGACTATTCTGCTATTCATAACGCGCATTGCTTTTTGCGTTACTGAGCTTGTTCTCGCCCCCGCCCCTTCCTCCCCGTAACTAACTACCTTGACAGCCTCGGGAAAACAAGCTCGGTTGCTCGGTAACATAACGCAATGCGTGTATAATCAATTTAATGGCTTTCTTCATTAGAGCAAGCTATGGAGAAAATAGGTTGCGTTGGTACAAATGGCACGTTGATGACTTGTTTCCCGTCTATCTGTCTTCATGTGCAATTTTCAAAATGACACTGTCACCGTCTCGGCGAGTCATGTACGCGAAAGTGGAAATTTTAGAGAATGTGCGAGGAATTGTTAGTTTCCTCTAAGTGATTTGCAGTGTGGACGATAAGAGACATGGTCTTCACTGGTTGGTGAGTCTTCGCCAAGGCTATTAGGTTTTTGCCGGCCATTGAAAAAATTATGCCGGAAGTCCGTGATGCCGTGAAGAAATGGAATGTAAAAAGAAAAAAACCCACTGCCCAAGAGGAAACATATTCTTTAGAGGGACAATATGGATAGTATGACAATAATTTATGGAGTTGAACTGTACGGAGACGAGACAATTTGGGCGTGAGTAGGTAGGTGCACTGTGATGTCTGCCGGCATATTGTGTCTTCATACCTTGCTTGCTGTTGCAGTGGGTATAATAGGTAGAGCTAGAGTAGGTACCTCTAGTACTCACTACTCCAATAATGTGCATTAGAAGATGTAGCCTTTTGGGCGGTGGGCCTTTTCATCCGAGTAGTATCCTACCGATCTTCGACATCATTCATTAGTAGCCGCCAAAAATCTAACAACCTTGGCGAAGACCCACCAACCAGTAAAGACAATGTCCCTTATCCTCCACACTGCAAAGCACTCCAAAGAAACTCACGATTCCTGACACAAGCTCAAAAATTTTCACTTTCGCGTACATGATACCTCGACACGGTGAAAAGGTGTCACATTGAAAATTGCATGTGTAGACAACTGGCTGGCATCCCCTGTCATCGTATCATTCGTCCAACACAACACCATTTTTCCATCGCTTGCTCTAATGCAGAAAGCCGTGAAATTGATTACATGTGTGTTAAGAATGAGATAACAGGATAGACCAGCAGTCCAGTGAAATCAAAATTCAGCTTAGAACTAATTAGGGCTTCGATGAAAAAATGTGACAATGTAGAGAATGAAAAATGGAATAATAAAAACCAAAGTTACGTACATTCCACACCGTCCAGGGAAACAAGAGGAGAAAAATCTGTTGTCACATCACAATACCTTTCCGATTACTATTCAGGAACCTATGGAAATTCTTGTTCGAGACGTCCCTTTTCGGGTGGGAAGTTGGAACTTGAGAGAAGATTAAAACTTTGCAACATCTTCATAATAATAAATAGAATTAAAAAAATGTTTCATGGAAATTCTCAAAACTTCAAATCTTTTCCCAATCATCTTATCTATAATCAATTTCACGGCTTTCTGCATTAGAGCAAGCTATGGAAAAATTGTGTTGTGTTGGTACGAATGATACGATGACAAGGGGATGCCAGCCAGTTGTCTGCACGTGCAATTTTTAATGTGACACCTTGTCACCGTGTCAAGGTATCATCTATACGAAGTGGAAATTTTTGAGCATCCTTTGAGAGAGTTCCTTTGGAGTGCTTTGCAGTGTGGAGGATGAAAGACATTGTCTTCACTGGTTGGTGGGTCTCCGCCAAGGTTGTTACGTTTTTGGCGGCTACTAGTGCATGATGTCGAAGATCGGCAGGATACTACTCGGATAAAAAAACCACCGAGCACTGCAGTAGTGAGTACTAGGTACCTACTCTAGCCCTAGCTCTACCTATTATACCCACTGCGACAGCAAGCAAGGTATGAAGACATATGCTGGCAGACAACACAGTGTACCTACCTACTCGCGCCCAAATTGTCTCGTCTCCGTACTGTTCAACTCCATAAATTATTGTCTTACTATCCATATTGTACATCTAAAGAATAAGTTCCCTCTTGGGTAGTTGGTTTTTCCTTTCAACATCCCATTTCTTCACGGCATCACAGACTTTCGGCATAATTTTCTCAGTGGCCGGCAAAAACCTAATAGCCTTGACGAAGACCAACCAACCAGTGAAGAAAACGTCCCTTTCATCGTCCACACTGCAAATCACTTAAAGGAAACTAACAATTCCTCGCATATTCTCGAAAATTTCCACTTTCGCGTACATGACTCTCCGAGACGGTGACAATGTCAGTAATGTCACATTGAAAATTCCACATGAAGACAGCTAGCTACTAACAAGTCGTCAACGTGTCATTCGTACCAACGCAACCCATTTTCCCATAGCTTGCTCTAATGCAGAAAGCCGTTAAATTGATTATACTGTTAAAACGTCAGTATGTCAGTTGGACTGATACTGCCGTGATATTAGGGGAAAAACTGATGAAGAAACAAGCTGTTGTTTCGATAATTCCAACATTTTATTCTTGTCCAAATTCGAACTTTTGCTTTGATTCTGTAGCCACCTCGGCAGTCATTTGGGACTTAACATTGTCTACTACAAGGTAAAAGTTGATCGATGACAATCTCTGGGTAATATCTCGAAAACAAAACTTGATCGGTTGTGAATTCTGGCCGCTCGTTTCGAATTTGTTCTTGTTCTTTTTCGATGCGGCTCGCGCGTGCAAGACGTACTGGAAATCCCCAAGTCGCCGGTCCAAGTTTTCGATACTGCAACAACAACATTAATTATTCTACGCGTTCTACTGAAAAGTGTATAATGCTGGACCAAAACGACAGCCCCGAAAACACTGACAGCGCTTCAATCTTTGTTTGGAGTTTTCCATGTTCTAATGAATTGCACCGTAACGAGTACAAACCTTATGGTGAAGCACTTCTCGGTCGTGTTCATGTCTAATTCAACGACATAGTACTTGCCACCAAAATGCAGCAACTTGCTTTCAGTGCAATTTTTGTTCTGGGAAACGTGAAATTGGTTGGTGTTACGCAGCGAATCTCGGTGGGCGGAGCAAAAATGATTGATGGTTTCGTCCAAGCCCAATGCGAGCTCGCATCGTTGCATGGGACAGTTTATCCGCATGAAGTCGCACTTTCGTGTCTCGTGAATCTTCATTTCATCGTATCGTGCCTTGATCCGACACCCATATCTGGAACATCGTAGGAAGGTAAACATGACTTCGAAGATCGAATTAGAAGTCTTTCAAGCAACCAGTTCTCAAACAGTTTCCCAAAGCCATTGCGGCAAAAGCGCGCAAGCGCAGAGGAGTTTTTTTTATTAGCTGTCAATCGTTTTGCGTCTGCGTTACGTTCCTGGACTCATAGCCAGCAGTTTTGATAATGACATGATTGTTGTGATTCCACTATAATCCACCTTTCCCGTGAGTTTTCCAAGAGAACTTCACGCATACCTGTGAGCGCAGTACCAGCGGTCTGTAGTATCTGTTTGTATTAGTGGGGGTTTGCGCGCACAGGTATGCGCGTAAGTAATTTCTCTTATGGGAAAGGTGGATTCATCTAGCAGAACTGTGATTCGAGTGACTTGAGAGATTTTGTCTTCAACTTCTCAAATCTAAGCTTATAAAAAATCCTTGAACCTTTGCATTTGTTTGTACTGGTGATATTCGGCAAGATGATTCACGACGACACAAGTCGTTCAGTCCATTCGCGAATTTCTTTGTTGGCGCCAAGCTGCCGTGAGAAGTTCTACCCGATTGATTGCAATTAATTTTGACGGGGTTCAGGGAAGTTTGGCGTCTAAACAATGGTAACATGTCTTTGCGGCCCTCGAGTCGCATTTCCTCGCATAATACAAACAATGTGTCAAAAATTTCAACAATATGATCTCACCTTGGCAAACTTAATTTTTGGAAAAGCCAGTTTCAGACCAGGTAAGAGGGCGACAAGCCTACAATGCGAAACTAGGAAATTTGTCCGGGTCACTCGAATTACAGTGCCGCTGGACGTACTATACTCACTTAGCGTTTTGGCAAGGAAACAGGAACGAATCCGACAATGTATAGAAACCGCTGTCGATTGGAAATTTTTCGTCTACGTCCGGCTTGCATCTACCGCACAGCCTCAGCGACGTTTCGGTGTCGATGCTGACGGGTCTCACTGAAAGATAACTTTTGCACGAGGAGCACACCAGATGTTTGGCGGAATCTTCAGGAAGGAATGCAGCATCGAACACTGCTGGATTGTTGGTTTCAATTCTGTCCCAGTTCATGTCGTCTTCATCTTCCATGACTAAAATCCAACGAGACGTGTGTGACGTTATTGGACTGCATTTAAAAACTGCGGCGAAAAACTTGTGTTGTTGCTTTTATCGACGACAACAGAACTACTTACCTACACACCTAACTTTTTATAGCGCAGGTAGATAGAGTCTTCTTGTTTATTGAAAAAGCCACCGGAGTACCGGAGGCCTGTTGCACTTGCACAATACATTTTCACTTTAAAAACTTCTGGCAGGGTTCCTGAAATTAGAATTAAGCCGAAAATGGTCACAAGTTATCTTCTTGGTCACTAGCCTATCTCTCATAAATCTTAGTTTAGTACTTATCTATAAATGGGACACCTCCACATTTTTTTCCCTACAACTTCTACAAAATAATTACGTTGATAGCGTGTTCGTCAATGATACCGAGTAGTATAGTGCATTCGACACGCTTTTCCGAGAATATACAGGGTGATTCACCACCAAATGGACAAAGTCTAAGGGTAGGACCAGTTTTTTTCAGGCGAACCAGGATCTGGCTTTGAAATTTTTCTAACGCTGTTTGTTTCGAAGTTACAGGGTGATTAATGTACTTTGTCGAATTTTTTGATGAGCCGTATCTTTAGAACAATCCGATGGATTCGATTGAAATTTTGTGGGTTAATTCTTCTATTGATAGCTGACACATATCACCTTATCAAGCAGTTCAAAATTTCCTGAGCTGGCCTTGAAAAAAAAACTTTGAAGCTTTTAAAAAAAAAACATTGTGTATGGATATTTTTCAAATTGATTTCCAAATTCAGAAGCTAAATGAACTGCTATTGATATCGCAAAAAATTGCTTGGCACCATTGAGCTGTCAAGAACATTTTGATAATCCTAATGATTTTTGAGGTTAGGATTTTTTGTAAATTGCTCGGTAAATTGATATTTTCAAATCTGACATCTGTGTGTATGTCACGGAATTTCTTTTGACAGATCTCAAGATAGGGGAGGTCAGAGATTGAGACTTTGCATGCCCTTGCCCCTCACCATTCCCCTTATTTATAGGCAGCGTGCACGTTTGACAGCTCACTGACATTGGAGGTAAAACAATGGTTATGTTTACATTGGAACTGCATTGGAATGGAGGAACTTCAGCATAAATCAGATAATTACACAGCAAGTTTGTGAGAAAAACTATTGAAAAATTGAAAGGTAAGTGGATAATTAATGTTTTCAACGTAATCCAGCTCACAATTTGCATTTCAGCATTGACTAGATGAGAGGATTCTTCATAATCATGTCGGAGCTGTTGGCATCAAGTCGTAGGACGCAACAAAGATGTAGCCAAACATGCAGATATTAGGTTTTTTCGGTAAAAATCTTATAAAATGTAAGGCTTGTTGTACTAAGGGGTCATTTTTATCCAACAGGGTCCCCTCTGTCAAACCAACGGGGAAGAAATTTGATTGACCGCTGGCGATTGAGCAGCGACAAAAGTGGATGATTGCTTTCAAGAAACAGAGGACATCATGCACAGAGAAAAAACTAGTATACGGGCCTGTGTGCTCCCCTGCACTTTCATTCTGGCATAGAGTCATTCATGTTGGAGTGAAAGTAAAGTTGAAATCGATGAATAAATTCATCGACTTGAGTATACCCGAAGATAAAGCCGCTTAGATAAATATTCTAGTGAACAATCTGTAGGTTGTTTATCAAGTTGTTATAATTCTAGAATTTACATAATTGACTTCCAATGTTAAGAAATTATAATAGGTACTAGTGGCAGTAGTACATAATTTAGTTTACGAAACTTGTTTTTTGTTTTATTTACTTACCTAAATTTTAGGCACAATAAAAATGAATCGAAAATGCTTTTTTGTTTTTTTTTATTTGTACAAATGAGAAAAAATACGAATTATTATTATCAACACTGTAAGAATGTTTTACAATAAAATGAACTTATGAAATGTTACAAAACGCCATCGTACAAAAAAAACAAATCCATATCTCTGATGGAATTATGGAATTTCATTCAAATTTAGGTACACAACTTGTATGATACCACTCGATCTTGCAGAATCCCGGAGTCACATGCAATAAGCGGTGATATCACTTCCACTTCAACATGAACGATTTTATGCCAGAATGAAAGTGCAGGGGAGCACACAGGCCCGTATACTAGTTTTTTCTCTGTGCATGATGTCCTCTGTTTCTTGAAAGCAATCATCCACTTTTGTCGCCACTCAATCGCCAGCGGTCAATCAAATTTCTTCCCCGTTGGATTGACAGAGGGGACCCTGTTGGATAAAAATGACCCCTTAGTACAACAAGCCTTACATTTTATAAGATTTTTACCGAAAAAACCTAATATCTGCATGTTTGGCTACATCTTTGTTGCGTCCTACGACTTGATGCCAACAGCTCCGACATGATTATGAAGAATCCTCTCATCTAGTCAATGCTGAAATGCAAATTGTGAGCTGGATTACGTTGAAAACATTAATTATCCACTTACCTTTCAATTTTTCAATAGTTTTTCTCACAAACTTGCTGTGTAATTATCTGATTTATGCTGAAGTTCCTCCATTCCAATGCAGTTCCAATGTAAACATAACCATTGTTTTACCTCCAATGTCAGTGAGCTGTCAAACGTGCACGCTGCCTATTAAGGTTGTATGTAGTTTCCTAACCATTAAATTAGCAGAAACTTTGTACAAATCTTCTCATCAAAACCAATGAATGGAATCAATCAATCAATCATTTATTGCTCAAAAGAATAATACATGTTCTTATAGCAAGGAGTACCACTTGCTGTGTATAATAAGAAAAAAACAACATTTCAAAAATAGGTTTTCGTATGCTCACAAAAAAGTAAGTAAAAAAAGTTGACTATACTTAAACAAATAATGTTAACGTGGCAAAAGTCAAACAGAGAAGCGAAGCTATAATAGTCATGTTACAACCTAAGTAACAAAGTCAGGTTTAGTCATTTGTGTAAACGTGCGAGTTGGGCACAAATTCAACTTGTAAAAAGAATAAATTAACTGTCAAAAGCTAATGGCAGATCTTCGAAAAAACCGCTGTTATCCAAGTATCACTTCTTCAGGTCTGATCTTTTTTCGTTTGGATTTTCTTGTCTAGATTGACCATCATAATATGATAGTGTTACGAGCGGCGATCCCGTGCATTCTGGTAAACACGCGATCTTTCTAGATTCTTCCATCCATTATGGCGTAGTGTAGATACAAGTGCGGAGCTCTGGACATTTCCAGAAGTATACGCGATGACTTGGCAATGGGAAACTTCAACGCTCGATCAAGACACATCTGCTCATTTTGGCGGAGGCGCCGGTTCTAGAGCACGGCAGAATTATACGGGTAATGTGCAAAATTTTTCTGGAATCATATGGAAACCGTATGTCGGGTCACTGTGGAAACTACTGAAGAATGCATGGAACATTCGAGATGAACTAGTCGGACCTATACAGGGTGTTTCAGTGACCTTGCATAATACTTTGGGAGGTGATTCCTCTCAAAAAAAATAAGTCGAAAAGTAAGAGTAAATTTTTTTCCTGAAGTGTTCCCTGAGGGAGTTACAGCTCCTCAAAGGTACAAAACGCAACAAAGTTTTCAATTATTTGCTCAAAAACTGTCAAAGGTAAGAGCTTCAAATTTGATGTTTTCGATAGATTCGTTCAATCCAAAACTTTTATTCCTTCTGCATTTTTTCCGTGAAATGCATCGTTTTGAAGTGAAAATAAAAAAAAAACCGGACGTGTCATGAATAATTTTCAACATAATCCCAGTCTTCTCTAATTTTGCTGCCACTGGTTAGATTTGTTTCGAACTTTGCACGTACATTTGCACTGTTGAGAAACTTCTCTGTACCAAATTTGAAGTTCCTACCGTTGACGGTTTTTCAGCAAATAATTGAAAACTTTGTTCAATTTCGTACCTTTGAGGGGCTGTAACTTCCTTAGGAAGCATTTCAGGGTACAATGTTACTCTCACTTTTCGACTTATTTTCATGAGAGGAATCACCTCCTGAAGTATTATGCAAGGTCACCGAAACACCCTGTATAAGGCATCAATCGTCGTCTCACGAGCAGTTATGAATTGGAATGCTAAGTGGTAACGAGCGGATTGAAAGCGAGTAATAATCACAGCGATATTCCTAAGTGAATAATTGTTGGCGCGTATTTATTGCAGTACGCAGTAATAAACAGTATGTTTTAAAACGATCGTCTCAATTATATTCGAACCCATACGCGAAATTCGTAACATTTGGTGTCAGAAAGTGGTATAATTGAGAATAATTGGGCCTGCGACTACAGGACGTTCGGAACATTTGTGATTTGGTAAATGCCGAAGACGAGAAGCATGTCGAAAACAGGAGTCGAAGACACTTTCGCAAGCATCATGGCGATGATGCAGGAACAAAAGGCGGAACGTCTGCAAGATAAAGAAGAATTGAAAAATCTTCTTGAACAACAGCAAGATCTTCCGCATGATCAACGACGTGAAGAAAATTATAATAATAATAATAATAATGATAATAATAATAATTTATTTCCAACAGGAGTACATCCAGAATAGGAAATTCATTCATTCGAAAAGAAGGAATTAAGGAATATTCTGGAAGAACAAGAGATTCGATGAGAGAAGAAGCGTCAGAAAGATAAGAAAGAAGTGAAAGATCTCCTAGAAGAACAGGAAAAGAAGCGTGTAGAAGAAATGGAAGAAATATACACGATTGTGGAACAACAAATGAAATATTTTGAAAGGCAGCGTGAGCAAGTTGGAAAACGATATGGAGGCGATGAAGACCAATGTGATGGAACTTCAGCAACAAGTCCAGAAAACTGCCGCCAGTGCTGCGATGGTCAGTTCAGCGGATGTTCAACGTATGAAGCTGCCAAACTTCGATGAGAAAAGCCCATGGACTACCTATAAGAGGCAGTTCCATGCCGCTGCCGAAGCAAACGGATGGAGCGACAGCTCTAGTCCTGGCTCTAAAAGGCCCGGCATTGGAGCTGCTCCAGACAATTCCGGAGAGTAAGCAGAAGGACTTTGCCAAGCTGACCAGGGTCCTGGAGCTCCGATATGGGTACAATCATGTACGGCAGATCCATCAAACCCAGCTGAAGGCCAGGACACAAAGGAGCGGAGAAAGCCTCCAGGAATTCGACTCCGAAGTCCTGAGGCTGGTTCATCTAGCCTATCCAGCGCATCCAGCGGATGTTTTGGAAGACATCGCAAAAAAAACTTCCGTGGGCAGACTAAAAGATCCAGATCTGCGTCAGATGGATATAATTAGCAATCCAGTCAACATCAGCGACGCACTCATTCAAGCTATTTGCATTAAGGCAGCCAAAGATGCTTCGCGCCCTCATCGACTTAGAGAGGTGAACTTTGACGAGTCCGGAGCCATCACATACTTCCGAGAAATCTGTGAAGGAGATGTTTGAGGAACTTCTCAGCGCTATGTCTCGGAACAGACCCCAAGGCAAGCCAAGAGCTGGAGGAAGACCGCGTTGCTTAGGATGTGGAAGATCGGGACATCTTCGACGGGACTGCAGGCAATGGTCGAGTTCAGCAGACCGTTCTATAGCGGAAAGGGGAACTGCTAATCGAGAAAGTCACCAACCGAGAGAAAGCAATCGTAGAGAAGGAAGACCACGTTGCTTTGAATGTGGAAGGAACGGACATCTGCAACGCAATTGCAGGCGACGATACGCTTCAGCAGACCGTCTTCTTCTTAAACGGGGAGATGCATTCTGGTCAACATGCGATCTTTCTAGATTCTTCCATCCATTATGTCGCGGTGTAGATACAAGTGCGGAGCTCTGGACATTTCCAGAAGTATACGCGATGACTTGGCATTGGGAACCTTCAACGCTCGATCAAGACACATCTGCTCATTTTTGCGGAGGCGCCGGTTTTAGAGCACGGCAGAATTATACGGGTAATGTGCAAGATTGTTTGGGAGTCGTATGGAAACCGTATGTTGGGTCACTGTGGAAACTACTGGAGAATGCATAGAACATTCGAGATGTACTAGTCGGACCTATTTTCCAGCAGCAATAATTGTTGGCTCTCCTTGAACGTATTTGATTGTGAGGCCAGATTCCCCACTTGCAGATCGGGTAAACAGTTCAGTTCAGTTCAGATTTCTTGCCTGTTGTGGTGTTGAGTCGTCTTTGATTTTAATCGCCGGAAAGTTACCTTTTTCGATATTTCTTGTCGCCTTCAGAACAGTTACGTTCTCACTTTTTGGACTAAGCTTGAGTTTGATAAGTCTTGGTTTCTCCTTATTAATGCCACTGCCGATTCTTCGTACTGATACCTAGGCTGATGCTATTGTAGTTTTGAGGGTTGTAGACTTTTCAAAATTTGGGTAGTTCTAAGATGGGTGTCTTCGTCTCCATTTGGCTGCTTGAAAAGTCCTACTAAGATCAGGTTATTTTCCATATTCAACCTTCTCCAGCAAGTAGGTACACTCTTCCTGACACGTTGTGGTACTCTTGGCGTGATTCATTTATTTCGGTTTTGCATTCGGTACCAATCTGTTTGGTGTGCAATGTCAACAGTTTGTTAGCTTCTTCAACTGGCTACATTGGTTTATTGATATTGATATCAAAGCAAGCTGTCCCATCATGGCCTGGAAGTGAGTACTTTTCAGGGGGCCCTCTTGGTCAGCGCAAAGCGAGCAGGTCCGTGGTCACCGGCACTAAGTTTGATTTGACGAATTTCGGGCGAAACATGTCGTGTGGAAAAGACATAGGCAGATCTTGCATCAAGCGTCATCATCTTCCGTAGATCCTTTGCAAGCATAACATAAATAATTGAATATTTCCTTGGTTCCTGAAATAATTTAGAACAAAATATGACTCTTTTCGTTTTCGTAGAAGAATCTTTACTGGCGTTTTTGAACTAAAATGAATTTTTGGGATTCATGAATAAATAAATAAATAAGTAAATACTGTTTGTTGCCTTGAAGTTGAAACTTATCGACATTGTCATAATGATGCATTTAGCACAAAATAAAAATAAAGATTAAACAAACTGATCAACCTTGTATATTGAACAGAAGTTCAGTGCACACCTAAAAGTTAATAATTTTTTACTGATTAGTCTATCACAAACAGTTCTCCCAAATCACTTCGAATAATTAAAAAAAAAAAGTTTTTCAAAATTTTCACTTTTTCCAACATGTGGTTTTATGCTTTAGGCCCCATTTTGAGTTTAAAGGCGAGTGAGTTATTCAAAATAAATTTTAAATGTTCCCTACTTAGGCCAGGCGGTAGGTCATTCTGGATAGAAAAAATTCCGACCAAAGCTTTTATGGTGTCAAACTCTTCGTAAGGTCAGTAGGTATCTACCACTGAGTTTCCGCCCAAGAACGAGTTGTGCTGATTCCTCCACATCTGCCCAAAGGTAAAGGATGTCTTGAAGGTGCAAAAAGACCTGTTAAACCCCCGCACTTTTTCATTTTATTTGCCTCAATGCAAACGTACAATTCTAACGCAAACATTGGAAGCATTTGTCATCATCTCTGTGCCAGTCTTACTGTTGAAAAAAATGATTTCTTTGTGCGGGTCAGATAAATCACAATTTATTGTTTTTCCACACAAGAAAACAATGAAGCAACATGTATTTTAGATGTTTTCTAATAACTTGTACTTACTGAACCCATTCATGGCGTTAAAATTTCAATAACAGCATTTTTGAAGATGTTGCCCGCTAAGAAGTGAATAATTTTTACATGCCTGTTCAGCAGCAGTTTTTTCAATTTTACCAAACACCGTTCTCGGAAATTTTATAGGGAATGACAAGCTGGAACTGTTTTCTGATGATATTATATCTGGCCTAACCGCGGCACGCTTTTTGAAAGTGTAGGAAACTGATTTCTTTTTGAGCGGTTCCATTTTATCCGTGTGCGGCCGTGCCTACTTGACATAGACCGGACTGATTACACAAGCTTGGAAATGTACTCTTTTCCAGCTTTAAAACACGATCATTAATGATAAAATAATATATAATCTCTTCATAAATCAATGTACAAAGTCTTAATAATAATGGTCGCGTTTTAAAGCTGGAAAAGAGTACATTTCTAAGCTCGTGTAATCAGTCCGGTCTATGTCAAGTAGGCACGGCCGCACGCGGGTGAAACAGGACCTCTCGAAAAGAAATCAGTTTTTTAGACTTTCAAGTGCGTGCCGCGGTTAAGCCAGGCACGATATCGTTAGAGAAGAGTTTGAGCTTTTCATTCCTTATGAAATTTTCGCAAACGGTGTTTGGTAAAATTGAAAAAATTGCTGCTGAACAGGCGGGTAAAAATGATTCACTTCTTATCGGGCAACATCTTCAAAAATGCTGTTATTGAAATTTTAATGCCATAAATGGTTTCAATGGATACAAGTTATTAGAAAACATACAAAATACATGTTGCCATATCGTTTTCTTGTGTGGAAAAACGATAAAATGTAATTTATCTGACCCGCACAAAGAAATCTTTTTTTTCAACAATAAGACTGGCACAGAGATGATGACAGATGCTCCCAATGTTTGCGTAAGAGTTGTACGTTTGCATTTAGCCAAATATAATGAAAAAGTACGAAGGTCTAACAGGTCCTCTTGCACTTTTGAGGCATTCTTTACCTTCGCGCAGATGTGGAGGAATCAGCACAACTCGTTTTTGGGCGGAAACTCAGTGGTAGATAACTACTGACCTTACGAAGAGTTTGACACCATAAAAGCTTTGGTCGGAGTTTTTTCCAGATTGTAGTGATTTTACCGACATACCGCCTGGCCTAACTCTTCGGAACTTATCCGGAAATTTGCCCAGCCTTCGCAGCACTACTAACACGTCACGTGAAACAGATTTCGACATGATTTCGTAGTGAAAACAGAAAATAAAACAACATGTCACTTCTGTATTTCTGTTTCAAATCCAATTTTATTCTTGTACAAACTAAAACTTTTGCTCTGATTCACTTAGTGATCAACGTCCACTCTTCTTGCAGCTCCACATCGATTAACTTGTTAAGGCGGGTTGATATTGTAATCAAAGCCTGTGTCAGAGCGTATTGTTGGGCGCCTATGCCTACATCTCTGTATAACAAAGTAAAAGTTCTTCGACCCTAATTTCTGGATTATGTCGAAAAAAAAGAACTTGATCGGTACTGAATTCTGGCCATTCATCGTGGATTTGTTTCTGTTCGTTACTGATGCGGGTCTCACAACTAAGGTATACGAAAAAGTTCCAAACCGCTCTCCAAACATGTATCGCCTGTCCAAGCAATCGATTCTGTAACAACAATATTCATTATTCTACGCCTCTATTGCTGTGTGCTCGTGAACTTTTTCACCAAAGCAGCGGTTCAGAGCACTGACAGCCCATCAATGTTTCTTTGGTGTTTTCCGTTCTCTAATGGAATGCATCGTAACCAGTACAAACCTGATGGTAGCCCACTCCTTGGTTATGTTCAATTCAACGACATAGTATTCGTTACCGAAATGCAGTAGCTTGCTTTCCACACAGTTTTTGTTCTGAGAAACGTGAAATCTTTTGCCGACACTGAACGAATCTCGATGGAAATTGCGAAAATGACAGATGACGTCATTCAAGCTCGATTTGAACTCGCACCGTTGCATCGGACAGTTTGTCTCGTCCCTCTCCATCGCATCCAAGTGTGTCCTAGTCGGCAATCAGATCTAAAAAACATTTTTTGCAGGTGAGTTTGACTTGAAAGCTCAAAAGTACAGTCAAGAGAACGGAACATCGTACAAAGCTATCCGTTTCTGTCATTCAAAAATACAGGATATACAAGTGATCCACAACTTGAAGTTCCTGTCCAGGGCGGCAGATCGCTTGACTTACCATAACAAACTTTTTAAAAGCAATTGTGTCGTGAACGTCTTATTTTTCGAGATACATGAGTAAGTTGAAGTTGGACGTAAAAATTAGTTTATCTACAAGCGTTAAATAATACCCGTCACTTTTAGCACGTCGTCATGGGCGACGTGAAAAAATGATGATTCTGCGCATTCCTGTCATATTTTCAATAAATTCTGACATTTACCAAACATTTCAAAGACCATTGTAGATAAAATCCTGTACGATACACGCGTTAAAAGTGTCTTATTTTGTTCGCGGGGTTGCTCTACTCGCTAATGCTCGTTTCGCAAGCGTCCCCGCTCACAAAATAATACCTGTCACTTTTAACACTCGTATCGTAAATAGCTATTTTTGTCAAGGAACAGAAAATAAGTATTATGGTAACACAAGTCTGAAACTTCTAGTACCTGAATACCCTCTACCCATGCGTATTTTGCCATATTTTTTATACTATTGTTGGAAAGAGACTCCATTTCAATAAAAAACTGAAAAGTTTCTTGAATCTGTATTCCAATGATTTTTGTACCGGGTGTTTAAAAACGTCTGTGATCGCATCGCCTTTGGAATCCGCTTTCGATCACTAAAGTTGCGCCTGTTACTGCGTTATTCGGCCTGACCCATGCCTGCCGCGATCACAGTTTCTTATAAACACCCTGTATTATTGCTTATTACACTACACAATTTCTTGTAAATTTATTGGAAAATCTGTCAATTGAACAATCAAGTTCATTGTTTTTGACACTATTGTTACGTATTTCGCGTACGGGTTCTATTATTTGAGACGATCGTTTTAAAACACACACTGTTTATTACTGCGTACTACAATAAATACACAGCAACAATTATTTACTTAAGAATATATCGCATATACTTCGCTTTTATCCGCTCGCTACCACTTCGCATTCCAATTTAATACTGCCCGTGAGCTGACGGTTGTTGCCTTATACAGGGTGTCCGTTTTTCGAGGCTAAGCATGGGTATCTCGCTTATCTACAAAGTCGGTTAAATTAGGAAAAAGTTGCGCATTTTCATGACGATCAATGATCCAAAAAGAAATTTGACGTATCGATCTCAGTTTTTGACATATGGTGAAAAAACAGGAATTTGAATTTTTGTTTTAATTTTTTATTCAAAGAACGGTTGAATGTGGCCTTTTCTAATTTAGACATTGTCAGGGCACTTTTCCAAGGGAAATTCAAAGCTGCCAAAATCTTTATTCTAGCTTTTAAAGCAACCGAGATACGACATTCAACTTTTTTCTCTAATGGGCGCCATATTGAATTTTGATATTTTTGAATATGGTATTCATTTCTGGTTACAACGATGTGCCACTTGTCACTGTTGAATAAATGTTTAACATTTACGTTTCTTTCATTGTCGGTGATGATTTTGAAAAATGAATGTTTTCGCTCAAAAGCATGAATTCAACAGTAGCATGTGACACATCGTTGTAACCAGAAAAAAAATGTTATTCAAAAATGTCAAAATCCAATATGGCGCCCATAAGAGAAAAAAAGTTGAATGTCATATCTCGGTTGTTTTGAAAGCTAGAATGAAGATTTTGGCAACATTGAATTCTCCTTCAAAAAGTGCCTTCACAATGTCTTAATAAGAAAAGGCTACCTTCAACCGTTTTTCAAATAAAAAATAAAAACAAAAATTACAAATTTCTGTTTTTTCTCGATATCTTGAAAACTAAAACTGACAAGAAGAATATCTTTTTGGATCATTGATTGTCATGAAAATTCGCAACTTTTTTCCAATTTAACCGAATCTGTATCTCTAAAGATAAGCGAGATACCCATGCTCAGCCTCGAAAAACGGACAGCCTGTATAGGCCTCCGAATAGCGTTCCCGAACTTTTCATCATCTTCCAGCAATTTCCATAGTGGCCCGGCATATGCGGTTTCTAGACGACTTCTGAATCATCACGCACACCTTTCGCGTGCTTTCCGTGTATTCTGGAATCTGCACCTCCGCCAAAGTGGACAGATGTGTTTTGATCGAGCGTTGAAGGTTCCCAATGCCAAGCCATCGCGTACACTTCTGGAAACGTCCAGAGCACCGCTCTTGTATCTACACCGCTACATGATGGATGGAAGAATCCAGAAAGATCGCGTGTTTACCGGAATGCACGAGATTGCCGCTCGTGACACTATTTTGGCAGATTGTTCAAGCAATTGTGTAGTGTAATACAGCTAGTAGAATGAGTAATTAAGAAATCTACCCTTGACAGGAACTTCACAAGCTATGAATCACCCTGACTGCTTTATTGCTGCTTTGGAGGTGCAGTGACTGCAGTGGATGTTGATCCATCATAAATTATAATAATTTATGACGGATAACCTTTCCACTGCAACTCCATGGTAGTGGTGAAAAATCGATCCCGGATTTTTTAAATGAGAGGCATGACAGGTGTACGAAATTTTGTAAAAACACTGTGGTTGAAATGCAAGCGCCGTAACTAGGCTTGTTGGCGCCTGTGGCAATGTAGCAATTGTGCGCCCCAAGGATGTAAATATTCCAAGGGGGCTAGGCCCCGATAGAGCGCCGCAGCCGAAAATTTTCCTAGATAATAATAATAATAATGCTACTAATAATCTCAAATTGAGGCTATGACGTGGCAGTACGGGCTAACGCCTTATGCCAAATCAAAATTGGGAAAAAACTCAAGTTGGAAGCTTCCATTTCCTCCCCCTCCGGATTTTTGGTGACAATGGGAACACAATCATCTACATATAAAAAAAATGGCCCATAAGACGATTTTCATATTTTTAAAATCTTTCACTCGATCTTTCATAAAAAATAGGTGCAATAAATAATAAACTCATTAGGCTCCTAGAAAAATTTTCGAACTCCCGGCCGTCCACTCTTTTGCAGTCAAGCTTCCCAACCCAGAAATAAAAACAATAAACATTAAGACAAATTGATCATCTTTCCACACAAAAATGTCTTCAACAAGAAGTAACAAAATACTAGTAGTACCTATAGGATTACAAAGATAAATATTGAACAACAGAACAAAACTTGTCAAGTTAATGACAGAATATTTAGAATCAAAATGGAAAAAGATGTACGTTGCTACTCTATTTTAAATACTCTAGTAAGTACCTGAAAATAAATTTCAGGACAAAAAAATGGAAAATGAAAAAATCTTGAAACTTCAACCACCAAGCTGAACTTTTCTAGATTACGATTCAAAAAATATGTCTATAATTTCACAAATTCAAGCTTGACATAGCTGTTTTATCGATTGAAAGTATGGATAACTTTGTTAATCTTTTTTGACCGACAGAAGAGCACAAACACGACTGGACAAGCTTCAGCTTACTGAACGAGAGATAAATTTTTTTTGCAGAATATAATGTAGAGAGGCCCCATTTCAGACTGATTCGGCGCTCTTGTATATTTATTTGGTGCAAAGTGCAAGTAATCGATGCGGTAATAGTCAGGATGGAACTCAAAAAGCACCTATACTAGACCGACCAGCGCTGGTGGAGGGCGCCGAGCGCCGAGCGCGAGCGCTGCCTCATCCTCAGCATGCTACTTCTTGCAGCGCCGTGCTCTTCAATTTTATCCGTTTTATGGCTGTTTTGAATCATGTCATGAAAAGGTGGTAGAAAAAGCTGCTTTTGATTTTTTTATTCATAAAGTTAGTGAAGTTGTAGGTTGTAGGTAGAAGTAGATATAGGTTCAGGTAAAAATTTTAAATGAAAATTGAGAAAAAATAATTGATAGGTATTATCCAAGCTGAATTTTGCGCCCCTGGGATTTTTGCGCCTGTGGCAAATGCCACCTTCGCCACGCCCTAGTTACGGCACTGAAAGCGTAGCAGAATTTCTTATTGGCTGTCAATCGTTGGGGTCTGTGTTGCGCCCTCTGTAAGTCAGAGCGGCCTCGCCTAAAAGTTCTCTAAATCGAAGCCGGTGATTCTCTTCTTACTGGCATTTTGTGAAATTGTTTCATATACAGGTGGTCCCAAAAAAAAAACGCATTGTTTTATTTAGCTTTTACAATATGTTTCTCGACCGATTTTTACAAATTTTGCATGACCAGATGGCCAAGGGAATAGGCTATAAAACTAAATATGGGGATAGTCAAACTATCATAAATTGAAGATGGCGGACGCAATTGAAAATAAGCATTTTCTGGCCACTTTTTTTTGGTTGAAAATTAATACAGGGTGATTCATGAGTGACCTTACATAGGCTAATGGGAGATAGAAGACTTCGAGGCGAGTCAGGATCCACAGAAGAAATTATGTTTTCTCGATTGGTTACAAAGATACAGGGTGTTTTGCGTATTTCGTATGAAACTTTAATAAGCGATATTTCTGAATCGGCAAGAGCTATTTTGTTGAAGTTTACCAATAATGTTTTTGTGTTGAAACTCATACAGAAGCCATACCAGGTAATTGAAAATCCAGGGCCGGGCTCGAAAAATGTGCCCTTTTGTTATTTGATCAAAAAATACATTTTCTGACCGCTTTTCTAAAAAACTGTTGCCGGATTGGAAAAGCTAAGGAAAAATGCTTCAAGAATCACTCTTAAATTGAGATGGCACACCTAAACCATTCGGACAATAAAATTAAATGTGAAATTTAAGGGTAAGTTTCCATTTTCAACCGGATATAATCGACTCATTGTTCGATTGAATTAATTCAAAACATTTTTTGGCTTGTCTCTGTTGAATAGAAGGGTTTGGTTGGAAGAAAAATTCCAAAGCCGACCATTTTTTTCATGACAAATTCGAGAGTGAAACGAGTTTTTCTTTCAATCAAGCTCTTTTATTCCACATAGACAAGCTAAAAAATGAATTTGAATGAATTCAATCAAACAATGAGTCAATTATGTCCGGTCGAAAATGGAAACTTACCCACAAATTTTACTTTTAATTTTATTGTAGAAACGGTTCAGGTGTGCCATCTAAATTTGAGGGTGATTCTTACAGCATTTTTCCTTAGCTTTTCGAATCCAATAGCAGTTTTTTAGAAAAGCGGTCTAAAAATGTTCTTTTTGATCAAATAACAAAGGGGCACATTTTTTCTAACCCGGCCCTGGATTTTGACTCACCCGGTATGGCTTCTGGATAAGTTCTCACAAATAAATATTACTGGTAAAGGATCCCGCACGATTCTTATGGAAAATGGCTCCCGGTTAAATTATCTGATTTTTGATATGTTGTAGCTCATGAGATACTTATCAAATACCGTGAACCCCAAACTCAAATGATGGACAGTTTTTTACCCACAGGGGGTTGAAGTTGGAGGTTTTGACGGCTTAAAAATCATATTCTGACGTAAATAAGAGCTTTTTATTTGGTTTCTCTTCAAGTTGTGTTTCATGCTAAACGTATTTATTTGACAGAAAAATATCAACCCTCTCCTCCACCCCCAACCTCTATCTACCATCATAAAATTCGAGATTACTTTCAAAAGCCATGCAAATGACTTCTGTGATTTAAATTATGAATTTTGACATGAAAATTATTTTCCACCCCTAATGTTAGGGTGCCGAGTTTCCAATTTTCCTCGGTTAATTTGGCTGAATTTTTGGTATTGTGTACTTCTAATTCTGCTAAACAAAAAGTTCCAATGCAAAAACTTATTCCTATGGACAGTTTTTGTTCTACAGGGGACTGAATTTGAACATTTGAGAGCATAAATATTGAACTTCAGTCCCCTGTAGAACAAAAACTGTTCATAGAAATAAGTTTTGGTATTAGAACTTTTTGTTCAGCAAAATTAGAAGTACACAATACCAAAAATTCAGCCAAATTAACCAAGGAAAATTGGAAAATCGGCACCCCAACATTAGGAGTGGAAAATAATTTTCATGTCAAAATTCATAATTTAAATCACAGAAGCCATCTGCATGGCTTTTGAGAGTAATCTCGAATTTTATGATGGTAGATAGGGGATGGGGGTGGAGGTATGTCAAATAAATACATTCAGCATAAAACACAACTTGAAGAAAAACCAGATAAAGAGCTTTTATTAACGTCATAATATCATTTTGAAGCCGTCAAAACCCCCAACTTCAACTCTCTGTGGGTGAAAAACTGTCCATTATTTTGAGTTTGAGGTTCACGGTATTTAATAAGTATTTCATGAGCTACAACATACCGAAAATTCGGAGAATTTAACCGGGAGCCATTTTCCATAAGAATCGTGCGGGGTCCTTTCAACAAAATATCTTGAGCCGTTCCAGAAATATAGCTCATCAAAGTTTCACACGAAACACACTAAACACCCTGTATCTTCGTAACCAATAAAGAAAACAAAATTTCTTTTAGGGATCCTGACTCGCCTCAAAGTCCTCTATTTGCCATTAGCCTATGTCACTCATAAATCACCCTGTATATTGACAGATTTTATGACATGTGGGATGAATGAACGTTCCTCTGATTTTACAGAGTAGGTACCATGAGTCAAATCTGTCCATCAACTGCGGATATATAGACCATCCACAATGATGTTAATGTTAACGTAATGTTATCGGCAATGGTAATGTTAGCATTTCAAAGCAACGAGTTTCAATGGTAAGTGCATACCATTGCCACTAACATGATTGTGAACGTCACCATTTGAAACTCATTGCTTTGAAATGCTAACATTATCATAGACGATAACATTACGTTAACATTAACATCATTGTGGATGGCCTAATACAGTGGACGGAAAACAGAGGCCTTGCCAATTTTTTATCGGAAAAAAATTACCAAATTTTGGTATTGTCCCTGTAAAATTTTGTTTATCGATCGAATAAAACATCGGTAGCTAGCTGATGGGACAGGCTGTAAAGAGCAAATGTTAGTGTCATAAATGTGAAAGTTCAAAATGGATGAGATGATTGAAAACTGACTTTGTTTTCCGTTGGATTCTTTCTACAGATTACAAATGCAAAGCTTTTCCGACTAGTATCCCCAGGAACCTTAGAAGATTTTCGTTCGACACGTGGACACGTCGTTTTGGGTGGGAAGTTGGAGCGTGAAAGAAAGATTGGAACAAGTTTGCAGAAAATTCAGGAATTTTTCAATAAAATGTGAACTCAAAACCTTTTCCAAAATCATCTTATCGTGAAATCGTCGAATCAGGCTTCATTTTAGCTCCTTCATTTGAGTCCGGTCTCAATAAGCAGGTTTTGTATTTTCAACTGGAAAAGACGGCCCCGTGGCGCAGGCGTTTCCGTGACTGCCTGCGGTGCGGAAGCCCCGGGTTCGATTCCCGGTGGAAAGTCTGGGTGTTGTGTTATCCAAAATCGCACTTTTCTATGTAAACAATTGTGAAATAATAAACGGGCAAAACTCCTATGAAAATGAAGATGTTCAAAAACCAGCTACTCACTCACCTCTTAAAAAAAAGGTGCAAATCTGACGAGAAATGAAAAGTTGGAAATTTGCAGTTTTTCCAGGGTGAAAAATTCGAAAAACACTGATCCAATTTGAAAAATTTCTTCTCAAAAATCGATTTAATCTCTTCTTCCGTTGGACTTACCGCATGTCGAAATTTGCTTTGCAGCTTTATCAGAGTTACGGAATGTGCAAGTTCCATTTTGAAAAATTCACCGCCGGAAAACTGGAATCGCGTCGCATTTGAAAATAAGTCCACGCGATGCCCAGTGCAATCTACTTTTGGTATCCTGACCTGACCTGACCTGACTTGAGTCTTCCAGCGAAACCGGGTCGTCCTGGTCAAAGCCCGTGTGAACGGCCCTCTCAGGCGATAACGGCCAGGAGAAAATTTAAAATCTCGTAACGCCCGACTGGAATATGATCGCAAACTCCAACTGCAGACTTAATTTGATTCCTCGGTTGTGTTTCTTCCTGCCGAGTTTGGTTCCAATCCATCGGATTGATTTTAAATAATTGAATGTCAAAGTTTTGAACTTTAACACTTTTTAATCATCGACAAGAGACAGTTTGTGGAATGCTATCAACGGTTCTGAGCTTTCAAATGACATATTGCAAGTCAAGTCTTGTGAGACATAGTTCTGTCATTTTTTTTATAGTGACAGCTGATGCGTTCGACAGATGACAGCCAAAAACTAATCGGCTTATTTGACAGCAAGACCCTGTCTCTATGCCAAATGTCAAGTCGATCGGATTAACGGCAGCTAGGTTTCCGATAAAAAATTAACAAGAAGGCCTGTTTTTCGTCCATTGTATTTCCGCAGTGGATGAACCGGTTTGACTTGTAGTGCTCTGTGAAGTAAAAAGGAAGGTTCATTTATCCCATACCAGTCATAGAATCTGTCAATATAATAATTTTCAACAAAAAAAAATAATAATAAGTCAGAAAATGCCTATTCTCAATTGCGTCCGCCATCTTGCATTTTTGACAGTTTAGTTATTCTCGTATTTAGACTTGTAGCCCATTCCCTTGGCCATCCGTATAAGTTTGTAAAAATCGGTTGAAAAACAAATATTTTAAAAGGTAAATAAAACAGGGCGGTTTTTTTTCACCACCCGGTATCTCCTCCATATCAATAGGTGAATGGCAAAAAGTCCGAGAAAACCCGATCACACCCGAAGATCCTCAGATCTTGAGCGCGCCATCCCAAAACCTTTATTTGACATTGATTTTTTTTTCTTTAGGGTGGGTTTCGCACATTTAGTCTGAGTAATTTTTTATTAAAATATTGGCTGTCAAAGATATGAAGCTACGAATTTTAAAGCAGTTTTTTCGCAATTTTCAGAATTGAATATACCCGAAACTATCGCGCAGAATACTGTAGAGAAACCAATTCTAGAAAAAAAGGAAAACTTTTTCTTATCAAAGAAAGGCTCCAGGATGACGCGGGTAAAATCTGAGGAACTTCGCCTTTAGTCGGGTTTTCTCGGATTTTTGCTTCTCGCCTGTGTATTGTGTATTTATGGAAATATGAAATGAAATGACTTATTCAAATGCCAGTTGGAAGGAAATCACCGGCTTTGATTTAAAAGCCTTCCAGTGATTGTTTTTTGATTGTATAACGATTTAGGCTGATTTAATGGATTATCTTTTGTCAACGGAAACATATTGTGTTGTACTAATTTTAAGAAGAACGAACGAAGATCAACGATGCATGAATGAAACTTGCGAACCTTCGTGCAATTATGGCTAATTGCAATTTTTCTCAGGCTAAGCCGCTCTGGGCATACAAAGCGCTGTTAATATAGGGTGATTGCATGAAATTCGTTCACCTGATCACCGGCAGGCAGCGCAAGGGTCGAGTTATGTTTTGACGTTTGTTAGGGAATTGCATTGGAGCACATTATAACAGGTGTAAGGCATTGTTAGAATGATTAGAAATCAATCTCGATCTCGTAAACGCCGAACAAAACAGTACCTATGTCAACAAAACACGTAAAAATGACAGTAGGTATTTAGTGAGGTTAGTCCGGTTGATGTTGATTCCGACATGGATGAAACTTGACAGATGAGAGTGACACTAGTGACATTTCGCCATAAACTCCCTCTACATGCAATCACCCTATTTTGGCAACCTTTTTTTGTGACTGCTCTACTCACTTGACGGTTTAGTAAGACAACAGGAACGACTCCGACCGTACGTTTAAACCGGCATCTATCAGCAAAAGAAACAAAGGTTCATCCACGCCCGGTTGGCATATTCTATCGCACAAGTTCAGCGGCGTTTCGGTGCCGACAATGACAGAGGTTCCACTAAAGGATAAGAGCTATTCTTGCACATGGAATAAATGAGACGTGCTTGAAAGGCATTATTTATTGGTCTTCAAAAACTGTTCGGGGAAAAACTTGTTGTTACTTTTATCGACCAGATAATTTTTTCCACAAATTACGTCCAATCATTACTTTCCCAGTCCCTATACCAACATCGCAGAGACAGTATTGTGATCGGAAAATCGGATGACGATGGCTATACCCGTTTTGAGCTCTCCCAAGACGATTGAGACTATTTCCGGAGTGACGTCGGTCTGTATATCCCGTTCACTTTTTATTTTCAGTAGAATGACTTTTTGGAGCAACAATAAAGTGACAAGCTGGAGCGCTGGGAGGCACGCCTGATGGCCGCTGATAGTTTCGCTCCAAAACTTTGCAGGTGCCATTAGCCGGAGCCCCCCAGATTGTCACTTTATTTTTGATTCAAAAAATCATTCTACTGAAAATAATTAGTGAATGGGATTTTTATACATATGTGTGTATGTAGGTATATGCCGTTCAAGTTTTAAATTCAGTAGAATCACTTTTTGTAGCAAAATGAAATAATAATGACATAATAAAGTGACAAGCTGGGGGGCTACGGCTACGGCTGATGGCACGTGCAGTTTTGGAGCGAAACTATCAGCGGCCATCAGCCGTATCCTCCCAACGATCCAGCTTGTCACTTTATTTTTACTCCAAAAAGTCATTCTAGTCTGAAAATAGGAAGTGAACGGGATATAAGTATGTGTCTGCAATCTACAACGTTAACTGCCGAACCGTTGATCCAAATGAGTTGAAATTTGATATAAAGATATGCTTTCAGCGTGGGATGTGCTGGTTAGTTTTTACTTGTCATCGGTCAAACGGAAGTGTGACTGTCAAAAAATTACAGAAACGTTTCATTTGAGAGCCCTTGAAGAATTTTATCCGGAATAGTTTGTAGTAACGCTCCATTCGTCGTCTGTCAAAAAATGTAACATAGTACAAAGTTTTCTTTATTGGCTAAAACTACACCGGATGCATGCATTTGAATCAAATTTGACAGGAAACAAGGCAACGGAAAAAAAAGTTTCAGCTAGCAGTAGGGATCTTTAACCATTTCCTGGTCGGGCGCTACACATTTTCAACGCTGCGGAAAAGTTTTTCCTGGTCGGAGTCGCTGGGAACGGCGGACGCTGATGCATTTACGCTACATACACTTGGCCATGGTTACATGACAATCTCGACAGTGACTGTTCCTTTCTTTATTTTCCCTAGTCTCGAAATATTTTTGCGATTCGAAAACTTTTATTGATTAGTTTTTTATGAGCTTCAGTCATTACGTCCTGGCTCGATTTTTGAAGGGAAATCAGCTCCCGAGGTTTGTAAAAGTAATTTGGAAACTACTTTCAGAACGATGCAACTTTTGATTCCCGCCGAATATTTTGATTCGGTTTGCAGTGTTCATTAGCCTCATCTTCTGACAGTCTATCCTGTAGATACAAAACTCAAGACCGTTCAAATAAACTGCTTGACAATTGAACTGCAACACCTGAAAATTAGGTGCGTTTTCAAATTGAGATAGCTCGAAAAATATTTGACGGATTTCAGAAATTCAGGCATGTGAGGAAAGGTCATTCCTTTGACTATCGAGTGCTGGTATTGATGATAAGTTTGATTGCACAATTTGTCATATACAGGGTGCCAACGGAGAGCGTGCAGATATGGGTAATCTTTCACCTTGTACAACTTTCGAAAAAAAAATCCGAGATTTTTTCTATCGCCTGCTTTTGAGAGGTTGACCGTGGGTTCCACAAAACAGATAATACGAGATTAGTTGATTCGCGATTTTTGTTTGTCAATTTGTAGCCGACTGATCAATGGGAATGCTGGTTTATCCCTCAATAATGAAAAGATGATGGGTCTAGTACAGATTTCAGGCAGTTTTTGTTGGTAATCGCCTAGCATTCAGCAGAAAAAAATTCAGTTAATCTGCAATCAGCCTTGATCGCTGATCATCTTTTTTGTGGAACTGACGGTGAATCATTATGCCGAAACGGTTTTGAAATTTTGACTCCAACTTTTTTTTTCAAAAAATTGTGCTAAATTTTCTGAAATATGCACTTTCTGATTAAGAAAAAGAAATAGAGAAATTGTTTGTTTTCAAACGGCGTCCATATTGAATTTTCTTACGAAGATTTTGATTTGAGCCTCCACATCCCCTAGAAACTACCTCTTTTGGGACACCGTCTCACAACAAGATATGTAATGCTTAATTTAAAAGGCATAAGGTAATTACTCGTCAATAATTGGATTGAAATAAGGATACTGCGATGACCCCACACGTACAGCTCCCTAAAAACCACCCCTTGACTTCAAGGGACAGGGTTGGTATGATAAGACATGCAATATGTACATGACAATTTCAAAAAACGTCTTTTTCAACTGTTCCACTGAAAAAGTGATGCTACACGATGACCCTCTGCGTAGGTCATCCCAACAGTAGCTATCCTCTCAGAAAAAGAACTACCCTTTGAAAAACCAGTACATACTCCCGCAATACCTCATTTGTTGGAATTTTTTCAAAATCTGTCGCAATAGTTTGTCGCTACGATGATTTCATTCACATATCTACCCGAAACTACCCCTTCAACTACCCTTCCAATATCGCATAGCCTTTACCTTGATGCGTGTAAAGTCATCGCGAAATCATTTTGAACTTATTCAATCGCACCTTCTCTGAGCTCCCAAATGAGGTATTGCGTACCTTTTACTAAAGGGGCGATTTCTAGGGGTAGTTTCAGAAAAGGTTTTGTACTATCATCGTAGAAAACACCGTCATTTCAATGAAACGGTTAGTAGGCAAAAGTTCTTTCAACTCGTAAATAACGCATCAAGGTAGAGGCTATGCGATATTGGAGGGGTAGTTGAAGGGATAGTTTCGGGTAGATATGTGACTGAAATCATCGTAGCGGCAAACTATTGCGACAGATTTTTTAAAAATCCTAACAAATGAGGTATTGCGGAAGTACTGGTTTTTTAAAGGGTAGTTCTTTTTTCGAGAGGTTAGCTACTGTTGGGATGACCTACGTAAAGGGTCATCGTGTAGCATCACTTTTTTAGTGGAACAGTTGAAAAAAACGTTTATTGGAATTTTCATCTATTGCATGTCTTATCATACCAACCCTGTCCCTTGATGTCAAGGGGTGGTTTTTAGGGAGCTGTACGTGTGGGGTCATCCTAGTATACTTACTTCAATCCAATTATTGATGAGTACTTTTCTTAGGCCTTTTAAATGAAGCATTGCATATCTTGTTGTGAGACGGTGTCCCAAAAGGGGTAGTTTCTAGGGGATGTGGAGGCTCAAATGAAAATCTTCGTGAGTAAATTCAATATGGACGCCGTTTGAAAACAAACAATGTCTCTATTTCTTTTTCTTAATCAGAAAGTGCATATTTCAGAAAATTGAGCACAACTTTATGAAAAAAAAAGTTAGGGTCAAAATTCCAAAACCGTTTCGGCATAATGATTCAACCTTTCAAAAGCACGCGAGAGAAAAAATCTCGGACTTTTTTTTCGAAAGTTGCACAAGGTGCAAGATTGCCCAAATCTGCACGCTCTCCGTTGGCACCCTGTATTGACAAATTGTGCAATCAAACTTATCATCAATACCAGCACTCGATAGTCAAAGAAATGATCTTTCCTCACATGCCTGGATTTCTGGAATCCGTCAGATATTTTTTGAGCTATCTCAATTTGAAAACGCACCTAATTTTTAGGTGTTGCAGTTCAATTGTCAAGCAGTTTAGTTTGTACAGGGTGGAATATGTAAACCAGTGCAAATCTTCAAAGTATCGTATCTTTCACGCCACTAATTTTGGGTTTAGAAAATTGGGCGGGTTTGGGCTTAAGGCACAACTTGAAATGTGATGTGAACTCATGAAAGCTCATGTGTATGATTGTATGTTTGCTACGAGTCATTTCGCTTTAATTTTTGGACGACATTCCAAATTGTGTGCTCAGAAGGTCGATTTTCTAGATCCAAAATTATTCGCGTGAAGAAAGATACTACTCCTTCTGAGAACTTCTTCTTCTCCTCACGTGTTTCTCCGTAGACAACTGTGTACACCTTTCTACTTCACAAATATCGCTCCAACATTGAAAAAATCTTTGATGTCAGAAATACAGCGTCTTAAGGGGTTTCTGATGCAACTATGTAAATAGAAAAGTTGTTGACGGGAATCGGTTCTATTTTATTTATTTCTTTAATACTCCTCCAAAGAGAAAATGTAAGGGCAATGTTATCAAATTTTCCAAAATGTCCAGCATTGCTTGCCCGTACAATTTCTCTTTGGATGAGTTTCTTCTTGAAGAAAAAAATTAAATAAAACCGATTCCCGTGAACAACTTTTTTAGTCGCATCAGAAACCCCTAATTTTCACGTGGAAACTCAATTTGAATCACCCTTTATAAGGGAATAGCCAAGTTGGTACGACGCGACGTTACTTTTTGACGGAGACATTCTACTGACATCGATGGAAGATAATATGACCTCCAAAGAAATGTAAGTGTTATGTTATGTTATGTATGTTAGTGTTAACGACCTAGGTAGATGCCAAACCTTTACCTTCAATGTTGAGATGTTCAATACCTATTTTTGTTCTTTGTGTAGATCTAATGAGAGCGACTGCGTCTGTGAAGCGCCTGAACTATGCCCTCCAACGTCATTCTTATCAGAAGATACTTCAAACCCTGCAGGACCATCAGAGACGTTGAACTTCACGTTCATCAAAAGCCCCATGGTTCATTGCGCCGCGTTCCTGACGTTGATGCTCGCCGCATTGTTGATTTTGGTTTCCATTCCTCTGTATTACTTCTTCCACAACCAGTATTACTGATTCAGTGATAAAGCACTTTTACAATTTTTATTCCGATTTTGATTTTACCTATATTATTACTTGCGAAACTCGCAAATAATTTTCAGCAGCCAACTCTTAGGCGAAGGTAGATGACAAAAAACCTAAAAAATTCTTTTTTCTTTCGGCCAGAATCACAGATTGGTTGTATTGGTTGCACGCTGTGGTAGCACGTAGCACATCCAACCAGCGGCTCTTGTTGTTCATGTGCATTGCTAACGAAAAAGTGAATTTTGTTCATGGTTTTTCGAAAAAAGAGAAAAACCCGTTTTAAATGTAGGTATAACTGGCTGCCTAAAGGGGGAGCACTCCTCTTGATTATGCTGAATCTAAGAGACATATCTAAGTTCCAGTGCTATTATAGTAAGGTGAGAGATAGACAAGGGAGATTCAAGAATAGGGAGATTACATGTAGGTAGAGGACAATTATTACGTCGTTAATAATCTGATCTAAAGGCCGTATTAGACGATCACTGTTCTGTTAGATTTTGTTAATAAAATGTGTGACAATTTTGGTCCATCCATGGTGGGAAGATCTCAACCAAAATAAGCTTATTTCCACGGGAGTTCTTATTCGGAGTCTTATTCTGGGAATTCAATCAAAATCATAATCAGTTTCACGGCTTATTTTATTAGAGTAATAGCTGTATTATAGCTGTATTACACTACACAATTTCTTGTACAATTTCTTGAACCATCTGCCAAAATAGTGTCAAAAAACAATGAACTTGATTGTTGATTTGACAGATTGTACAAGAAATTGAACAAGAAATTGTGTAGTGTAATACAGCTATTAGATGCGGAAAAAATGTGTTGTCTTGGTACAAATGGTACGATGCTAACGTAATGCTAACGTTTTGGCAGCTAGTTTTGTCTTAAGTTTGGTCTTAAGTGAAAATTTTCGAAAATACGTACAGTCATTGCCCAATAAAAACGCATACAGCTGTTGACGCAGAGTGTACCGACTTATTTTGTAATTTTTGGCTTGGTGTCACAGTGACAAGAGTAGCCAAAATTCAAAAACTCAGTACACTGCGCGTCAACAGCTGTATGCGTTTTATTGGGCAATGACTTGACGTAGCTAAAACAAACACAAAATTAGCTTTATTGAAAATTTGCTGCGGTCGATAAGGAACAATCTCCGCTGATTAACGGCATTTCACTAATGCTGTTAGGTTAGTGGTGGCCAGTACTACAGAAAATGGAATGAAAATGCCCTCGGTCCACTGGACTCAGCGAGGTAGAAGAAACTTCTGAAAGATTGACGTCGATTCATAGAACTGGAATGTACGACGCGAGACACACGCGTGAGTGCACTTTGTTGGAAGATCTTCTCAACATGAAACTTATCAATTTCCTCTTAATCCGAGTCTAAATCTTCTTCCTCATACCTGCTTGCTGTGGTAGGTAGTAAAGGGTGTTTTTTTTTTAAGGTATAGAACTTCAATCAGCGATATAGCGTTGGTGCTTGGGAAGATTTTGCCGTCATTTTTTATATAAATACTTATAAAGGCTTGTCATTTGCTCATACTCACGCACAATCGCACGGCAGCTCGAAATTATTATTTTAAATTCCAATTTAGATAGGTTCAATTTCGGGTAGCTTCTTGGCAAGGATCAGGCTCTATCTAACTAATACGGCCAACGATATTGTCCCCAAGACCCCCTGGACAGTTCGGAACTCATTCAGGAAAGCCAGAGACTTCACAAGCCCCAAATGAAAGAAGTCTAAGGAAGTTGAAATACAAAATCTTATCGGCCGGTAATTGGAAATTGGAGAAAAAAAATCCACAAAAAGCACAAAAATTCCGTATTAAAAACCAAGTTTTATGATCATTTTTGAAAAACTGTCTAGAGTTGTGCGATTGTGCATGTGCATGATCAAATGGCAAGCCTTAATGAACATTTAGATAAAAAAAATTACGGCAAAATCTTCCCAAGCACCAACGCTATCGCTGATTGAAGTTCTATACCTCTAAAAAAAAAACACCCGTTATAAGCTAGAGTAGGTAGTACTCACTATACTGATCAGTAATGAACATCAGAAGATGGGGTCTCTGAGCAGTGAGCATTTTCATTCCATTAGCATTTCTTATGAGACACTGCTACGCTTGAGGATTATTTTCTTCAGTGGTACCACTAACCTAACAGCATTAGCGAAGAGCCACCAACCAGTAGACGATGCCCCTTATCGACCGCAGAAAACTTTTTACTCCAAGAAAATTCGCGCTTATTTCCTATTTTCACTACGTAGTCTCGAGTCTCGAGTCTTTATCACTGAATCAGTAATACTGGTTGTGGAAGAAGTAATACAGAAGAATGGAAACCAAAATCAACAATGCGGCGAGCATCAACGTCAGGAACGCGGCGCAATGAACCATGGGGCTTTTGATGAACGTGAAGTTCAACGTCTCTGATGGTCCTGCAGGGTTTGAAGTATCTTCTGATAAGAATGACGTTGGAGGGCATAGTTCAGGCGCTTCACAGACGCAGTCGCTCTCATTAGATCTACACAAAGAACAAAAATAGGTATTGAACATCTCAACATTGAAGGTAAAGGTTTGGCATCTACCTAGGTCGTTAACACTAACATACATAACATAACATAACACTTACATTTCTTTGGAGGTCATATTATCTTCCATCGATGTCAGTAGAATGTCTCCGTCAAAAAGTAACGTCGCGTCGTACCAACTTGGCTATTCCTTTATAAAGGGTGATTCAAATTGAGTTTCCACGTGAAAATTAGGGGTTTCTGATGCGACTAAAAAAGTTGTTCACGGGAATCGGTTTTATTTAATTTTTTTCTTCAAGAAGAAACTCATCCAAAGAGAAATTGTACGGGCAAGCAATGCTGGACATTTTGGAAAATTTGATAACATTGCCCTTACATTTTCTCTTTGGAGGAGTATTAAAGAAATAAATAAAATAGAACCGATTCCCGTCAACAACTTTTCTATTTACATAGTTGCATCAGAAACCCCTTAAGACGCTGTATTTCTGACATCAAAGATTTTTTCAATGTTGGAGCGATATTTGTGAAGTAGAAAGGTGTACACAGTTGTCTGGTGAACACACAGGTGAACATCAGAAGATGGGGTCTCTGAGCAGTGAGCATTTTCATTCCATTAGCATTTCTTATGAGACACTGCTACGCTTGAGGATTATTTTCTTCAGTGGTACCACTAACCTAACAGCATTAGCGAAGAGCCACCAACCAGTAGACGATGCCCCTTATCGACCGCAGAAAACTTTTTACTCCAAGAAAATTCGCGCTTATTTAGTCTCGAAAATGTTCACTTACACGTTCAAAAGTATCACATTCCGAGTCCACAGTGGTATATAGAATCCACTCAAGAACACAAAAAAAAAATAATGCTGCTTTATTTTTGAAGATATGGGGGATCAAAGGGTGAGACTTCGCCCCCCCCCCCCTCCCGTTTTCATTATTTGGAGTAATTTCGAGGAACTGTTTCTGTTGGACTAAACAGGAAAATTATCAACCAAGAGGCTTGCAGTGAATTTCTGTTTACGATACAGGGTGAGTCATAAATCACCAAAATCCAGTTTTCTCCAATCATGTCTGTAAAATATTCCATTGGTCCCTAAAATAATTAATAACAAGATGACTCTTTTCGTTCCCATAGAAGATTTTTCAGTGACGTTTTTGAAGGAAAATGAATTTTCAAGATTTATATGAATCACCCTGTACATTAGATAAAAATTCAGTGCACACCCAGTGGTTGATATTTTCTACTGATTAATCTATCACAAACAGTTCTCCAAAATCACTTTGACTCACGAAAATAAAGGGGAGCGAAGCCCCACCCTTTAACCCACATATCTTCAAAAATTAACGTCACTCATTATCTTATATTTTTTTGTGTTCTTATGTAAACTCCATAAATTGCTCTGAACGATCAAAATTTGAATTGATTTGTTTGCGCCAAAAACACAGTTACTGTTGTACTGGTCATACTGACGCCACGCCGATAATGTTCTTCGGTTTGAGAGGTTTATAGCCACATCACCACGCAATGACCTTGCACCTTTACTTTCCTTGACAACCGCCACGATCTGGAATCAGCAGTATGGCGTAGTGACTATCTGCGCGGACCCATATTTTAACAACTTCCTCAACCGCCCCCCCCCCTTGCTTCAAAATCAATTCACAATAGTTTATTGGTGATATTATTGCAGCAGGGGGTCCGTGTTCCCCTCTGAGGCTACCGAGCCTGTGTCTTTTGCACACAGAGTAGACGCCCCCTTCACTCCGCCACTGAGAATATACGACTTCTTTGACATAGGACATTCATCTCTTTAGAGTAGAATAAAATAACACTATAAGACGAGTCGTCATCATTACCGCTCGAGGCCCCAGGTGAATGGAAGATGCTTACCCAACAGTTTCAAGGTTTGTGACTTAATAATTGTGTTGTAAGTATGAGAAAAATATTGAAACTGATTTCTTTTTCATGATCTGCTACAGAATTCTTCAACAATAGATGAGAAGAACATGGTATATGGACATATACTATGTGTTTCACAATTACCTCGACAATTACGGTTGCAAACTTCTAGGGGAGATTCCCCATCAAAAATAAACCAGGAAAAAAATATAACTTATTCGATGTCCTAAAATGCTCCGTTGAAAAGTTACAGGGTGTTCAAGTTGACTTTTTAAAATCGATTCTTTTGACGTAATAACTTTTGAACCGTTTAACCAGTTTGTTCAAATCTGAAACAAAGTTAACTGAAATATAGGTATCTCTAATATAGGTATCGTGGATAATGGAGGGGGGGGGTGTCTTCATATTTCCCCCCTATCTTTCACCCCCTAGCTATATTTTCCAAAATTGTTCTTATTTTTGGATCTACGTTCAATTTAGAAAAAATAAGTTGCGCTTGCAAAATTTAAGAGGCTTTTTGAGATATTTGGGTTTGAAACTTTGGAAAACATCTCAAAATCGCCATGACTTCCAATGAGTCGAAAAAATTTTTGCCTGAAAACTTTTCGTTTCTCAGAAAAAAAATGGTGGTTTATCAACTTAGAAATTCTAGAGAACCCTATTTCTGCTGAGAAATCATGAACTTTTTTTGAATTCTAATTTTTAGGCCTTTGAATGTGGAGATGTTTTCCAAAGTTTCAAACTCAATAAATATCTCGAAAACGAAGCCTCTAATCAAAATATTGCAAGAGTATAACTTTTTTCAAATTGAACATAGAATCCAAAAATTGGAGCAGTTTGGGAAAATAGCTAGGGGGTAAAAAAAACGGGGAAATACAAGGACACGCCCCATTATCTACGCCCCTGATTTTTTTTACACGTTGCTATTGTTTGAACTATTTCAGTTAGCTTTGTTCCAAATTTGAACACAATGGGGAACTATAGGCAAAACGGATTGTAGAGGGCGACGTGTTCCATGCACCCATATTGACAGTTAACGTACATAACCCCAAAGAAATGGATACAACTGTACGGAAAGTGGAAAGTTCTCAAAGAAGCGTTGAGGCGGGGAGGCGGGAGCCCCACTGAGAGGGAATAAAAAAGAGCTGGTGCAAACTGCAAAGGTATGGTTCTTTGGAACTGTTGCAGCCTGATACATAACACGTCACTTCCAGTTTTTTTACCGCGATTTTGATCTTGTCGGCGTTTTACGAAGTAACGCAAACCGCTGGTTCCTATGCTGAGTGCTGACAAATGAAAATGAAATGACAATTACAAAGTTGAGGTTATGTATGCTTAAAATGACACTGATGATAGCTGGGGTGCATGGAACACGAGCGCCATTACTTCGGCCGTTTGCCACTATAGTTCCCCATTGGTTGAACGGTCCAAAAGTTATGTCAAAAAGTCGATTTTAAAAACTCAACTTTTGAACACCCTCACAAACACCCTGAACACCCACAACTTTTCAATGGAGCATTTTTATATTTTTTCCTGGTGCATTTTTGATGGGGAATCTCCCCTAGAAGTTTGTAACCGTAATTGCGAAACACTCTGTATATGATAGAATAACAAATTAATGATCCTGCTAAAGATTCGTAGTAGGGAGCAGTCATCATATGATTCTCTTGGTGTTGATCTCAGTGTTTATCGAGGTGTTTATAGTGAAATTGAGCAATGGTTTGGCAGGAGCTTGTGGTGTCCTAAAATTTGAAAGGTCTCATCCACTTGTTTTCCCAGGGTCCAATCTGACTTCAGCTCTTGAATTGTATATCTCAAGGCATGGAGTACAAAGTTAGTGTACCAAACCGGAAGACCAACCGGCATACTTTTATTACAAAGTGCAAGGCTGAAATGGTTCATGTCGCTAACCGGCGAAACTAGGAGGGAGCCCTGTACCTACTTAATAATATATTATGTTGTGAAGATGCCTCTAGACTATTCTGAACCCAGCAATACGGATCGAACCCTTGAGAGAACCCAGAATAGTGTTGAATTTTTTATGGTTTTCATGGAAGTAGGCATGCCTACCTACCTGGGAAAGAAAATAATGAAGTTAGTAATGATTGAACAAATCGATATTATAAAACTTTTTACCTTTAAACCCCAAACTAGGGCTGATGTGTCGGTTGCATGGGCAGTTGGGCACTTTTCATAAAGATTTGAGTTACCGCTTAATTTGCAAATGTACGACACTTTGTTCAGAAAAATACGGAAATGGAAGGAAATTCTACGTTTTAGATATACTTATTTCCGAGTTTCTACCTTGAGTTTCCAGTAACAAATTCGCGGAAAACCCTCAGATTTCAAATTGAACTGTCAAGTAGAATGTCAAATAAATGAACGTCAAGTTGAAATGACAGTAAGAGTGACCAACGTAATAAGCAAAACCACCAAAACACCCAACGACACTAAACTGTCGGGGAAGTCTAAAACCCGGAACAGGAATGGAATGGAACACGGTACGGTACGGTGGCGCGGAATACAACGTATTTATAAACGCGGAGCTGTGCATGTGCAACAAAATCGTTGGCATAACCGCACTCCTTGGCCTGACATGTGGAAGGGGAGACCTTGTAGTTTTAGAGATGGGCTTAACACCGTGTTCGGGAAAACGTGGAACGGAAAACCGCTTGATATTTCTGTTCCAAATTTGGCAGAGACTTGCTCTATGACGATAGAAAACCAATGGAATTGAAAAAAACCCGTTCGTAAAAAGAAAAGTCGGTGAAAATTGCCCCCAAAGTCTGTTCCGGAAAACCTGGAACGGGAAACCGCTCGAGATTTCTGTTCCAAATTTGGCATGGACTTGCTCTATGACGATAGAAAACCAATGGAATTGAAAAAAACCCGTTCGTAAAAAGAAAAGTCGGTAAAAATTGCCCCCAAAGTCTGTTCCGGAAAACCTGGAACGGGAAACCGCTTGATATTTATGTTCCAAATTTGGCATAGACCTGCTTTATGACGATAGAAAATCAATGGAATTTAAAAAAAAAACCGTTCGTAAAAAGAAAAGTGGGTGAAAATTGCTATAAAATCGTCATTTTCTATCATAGAAACATTTTGAGACCACCACTGTGTCAATGAAGAAAATCTCTATCCGAATACCAAAAAATATTTATTTGAAAATCGAAAGTCGGTGTTGCTTTATAATCAACGCAAAAAATAGCAAAAGCGCTGTCAAATACCCATTAACAATTTCAAATCTATGTACCCCATAGGAAAATAGTATATTATGATACGAGTTTAATAAGACGAAGTTTGTCGCACGACTGTTTTTGGGGCCCGACGAACGCAGTGAGGAGGGTCCCAAAGGAAGGAGTGCGACGAAACGTCTTATTAAACGAGTTCAATATACTATTTTATCTATTTTGCCTAAAATATTTGAAAAAAATTGGAAAATTCTAGGGGTAGCAACGCCGTTCAGTGTCATAATAGTCGAGCGCCAGTACGACACGCATTTGCGTGTCGAAAAGTGGCCAGTACGATACGGGAGTAGATAAAAGTTATGAGCTGGTGCGGTTTTCGAAAAACACGGTATATACATATGTATACAGAGTGTCCCAGCTAAAACAATCCAGCGCGATTTTCTCAGAAAATATCAAGACAACAAAAAAATGCAATTTGAATCTGGCGAGTTACAAGAATTCAAAAATTCATGATCGACTAAACAAAATACCTACTTCAGATGAAAAAAAACCCTCTTTTCTTAGGCTTTCCATGGATGTGTCGCCGATGTCTGTACCTGGCCCAATTAGCCAGAAATTCTGCCTCGAAGTCCAGCAAACACAATAATCTGAATTCATAACGACGTCATAACGATCACACACTTGTTGATTTTCATATCAGCCAGTATTCATTGCTATGGAGAATCCAGGTATATTAAGTGAAAAAGTCCTAGTAACGGCTGGTCTTGAAATCAACAAGTTTGTGATCGGTGACGTCACAGATTATTCCGATTATTGTGTTCGTCGGACTTTGAGGCAGAATTCCTGGCTTATTGGGCCAAGTACAGTCATCGGCGACACATCAATGCAAAGCCCAGAGAAAGAGGATTTTTTTTCATCTGAAGTATTTTGTTTTGTCGGTCTTGAATTTTCGAATTCTTGTGACTCGCCCGATTCAAATTGAATTTTCTTGGAAACTAGAGCACCTACAAGCATCGTCGCCCCCTCAAAAGAATGCTAAAAGCTCAAGCTTTCCCCCAATTAAAATTTTTCCTTGTTGCCTTGATATTTTCTGAGAAAATTGCGCTGGATTGTTTAAGCTGGGACACCCTGTATACAGGGGTCCATCCTAGCGTAATTATCCCATAGCGGCCTTACCGTTCAAGATAGGAAAAAAGATATAGGAGAAAAGTCATATGGTTTGATAAGACCTATAACCTAAAATTATTTTCAATGAATCGTCAATGAAATAGAACACCTATATCATTTTGCATTTTCCTGTTCAATGCAAATTCAGGCTGTCTTGTGTCTGTATTTTTGTTTTTCAATTGTGTGGCAGTGCTACCAACTAAAAATTAAGAACAAAAAAAAATCGCATTCTCACAGTTTCTTCAAAAAAATCGTAGCGGCCTTGCTTTTCTCATCTAAGAGATGAATCTCAACATGGTGATAGTCAAGTCAAAGACCAATATCTCAATGTCAAAAAATTGCAATTTGTTCTTACAGGGCGTTCACAAAAAAAATCAAACTTTAAAATTTTCAAAGTATCATGTCTATTTTTTTTTCAAAAGGCATCCTCCTAATTTTATAACGTTATCTGATAGCTTTTTCATCTTCTTTCATTTTTACTAGGGGTACCCCACCCTTGAACTTCATTTTTTCGAGATAATCGGAAATGTTCACAAAATTTGCTATTCTTTATATTTTTTTCCAACAATTTTGACCGTGATGAATGACAGACAAGCCAAGTAGTACACAGCTCTCAGTTAGTCAGTCTGAATATTGTCGAATAAAGAAAAATGAAAATGACTTAACGCGAGAGGAAATTATTGATATGATAATCTGGTATTAATCTAGATATCTAGGATTCCACTTTGTTGTCTTTTTGCGTTGAAGTAATTTTTTTGTTCGACAATATTCAGACAGACTAACTGACAGCTACGTACCATTTGGCTTGTCTGTTATTCATCACGGCCAACTCAATTTTTGAAAAAAATCAAAAAAAATAGCAAATTTCGTGAAAATTGCATATTACCTTGAAAACATGGAATTTAAGAGGGGAGTACTCCTATTAAAAATGAAAGAAGATAAAACAGCTATCAGATAACGTTATAAAATTAGGGGCATGCCATTTGAAAAAAAATAGTCATGATAGTCATGGAATGATTAGAAATCACAATCCAGATCTCGTAAACGCCGAATAAACCAGTATGTGAACAAAACACATAAAAATGATAGTATTTAGTGAGGTTAGCAGGTCAGTCCGGTTGACGTTGACTCCGACATGGATGAAACTTGACAGATGACAATGACACTATTGACATTTTGCCATAAACTCCCTCTACATGCAATCACCCTATAACGGTCTTGTTTCGGTGATCACCTTGCAGCTCGTTGTGCAGATATTTTTTCCTTGAGCATCCGCCCGAGTTCTCCCGCCTTACCGAGTGGCGGGAGAGCGTCAAGACTTTGGGGGCAACTTTCACCGACTTTTCTTCTTACGAATGGGTTTTTTTTAATTCCATTGATTTTCTATCGTCATAGAGCAAGTCTCTGCCAAATTTGGAACAGAAATCTCGAGCGGTTTCCCGTTCCAGGTTTTCCGGAACAGACTTTGGGGGCAATTTTCACCGACTTTTCTTTTTACGAACGGGTTTTTTTTAATTCCATTGATTTTCTATCGTCATAGAGCAAGTCTCTGCCAAATTTGGAACAGAAATCTCGAGCGGTTTCCCGTTCCAGGTTTTCCGGAACAGACTTTGGGGGCAATTTTCACCGACTTTTCTTTTTACGAACGGGTTTTTTTTAATTCCATTGATTTTCTATCGTCATAGAGCAAGTCTCTGCCAAATTTGGAACAGAAATCTCGAGCGGTTTTCCGTTCCACGTTTTCCCGAACACGGTGTTAAGCCCATCTCTAAAACTACAAGGTCTCCCCTTCCACATGTCAGGCCAAGGAGTGCGGTTATGCCAACGATTTTGTTGCACATGCACAGCTCCGCGTTTATAAATCCGTTGTATTCCGCGTCCGTGATTCCGCGCCACCGTACCGTACCGTGTTCCATTCCATTCCTGTTCCGGGTTTTAGATAGACCCTAAACTGTCAGTTGTCACATTTGGAGGGAACGGTTAGAGGTTATGTTTATTGTGTACACTTTTGAAATCGCCAAACAAAATAAACCAAACATTTTTTCTTGAAAAATGTCAGACTCTTTCGAGGAACTCGACAAATCCAACGAAGAATCACCAATGATCGACGTGGAATTCATAAATGCTCCCCAGCCCCACGGTCGTGGTACGTCACATTCCCTCAAGACAGACACTTCACCGCCACAGACCGAGAACAAGGTTAAATTCACAAAATTGCCCCTTGCCAGGATAAAACACCTCATGAAACAGGACCCCGATTGTGGCATCATAAGCGCAGATGCAGTTTTCCTAGTTACTAAGGCCACTGTAAGTACCTGGAGTGGTTTCCGTTTGAATTTATTTGATATGAATTTTACAGAAATTTCAATTTTGTTATTGGTGTTTGCAGGAATTGTTCATAGAATTATTGGCGAAGGAATCCGTGAAGATGACTGGTGCAGGCAAGAGAAAAACTGTGGCGAAAAAGGATGTAGATAATGCTATCGATATGGTACCGTTTCTGTGCTTCTTGGATGGTGCTTTGGAATAAGTGAAATTTTAGACTGTACCTACTATGTTTAGTTTTTGAATTTTTTTTTGTATATTGAATTATTGAATTAATACCTAGTTTCAAATTTACTTCAGTGACAGATTTTTTCATTCACCTTCAAACAAATTATGAATACTTGTGAGTTGCGAGTGAGTACCCTCCTAAGAAGCTCATGTTCTTCAGTCTGTACCAAGTAAAAGCTGGAGAAATGTTTTTGTTTTAAGTTTCATTTTTCAAGATATTCCTTTATAACTTATATGAAAAGCTTTTACCTACCTAGATATATCAGTAGTGTCTGAAACAATAATTTTTGAGTTGTGGATATAATGCTGCATTGTTCGGTTCCATAGCGGATGTTGAGCAAAGGAAACAATAATGAAGTACTCAAATAAAGTGTCATCACCCTGCAAAATTAGACCTAACTTTGAAACTAGACAACATTTAAATGCTACAAGTGATTCAATCAATTTTTAGACCGTTCACTAGCACAGTCCTTGGGGCTTGAGATATTAGTCCGTATTTTCTAAATACATGAAGTATTCAACATAATATTTCTACAGGGTATGTTCAATAGACTGGTGCAAAATTTCTAAAAGTTTCACATACATAATATCATGCTCTCTCTTGAACAAAATTTTTTTTACTGTATTTCACACCATAGCACAGTGGGCCGATAGCTCACATTAGCGTGGCGAGATACCCGGTTGGGTTTACGGGGGTCGAGGTTCGAATCCCACAACGGGTATTTTTTTTTTTTGTTTCTGGAAGATTTTTTTGGAGGTATTGTTATTTATTCTTAAAGTACTCATCATAACTTGTGCACTCCTCAAATTTCACTCGATTATCATGAAGAAATAAAAAAATATAGCGAGAATAATGAGTAATGCAACTTTTCTTGAAAAATTCATTTTTCCCAAAACCGCAAGTAGATGCAAATGGGAATGGCATAATTGGAAAGAAGAACCTTTCTTCTATATAAAGTGGCTGTTCACTTTGTGTTTCTCCTTGTTTTTCATGTGATTCATTCATTTTTTCAAAGTTGTGGTTCTAATCTCAGTCATTGCAACTTTTTTTCTTTTTCTTTTCTTTTGAAGGTAAATAGGATCATAAAAAAATACAGCAACTTGAACAAATACAACAATACATTGAAACACAACTTTGAAAAAATAAATAAATCACATAAAAAACAAAAAGAAACACAAAGTGAACAGCCACATTATATAGAATAAAGGTTCTTCTTTCTAATGATGCCATTCCCATTTACATCTACTTGCGGTTTTGTGAAAAATGAATTTTTCAAGAAAAGTTGCATTACTCATTATTCTTGCTATTTTTTAAATTCTTTATGATGAAACCATGATTCAAAACCGCAAGTTAATGCAAATGGGAATGGCATCATTAGAAAGAAGAACCTTTCTTCTGTGTAAAGTGACTGTTCACTTTGTATTCCTTTTTGTTTTTCATGTGATTTATTTATTTTTTCAAAGTTGTGTTTCAATGCATTGTTGTATTTGTTCAAGTTGCTGTATTTTTTTATGATCTTTGATAATCGAGTGGATTTAGGGAAGTTTATGGACTATGATGATTATTTTGAGAATAAGTTGAAATACCTCCTCAGTTACCTTCAAGAGAAAAGAAAAAGAAAAAAGTTGCAGGGACTGAGATTTGAACCACAACTTTAAAAAATAAATGAATCACATGAAAAACAAGAAGAACACAAAGTGAAGAACCACTTTATATAGAACAAAGGTTCTTCTTTCTAATGATGTCATTCCCATTCACATCTACTTGCGGTTTAGGGGGGAAAAAAATTTTTAAGAAAATTTTGCATTACTCATTATTATTGCTTCATTTTCCCAATTCTTCATCATAATCGAGTGAAATTTGAAGAGTGCATACGTTATGATGAGTACTTCAAGAATAAATAACAATACCTCAAAAAAAAACTTCCAGAAGAAAAAGATATATCTATTTATCCGTGGTGGGATCCGAACCTCGACCCCCATATACCTAGAAACGCCGAGCATTTCGCCACGCTAATCTGAGCTATCGGCCCACTGTGCATAGGTAGGAAGGTAGACCTCATTCCTCGAGACGGTTTTTGAATTTTTGGTGTATCTCTTTTATTTACAGGGCGACCTCAAAACGTTAAATTTTTTTGTAATATGCAATAATATAACTCTTTTCCTCGTTACCCGATTTTCAAAATTTTCGGCTCATTTTGAAACCAAAGCTTCAGGTAGGAATATCAAAGAATCAAAATCAACTCAAGACAAACATTCAAGATACAGGGTTGTGTGACTTCAACCTGAACTTCGATCTCTAGGAATCTAGGTTGAGAGGAGAATCGAATGAAAGTCAATTTACCTTCTGAAGTACTATTCATTTGAACATTTCAAGGTGCTTTATTCTTCCATGGAACTATAATTGCTGGTTAACAGGCCACATTTGAACTATTTGCTTTTGAACGAGAAATGTGCACCCTTGTGCACCTGAAAATGTTCGTAAACCAAAGTAACAAAAGCCTAATAATCACTAACAAACAGTGATCGACAAGTGGGTGATTGTTCCGATTTTTGTAACGTTGGTTACGAGCAGCTTCATGTGAGCAAGGCATATGGACCTGTATTGCGCAAGGCCCCGATTCTCCTCCGAAAACATGCTGTTGTGATTTGGTTCCTTTCACTAAAAATTCAGGTCTCATGCAAGAAAAGATACTTTGAAGTATTCAGATAATGGATTATTCTTTCGAAGGTGAGTTGATTTTCATCCGAGTCTCCTACCAATCCGTAGTTCAAGAGCAGTCAGGTTTTGATCACTTTTTATGCAACCCTGCCCTGTATTCTTAATGTTTACTTTAAGTTAGGTATTGATTTTGGTCCTGTGATCCTATACTTGAAGCTTTAGCTTTGAAGTGAGCCTGAATTCTCAAAAATCGGTCAGCGACTAAGAAAGTTACAACTAACACCAAAAAGTTGACTTTTTGAGGTCAATTTGTAAATTGAAGAGATAAACCAGAAATTCAAGAGCCGTCCCGAGACATGAGTTCTACCTTCTTGCCGATGATGTTGAAATCAAAGAAAAAGAAAATTCGCTCAAGAGGGAGTATGTGAAACTTTCAGTAATTTTGCACCAGTCTATTGAACACATTATAGAAATATTATGTGGAATATTTCATATATTTCAAAAATACTGACTTATAGCTGAAGAACTACTGGGCTAACGAAGGTCTGAAAGTTGATTAAATCGCTTGTAGCATTCCAAAGTTGTCTGGGTTCAAAGTTAGGTTACATTTTGCAGGGTGACACTTATTTTGTTGAGTACCTACTTTATTTTTCATTAATTTATTTTGCTAGCATTCTGATAGTCGAGACACCACGACCCATGCATTATTTTGTTTCAAACATTTTACCGAGATCTTTTCAAATGTAACGAATCAAAAGTGACTTGGGTCGGTCTTTGAATACTTACCTACCTCTTATGATGGACAGGGATATGGTGCCTCAAAGCTTACGTCATAAGGTACATGATTTTAACCCTGTAGGTCTAATGTGCGTTGATAAGGTTGTTGAAAATTTCGGTAATTATTGACGACCACTACTTCTCGACTTCAGCCACCAACTTTTCACGGTAAGTAGACACCACCACAACATCACGTTCGTCGACCATAGTTTCCTGGGGAAACCACTATTTCCACTGTAAAATGCTCCTTCTTTCCATTACTTATCCACCAATGTCCTACGACGTAAGAACAGGCAAGAAGGAAGCGTCCTACATAGCTGTTTAAGTGGTTGCCTAACTCTTAGAAAATGCTAGTCGAGAAGTAGTGGTCGTCAATAATTACCAAAATTTCTTTGTCTTACATATCAGACCGGGGGCTTTAGGCTGTTATAGGCTTGTCAATTTTCGAAAAATGTCAAAAATTTACATCATAAGGCGTGATCCCTGATCATAAGGTACATGAATGAAACCAACGGGCTTTTGTGTGAGAACATCCCCTTAATCAATAATTGGGTCATAAGACAAAATTTTCGGGGGGTCTTGGTCCATAAGACAAGCTTGAAATTTTCAAAAGGGGCCAAAATTTACCTCCTCCTGGAGACTTCTCTTTTGACATAATTTCAGGAATAAAAAACGATTCTTACACGATTTTTCACGTAGGCTTCGAATCTGTTCACAAAATTTTTCAACGGTACATCGCTTACAGGGTGCAACATCGAAAACTTTTTCTCTCGCTTTTTCTCAAATCGTACACCCTGTATTTTAACATGAAAGTCGATTCCGTCTTTCCTCGTGATTGCAAATATATATCACACTTAGTGGGTTAGTCAACAAAACGCCTGTGAAAAAATTGATAAATTTTGGTCCTTTTTTGAAAATTTCGAACTTGCCTTACGGACCGAAAGCCCCCAAAGTTTTTGTCTCACGACCAGATATTCTGAGGGGATGTTCCCACACAAAATCCAGCTGGTTTCACTCATGTACCTAAGGACGTGAATTTTTTGCCACTTTTTCGAAAATTGACAAGCCCATATCAGCCTAGAGCCCCCGGTCTGACATGTAAGACAAAGCAATTTTCAACAACCTTATCAACGCACAATAAACCTACAGGGTTGAAATCATGTACCTTATGACGGAAGTTTTGAGGCACCAGCTCCCTGTCGATGACTCGCCCAGTTGAAATTGCATTTCTTGGAAACTAGAGAGTGGTGCACATACAAACATCGCTTCAAACCTCTGGCTTTCTAATTCCTTTTTATTAGAATTTCTGTTTTGTTTCTGAGAACATCGAGTTGATAAGTTTCAACTGAGACACTTGTGTAAGTATAGCAGCTCCGTAAAATTTCAAAAGTTTCCAGTTTAACAAAATTTTCTTCCGTCTATTCAGTCTTTTAAAATCGGTTCTTCTTCTTCTTGAATGGCGCTACAGCCTCAGGTGGGCCTTGGCCTCCAGCACAATCTGCCTCCATGCTCCTCTATCCTCCGCCATCATCTTCCATCTTCCAAAGTTCATACTTCTCAGATCCTCTTCTACCTCGTCTATCCATCTTTTTCTTGGACGTCCCCTGTTCCTTGTTGATGTGATTCTCTCATCAAATGCTACACGTGGTGCTCGTGTCTTGTTAATTCTCATCAGGTGTTCTGCCCATCTGAGTCTTTGAGACTTGAATCTGACCGCGTCCTCACCGCCCAGAAGTTCCGCTATCTCAAAGTTCATCCTGCTTCTCACATCAATACCCTCTCTCACTGGTCCATAAATTCTTCTCATTATTTTTCTTTCAAATGTTCTCAGTTCATCCGTTGTTGTCATCGTCCAAGTTTCAGATCCATAGGTTAGCATTGGTCTTATAATTGTAGCATACATACGCATTTTTGTGCTTCTTTTCAGTAATTTGAATTGAAATAATTTTCTGTGAGCATAGTATGTCTTGTTAGCACTTTGTATCCTATCCTCTAATTCCTGTATGCTGGCTGGTATGTCATTTCTGTCTGTGATGAGAGCCCCTAAATACCTGAGCTGCTCAATTCCTTCAAATTTAAATTTTCCTCTTATATTCAGGTCTTCAGGGACCCTGCCATGATTACTTCTAGTTAAAATCGGTTCAGATAGCGGAGATAAATTAAGGTGCCTGAAGTTTCACTTTTGTACCCCCATATTTCTAAAAAATTCAAATTGGGGATTCAGGTAGGTATATTTTGCATGAATTTTTCACTTTCTCTGTCTCTTTCTGTCTGAGCTCCTGAACTGCCCTGGACTCACTGCTAATTTTGTAACATCCTGCACGGAAGGGGTATTTCGAGAAAATGTAAATTAGTGATAAGTACCTAAGGATAAATGATATATTAAAATATACAGGTACAAATATACAAATATACATAATTATTAACTTCTAATATATACATAATTTAGTGACAATAAATATTTAGTTACCTATACCTATACCTAGTGAAATGCAATAAATGTTTACAAGAGCCCAGTTGTTAAAACTTGAAAACTTGACCATGACTACAAAAAAATATATTAATTAAATTTCTAACAACTTATCTTTACGGGAATCCCCCTGACAACCATGGCTGCGATTGTTCGCAAACTGCGCACGTTCGGAGACTTTTTGCTTTGAGACACAGCTCTCAAAAGATCAGGTTCGTGAAGTCTGGCATCGTCTTTGAACGCATACAAGTTGTCGAGGTTTTCAGGGACGATATCAATCTCGGTTCCCAAATTCCAAGTAGCCTTGTCGATGAACTTCCAATGGACGTTGGCTTCTGACGGTACCCACATGCTCATAAGTTCCGTTGTCAGATAGTCAGTATCCAAATCGGTGACTTCCCACAACATCCCTATCAGGCATGGACTGAAAAAGTGCAAAATTATTTTGCTTTTATTGCTGCCACTGGGGGTGTTGTATGGGTTTGTGAATAAATAATTTATGAGCATGAGCATTTATGTATAAAATATATGTATGAATTTCTCAAAATTGCCCCTGAAATGATGTTTTTTCATTACTTTCAGGTCGTCTTTTACGACCCCTCCCCCCAGTCGCTGCGGATCGCCACCAGATCAACCTGCTATAAATAATATGGGAACAGCAGTTTGGGCAGAAGTCAGTTCAGTACTCGTGTCTCATTTTTGTGTATTCACATCAAGGATGAGCCACAGCACTGATTTACCTAGCTTCACTGTAGTGTACCCGCCGCAGTTAATTTTGAGTCATTTTTGTAAATGTTGCTAAATAAAAATTGTGAAACATCCTGTGATTCAGAGCAAAAATGTCTCTTGGGTAAGTGAATGTTTTATGTAGAAAAATCGTAAGTTCGTTCTTTACGTGTGTAATAGTAAAAAATGGTTGATAATTCTGTGAAATGTTTGATAATGAACACCCTGTAAATCTCGGAAGTTTCAGTAGGTACTACTTACCAAGCAGCCATCAAGTACATCTGGCATGTTCCGAACATCTCAGCCTGGTGCGACATAAAGTTCAATGCTGTACTGCTGCAGCCGAACAAAAAAACTACGGCGTTGACTCTGATTTTTTCAATCGACAGATTCGAAAAATACTGCGTTCCGGTTCCATGGCCACTGTACCTATTGAGCAAACAAGAAAAAATTATTGTGATATGTACTATGTGAAGCTCAGCGCAGGTGATTCGCGGCAAAAATGGACGAGAAAAAAATCAATTAATGTATATACGATCGGAACAGCTTAGGCTTTGAGTCGGGAAATGATTAGAAGAGGACGTCAATGATTCAATTTCTACGACAAGGTGGCGCGAAGGTTAACAGAACGATTCGAATGCGGTCTCACCGTGGAAGTGTACCTGCACCGCACAGCGTAATGCAGCAGAGTATAGGCGTCTCTCTGTCTCGCGTCCCGTGATAGTTACACTTCCGTGGTCATGCACTGTCGCGGTTATTTTATTGATAGATGTCGGGATTGCAACCTTCGCAGGTTAAAATGGCACATATTTGCAAGTGATTGATAGCTTTTGTAAAAAATATTAGTTCTCATATCCCGTTCCCGACATTAATTCAATTATGTCACTTTCTGAACTGATCGTGCGCCCCCCCTTACATCTCAAGCGCCCACGGCGCTCCATCGCACTGAACTAATCCAGAAAAGGAACTAATCCAGAAAAAAAACTAACCCAGAAAAGACCAGTTTTCTGACGAACATTTTGAAACACCGCAAAATTTTTGTGACAAAAAGTGTGTTCAATAAGTAAGAAAGTCAAAAAGTGAAATCGCAAAACGCTTCAAATATGCCGACTATTATCAGCAATATTATTATTGGGTCAAAAAAATTTCGTCTACGGCGCTACCACTCCCGAACTTGCGTCCTCGTCATTGCCTTTGCTCCCTCCGCCCTCAAATTCCGGCTACGCCACTGTATTTTTACGCCCCGTTTCGCGAGGGGTTTAGGATTTGGTCTGCGGTGCTGCACGCCTCACTCGCGTTCTTTTTTTCGCAAACCTGTATAAGTATGCCCCCTTCACTGCCTTGTGCCCAGGGCCCCATTTGTCCAAAATACGGCACTGGAAACAAGACGGAGTCAAAAACAGGTCGTTCCATTTCCGAAATCAATCGCAATGTTATCAAATTTATGGCGCACCCTTAACACGTTTGCTGCCGAACCGAATTTTGCCACATTACCGCAATGCCACTTGACAGCCGGCGGTCATTACGTGTGATCACTGGTACGCCGCTTGACCGCCCGCTGTCAAAAACGCGCATCACTAGAAACGTCGTCTGGAAGCCGGCGATTCAAATCTCATGGTTCTCCGCATAAGGCTAGTTTCTTTGGCATACAAGGAAACCCCAATTGAAATGGTTCGGCATTCCAAGCATGTTCACTTCAGAATTTTTTTTTTCAAGTTTCAAGTATAGTCCAGGAATTTTAGGAAAAATAGCGAACAAAAATGAAAGCGAGCCGGATTTTTGTATATAAGCTCAGTTAAGCATGTAGTTTAACATAGTAAAAGTCCTCAAGAATCCGGTGTGAGCTTCGGCCGTTGTGGCCTCGAGAAGAACTTGAGGATCAGTTTTTTGCGTATATCTCGTGAACAATGGCACTTAGGAAGAAAGTGTTCGAGAAAAATTGTTGAAAATTTTATTGTCTATAAGAAAGGTCTTCACACATTCCATCGTCAGTCCACTCCTTCTTCGTCAAAACACAAGAAAATTAAAACAATCCAGATGCTCGATGCTGATGACTGTATGGACCTTGAGTTTTATGATGGCGGGGTGCCACTTGGTGAAGGTATTGTTCGATCTATTCTGTTTTGACTGAAACTATTTGCCATTAATACCAACTATGCCGGCGGCATATACAGGGTGGATTAAAAATAAAAAGTTGAACAAATGTGCCTCAAGAACCAAAATAGGTGAAGACATATAAATCGACAAAAAGATTTCTCATTTCATGGTCATGAAGTCGTCGTAAATTTGGATCAAATATGTTGAGCCGTTTCTGACATATCTTCAGAAGACTGAAGTCGTTACTGATATTACGATCTTTTCATGATGATTTTGTGTTTCGGTGGGCATGCGCAAGATTTGACACTATTGACAGTTCGAGTAGGCAAGCACGCGGAGCTCGAATAAACATGAAGTTTTGAAAAGCGAGGTTATTTATTACAATTTACAGTTTACTTCATGTGTGCTACGACTAAATTTACAACCAGTCTTAATTTCAAATTAAACTTGGATGGAAGTGGATGTTTACAAACAAGGCGCCTGGGAGACTTGTGTTTTTGGGGGCTGCAAGTCCTATAGTCGGCGTGTTTCCGCACCCTGCCCTGTCAAGTTGGGACATTCGAGCCACCGTTTCAAATGTACGAGGACCCCGTTTGCTTCTGCACAGGCGTCGACCGGCAATATCGCCCTCAGTACCTCATTTTCATCCAAATTGATGTGCGGCCTTTTCCGTGACGACGCCATGCCATGCAGAGATATGCCATTAACCATTCATGAACATTTCAGTGACATTGACATTGGACAGTTTTGTTGGCCGACCGGCAAGGAACGTGAGCATGCGCTCTAGACCTCATGAAAAGACCTATTATAAACTAACCTAAACGCGATATCCGTAACAGTACAATAGCTCACGTGAAAATGTTGCTTTTCGTCAGCATCTGTTCGAACTGCTCTTCAGTGGGGGGCTTTCCAATGACGGCTTTCCACGTGGGCACCCAGTACTTCAGGAAGGCTTTCATTCGGCTTTCCATTTTTTTCAAGTCCAGTCCTGGATTGACAACGGACGCACCATTTTTGAAATCCGTCACGATCTTATAACCATCAACTATTGAAGCCTGGTGTTCCTTGTACAATGCGTAGGCGACGTGAAATGACGGCACTCTAGAAACAGGCTCGTTTTTCAAAACGTCTATTTGCTCCCACGGAATGTTGTCCAGGGCCTGAAAAAGTGGTTTTTGGTTCAACAAAAAACAAAAGTGAATAAATACGAAACAGTAGAAGGGCCATGAAGAACTTCCCTTGCATTTCGACATGTCAAATTGGAATTCCTTTTGAATTGGACCAATAATCGCGATACACAATATTGAACAATATATTGGGGCCTACACCCCCATAGGCACGATAGGCAGTGTTCGCTATCGTAAGTCTAGATTGAAGAAGGGTAAAACAAAACTGAGCAGGGAGGCAGACACCAAAAATCATGTATCCGCATGAGGTAGAGAAAACGGCATCTGACTACAAAAGCAGTACTGAAGGTGCTTCTGACTACAGGGGTAGTTCCGAGGGTACTTCACTACAGCAATAACCATTCGCACGTAAAAACCGGTCAATAACAAGATAATTATGGATTTTTATTTCCTAATACTTGCAAAATTTATATTATTAAATCAAGTTATTTGCCAGTGTAGCAGACTTGTGGTGAGTGAAAATTGAAGTCTGAGGACCAGTCTAGGGCTATTGGTATACCGTCCGTTTTTTATTTTAGGCCCCAGCCCGTAGCACTTTTGTTATGGGTTTCACACCCAATATATTATATATTTTTGAAATCAGAAAAACAAAATCTTTCGATTGATGATATGTCAAATTATTTTTGACAGATGTCATTTTTTGACAATTGACAGAATAGTACTTGTGATACATCATTTCAAAGCCCATTCAATTCTGAGGAAAACTGTGTCTTCATTTTTGGAATAGGATGTCTTTCACAGCTTCTAGAGGTCTTCAAATAGGAAAAATTGTTGAAATTCAGAAATACTCAATAAGTACGTAAGTATAGGCAAAACAGGTATTTTCAATAATAACTAATGATAATAATCAATGATAAATCACAATGAAACGAAAAATGTCCCGAAGAAGTTACTCGAAATGTCTGTCCCCTTGTTCCTTGAATGAGATTCAACGACCGGTGAATTGGAACTGCCAGCCCAACGCGATAGTATCCGAGGTGGCCAGGTATGACCCCCTCGATTTTTTTTTATGAGCCTATCTGAAAGATAAGGTGTTTATAGAGTCTCGCGCTAATTTGGACGATTTAAAATCAGAATATTATCATCAGTTGATAATATAAATACCTTTTAATTATTGAGTAGGTATTTCTGAATTTTAACAATTTTTCCTATTCAAAGATCTCCAGAAGCTGTAAAAGACATCCTATTCTAGAAACGAAAACACAGTTCTACTAAGAATTTTATGGGCTTTAAAATGGTGTGTCACAAGTACTATTCCGTCAATTGTCAAAAATGACATCTGTCAAAAATTATTTGACATATCATCAATCGAAAGATTTTGTTCTTCTGATTTCAAAAATATATAATATGTTGGGTGTAAAACCCATAATAAAGGCGCTATAAGCTGGGGCCTAGAAAAAAAAACGGACGGTATAATGGTGCTTGTACCACTGGCATGTGATTACAGCACATCAATAAACTAAAAGCGACGGCCCCGTGGCGCAGGCGGTCAAGTGGCTGCCTGCGACGCGTAAGTCCCGGGTTCGATTCCCGGTGAAAAGTCTGGGTGTTGTGTGGTCCAAAATTTGCACTTTTCTGAATTTGTAAAACTGATAAATTAACGGGCAAACTCCTATGGCAAGAAAAAGCCGATAAGGAGAAAAACATTTATTTTATTTTTTATTAATCAACTAAAAGCTTTCCTCTGTGTTCCCTTGTCTTATAATCAGCTACTGATTATGCCCTTGATATATACAATTTATTTTATAACTACTACAGATTTCCAGAAAGATTATGAAACTTGAAACCGCGTTTTGTACGCTACTTACGTCATCCAAAATTAAAATCACGGGATGTCTTTTCGCCTGTCGAAGTTCTTTGGTCAACAACTTTCTGACAAACTGGCAAAGATCTTTCCTGAACAATACGTTCTGGGCAGAAGCTGAAGGAAGCAGGTGGGAAAGTATTTGTTTGAACGTGGGTATACTAAATAAATGACCGTTTTTGATCATCGCTATTAATATGCTGATGAATTTTTCAGGAAAAATTTCCTGAGGTTTCCTGAAAATATATCAATTTAATATGGATGACTGCCGTCAGTGCTGTGAATTATTATACTTTTGTGATATAAACTTGCGCAATTTGTTCTCGATTTCTTCTTCTAAATCTTCATCCATCAGTTTGCCAGCAAACAAGTAACGCCATTCTCCCAACCACAAATGTTGCGTATCCTTGATGACTTGCTGAAACAATTCAAATCATCATTTTAACTTTTTTTTCATTACATACATACCGGGTGATCATTTGAAAACTATCCACTTGCAATAACTCTCGATTCCTGGTGGAGATGTCTTTGAGCAAAAACAGGTTGATTTTTATATTGAGGGGGACATCTAAAACATTGTCGAATTTCTATCTTCAGCCCCCTCACCCTCACCCACCTCAACTGTGAAATTTCTTATGACACCACCTATTTTGCGATAAATCAAATTGAACGGAATTAAATTCTCTATCTGGAAAAATATTTCTAAAATGTTTAACTCCACCTAAAATTCTACGTCATCCTGCACAGCATCGAAAGAGAAAATTTTCTATGGAAAAAGTGCCACCCGAATTCACCCCTTTGCTACCCCCTTTTTAAATGGGATACTCGGAGAGTTTTTATTTTATGGAGAAGGGGGGTGGGGTTAAGAATGGTGAAAATATTTTAATCAGAAAGAGAATTCAATTCTCTTCAATTTGATGCATCGTAAGGTAGATGTTGTCAGTTGAATTTCAAAATTGGGGTGAGTAGGGGCGAGGGGGCTGAAAATAGAAATTTGTCAATGTATGTTTTAGATGTCGCCATCGATACAAAAATCGACCTGTTTTTGCTCAAAGAAATATCCACTAAGAATCGGGAGTTATTGCAGGTGGAGTTTTCAAATGATCACCTGGTAGAGAAGATACGGGGTGTGTTTCAAGGTTGTCATGAAAATTTGAAAGGTGTTCCTTCAACTCGCGTTAAATTGTTGGCAGTTATTGTACATGCGACTTTGGTTGAGTATAGGCTCAATTTTAAGCTCGACTTGCGTTCAGAGTTGCGTCGGATTACCATGACAACGGCGCAAAAAACCTGTTGCAGCCAATCAGACTGCTGTATTCGCCAATTTGCACCAGCGCAACTTTGCGCCACCTGACTTGGAATTGAGCCGTAACTTTCTGAAGAATGCGTCTCAAGATTAAAAGAAAAAAATGTGCTGATCTTGAACACTCTTGGATAACTACTTGTCTCAAAAAAAAAAACTGGGAAACATGGTGAACACTATGTATGACAAGGAAAATTACTTCTATTCGGTTATTCAGATTATCCATAACGCTGTGGTAGTCTTTCCTTTCCTGTTCGTTTTTAAAGCGCTTTACACCCGCCAAGGATAACAGTCGCTTTTTGTTGGTCATTTGTATGTCGTACATTTCTTGCAGCAGCTCTTCAGGCTGGCCATCCAAGGTAGTAGGCGCAGGAATCTGCACACAAAATGGCTTGTGAGCTTTTGGACCACACTGGAACACTGTTAGGAACAGACCATTGGTGTAGAACTTCAAGTTTATGCCGCTTAAATCGCTGCTTTTGTCAGGGTTGAACTGGGAAGTTAACTGAACAAGTGTCCATTCTAAAAAGGAAAATATTGTTAAAGAAGTTCCGTAAAGTAACAATAAGAACTTGAGACATAAATGGGCAGTTTGAGTATGAGTTTGAAATGGGCATTCGCCAGTATCTTGCAAGCACTCACATTAAGGGGTTTCTGATGCGACTAAAAAAGTTGTTGACGGGAATCGGTTTCATTTTTTTTTTCGTCAAGTAGAAACTCCTCCAAGAAGAAAATGTACGGGCAATGCTATCACATTTTGAAAATTCTTGAACTTTTTTTTTAATTTTTGATTTTTGAAAATTCAAAAACTAGATAGCATCAACAATACATCTTTCCTCAAGAAAGTCGCATGCCAAATTTGAAGATTCTATTTTCAAAAAAAAGGTACCAAAAATGATTTTTCGTAGACATGAAAAAGTGAATTAGTTTTTTTTTTTTTTTTTTTTTTTTGTTGTTGTTGGCCCAAAGTTCTAGCTCGTTGGCCACGAAATGGAACTATTTGATGAAAACATCTAGTAATTCGAAAAACAAAAAGAAAATATTTAATTGAGAATTTTAAAGCAGTATATCACTGTAAAATAACTCGGGATTTTTATCGCGCAGCAAAAGAAAACAATAGGTACTTCACCATGCGTTATCAATCTCGGAATGAAGTGAATTAGTAGAAATCATTTTTGGTACTTTATTTTTGAAAATAAAAAGTTCAAATTTGGCATGCGACTTTCTTGAAGAAAGATGCATTGTCGATGCTATCTAGTTTTTGAATTTTCAAAAATCGAAATCAAAAATTTTCAAAAATGTTTGGAAATTTTAGAAATTTGATAGCAATGCCCGTACATTTTCTTTTTGGAGGGGTTTCTACTTTACGAAAAAATAAAATAAAACCGATTCCCGTCAACAACTTTTTTAGTCGCATCAGAAACCCCTTAATCCATGATGCCATAATGAAAGGTTGGAAAATTCAGCAGAAGCAAAAATCCGACAGACTCCCTTCCACAGGCTGCAGTCTTGTAATACAATTATTTTTCTGCATACATACCTATTGTGATTTTTATGCACATGCACACTTGCAAGAATTATCTTTACAAACTACATAACAACTACTGTAACACCCCCCGTAGACAGGACGTTAGGCGCTAAAATATGGGTGGACTCAGCATTTTAGGGTTAAAACGTGCCACTTGGTATAGTTGTTTTATGAACTATAATCTTCCGATTCAGAAGTGTAGACATCAGCGGCAGACTTGCAGGCTCTTTGTACAGGGCGAAGAAGGAAAAAGAAGAAGGAAAAGTGGTAACTCATAAACCAAAAGAGGTAGAGTTTGTGTAAATCGGCATATACAGGTGTCCCAGAAATGGCGCATAAACTCTCCAGTACGTTGCTGGGAACTCATCATAGAGTCGGGGAAAAATAGTAGAAAAATTCTTTGGCTTTTATTTATTAAGTTATCGCCAAAAAACTAAACGGTCGATTTGGCAAACGTGCACGATTGCACGTGTTCACCTACATACGTACCGCTAGGTAAAAATACAATTATTGTTCTACTATAAACATGGTCATCATAGAAACGGTCATTGTCAGGGCCAATTTAGACATTTCCTTGTAGGTACTGATACTGGTGCCTAATGACACCGCTACTGGCTTTGATAGCTATCAATCGCACCTCTTTCGTAATTTCAACAACTTTCGCGCATTCAGAAAATAAACTTGTAAAACTGCGTTTCTCCCATTTTTATTTAGGAGTTACTAAGGCTGTCTCAGAAAGAAATTCACTTCAAAAAACGCCACACCCTTTTCACTTATTCAACTTGTTCTGAATTAACAGTCCAAAGAAGAATCCTTGCAAATCATGTGTGAATATCAACATCCGTCAGGCTCCTTGACGATAGGCGTTGGGACCACTCATATTCGAGGAAAAAGTAAGTGCATGCAGTCCCGGTGAAACTTTGTGAGCCTTTCGATTTGGTTAATTCTGAAGCAGTTCAAAAACGTCCTCTTCAGCATCAGGCATCAGGTACCCTTACATAACGATGGCGGCCGCGATTCGCTTGTAATAATACTGATGCTACCTGTCCTGTCCGGTCCTTCTGGCTCTGTCTTCTGTTCTCATTATCACATGCGATCAGGATGCTTTTTTTGAGGGTATTGGCGAGTTTCAAGATCGAATACGCCATCTGACGGCCAACGTGTAAACGACGTTTGTGCACGGATCAACTGCAGATTTGTGTGGGCTCTTATGAGCGTGGCGGTGTTTGGGGACTTTATTTGATTCCATCTGACTTAACACGGCGTTAATTTTTTCCAACAAAGTACGTGAGCCACGCACGTTTCATTATCTTGAATATATTAGGTGTCGTCGATTGCAAAAGCATTGCATTTTTAAATAAGAGTGGCACGTGTACGACCACTGGCAAGCAAAAGTGGCATAGAATATGGAAGGTGGCAAGATAAATAGTGACAAAAAGTGGCGGAGAATTAGTTGTGTTTCCGAGTGCGAGTCGCGCTGTGGAAACCAAAAAAAGGAAGACTTACATTTTCACCGTTTCCCGTCGAAAGCGAAAGACGCAAGTTAGGTAGTCAAAATGACAAACAAACTCGGCACTGTGGAAAATATGACTACGAGAAAAGCCTGGGAAGTGTCGCTGAAAATGGGAACTTTATATGGCTGCATCGAAGAAGCACAGCTGCGATATTTTGCATGGCCCGGACTGGCCTGCTTTGCAGGTGGATTTGAACGTTTAAATTTCACAGGAACTGCTACTACTACTTTTTTAAATTACATTCCCAGTTACCTAGTGAGGAGATTCATACAATGCGCTTGTTTGTAAACACAATTCAAATATGTCTATGTTCAAATTGATGCTTGATTCGGTTCGCTTTCGACCACACAACACAAGGAATTGTGACTTCAGAATTTCTTCTCCCATCACGATACATCGAGAATCCGTTGAGTCCATCAAGTGATTCAAAACCTCCATAACACTCAATTGCGCTTCTGCATTTTTGAGTTCCACCGCAATACTAATTAACCACGTTTCACGTCTGGAGGACATTAAAAACCGCTCACTACTGATGAGATTTTTGAACGCGCGGGCAACAATCCGTGCTCTATCCGACATGTTTGTTTACATGCGAAGCGCATCAGCAGCGCCACCATCGGTAATGTTACTCGCCAATTGCTGGGGGTAAATAATGCGTTCCGCCTGCAAGTGATTGCCTCGACGTTCGCCCAAAATCAGTAAGATATCAGTGTATTCGCAAGCCGCATACATTATTCGCGGAAAAGTGAAAACGAGGCAGGAATGATGCAAAATGACACTGACTGATCTTATTGTCAGAAATTGACTTCATTCGATTTTTTATTTATTCAATGTCAGATTGTAGGTATACCTACTCATTTGTTTTTCACCGATGATGCCAGATCCATTTTCTGGGTAATTTGATTGAAAATCTGCAAAACTTAAAATTGGCTGTAGCCGTTAATCAGAAGTTGTCGAAGATTATTTCACCAGAAAATGATAAAAGGGCTTTGTCCCCATGAGATAAATATTGCGGTTTCAAATAAATCACAGAAATAAAGAAGTTGAGTTTTCAAATTCAAAGTCTTATATCTCGAAGAGAGGTCAAGGAGGAATTTTTTTACTATTTTTCTAGAGTTCCCTGGAAGGTCCGCTACAACGTACTGGAGAGTTTATGCGCCATTTCTGGGACACCCTGTATATATATCCCACTATTCATGTTCATGAAATTCCATCAAAACATTTTCATTACCGCGTTCGGCATGCCTTACTCCGTTCACTCTTTTCACTCCAACTACCACGTGACCATGGTTTCAGGAGTCCTCATTGGCTGAATCGATGTAGTGGAGTTGAAGGAGTAAAAAGAGTGAGCATGCTGAACGCAGCACATATATCCTGAAGCATTCCTGAAATATCCTAAAAAAAATCGGTTGTGTCACCCCAAAACTTCCCCGACGAGTAGCAAAGGAACGGATGGAAATTTTCGTATGAGACGTTCCTTCGGGTAGGAAGGTAGGTTTTGAGAAAAAAGATTGAAGAACTGAGATATTTTCCTCAATAAGGGCTTCATTCTGAGTTTCATAATTTGAGACCGGTCTCGATAACCTAGGCCGGTTTTACATTCTCAACAGGGAAATTCTCGACAAATTGAAAACAAAACTGTTGAAAATATTTGGTAACCAGTTACCTCTTGTTCAAAAAAAATTGGTGAAAATCGGTTCAGGAGTTGCATACCTGGGGCAGAGTTCTTATTATTTGCACTTTAGAGCCCCAAACCAGAGGGGGGCCCAGTGGGGCTCCAAGAGACACCCGTAGACACCAGGGAGCCTATAGGGCTTCAACCAACCCAAGAAGACACAACAGCGTCGCTTTGGCCTGAAACGGCAAAATCTGATAGTCACAAGTGGGGGCCCCATCAGGGCTTTGAACGGCATCAGGAATAAGACACCATGGGGCCCTGGTACCGAATCATACAAAGGAACTGCACACATTACAGCTTGAACGTACACGGCGCCAACGGGATGGGCATACTGAAGTTGCTAAAGCTACAGAAAACACAAGGGAGTATTTACGGAGTTCCAAAACGATACTTGAAGACACAAGGATCGGGGCGCACTGTTGCCTCAAACGATACAAGAAAACAAACCGAGATCGGCATCTACCGTATGATCAAAAACTTTCCTCCTCTAGGCAGGCTGTGGTCTGGTCATTGGCAGGCAAACGAGGCTAATTTTGGCCAGGCCACAGCCTGCCTAGAGGAGGAAAGTTTTTGATCATACAGTATAACCATTTTGTCACTTTGACATAGACACGTCAATGTAACAAAAACTTACCGGTTTGGTTGCTAAGGAAATTAAATAGGCCAGAAGTCGAGCGAACAGGCAAACCCGGCTGAAATCGGCCAGGCCAAATTTTGAAAATTCATAGCGCCCGTCTTGTGAATGATGGGAAACTCCAACTGCAGCATTGATCTGATTCTTTGGTTGTGTTGCTTCCTGCCAAATTTGGTCTTAATCCATTGGATAGAATTTGAATAATTAAATGGGAAACTTTTGAACTTTGACTTTTTTTTAAATTTAACAGATGACAGATGGACAAAAAAATTCAACTGCTTTGAATAGTTTTTCAAGGGCTTTCGGATAAGATGACATACTGCAAGTCAAGTTCCATGATGTATAACATCTGTCATTCTTTGATAGTGACATTTCGGTTTGACAGTTGACAGCCAAAAACGAATGGGCTCTTTCCAGGGACCAACAATGTCCCCATACCGAATTTCAAGTCGATCGGATCAACGTTGCGGCTGTAATCGTAGCAGATTACAGACACACAGACAGACACACAGCACACACACAGACAGACATCACTCCAAAAATGTTGTTAATCGCCTTGGGGGACCTCAAAATGAATATATCCGTCTTCATGTCGATAAAAAAAATTTAGCGCGTTTACAATACTCCCCCTCCTCGTTGGGTGGTGAGTCGGGGAAGTAAAACACGTTTTTTTTTTCATAAAAGTTTAATTTTCAACTAAAACAGTGAATTTTCAAAGTATAAGAGTGAAACTTGGTAGTTCTTCATTCAGAACAAAGAACTATCAAGTTTCACTCTTATACTTTGAAAATTCATTGATTTAGTTACCTAAAAATTAAATTTTTATGAAAAAAAAAACAGAGGATTCAGGAGATTCCAGGAATGCTTCAGGATATTTGAAAATGGTTTGATGGAATTTCATTGGCATGAACATCGGGATAAATACGCCGATTTACACGGCTCCACCTCTTTTGGTTTATGAGTTACCATTTTTCCTTCTTCTTTTTCCTTCTCCATTCTGCACACAGAGCCTGCATGTCTACCGCTGATGTCTACACTTCTGAATCGGAAGATTATAGTTCATGCAACAACTATACCAAGTGGCATGTTTCAACCCCAAAATGCAGGATGGTTTCCCCCAACATCCAGACTACTGAACATCACAAAGTCAAAGTTTTAACCTTTTGGCATTTCAGCAAGCTTTCCCAGCAACCTCTCCACGGCCTCGTCTCCACTTTCCGTCGGACAGCTCAAATTTACGTAGTCCTTGTTCAATGGCATCATGATTTCTGACTCTGAAAGGTTTCTTTTTTCCTCGCTCACTGTCAAGTTCTTGTCGTATCGCAAAGTGGACTTGAAACGAAAACCCGGAGCGTGGGCTTCGACTAGATGGTGTATGGCTCTTGGTTCATTTTCTTTCATATAAGAAGCAGCCTTGTACTTCTGAATGTCTGGAAATCGAACCCGTTATCAACATTTCACAAACCAAACTACAATAAGACTAATTAAAGTACCTACATATTATAATTTCAACTACCTGAGTGAATGGGACCGCTGGGGCAGTGGACGTTACCCAGTTCATTTAGAACCGTCTCGATGTGGCTGAAATCCATTTGTTCTTCTCTTTCGGTTCGGCAATCAATCTCTTTGGATATTTTGTTATGGTTTTCTGGTTTTTACATGTCACAGATAGAGGTTAGCTTTTAGTTGCTAGTTGCTATGACTATGCTGTCAAAATACGTTTGAAATAACGGCACCTGATTGGTCTTCCGTTGACGTTCCCAAACGGATTTGTAGTGGCGCCAATTTTGACCGTGCTTCGCAATCGTGCTCAGGAGAAAATCCATCAAATGACGGACTATATGCCGATCACGTTTTAAATTCAGTAGAAATTAAAACGCGGTTGGCCATGTTCCCTAGGGTGTAACGGACGCTGACAGACCAAGTTACGTGGAAACGGGCTTTTTGTGGCGAAGTCCAGTAATCCACTACAGTGTTGCCTTGGCTGTTATGACTGTTATCTTGTCAGAATGGCAGGTAAGTGACAGAGTGCCGAGCCGTTCTAGGTTTTAGACACTAGGCCTTCATTTCTGACCATACATTAGAACAGTTTTCTCAACCTAGTATATGATATGATATGATGGTATATTATGATTCACTATTTTAATCAAAAAGAACTGTTCACCAGTCGCCCATTTAAAGGGGAACTGTGGGTGAAATTTTGTGTCAATTTTAAAATTTACATAGCTGCGGGATGGCTTTAGGTGATTTTTAGTCAAAATCGCATCGAAAAATTCCAAGCCGTTACGAAGTTATCGTAAATTTTGTGGGCTGATTATGACGTCATACTGCGCACCGGAAAAGACAGGTCGGCAGGGCAAGGCACCACGCCAACAATTACTAGACCTTTATAAAATGAAACAAATTTACCAAACGGTAGACGCAGATCATTTGACTTTAATTTCAAAGTACGGTGAACCAAATTTCAGTAGATATTTTTAAAAACATAATTAAAGTGCGACTCTATCTGTCAATGAAATAAAGCGGCAACATGGCGAAATCGCGAAATGAAATTCGGCAGCTTGACAGAAGCTTGACAGTACAGGGAAGTCACAGTCTATCGTATAACCCTGAAAACTTCCGTCAGTGAAATCTGTTGGTGCATGAAAATAAGAGATCAGGGGGCCAATTTTTTACTCTTCGCAACTTTAAGAAACGTTCGCAAGTTTGCGATTTCTGTAAATTCCAATTTTTGAGCCGTCGTTTCTTTACGTATGCGGTATGCGCATAGATGCGCACGTTTTCATACGTTTTGCTGCGAGCGGACCTGTGCCGGTGCAAGGTGCAAGTCACTTTACGTATACGCTTTTATGATGAAGTGAGGTTAGGTATTAATGCTTTCATTGTTATCAATAAAACAAACAGCATTGTAGTCTCGATTGTAGTATAATTGGAAATGGAATATAATATGCTGGAATTCATTTAAACAAAAACGATTTTTTTACCATGGCTAGCTTTCAGTTCCCTCTTCAACATATCAAAAGTCCTCAACTCTGGGGCTGCTACAAATTAGTATACAGAGTGAAAGTTCATTATTTTTCTTCACTTCCTTTCTTTCTTGAAAAAATGATGACAAAAAAAAAACCGATTTAAGCTGGTTTGATAGGCCATAGTCTTCCAATTAACAGGCGGGTAATGAGATACAGCACGGAATAACTCCACGAATGCGTCCTAAATAAAGAATTAGGTACTCACTCTACTGTCATTCTTTTCAATCTTTGTCAGCTCCAGGGACACTGTTTAAAACTTGTCACGATGATGTTTCATCATTTTCTATTCATCGTCTGCAGTCTGCAGATGGATAGATCTTGTCAAAATATTACGAAAACTCATAAACCACTTTGTAGAGTTCGGCCTATTGTCAAAGATACAGCCCTTCATAGTTATTTTTTTTCGGATTTCAAAAATTTGTAACTCAGGAACATTTCGACAAAATTAGCCTAAATTTAACGTTGACTGGTTTTATCGGCTACTTTTTCAATTTTTATAATACGTAATTCACGTATAAATTGGAAGCTTCCGCTCAAACATAGTTTCAAAAATTTAAGACCTTTTTTTTCGCAGGTTTCGAAGGCACTAAAATTTTCTGTCCTCTATCGCGAGTCATCGAGAATTTTTCTCAAATTACCGGGTGTTTATAAATGTCTGTGATCGCATCGCCTTTGGAATCCGCTTTCGATCACTACAATGGGGTACTTGCCCAATTTTGGCTTAATCGATAATGTGGTGAAAAATAATGTACCCGTATTTTTTGTATTTCCTGAATTCCCAAAATTGCGGCCGTGATGCGTGTTTAAAAAATATATTTGTGACGTCACAAATACACTAAAAACTAAACAAACAGCACTGTTGGATTGGAAACTCAAAAAAATGTTGAAGTGACATTACAATATTTGAAAAATACAGACATGAAGATCCCACTGACGTTTTCCTATTGTTACCAACCCTTTGAAACATAAAAAAATTAAAAAAATCTTTCAACCAATGGATATATTTCTCGGAAATTTCCAGGAAATACTCTTTATTACTCTTGTTGATGATTAAAAGTATTTTCAGTCAAATCTGTTTCATTGGCAAGTACCCCATTGCGCCTGTTACTGCGTTTTTCGGCCTGACCCATGCCTGCCGCGATCACAGTTTCTTATAAACACCCCGTATATTGTTATATTGTTATATTGTATTATATTGTACACGTGTATGTTATTATAGGGATTGATTCGGCTTTTCATCCTTGTAAATGCATGTAGACAGTTTAAGTGTTAGACACAATCGGCTATATTTATTTGGGAGAAACCGGCCCATCTACCTGCCGGTGGTTGGAGGGGGTAACCCACCCTCTCAATGATTTCTTGTATTCTTGTAACGGTCATTCTCTTTGCTTTCGCCGTCGTGGCTACATGTCCATTCAAAAACTAAATAAACGTGTTGAAAGGCAGATTGAACGTTTCTTTCTCCTTTCGACCCATTGAGCTATCGAAGCAATTAAACATTGGTCCTTCCAACGCGGATTGGCCACTAAAGCGCGAAAAGTGAAGTTAACAGAAAAAGTGACATTAAAACACAAATGTGATGGTGCTCCGGCCACCCCGTGGGTAAAGGCTCCGGAATCGTCAACAAAAAACCACAACAAGTGCCAGGATCAACCATTGGACAATAGCAGCCAGAAAATCCAGCATCCAAGGCAACATCAGCAGTGGGGTAGCCAGAAGCCAGCATCGGTTCGGTCTGTAAGTCCTCCAATTCTTAATTGTAGCAATTAGAGTGAACAGCGAAATGAGCCAGTTGACTAAATTAATAGCAGCGCGTGGGGCTGTAAAGGGTAAGCTAACGCGGCAAGCGAAATTTGTTAGTGAGTTTGATTCGGCTACCGGTGATTTCGAGCTTTTACGTACTCGCCGCGAAGCGCTTAAGGGTATTCAAGACGAATTTGAGGAGTTGCAAGTTCAAATCGAGTTACTGCAAGAACAGGCGGACGAAGGAGTACACGAACAAACTCGCGAACAGTTCGAAAATTCAATATATGACGTCATTACGGCCATAAACAAGTTTTTGAAGCCACCAAATCTCACTCAATCCTCTAATAGTACAGGATCAAGTAATCTACAGCCAAACCCTCTTGTTTCCGCCACTCTTAATTTGCCAAAAATAAATATGAAGCCATTTTCTGGCGAGTTCCGGGAATGGTCTTCCTTTGAAAATACCTTCGAATCCCTCGTAGGGAAAAACGGCCAAATCGCAAAAAGTGATAAGCTACATTACCTAAAATCATGCCTCCGAGGTGAAGCCTCGCGAGCTATAGAAAGCCTTGCTATCTCAGATGCAAATTATGACGCAGCATGGACAATTCTGCGAAAAAGATTCAAGCACACGCGATTAATTGTGGAGGATCACGTGATGTCAATCATCAAGGCCGAGCCTGTCTCAAAGGGTTCATATGAATCATTGAGACAACTTGTTGACACCACGCGTTCCAATATAGAATCGCTTAAATCATTAAAGGTACCTGTCGAGCATTGGGATGCCATATTGGTCCCATTACTCAAGGGAAAATTAGATTATAGTTCCGAAAAGGAGTGGCAGGGTACTCTAAATTCAGAAATTCCGACCTTTCAAGAATTTATCGACTTCTTGGACAAGCGGTGTCTGACGGTCGCGTCTATGGACAAAACTCGGCAAAGACCATTTACGATCACTAAAAACAAGGCCATAAGCGGCGTAGTAATCAATCAAAGGCCATGTGTTATATGCAACGGCAAGGATCACATGATCTATCAATGTTCTACATTCGCAAAAATGTCCATCGACACGCGCTTGACAAAGGTCAAAAATCTAAAACTATGCGAAAATTGCCTAAAGGCTAATCACCAAGCCGGGCAGTGTCGATCAAAATTCAGTTGTCGATATTGCCATCAGTCACACAATTCTTTGATTCATCAAAATCGCGTTCAAGAAACGAAACCACAGACCGAAATCGCACCTGAACCCGAAATCAGTCTTGCCAGTCAGGTAACAAAGGGCTCGGGCATTGTCATGTTATCAACGGCAGTTGTAAACATAAAGGATGCCACTGGAAATTTCCACGAGGCACGAGCACTTCTCGACGGAGGCTCGATGGCTAATTTCATAAGTAACAACTTATGTAAGAAATTAGGACTCAAGCCCGAGAAAACTAATGTAACCGTAGCGGGCATAAGCAAGGTCCAAATGCAAATCAATCAAGCAGTCAATGTAAGGATTCATTCCAAGGTCAATCGATTTTCGCAAAATCTTCGGTGTCTGGTGACTGAGAAAATAACGGAAAACATACCGCTTTCCTCCTTCAGTCGGGAATTGATAACCGTTCCATCTCACATAAAACTCGCTGACGAGGAGTATTATAAATCGCGACCGGTAGATTTGCTAATCGGTTCCGCGGCATTTTGGGACTTTCTATGCGACGGTCACATAGAAATAAACAAGGAGCACCCTCGCTTTCAAAACACAAAATTGGGATTTATTATCGGCGGCATGCTTCAGACGGGTTCCGATAATAAACAAACCATAACCAACCATTGTCTGACAATGGAGCAAATCGATAACAGTCTTCAGAAATTCTGGGAACTGGACGAATGCCTAGTAAAACCGGAAGCCATTCTCTCCTCGGAACAACGGGCTTGCGAAAATTTCTTTGCCAAAACAACCAGCCGAGACGTTGATGGTCGGTTTATTGCACGGCTGCCTTTCAAACAAGACCCCAATTTAGGGGAATCTCAGAATTCAGCGATAAGGTGCTTTACCTCGCTGGAACAAAAACTACAAAAGGATCCGACGTTGAAAGCGTCTTACTGCGGATTCATGAAAGAATACCGCTCGTTATCTCACATGGAGGTAGTTCCTACCCAGGAGATAACATGCACTAAATCTAACTATTTGCCACATCACCTTGTCATAAAAGAATCGTCAACAACAACTAAGCTTCGCGTGGTCTTCAATGCTTCCTTTCCCACTTCGAACCATACTACTCTAAATGAGCAATTAATGGGCGGCCCAGTAATTCAAAATGAATTATGGACTATTCTAGTCAAGTTTAGGCTGCACGCTTTTGTACTAAACGGTGATATAGAAAAAATGTACCGCCAGATCAAAATCCACCCAGACGACACCGATTATCAACGGATAGTTTGGCGCGATAATCCTGGGAATGAAATTGAACACTACCGACTTATCACCTTGACCTATGGCACGAAACCAGCCAGCTTCATTGCTACAAGGTGCCTGAAAGAATTGGCATTGTTAAATCAATCTAAATTCCCGGAAGCTTGTGAAACAATAATAAACGACATGTACATGGACGATTTGTTGACAGGTGCAAACGATGTGAAAGGGTTAATTACCCTGCGTGAACAAATAACTGCTATCTTAGCACAAGGAGGCTTCGTACTTCGAAAGTGGGCCTCGAATAACGATGCGATTTTACCCGAATCCGCCGTTAACCCGGAAGACGTTCAGTTAGAAAAGGATCAAATCCAAAGAGTACTGGGCTTAGTTTGGAACCCAAGCGAGGATACCTTGCAATATAATTCCAAACCCCCAAGTACAAAAAACATTACCAAACGGACAATTCTGTCCACCATAGCACAAATTTACGACCCCCTTTGTTTGATATCACCATTATTGATCAAAGCGAAGGTCATCCTACAAAGGCTGTGGGCAAGCAAGATCGGATGGAATGAAGAACTTCCCTCTGACTTACATTCATCATGGAACTCAATGTTGCAAGAGTTACCCCTTTTGACACAAATTCGGATTCCGCGTTTGATCATAAAACATCCATACGAATCAGTGGAAATCATCGGCTTCTCAGACGCCTCACAAGACGGTTACGGTGCTGTTGTTTTCCTGCGAACGACTTCGAACGGAAGTTATCATTCTCAGATTCTTTGTGCGAAATCAAGGGTGGCTCCACTAAAGATCACAACAATACCGCGACTAGAATTGAGCGGGGCATTACTGCTAGCGCGTCTAGCTCGTAATGTTCAAAAGTCAATGGATATGACGATATCTAGAAGATTTCTATTTTCTGACAGCACCATTGTGCTAGCCTGGATTAAGGCAGGCCCGAGTGGCTACAAAACGTTCGTGGCTAATTGAATAGCTGAAATTCGAAACCTAAGAAGCGTCAGTGAATGGAAATATGTTCCATCAAATGCGAACTCTGCGGATATTTTGAGTCGCGGGGCTTCCCCTCGTGAACTGATCAACGCAAAAATCTGGTGGAATGGCCCATCATTTTTGGATGAAAACCTTGAGGAGTGGCCCAAACATCCACATATAACACATCACGAATTAACACCGGATGCTGAAAAGCGCGTCATATCAATGACTGTCGCGCAAGTCAAACTCCCTGAGTGGAAATTTCTCACTCAATATTCTTCTTTCACGAAAATGCAAAGAATTTTAGCATGGTGCCTTAGATTCTTGCATAACGCAAAATCCAAACTCAGGAATGCGGGTCCACTAACTTGTAAAGAGATCCAAACTGCTACCTTTTATATCATTAAACGTACACAAGGTGATGCATTTGCTGATGATTTGATAGCCTTGAAAAAATCCAATTCAGTGGCTGCGAACTCCAGCCTGTTGTCTTTGTCGCCATTTTTGGATGACAAGGAATTGCTTCGCGTAGGAGGCCGCCTAAAAAACGCTCCTATTAATTACGAGGCAAAACATCCCTTGCTGTTGCCAAAAAATCACCATATCAGCAAGCTGATTATACAACAAGCACATCAGTTGCAATTACATGCCGGTACACAAGGCACCCTGGCACATTTGCGTCAGAAATTTTGGATAATTTCGCCGCGAAGTGCGATCCGCAAAGTCATTCATCAATGTGTAATTTGTTTCCGCGCAAAACCCATTTTTGCCCATGAGATAATGGGCAACCTACCTCAGCATAGGGTGCAACCCAATCGACCCTTTATAATATCCGGTGTGGATTACTTAGGTCCTGTACTAGTGAAAGAGTCGCGTGGTCGCGGAAAACGAGCCGTTAAGGCATATGTAGCAGTGTTCGTGTGCTTCTCCTCCAAAGCAGTACATCTCGAGCTTGTGTCAGACCTAACCGCGGAAGCCTTTCTCAATGCTCTTAAGCGTTTCATCAGCAGACGTGGGCACGTTGCTCACCTGTACTCGGACAATGCAACAAATTTCCAGGGTTGCAAGAACGAACTTGACAGATTTGCAGAATTGTTTCGATCGACAGAATTCCAAACCGTAACCGACGACTTGGTCAATCAAGGAGTGCAATGGCACTTTATTCCGCCGCGATCGCCTCATATGGGTGGGTTATGGGAAGTAAATGTAAAATCTGTCAAACATCACTTGAAACGCATTATGGGGTCAACGCTATTAATTTTCGACTAACTTATTACGCTGCTAGCTCGCATTGAAGCAATTCTGAATTCGCGGCCCATTACGCCGTTGACTTCGGACCCAAACGATTTCGAAGCTCTGACCCCAGGCCATTTTCTTGTTGGGCAACCGCTGACATCCTTTCCTGATCCAGACTTGACGGACGTCAAGGAAAATCGTCTTAGTCGATGGCAAAGGGTTGAACAAATTCGCCAAATATTCTGGAGGCGCTACACCCGAGAATATTTGCATCAGCTCCAACAGAAAACCAAGTGGCGCAAGGGCTCTTCTACAGCGCTGACTGAAGGTGCTCTAGTACTCGTCGTCGACGACAACCAACCCCCATTGTGTTGGAAGTTAGGACGTGTGATCAAACTTTATCCTGGCGATGACGACCGAGTGCGTGTAGTGCTAGTGAAACTGCCAAACGGCACTATAAAAAGATCAATTCACAATCTATGCGTGTTACCAATAAACAATGAAGATTAAGCCCAATACTTGAAGAAGACTGTATTATCAAAATATGACGCTATTGTTTGATTCGTAACCTGCGCTGGACCTATTGTGTATGATTTATAAATCCACTAAGTGTGTATTATATATAAGTTATCTCTTATTATTTTGATATTTGTGGTTATTTAAGTTCCTAATGAGTATCTCAAGTGACACATATTCGTGGTATATTGGTTCTTGTTTTTTTTTTAAATATCATTATTAGATACCTTTCATGTTTGTTCAATAACTTGATTGTTTTGAAGCCTAGTCTCTTCAAGGCGGGCGGTATGTAAATGCATGTAGACAGTTTAAGTGTTAGACACAATTGGCTATATTTATTTGGGAGAAACCGGCCCATCTACCTGCCGGTGGTTGGAGGGGTAACCCACCCTCTCAATGATTTCTTGTATTCTTGTAACGGTCATTCTCTTTGCTTTCGCCGTCGTGGCTACATGTCCATTCAAAAACTAAATAAACGTGTTGAAAGGCAGATTGTACGTTTCTTTCTCCTTTCGACCCATTGAGCTATCGAAGCAATTAAACAATCCTGATTATAAATATACGTAGTATATCCCACTCGATAGGTTAGTTAAGAAAACTACCAAGCAATATTTCTTTTTCTAAAGTTTGACTTTGTAAAGTCAAGTTAGGTTCAGTAAAAGTTTCAAACTATGATGAAATCCATTTAAGTACCTACTAAAATGATAGAAAAGGACCCCGCACGATTCTTATGGAAAATGGCTCCCGGTTAAATTCTCTGAATTTTTGATATGTTGTAGCTCATAAGATACTTATCAAATACCATGAACCCCAAACTCAAATAATGGACAGTTTTTTACCCACAGGGGGTTGAAGTTGGAAGTTTTGACGGCTTCAAAATGATAATTATGACGTTAATAGAAGCTTTTTATCTGGTTTCTCTTCAAGTTGTGTTTCATGCTAAATGTTTTTATTTGACAGAAAAATATCAACCCCCTCCTCCACCCCCAACCCCTATCTACCATCATAAAATTTGAGATTACTCCCAAAAGTCATGCGGATGGCTTCTGTGATTTAAATTATGAATTTTGACATAAAAATTATTTTCCACCCCTTATGTTGGAGTGCCGATTTTCCAATTTTCCTCGGTTAATTTGGCTGAATTTTTGGTATTGTGTACTTCCAATTCTGCTGAACAAAAAGTTCTCATACCAAAACTTATTCCTATGAACAGTTTTTGTTCTGCAGGGGACTGAAGTTCAACATTTTTGTGCTCTTAAATCTTCAACTTCAGTCCCCTGTAGAACAAAAACTGTCCATAGGAATAAGTTCTGGTATGGAAACTTTTTGTTCAGCAGAATTAGAAGTACACAATACCAAAAATTCAGCGAAATTAACCGAGGAAAATTGGAAAATCGGCACCCCAACATTAGGAGTGGAAAATAATTTTCATGTCAAAATTCATAATTTAAATCACAGAAGCCATCTGCATGGCTTTTGAGAGTATTCTCGAATTTTGTGATGGTAGATAGGGGATGGGGGTGGAGGAGGGGGTTGATATTTTTCTGTCAAATAAATACATTATTAGCATGAAACATAAATTGAAGAGAAACCAAATAGAAAGCTTTTATTTACGTCAGAATATCATTTTTAAGTCGTCAAAACCTCCAACTTCAACCCCCTGTGGGTAAAAAACTGACCATTATTTGAGTTAAGGCATCACGGTATTTGATTAGTATCTCATGAGCTACAACATATCAAAGATTCAGAGAATTTAACCGGGAGCCATTTTCCATAAGAATCGTGCGGGGTCCTTTACTGAGTTACTTTAAAACAAAAAATAACTTTTCGATCATTTTAAAACTTCATCACTTTTTTCTTTTTTACATGCACTTGTGTTTTGTTGATTATAAACTATCAAGTGTGATGCGTATTTATCATCAGGATAAAAATCGGAATCGATTACCATACCAGAATAGGGCGTCGAATGTGAGAAAAAATTTCTATGTTGCACCCTGTAAGTGATATCCACAGACATTTTTCGTCGACAGATTTAAAGCCTACGGAAAAAATTATGTTGTAATCGTTTTTCATTTTCTGAATTATGTTCAAGGGGAAGTCTCCAGACGTATTCTTTGTTGTTAAATATGGAGGTTATGAAAATTTATTTATCTGAATGAAAACACGAACATCAGAAGCTGACGTTTGAAAGCTTTGGTAGGCTTGGTGTGGCTTGAGTAGATAAAATGCACCGATATTTGCAACGTTGTCGCGTCTACCATGCGTTGATTTACGAAGACCCAATTCGAACGTTTTTCGTTTTGCGAACACTGCTCAAAAATTGGCAAACGGAAACGTATACGTAAATCTTCGTACGCAAATTTGCGCATACGCAACTTTACGTATATTCTCAAAAATTGGCCTCCAGGTATACTTTTCGCTTCCACATAATAATGTAGTGAATAATAGGCTACTTCGTTTGGGCAGGTGCGCATGCTTGAAGGCTCCAAATTTTGAAAACTTTCGTACACCTGTCAGTTGAATGGCAACGCTGCATGCTCTGTCTAGCCGCCTGACCAACAACTGGTTCCTGGCTGTCACTTTTATACATACCGTAAATGCATCTCTTCGTAGCTTCTTTGAACTTCCTTCTCGGTACAGCCATTTTCAACAGGTTCTGTTCTTTCGACAAAACAGGAGCAAATGAAATGTAGGTCAGGTAGAAACGAGAAGTGTGATCATAATTGTCACAAGTGACAGTTGGCGCCGGTGTCTTGTTGTTTTGAGCGCTGTTGCCATTTTCGTTGTTCCTGAACTTCCACAAATGATCATTGAATTTAATTTCAATGAAACATTTTCTTTGAATATGAAAAATGGTATCCAACATTCAACCAAATTATTTGTGAAATTTTAGGTGCACTACAATATTTGTTTGTGTTAATTTTCAATATTGGTGTACGAAACTATGAAATTCGCGCCAGACATGCGCACTCAAAAAAACCGAAACGAAGGGACCTATTGGGTGCTTTCCACCTAGCTCAAAATTTGGTACACCTTCCATTTGCGCACGTGCGGGTTCCAAACGGTGCTTTCCATCTACGTGTTCTTACCTGGTTTTGTGCCGTCCGGTGGATCACCTAAAATTTTGTGCCGTCGGAAGGCACACCGGAAACGGATGCGACAAATGACGTACCGTCAGCTGTAATCCAGCACTCCGTTGTCATATGTCTCTCTCTGTGTCGTTTCATCCATACATCCGTGTTTTATTTTATTTCTCTGCAGGGATAACGTACGATCGATCAAGATTTACGCTGCCATTTATTTATTTCTGAATGCCATAGTCCTCTTTCGCCTCCAGACCAGAGATGTCGCGTCGGTCAACGATGCCGGTGCTTTCCATCTAGGTGTACCCAATCGTGGAACATGTTCCGTCTGGTGGTATTTGTACCGTCTAGGTGGAAAGCACCCGATAATGTCAACGAGTTGGCGTGCTGTCATGCGACGTTCAGGCCAGAATCCTGGAGAATCTGTCAACTGTCGTCCACTTTAAAAAGTCCGCAATAGTACAACCGACTACCGATTAGGGTCGGAATTTGAAAGAAGTGTATATCAGAATCCGTTCATACTTCTTTGAGTCAGCCACACCAGTGCGTTTTATTGAAAATGGTCCTGGTCGTTCCTGACATCATGTTTCTGACCCTATAGCATTATCATTTTGGCCTGGTATACCTGATCTTTTATTTTCATGCACCAACAGATTTCACTGACGGAAGTTTTCAGGGTTATACGATAGACTGTGACTTCCCTATACTGGGCGCTTTCCATTTGAAACATTTGTGTCGGTTTGTGTCAGCTTGTGTTAGCTTGTGTCGTGTCGATGAAACAAAGGAACACAGATCAAATGGAACGCGTTTGTGTCGGTTTGTGTCAACACAAGTCGACTTGTGTCGCTAAATGGAAAGCGCCCAATGTCAAGCTTCTGTCAAGCTGCCGAATTTCATTTCGCGATTTCGCCATGTTGCCGCTTTATTTCATTGACAGATAGAGTCGCACTTTAATTATGTTTTTAAAAATATCTCCTGAAATTTGGTTCACCGTACTTTGAAATTAAAGTCAAATGACCTGCGTCTACCGTTTGGTAAACTTGTTTCATTTTATAAAGGTCTAGTAATTGTTGGCGTGGTGCCTTGCCCTGCCGACTTGTCCTTTCCGGTGCGCAGTATGACGTCATAATCAGCCCACAAAATTTACGATAACTTCGTAACGGCTTGGAATTTATTGATGCCATTTTGACTAAAAATCAACTAAAGCCATCCTGCAGCTATATAAATTTTAAAATTGACACAAAATTTCACCCACAGTCCCCCTTTAAACTGGAGAAAGTCTATCAAAATCAAGACGTCTTGAGCGTTCATACAATCTTGCAACAGCGCTGTACTCGATTGACAATACGAATTCAAGGTCATCTGAGGAAATATTGGGTGCTTTCCACCTAGCTCTAAGTTTGGTACACCTTCCATTTGCGCACGTGCGGGTTCCAAACGGTGCTTTCCATCTATAGTCCAGTAAAATGAGGCGATTTTTAGGCCGAAGTTGGAACAAATTAGGGGCAGGATGAAAAAAATATGGCGATCTAGAGAATGAAAAACTGAATAAGAAAAACCAAAATTCCATTTCCAGTCATCCCGGGAACCATGGAAAAAAAAATGGAGAAGATGGAAAAACATGCGCTGCGATCTTTCTTTTAAAACGGTGAGAGAACGGTGAGAGATGTGGAAAAACTGTCAGGGACAAAGTTGTAGGGAATTCAATAATCTACAAAAAAGTCCCTGGGGGCATATGTCTAACTCCCTCAGTTTAGCCGTTTATCGCAGTCAAAGTTGCGCGCCGGTCTAGTGAAGTGGAAAAACTGTCCGCGTGACCTTCCTTCTTGGATGCTGTGAGAACGATAAGAGATATCAAAAAGTTCTGAGTGACAAAGTTGTAGAGAATTAAATGCTCCACTAGAAAATCTTCAAGGCCAGTTATTATCTTTCCTAGTTCAGCCGTGAACCACGTTCGAAGTTGCGCGACAATCCTGTTGATGAAGTGGTTCTTCTGGAAAACTTACAAAAACCCTAGACTCGATGAAAAAACTACAACAATGTAGAGGATGAAAAATTGGATCCAAAAAACCAAAGTTTCATTTCACACCGTTTCGGGAAATCAAAGAAAAAAAAAAGAAAAAGCTGGAAAATAGCGATTTGCACTCCCAGCTTCCTCATTAAATACTGAAATAAACGTAATAAATATGGAAAATCTGAACAAACTAGCTTATAGAGGGTTAAATGATCTATAGAAAATGCTGTGATGACATGTATGCATCTTTGTCGACTTAGCTGCGGAGCGCTATCAAAGTTGGGGTACATGACTAGTGACGCGTCGCATATGTGGTCAAACTGGCACGACGTTGCGGTCATTGTTCAATTAATTATAGAACATGATTGAATGATTTGGAAAAATTGCGTGCTTTGTTGAAAGTCTGGTAACTATTGTTGGAAATGTAACTCCGCGGATGAACGCTTTGTTATGTATAAAGTTTCTTGTTTGGCAAAATTGAAGTCGTGAGTGTCACTATATTATTTTCGTCATATTTTCATTCTAGAAATCTAGGACGAGAGACTAGGTTGCTAGGGAACTTCTGAATTTGTCGTTTCTAATCATATATTTATATCATCAAAATAGTACGAAAACAGTATCGTGACACTCAGGCTTAAAATTGAGAGAGTACTCGTATTTTGTAACACAATATGTGCGTATATGATAGAAAAACGTGATCCACGTTAGATAATGATATGTTTTTCAACTGATTTCTGATGAATAATGATCATTCAACAACAGCTCGGAGATAATAAACAACTGTCCACCTGAACAATGGGGTTGGAAATTAAACATTTCTCTGTTGATGCCTATTAGAACCCAGGATAACGTAGCTCTCGAAAATCTGCTACGGCTGATTTCCTGCAGATGCTTGAAAAACTGCGAGAAGCTTTGTGGATGCCGAAAAGCTAACCTCAAGTGTACCAAGTTTTGCCACCACTGCAGTGGAGCCACCTGTTTTGACGCTTCCTGCATTGTCGTTTCGGAAGACGATGATAATGACTACAATGATATTTCTAACAATAAGTAGCTACCCAGACGTTAAACAAAGCACACATTTTTTTCAAATCATTTGATCATGTTTTATAATCAATCAAACAATGACCACAACGTCGTGCCAGTTTAACCATATATGCGACGCGTCACGAGTCATGTACCCCAACTTTGATAGCGCTCCGTAGCTAAGTCGACAAAGATGCATACATGACATCACGGAATTTTCTATAGATCATTCAATTCTCTACAAGCTAGTTTGTTCAGATTTTCCATATTTATTACGTTTATTTCAGTATTCAATGAGGAAGCTGCGAGTGCAAATCACTATTTTTCAAGTTTTTATTTTTTTTTCTTAGGTTTCCCGAAACGGTGTGAAATGAAACTTTGGTTTCTTAGATCCAGTTTTTCATTCTCTACATTGTCATAGTTTTTTCATCGAGTCTAGGGTTTTTGTAAGTTTTCCAGAAGAACCACTTTATCAACAGGATTGTCGCGCAACTTCGAACGTGGTTCACGGCTAAACTAGAAGAGATAATAATTGGCCTTGAAGATTTTCCAGTGGAGCATTCAATTCTCTACAACTTTGTCGCTCACAATTTTTTGATATCTCTTGTCGTTCTCACAGCATCCAAGAAAGAAGGTCACGCGGACAGTTTTTCCACTTCACTAGACCGGCGCGCAACTTTGACTGCAATAAACGGCTAAACTAGAGAAGTTAGACATATGCTCCCAGTGACTTTTTTGTAGATTATTGAATTCCCTACAACTTTGTCCCCGACAGTTTTCACACATCTCTCACCGTTCTCTCACCGTTCCAAAAGAAAGATCGCGGCGCATGTTTTTCCATCTTCTCCATTTTTTTTTCCATGGTTCCCGGGATGACTGGAAATGAAACTTTGGTTTCTCTTATTCAGTTTTTTATTCTCTACATCGCCATATTTTTTTCATCCTGCCCCTAATTTGTTCCAGGTTAAATCCTTATTTTACTGGACTACTACGTGTTCTTACCTGGTTTTGTGCCGTCCCACAGTGAGACAACGGAGGGTGAAATGTGGAATCAAAATAAAAAATGAAATTTCAGATTCACGTATTATTATTGGTTATTTCTCAAGATCAAATACTAGAGCACAATGTCCCATATAAATCAATTCCGAATCCTATATCCGTATCTGTTGGCAAATTTTTGAAAAAAGTTGTATTCCACTGAATCTGGATATTGATTTTTTGCGCGTCAGAAAATTAAGGTACTTTCGTCCCCTGTATTCCGTCAAGACGTGAAGATATAATTTGGCTTCATCATGAATCTTGTACCTCAAAGTAAGCACTATATACTTTTGATAGTTTCTATTGAAATTCAGGCACGGTGCTTCAGCTATAATTCGTCAAAATATTCAATGCAAAAATGACACCAAGACTTATTATTTAATGGGTGCTTTCCACCTAGCTCCAAGTTTAGTACACCTTCCATTTGCGCACGTGCGGGTTCCAAACGGTGCTTTCCATCTACGTGTTCTTACCTGGTTTTGTGCCGTCCGGTGGATCACCTAAAATTTTGTGCCGTCGGAAGGCACACCGGAAACGGATGCGACAAATGACGTACCGTCAGCTGTAATCCAGCACTCCGTTGTCATATGTCTCTCTCTGTGTCGTTTCATCCATGCATCCGTGATTTATTTTATTTCTCTGCAGGGATAACGTACGATCGATTAAGATTTACGCTGCCATTTATTTATTTCTGAATGCCATAGTCATCTTTCGCCTCCAGACCAGAGATGTCGCGTCGGTCAACGATGCCGGTGCTTTCCATCTAGGTGTACCCAATCGTGGAACATGTTCCGTCTGGTGGTATTTGTACCGTCTAGGTGGAAAGCACCCATTGATCCAACATTACAAATTTGAGCATCCCCAAATATCGCAGAATGGGAGGCATTCTCGCAAACGCATTCCAGAGGGCGCGACATAGGCTTGGGACCAAATGTCAACGTCATGTCAACGTCAAGTCCAAGGTCAAGCTTGCAGTTGTCATTGCTTGTCAGAACGTAACCTAACCTATCTTTATTGTTTATTGTCGTCGCATGACTCGCATGGTGTTAGTGTCACCGGTACCGGGTGCTTGTCGTTTGAAAGGCAGGGCAAATGCAAGCGAAGCAGCGCGGGGCCGTCTGGCGGTTCGTGCGAGACAAAATCCCGGCCGGTGAGACGATAAATGCAACCCACAGTGGTCCCAAGCTATCATGTTTAAGCAGGGCTCCGTTTAACTTTAAGTAAGTTCAGTTTGACTGCCCAAGGCAAAAATTCATTTTTGTTTACTACTATAGACCCGAGGGGCTCCATATGGTATCTACTGAAGAGGCAAAGGGATGCTCTGAATAAGCTACTCCTGCTTCATCCTAGCACATGGATAACGGAGAGAGAAATTAGACTATACTATACGAGAACAGGAGGACCTTTCGGTATCACCAATACAAGAGTCGCCCTTCCTTCAAAATTTTGTAGCAGTGTGGAAAACTCTCTGTAAAGTGATGGTTTGAATTATTGTAATAAAGTGAAATGCCCTGGCTGAATCAAAAACTGTATTTCATGTGTTTAATTTTCGTATACTACGCACAACGCTGTGAACATAATAACTTAACTGAACAAATTCAAAACTTCAACATAGAACCAACATAACCTAGATCTCTTCACGCAGCTCAGCAATGTCAATGTTCTTCGATGATTCCTGTCTCCATCTGTCTGGTAGAATGGAGCAGGAAGGGCTTATTCAGAGCATCTATTTACCTTTCCAGAGTACCATACCGGGCCCGGGTCTACGATAAAAGTGAATAAAAATGTATTTTTTTCTTCGGTAGTCAAACTGAGCTTTCCCGGAGTTTGGGGCCGCGTCCTGACCCTCGTCGCAAGAGCCTACGGCATCCTCACGAACGATTCAACGATACGACTCAAAAATCACAATTTATGTTCACGGTGACATTTCTAAATATTTGACGTTTATTGATTTGACGATTTGACACAACGCGCTTGTTTATGCAATCTAGGCGAGATAAAATCCCTAGAGGTCCCAACCAACTGCAGCGCCTCCTGGTGGGAGCAAAATCGTCCATGCCTCCCATTGCCAACTTGGCGTGCAAAAATTACCGTTCTAGTGCTGAATTTAAAAGCTGATCGGCATAAATATAAGATCATCACCGGCAAGCAGTCTCAAACATAGAGTCTGTGTTATGGCACAATCGGCACAATCATGTTCCTACAAGAACAAGACCATTGATAGCAAGGTAGGTGGAAAACACCCATGTATCAAGCCATGTATAGGCTGTCTGATTTCTACATGACTCGAGTGGGCTGTGTTTCTGGTCGCCATCGGCCGATCGCGGCCTGAATCACAGCCCATAAAAATAAGAAAAATAAGAACGGCAACTGCCCATTTATACTCCAGAAATAAAAATAAGAATAAGAAATAGTTTGAAACATTGCTCCTAGGTGTTGCTCGAAGCATTAAAATGACAGTCGTCAAAATTTTTATTTACAGCATTGTTTTACAGTTTTTAGCTTTATGCTGTTGTTATTGTGGTTGTTTTCCTACTTGTTTTGTTTGGTGTCATACAATATCACTAATCTGTAATAATACTTGAACAGGTAGGTATCCATTTTTTAGATCGCATTATTTCAAATTATTATCATGGTAGTGTAGGTATCTACTTCTCAATCTAAATTGAACTTGTGAGGATAACTATTAGATGGCGCCACGCTTGGACCTCCGTTACAAAGCAATTCGTGGGAGTTTCTCGCCTACCCAAAGACAGGCGGTTTCAGGCAACTCTTGCTACGTCGATGTACTGCGGATTGCATGAAAGCAGCCCCCATCGTCATCGGCAAAGCTCGACTGCGTTCGTCACTCGTTCGGTTTATTTTCGAGCAGAAGTTGAAAATATTCAACTTGTTTTTTTATTCTTAAATTTCTTGGGCAGTAGCGGCGATAAGTATTTTTTGGGAGGGGCTAGGATCTTGTCATTAACGGAAGGGAACACAAGCCACGGAAGGCTTCAAAACACATTGTAGAATATTATTCTACATAAGTTAACCGCCTAACTTGATTAACGCGGTTGACAGAGACAATATAAATTCAAGGTCATCTAGGGAAAAGTGATCCAACATTACAAACTTGAGCATCCCAATTATCGCAGAATTGCCAACTTGACGCACGAAAAATTACCGTTCTAGTGCTGAATTTAAAAGCTGATCAGTATATACCCATAATGCACTTATTACAACGGTCCATTGTAATAAAGCTGAATTTAATTTTAGTATGTTGGGTTGCCTACCATCCAGACACATAAAAGATTAGAGGGAGGGTTTCAATAATAACGAGAGATAGAAATCAAAGTCCCGCCCTTAGACCTTCCCATGTAACCTACCGGGTATTTTCTTCAATTTTGAATTATTCCATCAGTTATTGGCTGTGAAATTAAAAATGTATGTCCGCGACTTGTTTCAAACATTCAGACTGCACCTTTGAGGAGATTGATTAAATCGCGGACCAGAGAGCCTTGGTTTCTCACAGGAAAGGTGGATTAAAAAGCAAATTAATAGAGAAATTAAAGGCGCCAACTACCCATTTTTCGCGACTTCCTTTCCGTTTTTTGTGTTTTATTCCTTCCTTTTTGGACTTACTTCAAGTCCTTTTTATGCTTTTGCACGATTCTTTTCGTGTGTTCTCATTTTTTTTGCGCTCTTCCGCTATTTTGTCCTGTTATTCCATTCCTTTTTTGCATGCGTCGACTGCCTTTTTTGCGACTTTCTTCCCGTTTCATGTAATTTATTGTTTCTTTCCAGTGTTTTTTTTTTCACGACTGTCATCGATTTTTAGCCCTATTTCGACGAGCTCTTTTTAGCTTCTCCCCGCCCAACACTCTATTTTGCTCCCTGATCCCGTTGATGTCTTTTGGTAGCGTATTGTGACAAAAGCAACGTCTTTGCGTGGTTTCCTTTACGATTTCATTCGATGTTTCGACCTGTTTTTTGTTTTATGACGCGTTATTTTTAGCTTATTCTCCCCGCCCAAAACCCCTATTTTACTCACCGGTTCCTCTGGTGTGCTTTGTCTTTCGCTTAGTACCACTAGGTCATGAAGGCGCGCAAGCGCGCCTTTAAACAAAAGACAGGTGTTCCTGAACATTGAATAAACTTGAAGATTAAATAATCTCGAAAACTGAATCTTGAAAATTGAATAATCTCAAAGAATGAATACCCACCCTTGAAATTATCCGAATTATAATTTCTTCTCAACATAACTTTTTCATCCGTTATTGTAGAACACACAATGAAAAAGAAATCAATTTTTGATATCATTAACACATTTCATAGGTTGAAATTTCTTCTTTCCAAAATTTGATATGTATAAGATTCGGAGGCCACCATGAAAATCAACGTAAAATGTGATTCCTTAATTATTTGGCACACTTTGGCTGATTTGAAGAAAAAAATATAAGTACCTAACTGAAATGTTTCAGGAATATTTTCAAAAATTTCAATCTAGATCAGTCAAAACGCTATTCCAGATAACACTCGATAACAACCGAATAACAACGTAATCTAATGAGATGCACCTAGGTACGGTTATTGCGGCCAAAATAAAGTGGACGACAATGTCAACGAGTTGGCTTGCTGTCATGCGACGTTCAGGCCAGAATCCTGAAAACTCTGTCAACTGTCGTCCACTTTGAAAAGTCCGCAACGGTACCTACTCATTTTACTTTCATTAAGCTTGGAGCATAATAAAATAGGCAACACAACATACAACAGTAACCTTTTCTGAGCTGCAGAGTGAGACGGATGATCGTACTTACTTCGTACTAAATGCGAAAGAAAGAAAGGACCGACCGAACCTACTGCGCATTTTCCTAGTCCTTACTCTAGAAAAGAGATGTCCACTCAAGGTTTGACTACTCGACCACACTCAGATGTAGACACTACATCCATGGATGTAGACAACCAAACACACTTCAACTGATGTAAGGGAACAGTGTCTAAGCTAACGCAATCAAATATGGATTATTTTATAAAAAAGTACCGAGCTTTCGGCAGAACACCAACATTGAAAAACTCATTCTGAAAATTGTGACCAAATATCATATGAAGATCATGTTCGTTTTCACGTTTATTACTTCTTGTGATACATTCAATGCTCACAGTCACCTCAATGTCCCCTATCAGTTCGTTTCAAACTACCTACTTGACCTCGTGATCAAGTTCGAAGTTTGAACAGCGCAATCGCGTCCATGGCCTTGAAGTGGACATCTCTTTTCTAGAGTGAGGATCATAGCCTAACCCTACTTTATTGGTTACATTTTTGACAGTTGAATTGTCACGATAATTTTACCCAGGCGATCGCGAGTGCCGGTTGTAACGATAAATGCCTGACTCCGTAGGAGTACAGTCTTGGCTCGTTGAAACTTTTTTCGTACGACTGGTTTTTTTTCAATAATATTCTATTGTAGTAAGGTAGGTATAGGCACCTACCCATACAATATACCCATACCCTACATGCATCAATTCTATTCAACTTTCTAAATTCAACTTTCTAAGTTGTTCTTCAGCATCAAAGAATGCTTTCATTTCACGGAGTTGTTCAATCATGTTTCGATTCAATTCTTCAATGGCCGGCAAATCCCCTCCGTAGTCTTTGGGTAGGCACTTGGCTGGAATGTGATCTTTTTTGAACGTCTCCATATCCATTCCGGGTGGATGTAATTTCATCTACAATTATTTCTACTCATAAGCGGTTGATGTCCAAAAGGTTAAACTCTAGAGAAAATGGAAATCTTACCAGATTTATGACTTCAGTTTTCATAAACATGCGCACAAGACTGAAAGCCTTGAGGAAGATGTAATTTGTATTCAGCACGTGAATGGATTTGAGTTTCATTGGCAGACCTTCTTGGAGGAAGTCGAAGAACGATTTCATGATACCCAGTCTTAGACGCGTCAAGTGCATAAAACCCATCTGGAGATAAACGTATAGGTGTAATCGATTAACCAGATTAAGTATGATGAAGAAATCATTCGATTATGTTGAATAATTGATTTGGGTTAGGTAGGTACTATTGTAGACAAAAAAAGCTGAACGACCACTGACGTATAATACTAGACGGATCTTTCCTATACCCATTACACACTGTGTTGACGCGCGAGAACCGCTAGGACCAGGGGAAAGTGGGGGGGCGCGGGAGTTTGTTATCAGGACGACACATTGGCGTGCTTGCAGCGTTTTCTTTATGTTAAGGGGGCAAGACAACTAAAGGTCCAAAATAACGTCAATGTATGCTCCCGGTATGCCGAAGCTTTGCACACCTGGCACTGCTGCATCATTATTACCTCGCGAAATGAGCGAATTATCAAACGAAACGACAAATAATATTGAGCGAAAAGCGTCAAAGAAATGGGACCGCTATGGTGTGACGTGTGACAGCATGCAACGCGATCAGCTGACCGCAGCGCGCGACTCATAACAAGCCGCTCCCACAACAAGGTGCTACAATACGAGGTGTGATCACTTGGAATTCAATCCCTACTCTCTACCTCTACTTCTATTTTACTTCTTGATTTTCAATTAGACATGGAAAATCTTTTCAAGAAATAGTACAAAATTGAGTATCTTGACGATTTGGAGTGAAAATCCACACATTGGCCCCGCATTCATTAAGCGGCTCACCTCAGTTGATATACTTGCATATTGTTATTTTCCTGACGTCGGCCATACTGGATTTAGGTTTTGGCCGCATGCACGGATGTAAACAACTCGGTCTAGTATTATACGTCAGTGTGAACGACAGATGAATGACTTTTCAAATTTTGTGAAAGGCCTTTTAGGATTATCACTTTTTGACAAGCCCATGACAAAATGCCAGTGATTTTTTTTGAGTCACAAGACAGACAACGTCAGTTGTGTTTTCGATTTCTCTGTAGCTATGGGCCAGGAGTAGAAGGAGGTGAAGATAAAAATGGATCATTTCCAACGAGATTTCTACCCACTGCACTGTATCAACACGAACCCGCAACACGGTGACCTTGTGTTGGTTGATTTTATGTAATATGCTACGAGTCCATGGCGATGGCGGTCCGTTGCCTTTTGCAGCATGTCGAACATTGGCGAACGAATCGTCCTCTAGCATCTGGACACACCGTGATCTGGACATAGACCATTTGGATCAATCCTTGATCTTCGGCTTCGGTGGTAGCTCTGCGTCCTGAACCTGATTGCCGTGTCAGCCTTGAATTTCCCCACCACTTGCACCATAACGTTGTAGACCTTCCCTTTCCTGTTACTGAGAAGGTCTGCTACCGTCTTGTCCGTGATACCACTCTCCACAAGAGGCATAATTTGCACCCTAACAGATTTATTGAACATTCTGTCACGTTTGACACAGAAAATGACAAAGCATTATTGGTTATGGGTGGCACATTCTTGATGACAGTAAAGCTGATTCACAGGTCTGAAATTTGAAAAGTCATTCATCTGTCGTTCAGCTTTTTTTGTCTACAATAGTATAACTTGTGTTAGGCAGTTAGGTACTGAAGTTTATTCTCCAACGACTGAGTTGAATGAACGATTGAGTTTATTAATTTCAATATGTCGTGGGGCTTACTCCATGAGCATCTGCTACGACTATAAATCCAGACGGGGGGCTCCCACTCATGCTGACATCAAGCAGCATGAAGCCCAGCTTGAGTATCTGCAGAAGATCGAAATGTCCGTAGTAACTGTCATTCAGTTTGAAGAAATGTACCACTTCATTCTGGTCCGTTCTTGCTGGAATGCTAGACGAGTGCCTGAAAACTTCTTTGGTAAGTGATGATAACGTATGTAAACCATGAGTTTATTGTCACGATGCTTATTGTGATCAGATATGCCTCGCACTCACTTTGGCAGAATAGTGAAAGAATCATCTAAATGCAGTCCAACCAATAGCTTACATGAATCGCGGAAAATTTGCGAAAGGAGCGCAGATTTCCGTAATCACTCCGACACTCCTGGACAACTAAAAATTGCCAGGTTAGCACTCGGGTTGGCAGAAAGTTCCCCACTGCCAACTCTGCAGAAGTGCGAGGCTTGATATTCTGTGGCTTGATGAGGTATACTTACAAAGTATTCAGAGTTCTTTTCATATCTTCGTTGTCTATGTTCCGTTCGTTGAACATTTCCGGAGTCTGATTTTTAATGCGATAATGTGCTTCGATAATATTCTTTGCAGTTTTCACGTCGTTGTCGCAGGATAGCAGGAATAAAATGATGACCTGATCGCTCAAACTTGGAAGGTTCGCAGTTGGCAGCCATGCTCGAATGGCGTAGATGGCTTTTTGGGTCGTCCTCTTTTCTTGTATGACGTCTTCAGTCGTAAATCCATACGTGAACATGAGACACGCTTCGACACACGGCTCTTTTTCAAACTAGAACTGTTACTCTACGCGATATCCTTGATATGGGTTACCGGAATATGGTTTTGTGTTTGTTTTTCAGACACGAACACTGATTATATCATATCATTGACATCCAGAAGCGGGTATATTTAGCTGTTTTATAATTAGCACTATAGGTATCTACCTATCCATTATTGGGTGCATAACTACGTGCCTATAATGAAACCAGTTTGTTATTATTGTGCTTACAGTCAGAGTAGGTGATTTGTCGGTTAATTAGAAACTATAACATACAGGAATTCAAGAATTGCTAGAGGTCCAATTTTTTACTCGAGTAGGTACCTATACCGAACTTTGGGGTGCGATTCTCGAGTTATTCCTCGAGTTATTCGAATGACTTCGTACACGAATCTCTTTGGTTTCGTGTACATTTGGGCTGTCGGAAAGGATAAATTCCACCTTTAGTGCAGTCATTTTAGATCGAAAAATAAGGAAAAGCAAAAAAATTCGCAATGGAAGGGGACTTGGTACAGTGATAGTACAAAGCCTTCTGATCAACATACTAAATGTCCCCGGAAATCAACCTTATGCTACGGCCGCCATTTTGGAAAATGTCTTGAGATGTCTGCAAATTTTAGGTTTTTTGTCTATATCTCTGTAACCGTTGGAAACATCGATTTTATTTTTGAAGCAAGAGTTAGAACATATGAAACCGAATATTTTGGTGCGTATGAATCAAGTATCGCTTCGACAGTTCTTGAGATATAGGCGTTTGAATGTTCAAATTTTTCAAATCTAAAATATGTGTTTTTTTCCATGATTTTGGGTGGAAATTTTTCACGATTATCATCAATGCCTTCCACATGTGGCTTGAAGCCTTGCCTGATCAGACGGTTTGCCTGAAATTGTGCCGTTTGACCTGTGTGACGTCATCAATTCCAGATGGTGACCCAAATTTTATCTCTTGAATCAAAATCGATATGATCATAAAAATCACCAGATAGATGCAGAATTTTATGCTGATCAAGATTTCGCAAACCGTTCTAGAATATCTTCAACCGCTTTTGGAATATTTCAATTTCAAGCTGGCGCACGATGAATTGAATAAATAATGGAAGTATTTAGTAGGCCTTGATTCTATGACAATATTCTCATGAAAATTATCACATAGGTGTAGAATTCAATGCTGGTCAAGGAGCAATGGATACTGTTCTAAAATATCTTCAACCGTTTCTGGAACATTTTAAATTGAAGCCGACGGCCGTGAAGAATAATTGGAAAATTGGGAGCGCGCCTTGATTTTTTGAGAATAATGCTCATGGATATTATTGTTTAGATGCAGAATTTCACTCTGGTCAAGAACCAACAAACCGTTACACAGTATTGTTACGAGCGGCGATCCCGTACATATTGGTAAACAGTTAAACACTTGATCTTTCTGAATTCTTGCATCCATAATATCGCAGTGTAGAAGTCTGGAGCTTTCTGGTGCATTCCAGAGCGTTCGTGTATGTGAAACTGAAGGGAGACTTCAATGCTCAATCGAGAATGATCTGTCCATTTTGGCGGAGGCGCCTCTCCAGAACCCGACAGAATTATACGGGTAACGTGTGTGATTATTCAGGAATGGTCTAGAAACCGCATATGCCGAGCCACTATGGAATTTGCTGGAAAAAGACAGAAAGTTCGGGAACACTATTCGGAGGCCTTATACCTTATATAAGGCATCAGCCGGCAGCTCGCGGCAGTCTTGAATTGGAATGCGAAGTTATAACGAGTGCGAAACAAGCGAAGTATCTGCGATATAATTCCAAGTTGATAATTGTTGGCGTGTATTCATTGTAGTACGCAGAAATAAACAGTGTGTGTTTTGAATCGATCGTCTCAATTATATTCCAACCCGTACGCGAGATATCGTAACAATATCTTTAACCGTCTTGAAGATATATAATATTAAGTTTGCTTTTTTTGCAAAATGAACAAAATTTTGACAGAAGCAAGTAGGCGCAAACTTCAACCCAGGATTGATATAAGGATTAAGAAAACAATTGCAGCAACTGGGTGAAAAGTTCAATATTTTGAAGACGGTTAAAAATATTTTGTAACGGTTTGCTGGACCTTGATCAGCGAGTGGAATTCTGCACCTAATACGATAGTATCCATCCATGAGCATTTGTTATAGAATCAAGGCCCGCTACAATTTTTCAATTCTTCTTCACGGCCGTCGGTTTCAATTTCAAATATATTAGAAACGGTTGAAGATATTTTAGAACTATCCATTGCTCCTCGCCCAGAATTAAATTCTACACCTATGTGATGATTTTCATGAGAATATTGTCATAGAATCAAGGCCTACTAAATACTTCCATTATTTTTTCACTTAACGTGCGCCAGCTTGAAATTGAAATATTTCAGAAGCGGTTGAAGATATTCTAGAACGGTTTGCGGCATCTTGATCAGCATAAAATTCTGCATCTATCTGGTGATTTTCATGATCATATCGATTTTGATTCAAGAGATAAAATTGGGTCACCATCTGGAATTGATGACGTCACACAGGTCAAACGGCACAATTTCCGGCAAACCGTCTGATCAGGCAAGGCTTCAAGCCACATGCGGAAGGCATTGATGATAATCGTGAAAAATTTCCACCCAAAATCATGGAAAATAACACATATTTTAGATTTGAAAAATTTGAACATTCAAACGCCTATATCTCAAGAACTGTCGAAGCGATACTTAATTCATACGCACCAAAATATTCGGTTTCATATGTTCTAACTTTTGCTTCAACTATCACTGTACCAAGTCCCCTTCCATTGCGAATTTTTTTTGCTTTTTTCCTAAAATGACTGCACTACTTTCCCATCAGAGAAATCACTTGCACGCATACCTGTGAGCGCAGATTCCCGCTAGTACAGACGGCTACTACAGACCGCCAGTTGTGCCCCCACAGGTATGCGTGATGTTTTCATGAGAAATGTGGATTGCTCAAAAAAGGAGGGATAAACACAGAGAACAGTATGGAGAATCCGCGAGTGAGATACGCCGTAATCTTATATTTATGAAGGTGTGTGAAGGTATAATTTGAAAAGAATGTGAAAAGAAGAAGAAATCAGCGAGGAAGAAGGTGGATGAACGCATGATAAGATGGCCGCACTTCCACAAAACTGTGATGTTGTAGCAATAAAGTCGGAAAAGTCGCGTAAATGCATTTAAACCGAGTAGAGTCTACACTGCGCCACACCATTGCGCTTTCGGCGCACACTTGTTGATGGTTGAAATGGCGTACAGTGATCGGAACGCTGTCATAGTAGTGAATTAAATAATTATTCAACAATCCAAGTGAACAGGAATCGGATTCATCCCTACCCAGAACAACTTTATATGGGACGAGGAACACGCTGGTATAGTGGCATTTCTTACTATATAATTGAAGGTTTTTGGAGCCCTTTATGACACCGTCACCGAAACCCCAATAACCCCATTTGGTTACAGTACGGATAACGGCCGCAGCAAATCCAAACAAAAAATTGACAAAACACTCAAAACGGTGTGTATGATGATATTATAAAATCAAATTTGCGAATTATCCAGAAACTGAAAAAAAAAAAAGAAGAAACAACGCGTTGAAAGAACACCAAAGTGTCTAATGTTGTTGTCGAGGTTGTTGTATTGTTAGTTGCCTGTTGCCTTTATCACTTCGGTAAAAAATAAGAGTAGGTACGCTACACTGACTCTATAGATCTGTTTATTTGCCCTGTATAGTGGGACTCTGATGGTTGGAAACGCATTTGGCGGTTCCGCTTTGAAGCGTTTCGTTTCCTTCCCATGGAATTCGTATTTAAGTACTCCGATGAACCACTTCCGCCAATGGAATATGCGATATTCAGCGGCACGAGTTGCGCTGTAGGTTCGCAAAGCTAGGGAATGGAACTCATGCGTCTGCGCGAGCTAGGAAAAGTCAAAACCTGCAGATTTTCAGCCATCGATTTAACAAAGGAAAATAGATGACAAGAAACTCGTGACTTCCATGCTAGATTATGTGGAATGATGTTGTCCATGTGCAATTGGGTGCTTTCCACCTAGACGGTACAAATACCACCAGACGGCACATGTTCCATGGTGCGGCACAAAATTTTAGGTGAGCCAATGAACGGCACAGAACCGAGTAGGAACACGTAGATGGAAAGCACTGTTTGGCACCCGCACATGCGTAAATGGCAAGTGTACCGAACTTGGGGCTAGGTGGAAAGCACGCATTGCTGTCGAAAAAATGAATTCCGCGCGTAGTGTTCCGAAAAGAACGAAAAAGCCGTTTTCAGTGTATAACTGGTTGCCTAGAAGGTGATGTTTTTTGGGAACACACATGAAATGGAACTGTAATGTTCTTTCCGTACGGTTTTTGCAGCCAGGCACTCAACAAACTGCCCGTCATTTTTGAAAAAAAAACAGAAAACACAAAACCTCTGATATTATACATATATGCCGATCAGTTTTTAAATTCAGCACTAGAACGGTAATTTTCTTACGCCAAGTTGGCAATTCTGCGATAATTGGGGATGCTCAAATTTGTAATGTTGGATCACTTTTTCCCTAGATGACCTTGAATTTTTATTGTCAATCGAGTACAGCGCTGTTGCAAGATTGTATAAACGTTCAAGGCGTCTTGATTTTGGTAGATTTTCGCCAATTTGAATGGGCGACTGGTGGAATGTTTTTTCCAAGGTTTTTTCAAATAAAATAATAAATTACGTTGAGGAAACTGTTCTAATTTTTGGTCAAAAATAAAGGTCAATAGCTGATATCTGAAATTAATCTGTGCTTTTTAAATTTAACACTAGGTGATAGATTTTACAAGCTTCGAAGGTAATAATCGAAAATTTCACAATTTTTTCTGAATTAATTGCTATGCCTGTACTAAGTATACAATATTAGTGACAACGTAAATCAACTTATATAGTGCAATAGTACCTAGTATCACTATATGTAGGTACTTAAGATACATTGATACTATAACTAAATATATACAACAATTCTTGAAAACCTGTGAGATGAATTAACTTCAGCTACAGCATTCGCTCGAAGATCTATAGGCAAACCACAGAAAAACTGCTCGACGTAGCTTTAATGCAAAAAAAAAAAGGAAAAGATGTCAGCGAGGCTGATATCAGTGGCCATCTTAGGGAACAGAGGGTAGAGTGGATGCAGCAAGTGGGCGAGTGCGAAGTTGACGATGGAGATGTTGAGGAACTACAGGTCTAGCTCAGATGCAGTTTTTGATAGCCATTGTCCGCGGACACCTACTCCGCGACGATGTGGTTCATGGTCTGGTTCTCAGTTCCACACTCAGAACTCGGATCTTCTACATATCCTCACTGATAGAACTGAAATCTGCATTTTCCCTGCCCTGTTCGTATCCTATTGAATCCATACTTTCCTTGGAAGGGAGAAGCTCTTCGGATCCTCTACAATCGCTCTGTCCTTGACGGCGGCTTCAGTATCCCATATTTCCTTCCAGTGTCTTTTCATCTCGAAATCTGCAGCATGGATTTTTGGCTGCGATGTTCAAAATTGGCAGCCAGAAAGTCTGGGTAGATTTGACAACTCCAGCAATGATTCTCAATGCTTGGTTAAGAATGAAGTCAATGATGTTGTGTGTGTGTGTGTGTGCTATTCATCCAAACAGGAGCGTAGTATTCCGCTGTCGACTAGACCAAGACAATGGTGGATATCCAAAGAGTAGTGGCGTCGACACTCCATGTAGTTCTCGCAAGTCTCTGAACCAGGTTCATTCGTGTCTTCGTCTTGGCAGTGAGTCTCTCCAAGTTGATCTTGAAGGATAATGTTTGGTCGAAGGTCCCACCGAGGTACTTGGAGTGGGACTGTGCTGCAGATGAAGTCCGGCCATCAAAGCTGACATTGAGGTGACGAACTGCTTCTGTCGTGCAGATGAATGGCTCTAGTCTCTATCTCCAGAGAGTTCGGATTCAATCCTCATTTCTGAAAGATGACAAAATTCTGTTGGAAAATCGTAATACATATTTATTATGTGCAGAAATATCATAGTGAAAAATCACAGAATCGGCGGGTTTTTATTTTGCACATCTGTGTTATTTGTCCAAGAAGTTCGTTTTCAGTTTTGACAAAAAAATACAAGGTGAAACTTTGGATCAAGTTTTCATTTTTGGCTGGTCATAATCTACTCACTGTTCGACTGAATTGGTTCAAATTCATTTCATGGCTTGTCTCTGTTGACAGATGGGCTGGCCTAAAAAGCTAAAATTACAGAAGCCAACTTTTTTCAATCGAGTCACATCGCAGGTCAACCATTAAATTTGCCTCAATATGGCTCGAACCCGATAACAGTATTCCCAAAAATGTAAATTTGACCAAATAACACAGGGATACATTTTTCCGAATCTGCGGCCCTACTGATTTACCCAGTAATTCTTGACAAGTTTTAACAGAGGAATATTGCTGGTAAATCTAAACAAAATTGAAATCTCCTATCTGCCATTGGTCTATGTAACGTTAATGAATAACCTTATAGCGTGGAGACCTCAGGTGATAATAAGCGCCGCAAAGCAAGAGCGCCTTTCTCTGGTGGTGATTCATGCGTGGCCCCAAGCCGTTGGCAATTTGTGGAAATTCCCTGGAATCCCGTGGCTATCCATTTAATTTGAAGAAATCGTATCCGGTGGAAATCCCGTGGCAATCCATCACAATCCGTTGAACGTTCTGATGTCCCAGTAATTCACCCGAGGATTCACCCCATGATCATTTGCATCTGAAGTCAACTTTGAATGAAAGAAAAAATTTACATGAACTTAAGTACTCAGACAAGAGTGTTACTCGTACTTACCTTATAAATATATAGGCAGAACCATGAATATAGCAATAGCAGAACCGAGGGCAGAACACTCAATGAAATTTTCCCAGGAATGTAAACAACTATGACACTCACCTGACATCATGACAAACAACGGCCAAGGCAACAGGGCAGCGGATATGATGCAAGGAGACGCCAGAACTGGCATTTCTTGTCAAAATGTTCTAACCTCTTTGAGCTCAGCCCGTTTTCGCGCAACTTGGTCTATGAGCGTCCGTTACACTCTAGGCAACATGGCCAACCGCGTTTTATTTTCTGCTGAATTTAAAACGTGATCGGCATATAGGTATAACCCGATAAAATTTTAGTTACCATTTGTTTACATGCAGTTTCATGCCACTGACAGACAGGACGGCAACCGTAAGGCAGAGAAGAATACCAGAAGTAGGGCGGTATTTTCAAAAACACACCAACTGATAAACACGTTACCATATTTTCGCTCATTGTGTATCTAGAACTGATCCATCATTGCTGGTCTTGAACACAATGAAAGATCAAGAAACACTCTTTCTTTCATAGCTTATTTGAAAGTTTCATCTCCAGCCGTTTCAATAATAGACAATGTTGAAATTACGCTTTTTACATGTGTTAGCATACGGCACTATTCTCAAATCCCCTAGCATGGTTGCGCCAGCGCAGAAATGGCACTGAATTTCGCCTATTATCGTTCGGCTGGAATCGGTTTTCTTATTGTTTCCAATGTTTTCTGGGGAGAAGTGCTGGTGAGCACCGAGCATTTGCACCCGCAAATCGATGACACCGCAGGTGGTCAGGTTGCCGAGTGTCTACCGCCAAGAAGCGTTACGTGAGAGATGATGGGGGTTGAGCTGTTTGCGGTCGCATCGCGATCAGAGTACCACATTTTGGAAAAATCACGTGGCATTTCGGCCGTACGAAACTATTCCATGTATCAGAGTCCCACTACTGCTCTAACTTACTCCGTAGCAGACGTTGCCTAGCAGTGACCAATCAGATAGCTCTATTTTCCGCTCTAAGCGCTCCAGAGTAAGTTAGAGCAGGACAAAGAAACAGACCTTATGACTCACCAACAAAATAATGTTGCGCTGTTGCGCGTGGACCTAAGAAGGGCATCGCAAAGAGAAGTAGTACGGCCTAAACAATAGGTCCCTTCGTTTCGGTTTTTTTGAGTGCGCATGTCTGGCGCGAATACTGATAGTTTCGTACACCAATATTGAAAATTGACACTAAAAAATATTGTAGTGCACCTAAAATTCCACAAATAATTTGGTTGAATGTTAGATACCCTTTTTGTATATTTAAAGGGAATGTTTAATTGAAATCAACTTGAATGATTATTTGTGGGAGTTCAGGAACATGCCACACGCACAAGCTTTACCTCGCGCTCACTTGTACAAACTGGCATGTATCGGGAAGCCCGTGCGTGTGGACGACAAAACGGTAGCACGTGCAAACCACTTAAGTGTTCCGTATTACTTGCGCAAATTATACCGTACAAGTAAGCGCGAGGTAAAGCTTGTGTGTGTGGCAGGCCCTTTAGGCAGGATTGCCATTCCATGGTTAGTGGTTACACATATTTTCTCGATATATAGGATGACAGTCTCTACACATAACTCGATAGGGGTACTAAAACCGCGTCCGTCTCCCTTACTACGGGGTGTTTATAAGAGACTGTGATCGCGGCAGGCTTGGGTCAGGCCGAAAAACGTAGTAACAGGCGCAATTGTAGTGATCAAGAGGGGATTCCAAAGGCGATGCGATCACAGACGTTTATAAACACCCGGTATTAGTCACTTGGCTGGAAGGAAATTCATTGGGGTTGGCATCGTTGACAGTGTTGACAGCTGAGCCATGCAGCAATAGCTATATTTATGTTTGCCCGAGGTTATTGCCATATCTGATAATTCCAGTAATACATAGATGATTTTATGATGATCACGCACCTCAATGTATATCGTAACAAAGACTTTAGTTAGTCATAATTAACCCGTAGGGAATGAAAGAACATGATGTAGGTACTTTATTTGTCAATTTTTATTCGGAGATACGAAATCTTATACATTCTCAATCAAGATTGACTATCTACGAGTACCTGCTATTAAATTCAATTATCAGCCATTACAACCCATTAAGGATCTCATTATGGATTTGCCTCTCTGCCTATTCATAATTACATTGATACAGGGAATAAATGTTGGACGTAAAATTTTTTGAAATTATAAAAAAGCGATATGTCCTGGGACTCCAGAAATAAGTCGCTTTTTAAAATTTCAAAGACGGGTTCCCTGTGTTGTGCTTGACTTGTATGATCTAATCCAAGCGATATGTACAGTTGTGACATAATTTATTGGCATGGCTGCAATTTCGCTGGCTGCAATTATCAAATGGACGAGTTCTTGATATTTCAGGCCGTTTTCATGTCCCGATGACTTATTGACATCGTCGATTCGATAATTCCAGCCGTGCCAATAAATTATATCACAACTGTGCCACTTACACTACACGGCCCTTTGCAAGTCTCTATAAGTCTTAAATTTAAAACATAATTTAGCACTTCGGTAACTGATTGTTTTGATCATCTCTTCTCCAACGATATGGCGCAACCGTCTTTGGCCCCGATCGTCACTTCGAACTTCAGCTGGATCTCATCCACACTCTTATACTTGGTGAACACTTTGTACTTCCTCAGCACATGGACGGCCATTGTTTTCAAGAGCATCAATCCGAACCTGTAACCAACGCATTTCCGTGGCCCACCGGAGAAGGGCACGTAGCAATACGGGTCGCGTTTGGCCACTTCTTCGGGCAGGAACCTGTCCGGGTCAAATTTGAGCGGGTCCGGCCAGTACCTTTCCGTACGGTGGATGTTGTTCACGGCCAGAACCACGGCAGATCCTTTTGGCAGAACCCTGCCATCTACAAGTAGTTGTGCTTGGTTGGAGTTCATGTTTGGATTACTAGATACGTTGGGAATAAGACGGTGTACTACCTTTCAAGTCAATATCTCCATCAAGTGCCCTGGCAATGGCTGCGGATCCAGGAAACAGCCTCAAGGTCTCCTTGATGACTCGATCGGTGTATTGAAGCTTAGGCAGGTCTTCTGCTGTTACAGTTCTACTTGGACCGACTACTGTTAAGATTTCATTTAGAACCATATCCTGGAAAGATCATAAGTTTAGAAACTACGAGAATGGTCGAGCGAATGGTGTATACGGAAGTGAAGTAAAACCTACTTGGATAGAAGCGTGCATTCCTAACATGACGAGGAAGAAACTACCAGCCAGAGTTGTGGTATTGGAGCTCTGCGAAACAAAGAACATCAAACAAATTTCTACAGGCAATCATGCAGGTTGGGGACGTCGCTAAACCTTCGTCAATAATTTTGAGGGACAGTTCCTCAACTCACTTTAGAAGACGGAAATCAGTGAAACATTTTTTGATAATACTTTCCTCAATTCTTCTAGCGAAAGCAGAAAAAAAACTGCTGCCTAAAACGTTCGGTATAAGCTCAACTACAGAAAGTTTCAAATTAGGAGTGTCATTCATTTGCCTTTCATTGAAAAAGAAAGCGAATTTTTAAAACCACCTTCAACTAAATCTTGAAATCTAAATCCTTAGGATAAATTTGCTCACGCATTAAGTCATGTGAAAAGTAAAGGAACCATCGCTCTTAAATTTAATGACAGGTTGGAGGTCACCCTGTATATTTAGGATAAAAAGTTCTTACAGTTACAATAAACGTAATGCATTCTTCAAGCAGCTCTTCATTTGTAAGATCCGTGTCTAGTAGCCGCTCGATGAGTACAGTCCGGCTGACGTCGCCTCTTTCTTTTTTCATTTTTTCTTCTTCTATTTTCCGCGCAAAGATCTTGGAGCAAAACCAATAAAAATAAATCAAGGTGATCTCATTAGCATAGAGCTTGACAATGAACCTTATACCTACATGTTTAGCGTACAAGTGTAACAAGTCTATGAGTTCATCGTTTTCCTTGGCCAGTTTTGTTAAATTGAAAAGACAATCCAGCTGGTACCAGATGTTCGTCATTCGCAGCGCTATTATTTCAGAACATCTACAAATTCAAATATTCACATACACAACAAGCACAGTGGTACAGTGGTCTTTTAATGGTTGGAGTTACCTTCGAAGAAGTTGTGGGTAGTTTCTTGGGACATCTTTCGCTTCAGCGCCAATGAGTCCTTCTGCAATTTGAAAGCATAGGTACCTATAACCACGGGTACCAACAAAATGAATTAAAGGCTGAAATTATGTTACCAAGAGACGCGTCCAAGGTGCATCTTCCGAATTCATCGGAAACATCAAAGTTTCCTTGACCGCAAAATTTGTCCAGACTTTCTGCAAAACTGTGCGATCGTTCATTGAAAACGTCCATCAGAATGTCCAGGTTGCTTTGTATGAACGATGAACGAACGAGTCGTCGATGTAGTTTCCATTTTGGCACTGAAAAACAAACAATTCTTGAGAACAGAGGCCCTAATTCATATGTCGCTTTTAGCTTAGAAATGCTTCTAAAGATGCATCTTCATCGTTTTTGTCTCTTGTGATTGGAGACATTTTAAAGTCGCGTTAAAAGCGTTAATACTAGTCCTTTGACCTAGGATCTAGAAATTGAATCTATCTTGGGCAAGTTTCACGGAACGGCTTAACATCCCAGAACATGAAACATGCCATTGTGAACAGTGATTTTCAAATGTTAAAGTTTCACGGTAGCGGCGAGGGTAGCGGAAGTTAAAAGTTACCTACCATCCATTATAGATGAAGCTTAAGCGTCTCATACCAAATATGGCTCCAGTTTTATTCTGTAAACAATGAAGTTATGAGAAAGATACACACCTGGAGCAGTGATGAGTCCGTAGCCGAGAGGAGGTATCAAAAATTTATAGAAAAAGTCAGGTTTGCCCAGAGCATCAGGGTGGTTCATGATGATTTTGAAGTACTCAGGGTTGTGGACGACGAACACCAGGTCTTTTCCGAACCAGACTTTAACTATGTCTGGATAAGTTAAAGTTAGATCCGATAAGACTTTCAAGAAATGGTCTGTAACAATAAAAACAATAAAATAGTGTTGGGTCGTCAGGTCAGGTGGAGTGAACCGCTCATGATGCATAAAACTGTCATGACAGAAAAACCGCATGGTTGCAGAAAGGCGCACTCTTTCGTTCTGACGAAATTCACCTTAGGTAACCAACCGTCCTGATTTGGTAAGGACAGGACAGATTTAGATTTTTACACCTTAGTCCTGTTTCACGTTCATATACTGATTTGTCCCGATTTCAAGCAAAAATACTGATTTGTTCGGATTTCAAGCAAAATCCTGGTTTCTCTGATTTTTAATTTGCCGCGAGAATATCGAGCGCGTTCTATCAAAGAAATAAAAAGTTAAATTTTGTGTTTTTTCCATTATGGAATTTCATTTCTAACTCGATTTCTAATGATCACATTTGAATTTTATGCTCGATTTCTTGTGTTATTAATAGGGTTGCCAGAAGGTCTATTCTAAAGAGAGCATGTTCTATTTTTCGACGAAGATTTTTCCACCCTTCTCCTCCCCAGGCACAGCCCAGGGAAGTTCTCTTTCTCATTTCTCAGCAATTGTATTTTTCATGTTGGTGAAATTTTTTGGAAAAAGGGGCATTTTGCTTAACACCTCCCTAGACCCTCCTTTCCCTTTCACATGTCTGTTTTTTTTTCAATGTCCTGATTTTCATTCATTTGGAGTTGGTCACCTTAAATTCACCTGAGTTATACTGGCTGATTTATGGGTGACCTCACATGGACCATTCTGGGCATATTTTGTTTGGTATAATACCTTGACAAGCGAAAAAATGTGCCCCCTATTGTAGGTACCTTGTACGTCTACGTCCACTCGCACTACCATTTTCTTGAGCAAAACTAATAAAAGGCCATCATAGGCACATCATCCACAGATCTACGTTTTGAATGATGTCAGAAGCATGGGTATAAGAAGCTAGAAGATTCCATAGAGGCTGGAAGCTCTGGAAGGCTGGAGGCTGGAATACTTTCGCTGTTATTCTGGAACTTTCCAACGGTTCTCCGGCAAATTCCACATTGAACGCGGAATGTGACTGCGAAAGGACTTATCGCCATGTAATTTCGAACGGTGCGGAGCCTACGCGTATGCTCTCGAATACATTAGAATTGCACGAAAGTTTCGCAACTCGTAACACTGTGTTCGAACGGTCTGGAAGGACCGCGTGTGCTCTCGAATGCACGAGAGTCTCGCCACTCGCAACACTATTTCCGAGCATTGCATAACTTAAGGCCACCATATTGGAAAAATGACCGACAATCAGTTGTGCAGGTAGTTTTTGTATTCAATTCTTTTTCTCGTCAATAGCAACAAAATTCCGGGTTGTGTGAATACAACTTGAGCAAATACGCTCAATTAGTGTGACGTAGGTTGGTGTGGGTTAGGGTGCCGTTGCCATGGCTACATGGATACAAATTACAAACGCGAAATGACAGTTGACGTTTACAACGCTTTTAATTTTAAACTGCACTCGATCCTCTTTGCACGGTGTTTCGCTGAGAAAAGGATGATTTCTACTTGTAACGGTTTTCTGTACATTTTGTTATTTGACGGGCTGTCCGTTTATTGCCCGCAACACCGTTTATTGTTGACGATTTTTGATACAAGTAGGGGAGGGTGGTACACAATGAGCTATGGTACACAATGAAACAGAGCTCCTAAGTATTTCAAATTACGCGCCAGAATGTTCCGGACATGTCAACACACATGCATACAGACGTACATCCATGCCATGTAGTTTAGTGGGTCTTCGAAAGAAAATTCAGGATTTACACCAAAATCGGACTTTCCACTGGTTGAAAATTGTTTTGATGCTCACATCATGACAACGCTTCATGCTACGCATCATGTCATTGCTTCGAAATTTTTTGTGATTTTAGTTTTGTTACATCTGATTACTGGTATGTATCGGTAACCTAACCTATAAATCTTACTTTATCCATAAGTATATGCCTCGAGTATATGCTTTATCCCAAGTCCGAGTAGTGTGCTTTTTTGAGAGTTTAATAAAATGATGCAAGGTAGTACACATTGAAACAATTGATGTGGTACACAATGATACGCGTCCTACCTCAGGAAAAGCAGCAAAGTTGATGGAAAGCTACCGTCTTCCCGACAATACCTGATGTCGCCATGACATCGAAGTTAAATTTTGTCATGGTTTTGCCGGGCCCATTTATACCGCCAATAAACGGCTTTCGGCCTACTATAGATTTGGGGTCAACATACACCACAAACACATGTCAATATCCGTTGAAAATGCGCTTCCAAAGAGTTTTTTTGTTTGTTCATTTTATGTGATTTATTGTTTCTGTTCAAATAATCAAGAGTCGTTTCAGAATTCTTCTGTGTCATTGTGTTCCACCAGGTGTTGCATTGTGTACTACACATGGTACACAAGGAATCAAATGTCGAAGACAAAAAAAAGGCCAATAACTAACTATGCATGTTTTTTATGGATTTATAGCTTTCTTTTTATTCGTAGAAAATCCCAATAAGTACTTTGTAGCATTCACAGTTCATGTAGAACCAAATAACAAAAAAAACAAAAATTAAAACAAAAAACTGTTTCATTGTGTACTACCCTCCCCTAATGTCAATGTCAACTGCCATTTCGGGTTTGCATCCATGGTTGCCATGGCAACAGCGCCCTGATCTATACTAACCTCTACGTCATCATCACTCTGATCATCACTATCACTAATTGAGCTGATACTTTAGTCACAGAATAATCTTCAGTCCACAGCTATTGTTTTCCATTCAATTATTGAATTTGGATTGCTTTTCAACAGGCCTCGATGTCTCCCATTACTATAGAGATGAGAAGCATATTAAATAGGTATGTACTCAATTCTTCTATACAGGGTGTCCGTTTTTCGAGGCTAAGCATGGGTATCTCGCTTATCTTTAGAGATACAGAGTCGGTTAAATTAGGAAAAAGTTGCTAATTTTCATGACGATCAATGATCCAGGAAGATATTTGACTTGTCAGTTTTAGTTTTCGAGATATCGAGAATAAACAGAAATTTGTAATTTTTGTTCTTACTTTTTATTTGAAAAACGGTTGAAGGTAGCCTTTTCTAATTAAGACATTGTGTAGGCACTTTTTCAAGGGGAATTCAATGTTGCCAAAATCTTGATTCTAGCTTTCCAAACAACCGAGATATGACATTCAACTTTTTTTTCTCTTATGGGCGCTATATTGGATTTTGACATTTTTGAATACAATTGTATTTTCTGGTTACAACGATGTGTCACATGCCACTGTTGAATTCATGCTTTAGAGCAAGACATTTATTTTTTATTTTTCAAAGAGTGCTTTGGAAACAAAATCAGCACCGACAATAAAAAAACGTAAATTTCAAACATTTATTCAACAATGACATGTGGCACATCGTTCTAACCAGAAAAGAATACCGTATTCAAAAATATCAAAATCCAATATGGCGCCCATTAGAGAAAAAAGTTGAATGTCGTATCTCGGTTGCTTCAAAAGCTAAAATAAAGATTTTGGCAGCTTTGGATTCCCCTTGAAAAAGTGCACTGACAATGTCTAGATTAGACAAGGCCACCTTCAACCGTTTTTTGAATAAAAAATTAAAACAAAAATTCAAATTCCTGTTTTTTCACGATATCTCAAAAACGAAAATCGATACGTCAAATTTCTTTTTGGATTATTGATCGTCATGAAAATGCGCAACTTTTTCCTAATTCAACCGACTTTGTATCTCTCAAAATAAGCGAGATACCCATGCTTAGCCTCGAAAAACGGACACCTGTATAAGACATAGGTACTGAATCGGGGATAATTATATTATAATATATGTCGATAAACTTATTCGCGCATTTCCTGTTTACACTTACGTGACCTCAACTTATGTCTGAAATTTGATTCAGGTATAGCTATACTTTATTTGCAATGTTGAAGAAGAAATTTATAGTGTCTTTATTTAATTATCGGGTATAATACCACGAGTGCAATGAAAATTACCGATAATTCTGAAAAATGCGTGTTGCCTGAAAACTGCATGAGTTTGTTTTCTCTGTTGTTCGAAAGCTAAAAGAGCCCGACCCCGCAGGGGGAGGGCTCTTCTTTCGAACAACAGAAGAAAACAAACGAATGCGGTTTTCTTATGGCAACACGCATTTTCAGAATTATCTGGTTCATTTTCATTGCAAGAGTGGTATTCGAAAGAATATTTCCCGAATAATTCTACAAATTATTCACATATTATTTCACACGACAATAAAATTGATGATACATGAATAGCCACCTAACTGTACTGAGCCGCAGAACAGAAAAGAGAACCAGAGGCTGACGTAAAAAGTGTGAAATCATTATGACTGCTCAATCTCAAATCGTTTCAATTTCTTGCACATTCCTCTGGGTCCTTGAGTACTCGCTTGAGTATGAGCATCCCCATACAATGTCCAGAGTCCAACGCTAACACTGGACACGCATCATGTTTGTTTGACAGTAGGTGTTTAAACAATGACAGATCGATTGTATTATCGATATGGTCTTTCGGATTATCGCTTATTAATCCTCAAAATTTGTGCCCGAATTATCGCGTTTTTGACGTATGAGTGAAATATTCGGGAGGGTATTTAGTTTTACTTTCTGATGCGACTGAAAAACTTGTTGACTGGAATCGGTTTCATTTCATTTTTTTCGTCAAGTAGAAACTCGTCCAAAGAGAAAATGTACGGGCAATGCTATCAAATTTTTACATTTCCCAGAAATTTTAGGAAATTTTTGATTTTTGAAAATTCAAGAACTAGATAGCAACGGCAATACATCTTTCTTCAAGAAAGTCGCATGCTAAAGGACTCCGCACGATTCTTATGGAAAATGGCTCCCGGTTAAATTCTCTGAATTTTTGATATGTTGTGGCTCATGAGATACTAATCAAATACCGTGAATCCCAAACTCAAATAATGGACAGTTTTTTACCCACAGGGGGTTGAAGTTGGAGGTTTTGACGGCTTCAAAATGATATTCTGACGTAAATAAAAGCTTCCTATTTGGTTTCTCTTCAAGTTGTATTTCATGCTGAATGTATTAATTTGACAGAAAAATATCAACCTCCACCCCCATCCCCTATCTACCATCACAAAATTCCAAATTACTCTCAAAAGCCATGCAGATGGCTTCTGTGATTTAAATTGTGAATTTTGACATACAAATTATTTTCCACCCCTAATGTTGGGGTGCCGATTTTCCAATTTTCCTTGGTTAATTTGGCTAAATTTTTGATATTGTGTACTTCTAATTCTGCTGAACAAAAAGTTTTCATACCAAAACTTATTCCTATGAACAGTTTTCGTTCTGCAGGGGACTGAAGTTCAATATTTATGCTCTCACGGTAACCCCTACGCCAGGTAAGTATGGATGGAAAGAACGAGAAAAAGTGGAAGGGCTGCAGATCAAGTACTTGAAATGGATTTTGGGACTGCAAAGGAATACGCCAAGCTACATTGTGTTGGAAGAAACGAAAAGGGACTTAATGAGAATAGAGATGGGAAAAAGAGCAGTGAAGTTTGGAGAGAAAATATGGCAATTGAGCGAGTGTGCGATACCGAAAGAGGCAGCGCGCGAGTCAAGAGAAAGTAGGGTCAAGACAGCAACATGGATAAAGGATAGAAGGCAATATTATGAGAGGAATGGAGCAAGTCTGGAATGGGCAGACATGAAGGTTGGGATAGGAGAAAGTATGATGGAGGAATTGAAGGGCAGGGACATGGAAGTGCAAAAGCAACTGCAGAGGTCAAGAATAGACAGCACGAGATACTGCGCAGTATATAAGAATATTATGGCGACAGATACACCCAAATACTTTACAAGTACAACATGTAGAGCAGGAATGAAGATTATTGCAAGATACAGATGGGGAAACGGTACTTTGGACAGTCAATTTTGGAGAAAGGAAGAGGACAGGAAGTGCAGAATATGCGAAATTGAAGAAGAAACAATAACCCACCTAAAAGGAACCTGTGAAGAAATTTTGAGAGACGGAAGAACGGAAAAGGAGATACTATAAGAGGACGGAAGAGGTCTGGCATGGATGAGAAGAGTGGAGATGAAAGAAAAAAGAAGAAAAATACGAGCTGTTAAGTTTTCAATGAGTTGTAAGATTGTTTTTTGAATTGTAATAAGGATAATAGTTGTGTTATGGCGGCAGTCATTCAAAGCTGTAAAGCAGGAATCAATAAATTGAATTGAAATTGAATATTTATGCTCTCAAATCTTCAACTTCAGTCCCCTGTAGAACAAAAACTGTTCATAGGAATAAGTTTTGGCATGGAAACTTTTTGTTCAGCAGAATTAGAAGTACACAATACCAAAAATTCAGCCAAATTAACTGAGGAAAATTGGAAAATTGGTGGAGAATAATTTTTATGTCAAAATTCATAATTTAAATCACAGAAGCCATCTGCATGGCTTTTGGGAGTAATATCTTATTTTATGAGAAGAAGCTTTTTATTTTATTGGAGAGAAACCAAATGAAAAGCTTTTATTAACGTCATAATATCATTTTGAAGCCGTCAAAACCTCCAACTTCAACCCCCTGTGGGTAAAAAACTGTCCATTATTTGAGTTTGGGGTTCACGGTATTTGATAAGTATCTCATGAGCTACAACATATCAAAAATTCAGCGAATTTAACCGGGAGCCATTTTCCATAAGAATCGTGCGGGGTCCTTTGATCTTTCTATTAAAAAAAAAAAGGTACAAAAAATGATTTCTACTAATTCACTTTTTCATGTCTACGAGAAATCATTTTTGGTACCTTTTTTTGAAAATAGAAAGTTCAAATTTGGTTTGCGACTTTCTTTAAGAAAGATGTATTGCCGTTGCTATCTAGTTTTCAATTTATTATTTGTCACCCCAGATTGTTGGAATCAATATGAAATTATCTACACTTTCAAAAATTTCAGTAACAAACAGGAGCTGAGATAAGTAAAATAGGTACTTTTCAAAGGACCTTGTTTTTTTTGAAATTTGGAGTAAGTAAGGGTGTAGCCCCCAGCCCTCTTCACTCTAGCCCTAGCTCAGTTCCAACCATGGGTTTGGAACAATGGTAATTCAAATTCGGTGCTCGTCTTTTATTCCAATTTAAGATGTTTACTGGAAGCAGGTAATCAGCCGATTTTTCAGATACCAATGTTGACGAAAACGAAAACACTCCCGATTTTGAAAAATTCTATCAAAACAGATTGTTGCATTTTCATGTTTTGTAACTGTTGTGGAAAAATCAAAAGACCTTTAAAATGATGTGCAACTTGACTTCTATTCCCATTTTTAGTATTTGAAAGGTAGTCTTCCTATTTAAGAAGAAGGGGGGGGGGGGGAGGTGTTGGAACTTCAGGGTTGAAATCATGCTAGTACACTAACCTAATGTATCCCCTTCAAACAGAAAATGACCAGTTTCGACCAAGGTTTCGACTTTTTTCAAAAATTAAAAAAAAGTGAAGCGAGAAATCGGGGGTGTTATTAATGAAGTGCTGAACCAAGAGGAACAACCTATATTTCCCCTTGATCTGATGTTGAACTGAAAAAAATTGATACCTACCGTGGTTAGTGGCAAATTGGAATACATTCCCAATAAAAGGCCAACCAGGCAACTCCGGAATATTCCTGGACAGTTTGTACAAGTGTCTTCTGCTCCACCAAAACTGCAGGTACCAAGTTAAACAAGTGATAGCACTGCACACCAACAGAAGTTGCAACATTTTAAGACCAAAACTGCTACAACAAAACTGTTATCAGCGCACCAAAACAAGTCTCGCAGTGTTTGGAGAATTCACTTCGCGCGAAGACACCTTGGTGTTTTCTGTGTTAGGTATCCATTGACATAAAGTATAGGTACGCGCGAAACTTTGAGCGGAATGTGTGATTTCGCAAACAGTTTTAGCGAGGGCTTTATAATATTCTTGAAAGAAAAAATAACCTTGGAACAAGTGGAGTACAACCGTATAAACACACAACAAAAAATGTTATTATACCTACGTAAAGAAAAATATGGAAAAGTTCTGCTATACTTTTGCAAAGGGAATTCCAAGTTCCTATGAAAATCTCGAAAATATTTGAGCCTGCGACCTTCTCGTTGTCTTGAATATTCATTTTTTTTTAGGTAGGTGTGATCTAATCTGATATCTCAGGTGAATAAAATGTTTCAAGGGTACCAATTTTTATGTTGCAGTTCAAATGATAATACTGCATACAGGTGTTCTAGAAATATTAGAAATAAAAAACGTAGATACCTCATTTCATTGAAAGTTTTTTTTTGGCTGGAACTTTGAAACCATTGGTTGTATTTTAGTGAAATTCGACTATAAGTTGACAATCTTTCGAAACATATCTTTAGCAAATTACAGCCTTCATCAACCCGTTTGAATATTCATGAAAAAAAAACATGAAGAAAGACGAAAGGAGTTTGAACTTTACGGATCCGAACTTTTTGAAACCAACTTCACAGGCAGTCACGATATAAACTGGGATTATCTAGGATTTTTCTCAATTTGGTAATTTCTGGGACACCTGTATATGTATGTATAACAATAATTTTATTATTATGATGCGAATTAATTCGGAGCTGCATATCAATTGAAAAAAATTTCATTTCCTTTTGTAGACGATGTAATATAATAACGATGGGTTGGCTGCACAATAATAGATATTGGGTAATCTAATATATAAGCTGTTCCGAATAATTGCAAAGGGTCTCATGTGGTGATGCTGATGAGGTTGAAGAAAAAAACTACCATGAACGGGCATGTCCCTCAAAGATGGGTTAGATTAAAAAAACATATTCAAGGTTATACCGAGGGTTATACAGTGGTCGAAATGTACCGGAACAGACCGGAACGGCGTTCCGGTTCGTGAAATATTTTCAAAAACCGTTCCGTCTGGTGAAATTTTGTCGAAAGCCGTTCCGTTTCGTGGAAAATGTGCCGATAAGACGTTTAGACTTGTCTTTCAATATAATTTTGTCTTTTGTTGAATTATTTTGATTTAATTGTCTCGTCATCACATTTATTCCTTCAAGAAATTATAATCGTACATTATTATTGTATATGCCGATCAGCTTTTAAATTCAGCACTAGAACGGTAATTTTCTTACGCCAAGTTGGCAATTCTGCGATAATTGGGGATGCTCAAATTTGTAATGTTGGATCACTTTTTCCCTAGATGACCTTGAATTTTTATTGTCAATCGAGTACAGCGCTGTTGCAAGATTGTATAAACGTACGAGGCGTCTTGATTTTGGTAGATTTTCGCCAGTTTAAATGGGCGACTGGTGGAATGTTTTTTCCAAGGTTTTTTCAAATAAAATAATAAATTACGTTGAGGAAACTGTTCTAATTTTTGGTCAAAAATAAAGGTCAATAGCTGATATCTAAAATTAATCTGTGCCTTTTAAATTTAACACTAGGTGATAGATTTTACAAGCTCTCGAAGGTAATAATCGAAAATTTCACAATTTTTCTGAATTAATTGCTATGCCTGTACTAAGGATACAATATTAGTGACAACGTAAATCAACTTATATAGTGCAATAGTACCTAGTATCACTATATGTAGGTACTTAAGATACATTGATACTATAACTAAATATATACAACAATTCTTGAAAACCTGTGAGATGAATTAACTTCAGCTACAGCATTCGCTCGAAGATCTATAGGCAAACCACAGAGAAACTGCTCGACGTAACTTTAATGAAAAAAAAAAAGGAAAAGATGTCAGCGAGGCTGATATCAGTGGCCATCTTAGGGAACAGAGGGTAGAGTGGATGCAGCAAGTGGGCGAGTGCGAAGTTGACGATGGAGATGTTGAGGAACTACAGGTCTAGCTCAGATGCAGTTTTGATAGCCATTGTCCGCGGACACCTACTCCGCGACGATGTGGTTCATGGTCTGGTTCTCAGTTTCACACTCAGAACTCGGATCTTCTACATATCCTCACTGATAGAACTGAAATCTGCATTTTCCCTGCCCTGTTCGTATCCTATTGAATCCATACTTTCCTTGGAAGGGAGAAGCTCTTCGGATCCTCTTCAATCGCTCTGTTCTTGACGGCAGCTTCAGTATCCCATATTTCCTTCCAGTGTCTTTTCATCTCGAAATCTGCACATGGATTTTTGGCTGCGATGTTCAAAATTGGCAGCCAGAAAGTCTGGGTAGATTTGACAACTCCAGCAATGATTCTCAATGCTTGGTTAAGAATGACGTCAATGATGTTGTGTGTGTGTGTGCTATTCATCCAAACAGGAGCGTAGTATTCCGCTGTCGACTAGACCAAGACAATGGTGGATATCCGAAGAGTAGTGGCGTCGACACTCCATGTAGTTCTCGCAAGTCTCTGAACCAGGTTCATTCGTGTCTTCGTCTTGGCAGTGAGTCTCTCCAAGTTGATCTTGAAGGATAATGTTTGGTCGAAGGTCCCACCGAGGTACTTGGAGTGGGACTGTGCTGCAGATGAAGTCCGGCCATCAAAGCTGACATTGAGGTGACGAACTGCTTCTGTCGTTCAGATGAATGGCTCTAGTCTCTATCTCCAGAGAGTTCGGATTCAATCCTCATTTCTGAAAGATGACAAAATTCTGTTGGAAAATCGTAATACATATTTATTATGTGCAGAAATATCATAGTGAAAAATCACAGAATCGGCGGGTTTTTATTTTGCACATCTGTGTTATTTGTCCAAAAAGTTCGTTTTCAGTTTTGACAAAAAAATACAAGATAAAACTTTGAATCAAGTTTTCATTTTTGGCTGGTCATAATCTACTCACTGTTCGACTGAATTGGTTCAAATTCATTTCATGGCTTGTCTCTGTTGACAGAAGGGCTGGCCTAAAAAGCTAAAATTACAGAAGCCAACTTTTTTCAATCGAGTCACATCGCAGGTCAACCATTAAATTTGCCTCAATATGGCTCGAACCCGATAACAGTATTCCCAAAAATGTAAATTTGACCAAATAACACAGGGATACATTTTTCCGAATCTGCGGCCCTAGACTTTGATTTACCCAGTAATTCTTGACAAGTTTCAACAGAGGAATATGGCTGGTAAATCTAAACAAAATTGAAATCCCCTATCTGCCATTGGTCTATGTAACGTTAATGAATAACCTTATAGCGTGGAGACCTCAGGTGATAATAAGCGCCGCAAAGCAAGTGCGCCTTTCTCTGGTGGTGACTCATGCGTGGCCCCAAGCCGTTGGTAATTTGTGGAAATTCCCTGGAATCCCGTGGCTATCCATTTAATTTGAAGAAATCGTATCCGGTGGAAATCCCGTGGTAATCCCGTGGCAATCCATCACAATCCGTTGAACGTTCTGATGTCCCAGTAATTCACCCGAGGATTCACCCCATGATCATTTGCATCTGAAGTCAACTTTGAATGAAAGAAAAAATTTACATGAACTTAAGTACTCAGACAAGAGTGTTACTCGTACTTACTTTATAAATATACAGGCAGAACCATGAATATAGCAATAGCAGAACCGAGGGCAGAACACTTAATGAAATTTTCCCAGGAATGTAAACAACTATGACACTCACCTGACATCATGACAAACAACGGCCAAGGCAACAGGGCAGCGGATATGATGCAAGGAGACGCCAGAACTGACATTTCTTGTCAAAATTTTCTAACCTCTTTGAGCTCAGCCCGTTTTCGCGCAACTTGGTCTATGAGCGTCCGTTACACTCTAGGCAACATGGCCAACCGCGTTTTATTTTCTGCTGAATTTAAAACGTGATCGGCATATAGGTATCTCTATCCATTCACGATGAAAATTCAGTAATGTTACTTTTTGAGCTGCTCGTGAACTTTAATGACCGCAACTGATTTTTTTTTTCTGGAAGTCCAGCAAAATATTTGTTGAAGGAAACGAGGCTCCATCCAATTCTTCATCTTACAATATTCCCCGATCAACACAAGGACAACCTAACAATCCTGAATTTATGTACATCGCAAATGGGATATTAATAGGCTAGTGGACATGGTTTTTTTATTTCTTTTTATGAAAGATCCTCCCAAAATTGTTGCATTGGCAAGATGATTTTGTTTAAAAAAGTTTTTGTACATATAAAAAAAAACATGAAAAAGATTTGTCTGTTTGAATGGCGCGGCAAGTGCGTGACGTCACATTTTGAAGAGCCAATAGAAACTCTAGTTGGCCATTCGATGACTGAAGAACAACTTCTCGTTTTGAACTGATTTATACCAAAAAAATATAATGAAATGCTGGAGTGCTATGGTTTGACCTCACATTTTGGTCGATTCTTCCTTAAAATTCACTTATTTTTGCTCGTGCAGGCTTCGGATTATTGTCACAACAGTGTTATTAGTGCTATATGAGTGGCAGTACTGCGAGAGTCGCATGCCATATGTCAACCCCACGTCAAATAATCTAGTTTTTTTAATACAATTTCGCTTAATAATACATAATAACTCCATGCAATGGTATCAAAAATAAGTTCTTTGTGATAAAGTTGTACTCGCACGTGAAAATACACCACTACGTAATAGATCCAGAACGAATGCTTCGGTCGAATGTCAAATGCGTTCCCCTTTTCTTCCTCCCACCTCCTAGCCCACTTTCAAGCTGTGACGTAGCATATTATTCCTGATTTGAATAAGTCCACTTTCAAATTGATTTTTTTCCGAAATGAAATCATATTTCGAAAAACTTTTCCAACTACAAATTCGTCATTCAGATATTTATCAGGTTTATGATATTTGTATTGTATTGTATTATTTATTTCATGTTAGCAACTACATTTTGTAATTTTACATTCGTCAAGAATAAGGTAGATTATACATATATACATTGGTTTCACAATGAAGAACAAAAATCGTAGTACTCCTCAAATGAGTAGAAGGCCCGCTCAATCAATATAGTTCTGATACATTTTGAAAATTCGCGACTTGATGAACTTTTTATATCTAATGGTAGAGCATTGAAGAATTGAATGCAGTAGTACCTCCAGCTATTCTTCGTTTTGTTTACTCTTTGAAATTCAGGTCTAAAAAAGTCTCTGTGTCTGGTGTTGTAACTGTGTTCATGAGTGTTGTAGCAAGATATGTTGTTTTTCATAAACATTAGGCAATTGAATATGTACAAAGATGGTAAGGTCATGATTTGCAATCGTTTGAACTGTTCTCTACAATCATCTCTAAACCCCATAAAAGTCATGACTGACATACTTTTATACTGAAATGCGATTGATGTCCAGTAGCCTATTGTCTACTCTGACTCATTAGCACCTATCTTGAGCAGGAATTAGAATTATCTGAAGAAAAAAAAACTGCCTGAACTTTTTAATGCAACAGAAATGGGGATGTCTCAGCAACTTCTCCCCTTTTCGGAAAAGAGGGGGGGGGGTGCCGCCTGCAGATCTTGCTCGCTTCGCTCGCATCGAGAGTTCAAGCGTTCCGGTTTGTAAAAATTGCCATTTCGACCACTGGGGTTATACCTACATAATATGAAAATTCAACCCATCAACTATAATTTTTTATGGTCAACAACAACAACAGTGGGTAAAAATTATATTCTCAGTTTTCACTAGGGGTGGGTACCTACTTTGTTTCATCTTATTAGGAGAGCTCTCAAAAATTCCAGCAGCAGGTGATGTTTCAAGATGTACAATGTACAATCTAAGAATACCTACATTGACCAATTTTCTTTATATTCAAAATTTAAAACCCCTTCTAAGAAAACGCGCTATTGAAACTCACGCCCGTGAAGCCTTATCGAGTATCACTTGTTTTATTTCAAAATTGAACTGTTCTCTGGCTTAAGCTATGAAATGTTTCTGCGTATAGTATTTATAGTATATTTATAATATGTACAGGGTGTTTGCAAACTTGGGGTAGAAAATTAAACCGCAATTGAGGAAATGCTTCAAAATAAAAGTATCTGAAAAATGTTTAAAAAAATTTCTTCGACCCCTTCTGTTTTCGTTATTTAGAAAAATTTTAGTAAACTCTTTTCAACAGACCAAACGCAATGTTTTTGAACCTTTTAATGTGTTTTGTAACTCATTTATTAAACAAGGAACAGGGTGGATCGTAAATCCTAAAAATCCACTTTTCTTCAAAAATGCATGCATGAAAATTTCATGTGGGAACTGTTTGTTATTCGTTGCTCTACATCAGTTCCATAACCTCTAGAAAAATTTCCACGAGCCTTTTCGAAAAGAAATAGGTTTTTAGGATTTGTGACTCCCTCTGTACACTAAAGAAAATGACAAAACACATTCAAAAGTTGTAAAAATTTGCTTTTTGGTCCGATGAAGAAAATCGAGAAAGAAAACTAAATTCTGTCGAAATAACGAAAATAGAAGGAGTCGAAGGACCACCTTAGGACTCTCCATATTTCCAAAAATGAAAATAATAAATTTTTCCAACATTTTGCTGGCACTTTTGGAACATTTCCCTCTACCTGCTGTTCAATTTTCTACCCCAAGTTTGCAAACACACTGGTATCCCGTTCACTTTTTATTTTCAGTGGAATGACTTTTTGGAACAAAAATAAAGTGACAAGCTGGAGGCTGGGAGGATACGGCTGATGGCCGGTGATAGTTTCGCTCCAAAACTTTGCAGGTGCCATCAGCCGTAGCCGTAACCCCCCCAGCTTGTCACTTTATTTTTGCTTCAAAAAGTCATTCTTCTGAATTTAAAACGTGAAGGGCATATACCTCCGTACTTATCTAAGTAATACTTATCTGCAGGCATCAGTCGGTGTAGGAATTTTGAAATACATTGTTTATACATAAATAGAGACATAAATAATGTGTTCTTATGAAAAAAAAACATTAATTATGCAGCATTATGCGTTTGTTATGCACAAATTTAGATAGATTAACAATATTATCCACGCAGAAACAGCACTCAGAAAACAGGACTCAACAGTCAACACGATTTGAACAGTCAACAAGAAATTCCCGAGAGTTTACCTTGATGGTTTACCTCCCAAGTAAATGTCAAGTCTGTCACATCACTCACATCTGTCAAACGATTGTATAATACATTGGGAGGAGTTTCATACATACAAAAATACCGTATTAAAAAACTGTATTAGCGTATACAAGTGGTATAATACAACTTCACATCACTAGATACAATCCCGAAATGACAGTTGACGTTGACCATACTTTCAAACTGCACTTGATCCTCCTTGCATGGTGACGAAAAAAATTAAATAAAACCGATTCCCGTCAACAACTTTTTTAGTCGCATCAGAAACCCCTTAATTCAAATTCGGTGTTCGTGTTCAATTCCAATTTAAGATGTTCACTGAAGCAGGTAATCAACTGATTTTTTTAAATATCAATGTTGACGAACACGAAAACACTTCCGATTTTGAAAAACTCCAACTTCAAAATCAAAAGAGATTGTTGGATTTCCATGTTTTTTTGACTGTTGTGAAAAAATCAAAAGACTTTTAAAATGATGTGCAACTCGACTTCTATTTCCATTTTAAGTATTTGAAAAGGTAGTCAGTCACCCCGATTTGGCGAAGGGGGGTGGACCAGCAGCAGAATTGAAATTATGCTAGTAGGTACTTATGTATCCCCCTCTAACGAACAGAAAATTGATGTTTCGGCTTTTTTCCAGGAAACAAAAAGTGAAGCGAGAAATCAGGGGGTTATTGAAGTGCTGAATCAAGAGGAACACCCTATCTTTTCTTCTTGATCCGATTTTGAGTGTGAAAAAAATTGGTACCAACCGTGGTGAGTGGCAAATTGGAATACATTCCCAATTAAAGGCCAACCAGGCAACTCCGGAATATTCTTGGACAGTTTGTACAAGTGTCTTCTGCTCCACCAAAACTGCAGGTACCAAGTTAAACAAGCGATAGCACTGCACACCAACAGAAGTTGCAACATTTTAAGACCAAAACTGTTACAATAAAACTCCTGTAACAAAACTGTTTCGCAGTGTTTGAAAAATTCACTTCGCGCGAAGACACCTTGGTGTTTTCTGTGTTGGGTGTCGATTGATATAAAGTACAGGTACGTGCGAAACTTTGAGGAGGAGGAGTGATTTCGCAAACAGTTTTGTCGCAGGCTTTATAATATTCTTGTGAGAAAAAACAACCTAAAAGCAAGTGGAGTACAACCGTATAGACACATAACAAAATAATCTTATTATACGTAATGAAAAAAATGGAAAAGTTCTACTACTTCTGCGAAGGGAATTCCAAGTCCCATAAAAATCTCGGAAATATTTGAGTCTGCGACCTTCTAGCAGGTGTCTTGAATATTAATTTTTTTTTAGGTAGGTGTGATCTAATCTGATATGTCAGATATGCGGAGACACTGGAAACATGGTATTTAGGTTTACCAAATTCAAATTGATTTGGATTGAAAATGATATTTCACCTCAGTCCTGTGATTTTTTTGATCCTATGCAAAATGTGTTTGAATGACGCCAAGGCGATTGACTCAGTTCCCGTCAAATTTTTTCAGATTAATTTGTCAATTTGTGCTTGTCATTCCTGCACTCCAAGCACAAAAAGAACGTTAAAAAAAAATTTTCTGTGCCCGAATGGGGAGACACCTCGGAAAAAGGTGAAATTTTTGAACAGCCTCTTTTAAATGCTCGAGAGACCCAGTGGACGGCTTTTGGCGGGTAATCTGACGGCTTTTAAAATAAAGTGATTTTTAATTATTGGCTTATAAATTATTACACGTATGTCTCCCCATAGCTCCAAGCAAGTGGTATGCGCAGGCCCGTAGCTACGGGGAGGCATGGGGGGGGCTAAGCCCCCCCTAGAATAATCGTTTGCCCCCCCTAGAGTTCTGAATGAAATAAGACTTTTATTTTGAATTTAATTTTGAGAAAAAATTACTTGAATAAAAAATTACACAATCCACAAAAGTTACAAAAAATGTGTCAAAATCAACTGTGTACCGGACTCACGTCCTACCATCTACCGTCAACGTATATACAGGGTGATTTTTTGAAAAGTTTCCACCCCTTGTTTCTCGCCGCCAAAATGTTTCACAGGAAAACGCCGAAACAGGTCAATTTTTGTTTCGAGGGGGTCATCTAGAGCACATATCACCAAATTTTTATCTTGAACCCCTTCGCCCCCGCCCCACCCTGCTTTAAAATTTCAAATAGCATGACCTACTTTGTGATACATCAAATTGAAGGCAATAAAATTCTCTTTCCGTTAAACATATTTCAAATTTTTTTAAACCACCCCTCAACCCTTCTGAAAATCCTCTTTTCGTTAATGGAAGGACAATGTTCCCCCTATAAACTCTTGATTCCTGAGAAATAGACTTCCCAGCAAAAACAGGTCGATTCTTATTTCAATGGGGTCATCTTAGACACGAGTGGCCAAATTTTTATCTTCAACCCCTTCGCCCTCACCCTACCTTACTTTGAAATTTTGAATAGCATTATCTATCTTGTGATACATGAAATTGAAGGCAATAAAACTCTTTCCGTCAAACATATTTCTATTTTTTTTTAACCACCCCTTTAAAGTAGGGTAGGGTGGGGGCGAAGGGGTTGAAGATAAAAGTTTGGCCACTCGTGTCTAAGATGACCCCATTGAAATAAGAATCGACCTGTTATTGCTGGGAAGTCTATTTCTCAGGAATCAAGAGTTTATAGGGGGAACATTGTCCTTCCATTAACGAAAAGAGGATTTTCAGAAGGGTTGAGGGGTGGTTTAAAAAAATTTGAAATATGTTTAACGGAAAGAGAATTTTATTGCCTTCAATTTGATGTATCATAAAGTAGGTCATGCTATTTGAAATTTTAAAGCAGGGTGGGGCGGGGGCGAAGGGGTTCAAGATAAAAATTTGGTGATATGTGCTCTAGATGATCCCCTCGAAACAAAAATTGACCTGTTTCGGCGTTTTCCTGTAAAACATTTTGGCGGCGAGAAACAAGGGGTGGAAACTTTTCAAAAAATCACCCTGTATGTATAGACAATACAAATAGAAAAGACACATGTCGTCACGGATTTTTATGGTTGCGTAGGAACCAGGTGAGTCCATCATTCAAAAAAAGGTTGGCTGATTTTTGATGCCCCAATATCCGTGACCACGGGCGTGCCTAAGGGGGGGGTTTTGGGGGTTCAAACCCCTCCCATTGTAAAACGAACTCCCACTAGATACAAATAGATTTAGATTTTGTCCAAAAAAAAAACTGCATGACAAAAAAAAATGCAAATCCCAGCAAGCGCGTGAAAATTGCCGTAGGTGATTTTTTAGAGCCCGCTGCCGGAGCAGTGCGCGCGTGGCGAGCTTTTTTTGCCGCCCGGCTGCTCGTTGCACACCTTCCAAGAACTGAAAATTTCGCATCCTGTAATTTTTTCAGAGAATCTTGTGGCTTCAATTTTTTACGGGCAACACATGATAGTGGTACATCGATCGTCATTTTCATAGACCAGTCAGTACTAGTATTACCTACTCTGCTGCTGCTGCAGTCCATTCGTTCACGGTGTCAGTGTCGATAAATGTAAAATATTAAATATTACTTGATAGGTAATATTAATTGTTAGGTACAGTTACATTACCTATTGCCTATTGGATTGGTATTTATTTCATATTGCTTAAATTTTAGCTAACGAATGATGAAGCGGACTGCTCAACAGTCGATGTTAGGATTTTTATCGAAAAAAACTAAAAAGTCTGAAGAGGAAGTCACGAATCAGAAGAATGTACCTCTTGAATGTGATCCTGTTCCAGGTATTATTTTTGAAATTTTTACATTTTTCAAGCTATGGCTATAAAATATTTCACTTGGACAGGCCCCTCAAAGAGTACTGACACTGACAGTACTGACACTGGTACAATCTTGGTCAGCAACTTGGAGGTACATGATATTGGAAAATACATCTCTCACCCCCCAAGGAACGATGAAGAGAAGTTAAAAGCTCTGAAAGTACCTTGGACACCGCCAGAGACTTTCAAGTTCCCCGCCACTGGCAAAAGAAACCTTTCCTTCCAACGCAGTTGGATGAAAAAATATCCGTGGCTGGTGTATTCAAATATTGCCCATGGAGCATTGTGCAAAATGTGTGTTTTGTTTGGGAAAACAGAAGGTGGTCGCGGCGGTCAAGAACTTGGAGCGTTTGTCACTAGACCATTTAACAACTGGAAGAAGGCGCTGGAGAGCTTCAATTGTCACGAAAATGCCAAATACCACAATTTTGCGGTCGAAAAGGCCAAAAATTTTGTGAGTGTTGCAGAAGGTCAGTCGCTCGATGTCACAGAATTAATAAATGTGGAAAACCAAAAAATTGCGGAAGAAAACAGAAAAAGATTAACAGCTATAGTGGAAACAATTCTGCTGTGTGGGCGACAAGAAATGGCATTAAGAGGGGAAAAAGACCATGGAGAAATTGGTATTGAAGAGCCTGCAGATAACGATGGAAATTTTCGAGCACTTTTGCGTTTTCGTGCCAACTCTGGAGATGAATCCCTTAAGAATCATTTGCTCACCCAAAATAGTCACAATCGGGCTATGTACACGTCATCAAAGATTCAAAATGAACTGATTGAACTCTGTGGGAAAGCCATTCAGGAACAACTGATCGAAAGAATTAAAAAATCCGGGTACTTTGCTGTACTAGCCGATGAAACTCAGGACATTTCGCGGTATGAGCAGCTGGCGTTGTGCGTACGCTATGTGGATTCCTCAACAAGCAAGTCAGTTATTCGAGAAGATTTCCTTGAATTCGTGCACGTTGAGGATGTAACAGCGCAAGCTTTGGCATCCACGATCACAGAAAATCTTTTGTCCTTTGATTTGGATTTAGAAAATCTGGTTGGCCAAGGCTATGATGGAGCTGCGGTTATGAGTGGCCGATTGAAGGGCGTGAGAACCATTATTTCTGAAAAGTACCCCAAAGCACAGTTCGTACATTGTGTAGCTCACACCCTAAACCTAGTTTTGGCGCATTCATGCGAAATACCAATGATTCGCAATTGCATTGGCACTATTAAAAGCGTAATCAACTTCTTTCGACAATCTCCACTTCGAGATGGTTTCCTGAAAAAAACTGCGGACAAAGCTGGAATACCTCATTCAACGCTCATTTCACTATGTGAGACGCGCTGGACGGAAAAACACACAGCCGTAGAAAGGTTCGCCGAGATGTTCCCTGTAGTGCTTGAAACACTCGAAGCAATCCAAGCTACTGGAAGAGATGTCGCTACACAAGCGTACCAATTGCAGGTCGCGATGGAAAGCAGTCAGTTCATTGTCTCACTGGTAATCTTGAGGAAAGTTTTCTCCTACACAGCAAACCTAAATAAAGCACTGCAAAGGGTTAATGTAGATTTAAGTGACACTTGCAGTTATGTAAAAACAGTGAAAAGTACCTTGCAAAGCATACGTGATGAAAATGAATTTTCAGTCCTTTTTAAGGAAGCAAAACGCTTAAGCGTCACCGACATAATTTCTCCAAGGATTACTGGAAAGCAAACCAATCGCAGCAATGTTCCAGGCGAAACTGCTGAAATTTATTATCGACGAAATGTGTTTTACCCTTTCATCGAACACGTTGTCAGCGAGATTGATGCTAGATTTAAACCTCACGAAGAAACAGTAGCAGGCATTCAACTTCTTCTACCTGAGCGGACCAAAAATGATAATGACACCAAAGAAAAAATAAAGAAAATAGCTCACACATTTCTGAGTGAAAATGAGGAGAGATGCGTTGTAAGTGAGTATGAGCTCTGGCACAAACACTGGTGCGCGCGCGAGCTGGAAAAACCATCAACCGCTTTAGAAGCATTAGATCAGTGTAACGAGTTATTTTTTCCTGCTATTAAAAAGCTTCTCCAAATTCTGGCAACGCTACCAGTATCAACTGCGACGCCTGAACGGTCCTTTTCCACTCTCAAAAGGCTGAAGACGTATTTGAGAAACAAAATGGGGGATGAAAGGTTGACTGGGCTTGCACTGATGAGCATTCACCGAGATCTGGCAGTGAAAGTGAAACCCAGTGAAATTGTACATAAATTAGTTGTAAGAAGAAAGAGGCTCAATATAATTCTTTAATAATTACTAAATCGTATAACAAGCATTTCCCATGATTTAAAGTTTTATTGTAGAAAATGTAGGTACAGGATGTTTGCGCGAAAATTCTACCTCCCACTGGGGAAGAATCCCCCCAAGAAAAATTTAGCGAAGGATATAATATATTTCGTTCAAAAGAGCTTTGAGCAGGAAGAGTAAAATTCAATACACAACCAAAAAATTTTTTGCCTGCGGCACATTTTTGCTCGCTACGCTCGTCAATAAATCACCTTACGCCCGGCTCTGGATAGAACACCCCCCTTGGAAAAGCTATAGGCACGCCCGTGTCCGTGACGACGATGGTGATAACATATGGTCTTCCCTATTTGTATTGTCTATACCTATCATGATGATGAATTACGAAATCTGAATATACACACCCAAATGGTCTAGGGATCACCCCGATATTTGTTTCGGTTAAAATGACAATTTCTCAAGAAAACATCAGCCAATTTCGAAATTTCTTGCCGTGAAGCTCGATAGAGTAATCCTTTGACTACAAGCTACCGCCTTCATTTACTCGATTGTCAATCCTATGTACGATATACAGGGTGACAATGAAAGGAGTTCAAAAATCCCTGACTTCAGCAATGCCCCGTTTTGAGAAAACACGTCGCAGAATTTTCGAGGACGTAAAATTTTTGGAAAGCGTAATAATGTATCATGAAACAATTTGATCCTCTTTTGAGACTATGACAAATCATGCTGCGACATTGCATTACATGAATAGCCCAGGGTGGTTCAAAATGCATAAGTGGCAAGTATCCAATGCATTACAATTGCCATAGCAACCAATTTATCTTATCATGGATGCTCTTTTACAGCTCAATTTTCAGTTCATAAATCACAAAAACAGTCAACAGTCGGATGATCGAAGGTGGAAACTTGTAGTGAAAGGATTACCTACTCTATCGGGCACAAAAATTTTCAAATTCAGGCAATGTTGTTTCGAGAAATTGTCATTTTAACCGAGACAAAATTTTAAGGTGATGCCTAGACCATTTGGGTGGGTATATTATACGGTCATCAGCGCTGGCTTATTTGGTCTTCTTGACATTTGAGCGAAATAGAACGAAAAAAATCTATTTCAACTTTTTCTGGGAAAGTTCAGTGGCTGTCAAAATGGGCTATTGCAATCCGGATTGATTTTAATTTTTTTTTTAGACTTTTTCCATTATAAAGTTCAAGTTTTTCATTTTCGCAAGTGAAAAAATACTGTTTTTTGGCCACGCCCCTTTTTACCAAAAATTTTCGCCTGCGACTCAATGTTTGCTAGGCCACCCATGAGAATATATGTATGCCCCCCCTGAAAATTGCTCTTGCCCCCTCTATAAAAGTATCCTAGCTACGGGCCTGGGTATGCGATCCATGCCTTGCGGAGGCTTGTCTGCATCTTGGTTCTTAATTGATTAGGATTGAAAATTTGGTCATTTTGACGTCATATTTCACCTGCCAACCCCCCCTTAAGGTGGGTTCAGTCAGCTTGGTTTTAGTTTTAGTCGTAGTCGTTGTCGTAAATTTGAAAGTAGAAAGCACGCGTCATATACGCGGCGTTCATACAGAGTTTTAGTTTTAATTTTAGTCGTAAGAATTCCGAACTTTGTCGTATGATGCCGACTTGCAGGTTGCGTAATTACCGGTATAAGGTATGAGCATGGATGGTGATGGTAATGGGTTGTATGTATCAATAAAAAAATAGCATAAGCATTTGCTTCGATTTCAGAGGAGTTGTACTCCTCATAAATGTAAGCAAATACTTATTTATGCTTATTTTTTTACGAGTTTTTATATTAATACTACCCATTATGAACACGGACCGTATGAAGATGAAGGTTCGCGCAGTATCATTCGAGCTCCTATTGGTCAATTCTTACTACTAAATCTTGCTGTATGAACGCTCTTCTCTGTTACGACAACGACTAAAACTAAAACAGCGACTAAATAAGCTGACTGAACGCACCTTTACACAAGGATATATTACAGGTTCGTGCGTCTAGGTCAAGGACGTCTATACTGACTGGACAAGAAGCTTCGCCGGTTTTGACGTAGAAAGGTGAAGCCGAGATTTGACAATCCCGACGGTCGAAGTGTTATTGTCCGCGACTGGTCCGCCACCCGTAACTGCCCGTGTGACTGCCCGTAACCATAGTCACGTTCAGTCGGAGCACGCTCGAAACTGTCGTTCAGAAGTTTGCTGCCAGGCCCGGTATGGGCCCGGTCTTGTAAAATGATAGCAATTAGTCAATTACCTGCAACAAAAAGTGTTATGTTGCGGGGTTCGCTTGTTGCGAACACTATTGGGCTTGCGCGGCATAATCAACGATAATTCGCCATGAATGCACAAAAGGCTGGCGGCGTCCATCACGAATGTCACGATGACAATCCCGACGGTCACAGATTCAAATCAAGCTTCAAGATGGCGGCGAAGTTTCTTATCCAGCCAGTAGTATAGACATCCTTGGTCTAGGTGGAAATCACCCATTGATCCAACATTACAAATTTGAGCATCCCCAAATATCGCAGAATTGCCAACTTGGCGTGCAAAAATTACCGTTCTAGTGCTGAATTTAAAAGCTGATCGGAATAAATATAAGATCATCACCGGCAAGCAGTCTCAAACATAGAGTCTGTGTTATGGCACAATCGGCACAATCATGTTCCTACAAGAACAAGACCATTGATAGCAAGGTAGGTGGAAAACACCCATGTATCAAGCCATGTATAGGCTGTCTGATTTCTACATGACTCGAGTGGGCTGTGTTTCTGGTCGCCATCGGCCGATCGCGGCCTGAATCACAGCCCATAAAAATAAGAAAAATAAGAACGGCAACTGCCCATTTATACTCCAGAAATAAAAATAAGAATAAGAAATAGTTTGAAACATTGCTCCTAGGTGTTGCTCGAAGCATTAAAATGACAGTCGTCAAAATTTTTATTCACAGCATTGTTTCACAGTTTTTAGCTTTATGCTGTTGTTATTGTGGTTGTTTTCCTACTTGTTTTGTTTGGTGTCATACAATATCACTAATCTGTAATAATACTTAAATAGGTAGGTATCCATTTTTTACATCGCATTATTTCAAATTATTATCATGGTAGTGTAGGTATCTACTTCTCAATCTAAATTGAACTTGTGAGGATAACTAGTAGATGGCGCCACGCTTGGACCTCCGTTACAAAGCAATCCGTGGGAGTTTCTTGCCTACCCAAAGACAGGCGGTTTCAGGCAACTCTTGCTACGTCGATGTACTGCGGATTGCATGAAAGCAGCCCCCATCGTCATCGGCAAAGCTCGACTGCGTTCGTCACTCGTTCGGTTTATTTTCGAGCAGAAGTTGAAAATATTCAACTTGTTTTTTTTATTCTTAAATTTCTTGGGCAGTAGCGGCGATAAGTATTTTTTGGGAGGGGCTAGGATCTTGTCATTAACGGAAGGGAACACAAGCCACGGAAGGCTTCAAAACACATTGTAGAATATTAGGTTTGTTTTGGCAGCGATACACAACCGTTTCCAACCGTTTGGATTCTGCGCGCTTCCGTTAAGCCGTTCGGGCAGTGTAAACTTCGAGTTGCCAACTGTTGGTAAGCTGTTTGGGCAGGTGCCTCCAACGGTTCGAAAACAGTTTGTGGACGGTCAGAGGAGTTTGAGAATTAAAAAGAAACTGGTGATCAGACGCATGCGTACGCCTTTCTTTGCAATCGGGCGATCTTTGATTGATGGCGTGGCGCGTAATGTGACAGTGTGACAGTAAAGGTAAATAAAGACGCATTTTCGAGGTTAATTTAAAATAGTTTTACCTGCTGGAAGTTACATAATTTCATTAATTCGGTAAATTTATTAAGGGGTTTCTGATGCGACTAACAAAGTTGTTGACGGGAATCGGTTTTAATATATTTTTTTTTTTCGTCAAGTAGAAACTCCTTCAAAAAGAAAATGTACGGATATTGCTATCAAATTTTGAAAATTTTTGATTTTGATTTTTGAAAATTCAAAAACTAGATAGCATCGACAATGTGTCTTTCCTCAAGAAAGTCGCATTCCAAATATGAACTTTTTATTTTCAAAAAAAGGCACCAAAAATGATTTCTCGTAGACATGAAAAAGTGAATTAGTAGAAGTCATTTTTTGTACCTACCTTTTTTTTGAAAATAGAAAGTTCAAATTGCATGCGACTTTCTTGAGGAAAGATACATTGTCGATGCTATCTAGTTCTTGAATTTTCAAAAATCAAATTCAAATATTTTCAAAATATTTATTTTAGTATGTTGGGTTGCCTACCATCCAGACACATAAAAGATTAGAGGAAGGGTTTCAATAATAACGAGAGATAGAAATCAAAGTCCCGCCCTTTAACCTTCCCATGTAACCTACCGGGTATTTTCTTCAATTTTGAATTATTCCATCAGTTATTGGCTGTGAAATTAAAAATGTATGTCCGCGACTTGTTTCAAACTTTCAGACTGCACCTTTGAGGAGATTAATTAAATCGCGGACCAGAGAGCCTTGGTTTCTCACAGGAAAGGTGGATTAAAAAGCAAATTAATAGAAAAATTAAAGGCGCCAACTACCCATTTTTCGCGACTTCCTTTCCGTTTTCTGTGTTTTATTCCTTTCTTTTTGGACTTACTCCAAGTCCTTTTTATGCTTTTGCACGATTCTTTTCATGTGTTGTCATTCTTTTTTTTGCGTTCTTCCGCTATTTTGTCCTGTTATCCCATTCCTTTTTTGCATGCGTCGACTGCCTTTTTTGCGACTTTCTTCCCGTTTCATGTAATTTATTGTTTCTTTTCAGTGTTTTTTTTCACGACTGTCAGCGATTTTTAGCCCTATTTCGACGAGCTCTTTTTAGCTTCTCCCCGCCCAACATTTCTATTTTGCTCCCTGATCCCGTTGATGCCTTTTGGTAGCGTATTGTGACAAAAACAACGTCTTTGAGTGGTTTTCTTTACGATTTCATTCGATATTTCGATCTGTTTTTTGTTTTATGACGCGTTATTTTTAGCTTATTCTCCCCGCCCAAAACCCCTGTTTTACTCCCCGGTTCCTCTGGTGTGCTTTGTCTTTCGTTTAGTACCACTAGGTCATGAAGGCCCTTTAAACAAAAGACAGGTGTTCCTGAACATTGAATAAACTTGAAGATTAAATAATCTCGAAAACTGAATCTTGAAAATTGAATAATCTCAAAGAATGAATACCCACCCTTGAAATTATCCGAATTATAATTTCTTCTCAACAATACTTCTTCATCCGTTATTGTAGAACACACAATGAAAAAGAAATCAATTTTTGATATCATTAACACATTTCATAGCTTGAAATTTCTTCTTTGCAAAATTTGATATGTATAAGATTCGGAGGCCACCATGAAAATCCACGTAAAATGTGATTCCTTAATTATTTAGCACACTTTGGTTGATTTGAAGAAAAAAAATATAAGTAACTGAAATGTTTCAGGAATATTTTCAAAAATTTCAATCTAGATCAGTCAAAACGCTATTCCAGATATTCACAAAGTCACTATTGCAATTTTGGTGTTCTGATTGACCGTTATAACACTCAATAACAACGTAATCTCATGAGATGCACCTAGGTACGGTTATTGCGGCCAAAATAAAGTGGACGACAATGTCAACGAGTTGGCTTGCTGTCATGCGACGTTCAGGCCAGAATCCTGAAAACTCTGTCAACTGTCGTCCACTTTGAAAAGTCCGCAACGGTACCTACTCATTTTACTTTCATTAAGCTTGGAGCATAATAATAAAGGCAACACAACATACAACAGTAACCTTCTCTGAGCTGCAGAGTGAGACGGATGATCGTACTTCGTACTAAAGGCGAAAGAAAGAAAGGACCGACCGAACCTCTGCGCATTTTCCTAGTCCTTACTGGTTGACTACTCGACCACACTCAGATGTAGACACTACATCCATGGATGTAGACAACCAAACACACTTCAACTGATGTAAGGGAACAGTGTCTAAGCTAACGCAATCAAATATGAATTATTTTATAAAAAAGTATCGAACTTTCGGCAGAACACCAACATTAAAAAACTCATTCTGAAAATTGTGACCAAATATCATATGCAGATCATGTTCGTTTTCACGTTTATTACTTCTTGTGATACATTCAGTGTTCACAGTCACCTAGCTCGATGTCCCCTATCAGTTCGTTTCAAACTACCTACTTGACCTCGTGATCAAGTTCGAAGTTCGAACAGCGCAATCGCGTCCATGGCCTTGAAGTGAACATCTCTTTTCTAGAGTGAGGATCATAGCCTAACCCTTCTTTATTGGTTACATTTTTGACAGTTGAATTGTCACGATAAATTTACCCAGGCGATCGCGAGTGCCGGTTGTAACGATAAATGCCCGACTTCGTAGGAGGATCGCGAGTACAGTCTTGGCTCTTTGAAACTTTTTTCGTACGACTGGTTCTTTCAATGATTTTTTATTGTAGTAAGGTAGGTATAGGTACCCATACCAATATACCCATACCCTACATGCATCAATTCTATTCAACTTTCTAAATTCAACTTTCTAAGTTGTTCTTCAGCATCAAAGAATGCTTTCATTTCACGGAGTTGTTCAATCATGTTTCGATTCAATTCTTCAATGGCCGGCAAATCCCCTCCGTAGTCTTTGGGTAGGCACTTGGCTGGAATGTGATCTTTTTTGAACGTCTCCATATCCATCCCAGGTGGATGTAATTTCATCTGCAATTATTTCTACCTATAAGCGGTTGATGTCCAAAAGGTTAACTCTAGAGAAAATGCAAATCTTACCAGATTTATGACTTCGGTTTTCATAAACATTCGCACAAGACTGAAAGCCTTGAGGAAGATGTAATTCGTATTCAGCACATGAATGGATTTGAGTTTCATTGGCAAACCTTCTTGGAGGAAGTCGAAGAACGATTTCATGACTCCCAGCCTTAGACGCGTCAAGTGCATAAACCCATCTGGAGATAAACGTATATAGGTGTAATCGATTAACCAGATTGAGTATGATGAAGAAATCATTCGATTAGGTTGAATAATTGATTTGGGTTAGGTAGGTATAACTTGTGTTAGGTAGTTAGGTACTGAAGTTTATTCTCCATTGAATGAACGATTGAGTTTATTAATTTCAATATGTCGTGAGGCTTACTCCGTGAGCATCCGCTACGACTATAAATCCAGACGGGGGGCTTCCACTCATGCTCACATCAAGCAGCATGAAGCCCAGCTTGAGTATCTGCAGAAGATCGAAATGTCCGTAATAACTGTCATTCAGTTTGAAGAAATGTACCACTTCATTCTGGTCCGTTCTTGCTGGAATGCTGGACGAGTGCCTGAAAACTTCTTTGGTAAGTGATGATAACGTATGTAAACCATGAGTTTATTGTCACGATGCTTGTGATCAGATATGCCTCGCACTCACTTTGGCAGAATAGTGAAAGAATCATCTAAATGCAGTCCAACCAATAGCTTACATGAATCGCGGAAAATTTGCGAAAGGAGCGCAGATTTCCGTAATCACTCCGACACTCCTGGACAACTAAAAATTGCCAGGTTAGCACTCGGGTTAGCAGAAAGTTCCCCACTGCCAACTCTGCAGAAGTGCGAGGCTTGATGTGGTATACTTACAAAGTATTCAGAGTTCTTTTCATATCTTCGTTGTCTATGTTCCGTTCGTTAAACATTTCCGGAGTCTGATTTTTAATGCGATAATGTGCCTCGATAATATTCTTTGCAGTTTCCACGTCATTGTCGCAGGATAGCAGGAATAAAATGATGACCTGATCGCTCAAACTTGGAAGGTTCGCAGTTGGCAGCCATGCTCGAATGGCGTAGATGGCTTTTTGGGTCGTCCTCTTTTCTTGTATGACGTCTTCAGTCGTAAATCCATACGTAAACATGACACACGCTTCGACACACGGCTCGGTGAAATTTTCAAACTAGAACTGTTACTCTACGCGATATCCTTGATATGGATGGGTTACCGGAATACGGTTTCGTGTTTGTTTTTCAGACACGAACACTGATTATATCATATCATTGACATCCAGAAGCAGGTATATTTAGCTGTTTTATAATTAGCACTATAGGTATCTACCTATTCATTATCGGGTGCATAACTACGTGCCTATAATGAAACCAGTTTGTTATTATTGTGCTTTACTACAGTCGGAGTAGGTGATTTATTTATTGTCTTAATTTCCAACCGGTAAATTAGAAACTATAACATACAGGAATTCGAAAATTGCTCGAAGTCCAATTTTTTACTCGAGACTCGAGTAGGTACCAATGGCTACGTTTACACCAGTGTACTAAAGCTGGACTGACCCAAGCACTGACCCAAACTCCACCTAAAGTAATTCTTCTCTTCCAGCGTTTTCACCGGCTGACTAACGCGGCCGACCTATTTTAAAATATGAACTTGAACTAAATAAATATAAAAACTAAACTTGATTTAGTCCACGGCTAACCGGAGACCTGACCCAACCTACTTGGTCCTAATTTGGTCCTTCTCTGCAATCGTTTACACCACGCGGACTAAATTTATGTGGGTCGAATTTAGTGCTTAGGTCGCGGACCAAAGCCACAGTGTAAACGTAGCCTATACCTAACTTTAGGGGTGCGATCCTCGAGTTATTTGAATGACTTCGTACACGCATCTCCTTGGTTTCGTGTACATTTGGGCAGGTATATGATTTGGGCTGTCGGAAACGATGATTCGCATCTAGTGGGGGGGTTAGCGGAATGGTCTGTGCATTTTGTGATCAAAGCATGAAATTTGGCATACTTGTTCAGAAGCAGAAGACCCTCCTTCGCAATTCCAGATGTGGCGCCACGCGAGATTTTGCGCCAGAGACACTGTATTGCGGTTAATATACCTGCTAGGGGTAAATTCTGCAAAAATGGTTCCTGGCCGGTCTCTGGTACAGCAGTCGGTATTTTTTAGTTCTGTTTAGTTAAAACTAAATGTGGAAATGAGTGAGGAGTACATTTTCACAAGCAAAGTTCCAAATGCTGCCTTAATACGTTGTTTTAATACATTTTAAGGCCAACTTTGTTTTAGTACAGGAAACATGGTAAAACATTTGCCAAAACCTCGGCAAAGATATGAACGTCCTGAAAATTTCATATTCTGTCCAGAATTATGTGCCCTACTACATATCTGAAATTGCCAAAAATCGCACCTCGAAGGTTCGAGTTATTGGAGGGGGGGTAAAAAATTGCAACTCAAAATGAAAGGTATAGAATCCGCTGGAACCCGTCAATCCAATGGATGCAAATACGTCGTAGTTCGACGCATCACAACCAGTTGATACAATTTTGGAATAAAAAGTGTCGATCATTGTTGAAGGGGGGTCGTGGGGAAGGGCGAAACTCGGCTGGGTGGCTCTTTTTCTTCCTGGGCCATGAAGAATCGATCACGACAAGATTGGTTCCTTTTCCGACTAAATTCAATGTCCTGAACTTGAATCCGATGTGTAAATTTGGATAAAAACAAGTTCGAACAAGTTAACTTTAGAAAACCTGTTTTTTCTTTGACAATTTTCACAAAACATTTTTACTGTTAGAGGTATTCATCTTTGAAAACATCTCAGAGGTCATTAGACTAAACTGTATTCTTCACGAAAATCATCCATTCGATCTGTAACTTTGTTTTTCGAGGTCGGAAAAATCGATTTGAACTTAAGTCGGCACTGCCCGGCGTCTATAGTAGGTTCACTTGTACCGTGATTCTAGTTGGCTGTGAGATTTTGTCTCTAAGTTTTCAAATCTGATATTTGAAAACTCCCTAGAACTTGGCAGTTGGTTGCATCGATGTTTGAAAGTTTAAGCTTGACGACAAGATCAACAACTTTACCGTTTGTCAAATCGAGTGTCAAATAGACTGACAATCACGAGTTTTACGAAAATTGTGGTGAAATTATGCCCATTACTGTGAAAACTGTGTTTGCGCCTCAGCTTGTGTCTTGAACAATATAACGTCCAGTGCCCATTTTAAAGTCCTCGAGAGTGCCATCAAGAACTCGCTTCTGGGAGAAAAAATGGACGGAATAGGTGCTGGGTATGTACCCCATAACGTTCAGCTTTGCGGAGAAGACGAGGGAGAAGACGTGAATCTATTTTCAAAAACCACATAATATGGAAGCATTGTGAACTATTCCTGGTTTTTAAAAGAAGTACCCACCAGTACCCACACTCTGGAAGGCTGGAAACGATGGGAAGCTGAACCCTCCTAATTTTTGTGGGGATGGGATTCATCGGCGTTAATACTTGATTTCACTGCTCAGGACATCGTACTGGAACAAGAAATTCGCGGAACTTGTGAAAGGTGAACTACATCTACTCCATATTTGCAAAGTTGATTTCGGTAAATTTTTCATTTTTGACAGCAACAGTCAACACACCATCACACCAACATAACCTATCTTTCGAAGCCAGACGCTCAGGCGCACACTAGGCAGTTGGACGTGAAGTCTACAATGCCAAACTGTGAAATTTGCCCAGCCTACTAGAATCACGGTACAAGTGAACCTACTATACTAATGACCAGAACACTACAGCATGCACCTTCAAGAAATAACTCAATACCCTGCATTGCGATTTATAACGATTTTGTTTATGTTATAGGGAATTCAGTTCTGCACAGATCCTCAAACTTTCAAAGATGAGTTATAATTTTTCAGATAGTTTGGGCTATTTTCATTTAAAGATGCATGGTGTAGTGTTCTGGTCAGTAGTAGACGCCGGGCCCTGCCGACTAAAGTTTAAATCGATTTTTTCTATCTCGAAAAACAAAGTTACAGATCGAATGGATGATTTTCGTGAAGAATACAGTTCAATCTAATGGCCTTTGAAATATTCTCAAAGATGAATGCATCTAACAGTAAAAAAAAGTTTTGTGAAAATTGTCAAAGAAAAAAAAGGTTTTCTCAAGTTAACTTGTTTGAACTTGTTTTTGTCCAAATTTATACACCGGATTCAAGTTCAGGACATTGAATTTAGTCGGAAAAGATACCAATCTTGTCGTGATCGATTCTTCATGGCCCAGGAAGAAAAAGAGCCACCCAGCCGAGTTTCGCCCTCCCCCGCGACCCCCCTCCAACAATGATTGACACTTTTTGTGCCAAAATTGTATCAACGGGATGTGATGCGTCGAACTACGATGTATTTGCATCCATTGGATTGACGGGTTCCATCGGGTTCCATACCTTTAATTTTGAGTTGCAATTTTTTACCCCCTCTCCAATAACTTGAAGTCTCGTGGTGCGATTTTTGACAATTTCAGATATGTAGTAGAGCACTTAGTTCTGAACAGAATATCACATTTCCAGGACGTTCATATCTTTGCCGAGGTTTTGGCAATTTTTTTACCATGTTTCCTGTACTAAAACAAAGTTGGCCTTAAAATGCATAAAAACAACGTATAAAGGCAGCATTTGGAACTTTGCTTGTGAAAATGCACTCCTCACTCATTTCTAGATGTAGTTTTAGCTAAACAGAACTAAAAAATACCGACTGCGGTACCAGAGACCAGCCAGGAACCATTTTTGCAGAATTTACCCCTAGCAGGTATATTAACCGCAATACAGTGCCTCTGGTGCGGAATCTTGCGTGGCGCCACATCTGGAATTGCAAAGGAGGGTCTTCTGAACACATATGCCAAATTTCATGCTTTTATCACAAAATGCACAGATCATTCTATTTTTGGCCGTTAACCCCGCCACTATACGAAAACTTTTCCAAGGAACAATGGGTGATTTCCACCTAGACGGTACAAATACCACCAGACGGCACATGTTCCATAGTATGGCACAGAACCGGGTAAGAACACGTAGATGGAAAGCACCGTTTGGCACCCGCACATGCGTAAATGGCAGGTGTACCAAACTTGGAGCTAGGTGGAAAGCACCCAATCCACCTTTCCCATCAGAGAAATCACTTGCGCGCATACCTGTGAGCGCAGATTCCCGCTAGTACAGACGGCTACTACAGACCGCCAGTTGTGCCCTCACAGGTATGCGTGATGTTCTCATGGGAAATGTGGATTGCTTTAAAAATAAGGGATAAACATAGAGAAAAGTATGGAGAATTCGCGAGTGAGGTACGCCGTAATCTTATATATTTATAAAGCTGTGTAAGGTATAATTTGAAGAAGGAAAAATCAGCAAGGAAGAAGCTGGATGAACGCGTGATAAGATGGCCGCACTTCCACAAAACTGTGATGTTGTAGCAAGGCAAAAGGAAAAGTCGCGTAAATGCATTTAAACCGAGTAGAGTGGGTGCTTTCCATTTAAAACACTTTGTGTCGGTTTGTGTCAGCTTGTGTTAGCTTGTGTCGATGACACAAAGCAACACAAATCAAATGGAACGCATTTGTGCCGATTTGTGTCGGCACAAGTCGACTTGTGTCGGTAAATGGAAAACGCCCAGTAACAATGGTTGGTCGCGCCACTGGCTATTGTTTTTTGTTCTGGGTTGAGAAAAAAGGGGCAGTAGCAACAAGAAACGCGTCGATAGACAAGCTCGCATCCGCCGCTCGTTGTAGTCATATGGAACTCGTAGTTTTTTAGTTGTTTTCTTGGCCGTAACAAACTTGGTGGCGCGTAGTGCGTGGTGCCTCCTTTCTATCCTATCCTCTGGTGCACCACCGTGTCAACGCAACACCCAGAAGCCAAAGAACGTCGGCCGTTGGCAAGTCCCTTTTTGCTTTGCGCAACTTAGAAGGAAAAACAGTTCACTAGCTCTCGTGTAGCCGCCATTTGGTCCTAACGCGCCGGATTTTGGACCCCTTTGCCTTTGAAGTTAGTAAGTTTTGTAGTAGCATTTTAAATTCGCGATTTTAGCTTAATTTCTTTCATTCATCTAATTTGCTTTGAGCTGATATTGCACTCCAAAAAACAACGCTTTCAGAGTTCGCGATAAGAAGCCTTCTAGTAGGTTTTTAGTGGCCTGCTTTATCGCTGCTTTTCTTCCATTTCGTTTAGTTTGTTTATATTCGCATTGTTGACAAAAAATCTCGTTTAGATGAAATTCGCTTCGTTTAGTATACATTTGTATCACTCGCTTACCCTGTAACTTTGTCAGCTTTTCGCTTAATTTGTACACGCTACGCTTTAGGTTGTACAGCGCTTCGCTCATTTGTTGTTGAAAACGCCTTCGGTTTTGTTGTAAGAGACGCGCTTCCAGTTGCTTTGCTGCGTTTATTGTGGATAGTAGAACACATTTCGTTTGATGTGCTGTAATCGCGCGGCACGCTTGGTTTTTAGTTCACGCTTTGCTTTAGTTTGCTTTCATTGCAAAAAAGGCTTCGGCTTCTCCGCACTTGATCTGTTGTGATCGCGGTTTTGATTTTAGTTCGCACAGTTGCATATTTCGCGAATTTTTGATGTTGATATAGATTTGTTTTGTATTTTTTGATTCTACGATGTCGCTCGAGAGCAAAAAGACAACGCTAAGGGTGTTGGAGGCTAAAAAAGAATCGCTTTTTTTGCGCCTGCAATACTTGTATGACACAAGTAAAAAGGTCAATGACAAGAAAGAGCTTAACAATTTCAAAGTCAGATTAGAAACTTTGGAAGATACTCGGGTTGCTTTCTATGACGTGATTGATAGGATCAATGAACTTTCGATAGAATTAGACAAGGATTTCGTACCCAGCTTCAAAGCTACTGACAGCTTTGATCAGCTTTATTGTCACGTCAAGGTAGTTTCTAAAGAAGTGACGACAGCAGATACATCTGCCTCGCATGTCGTTCAGGTTCCGCCTGCACCGAAAGTTCGTTTACCCGAAATTAATTTGCCGAGTTTTAGTGGAGAAACTTTGTCGGAATGGCCGGTTTTCTATGGAACATTCAAAACCTTGGTTCATGACCGTCCCGATTTGGATGCCGTCAACAAGCTCCATTATTTGCTGGGTAGACTGAGTTCAAAAGCTCTCTCGGTTTGCTCTGGAATCCCGCCCATTGCAAGCAATTATAGCACAATTTGGCAAGCTCTTATCGGCAGGTATGAAGACAAATTTGCTCTCGGAAGTAGTTATATGCGACAAATTCTGGACTTCAAGTCTGCCCATGGTTTAGAGGCTTTTTTGGACAGATTTGATTCGGCAGTTAGTGGTCTAAAAAATTTGGGATTGGCCGATTTACAAGATTTCCTACCTAGCTTTGTCAAAACTGGATAATGAGGTGGCCCGTTTGTTTGAAATTTCGCGGAATAAAACTGACATTCCCACTTACGCAGAAATCGTCGATTTCATTAAAGCGCAGAGTAAAATTTTGGCTCGTAATGGTCAGTCACGCCATTCGACTTCTTCGTCCACCACAAATTTCAAGGCCAAAAGTTTGTCCAAACCAACCCGCTCTTTCATGGTAAGTAATCTTCCTGAAAAGGTAGATCATAGTCGTTGTCCCGTGTGCACTAACGTGCACTCTATCTACACTTGCGCAAAATTCTTGCGCCTTGAGCCGCGTAATCGCTACAGTGTGGCTGAAGAAAAAAATTTGTGTTTGAACTGCCTCAGTCCAGTTCATCGCATTGCTTCTTGCAATTCCAAAATTAGTTGTAGCACCTGATCGTCTCGCCACCACAGTTTATTGCACTGGAACAATCAAACTTCAGCCCCTAATTCGCAATCGCAAGTGTTTCCGAAGCAGCCAACAAGTACTGCAGAGCCGACAAAGGAAGAGAGCGGGTCGACTTTCTGTTCCATTTCGCCGCTCGCTAAGCCATCCTTGGACAGAGATAGTACAGTTCTTCTTTCAACAGCGATCGTCAAACTGCGCACGCCATTCGGAGAGAAGAGCATCCGTGTCATCGTCGACTCCGCGAGTATGTCGAATTTTGTGACTTCGAAGTGCTGCAAAGCTTTCGGTTTGTCCGTCTCCAAAATGGTTTCTTCAGTAACTGGAATTGGATCGAGCGCACGCCCTGTGACAGGAAAAGTGGACATTGTTGTTGCATCCCGTCACAATCCTTGTATGGTCTACGCTCTGGAAGCTTTGGTGGTTGAGAAAATTACAGATTTGCTGCCGGTTTCGCCAATTGATGTGGAAACGCTGCAATATTTGGACAACTTGCAATTAGCAGACGAGACCTTTGCAACTCCCGGAGAAATCGACGGAATTTTGGGTGCCAATGTTTTCTCTCAAATTGTGGACACCGCCAAATTAGTGGAGGCACCTAATAAACCGACGGCGATTCAAACTTCTCTTGGGTACATTTTGTTGGGAAACGCTCCTGTCGTTGCAAGAGATTTCGCTTCGCAGACTTTCTGCACTTTTGCTGAACCACTAGAAGCTACAATGAAGATGTTCTGGGAATTGGAAGAGGCTCCTTCTGCGAATCTTTTGAGTAAAGATGACATTGAGTGTGAAAAAGTTTTCGCCGCACGCTGCCAACGAGATGAATCTGGACGCTACATCACAGCTTTGCCTTTCAAGGAAGATCCTTCTTGCCTGGGAGACTCTTACAATACTGCGTGCAACAGATTTTATGCCCTGGAAAGAAGATTCGATTCCTCACCTGAATTCAAGAATTCCTACAGTGATGTCGTGCGGGATTATCTGGACAAGGGATACCTGTCTTTGGTTTCGGACAGCATGCTGGAAGCTCCTGGTTACATCATTCCGCATCATGGAATCTTCAAGCCTCAAAGCAAGAGCACACCGCTGAGAGTTGTCTTAGATTGTTCCGCAAAAACTACTAGTGGGAAAAGTCTCAACGATTGTCTGTATACAGGACCTAAGCTACAAGCTGACGTTGTGACGATGCTCTTGAATTTTCGACTCTTCGAGATCGCAATGACTGCGGATTTGAGGAAGATGTTTCTGCAAATTATCGTTTGCTCTGACCACCGCTGTTTTCAACGCATTCTTTGGCGATTTTCATCCGAAGATCCTTTGGCTGTTTATCACTTCAATCGGGTGATATTTGGTTTGAAATCGTCTCCATATTTAGCGTTGCGCACTCTTAGACAGCTTGCTTCGGACGAGGCTGGTTCTTTTCCCCTCGCATCTCAAGCTGTTCTGAGAGACACTTACATGGATGATTTTGTGGGTAGTGTTCCGGACTTGGCACAGGCCAGAACGCTGTACAACCAGCTGGTGGATTTGTTCACGGCCGGGGGTTTTGAGATCGTTAAATGGTGTATAGTTGCAGCGGTACACTTTTTGATTCTGCATTTTGTGATACTGCAATGAAATTTGGCATATGCAAACTAAATAAAATTTCAAGTGATTTGACCCGCAGCACTCAAAAATTTGTCCATTAGGGGGCGACTGGGGGCCCCTCAAAATTTCAAGATGTCTGAATTTTTCCCATGCGCCATTCAGTACCGCCCTATCTACCGTACAGGACCTAAACAACTTTGTTCTTGACCATCATAACATTTTTCGTCATGTCAATTCCATTCTTCTTATAGAAAAAAAAAATTTCTTTGCCTGGTCAACAAATTGAAAAATATATTTTTTTTTGACCACCAATAGATTGTTGAGTAGTTTTTGTGCGATCATCGATAAATCCGCATCCCTTTGATTCATTTATGAAAAGAAAACTTTTGCAGTGCTATTTTTCAACAAAGGAGTGACTTCAACTCACCATTATTCTCAACATTACCTTTTTCAATATTTTACCCCGGTAAGCATGATTATTGTTATACTAAAATATAGCTTGAAGTTCTCTTTAACGATGTGGATAATGAAACTGCCCAGATTCCACCTGAAAGCCGTACATGAGAGTTTTTCTGCAAGGCCGTCAAATTTGGCATTTTTGATTTTCTATCGGGAGCGGCCAAAATGTCAATACACACCACTCCGCCCAAGAGCACCGGTTTGCTCTAGCAGAGAACGATATTCACGCCTAACAATTTTGCATTTTGTGATACTGAAATGAGAGTTGGTGCGAAAGTACTGCAACCGGTGCTCTTGGGCGGAGTGGTGTGTATTGACATTTTGGCCGCTCCCGGTAGAGAATCAAAAATGCCAAATTTGACGGCCTTGCAGAAAAATTGATATGCACTGCTTCCAGGTGGAATCTGAGGCCGTTTCATCATTCACATCGTTGAAGAAAACTTCAAGCTATATATTAGTACAATAATAATCATATTTTTAGGGATAAAACATTGAAATAGGTAATGTTGAAAATAATGGTAAGTTGAGGTCACCTCTTTGTTGAAGAATAGAACAGCAAAACTTTTGTTTTCATAAATGAATCAAGGGGATGCGGATTTATCGATTATCACACAAAAACCACTCAACAATCTTTTGGTGGTCCAAAAAAATATATTTTTCAATTTGTTGACCAGGCAAAGAATTTTTTTTTTCTATAAGAAGAATGGAATTGACATGACGAAAAATGTTATGATGGTCAAGAACAAAGTTGTTTAGATCCTATACGGTAGATAGGGCGGTACTGAATGGTGCATGGTAAAAACTCTGACATATTGAAATTTGGAGAGGCCCCCAGTCGCCCCCTAATGGACAAATTTTTGAGTGCTGCGGGTCAAATCACTTGAAATTCTACGCAGTTTGCATATGCCAAATTTCATTGCAGTATCACAAAATGCAGAATCAGGGTCATTTTGCGAGCGTACCGCTGCAACTAGTAGTAATTCTCAGGAATTGCTAAACGAAATTCCTGTGCAAGATCGTTTGTCGGAAACTTTTACTTTCGAGGACGACAGTCCTAAAGTCTTGGGTTTTCAGTGGCATTCACTTGCGGATACATTTTCGTTCAAGGTCAGTACTGCCAGCAATCGTAAGTGCACAAAGCGGAACATTTTATCTGTTGTTGCGAGAATTTTTGATCCCCTTGGTCTCGCTTCACCTACGATTATTTTTGCTAAACTGCTGATCAAAGAGTTGTGGCTCCAAAAAATTGATTGGGATCAGGACGTGCCATCTTGTATAGAAAGATTGTGGTTGCAGTTCATTGATGAACTTCCTCTCTTGGAAAATTTGCGAATTCCTAGACATCTCTTTGTGTTCGAGAATTCACCTCTTGTTATAGTTGGTTTCGCGGACGCCTCTGAAAAAGCGTACGGCGCTGTCGTTCACGTACAGAGCGCGCTGTCAAAAGAAACGAAAGTTTCGTTGATCTGTGCAAAATCGAAAGTGGCACCAGTCAAAAGTTTGTCAATCCCGCGGCTGGAGTTGTGTGCTGCACATCTCTTAGCAAAATTGCTAAATTTTGTTGTCGAGACTTTCAAGTCACGGGTTAATATTCAAAAAGTGTATGCTTTCTCGGATTCGATGGTTACGCTAAGTTGGGTACACGCTTCACCACATCGCTGGTCGACCTTCGTGGGAAATCGAGTTGCTAAAATTCAAGAACTTGTGCCTGCATCCAATTGGTTTCATGTGGATGGAACAGAAAACACAGCCGATTGCCTTTCTCGAGGTCAAACGCCAGCTGTCTTTGTGAAAAACGATGCGTGGTTTTCCGGGCCCTCGTGGCTGAGTTTAGACCCAAGTGAATGGCCACTTCGTTCTTTTGACCCGAAGAAAGAAGTTTCTCTTGAAGAAAAAACCACTTCGTTGGTAACCGTGGAAACTGATTCGGACACTTTACAGTCTCTGATCGCACATCATTCGTCTTGGTCAAAATTGCTTCGAGTTTTGGTCTATATTCTACGCTTTGCTAAAATTTTACCTCGTAAAAAATCCATGGAATCCTCGGATCTGGAAAAAGCGGAAAGGGTTCTGATTCGCTCAGTTCAAAATAGACATTTCTCTTCTGAGTTGGATCGCTTAGAGAGAAATGAATCGTGTTCTTCCCAACTGCGAAAGTTGCGTCCGTTTGTGAAAGATGGAGTGATTCGTGTCGGAGGTCGTCTTCGTCACGCAGAAATTAGCTACGATCATTGTCATCCAATTCTCCTCCCAAAAAAGGATCATCTTGTGATTCTGATAATTGATCATTATCATAAGATTAATTTGCATACTGGGCCCAATCTGCTCATTTCACTCCTTCGACAAAAATATTGGATTTTATCTGCACGATGCGTTGTACGCAGGCGGGTGCAGATGTGCAATTTTTGTCTCAAGCGACGCCCGAAGTCTATCTTCCCCTTGATGGCTGATCTTCCAGCTGCCCGTGTCACTGAAGCTAAACCCTTTACCAACACCGGAGTTGATTATTGTGGACCATTTTTTATAACTCTTAGCAAAAATCGTGGAGTCAAAAAGCAGGAGGCGTATATTTGTTTATTCGTTTGTCTCGCTACGTGCGCGATACACTTGGAATTAGTTTCCGATTTGACTACGGAAATGTTTTTGGCGGCTTTCAAGCGATTTCTGTCCCGTCGTGGTCCTTGCGCCACCCTCCATTCAGATTGTGGTACTAATTTTATTGGAGCTAAAGCTTCGTTGGATGAATTATATACCTTTCTGCAATCCAAAGAATATCGCTCGTCTTTGTCCTTTGAATTAGTTCAGCGTCGGATTGAATGGAAATTTAATCCGCCAAAAGCGCCGCACTTTGGTGGAATCTAGGAAACCAACGTGAAGAGCGTCAAGAGCCATCTTTTCAAGGTCGTCGGTGAGCAGCTTTTTTCCTACGAGGAATTTAATAGGTTTGTTTTGGCAGCGAGTTGCGGACGGTTTGCTAACTGTGATTCAGCGCGCATACTCGACTCCAACCAGTTTTCAAGTGGTTGGAAAGTTTTTGCTGCAAGAACGCGTAGCGAGCGGTTCCAGTTGAAACTAGGGACACAACAACTTGTCAAGTTTTCCCCGCCAAGCCGAGGTAAATAAGGCACCCCTTAAATAAGGGTTTCTGATGCGACTAAAAAAGTTGTCGACGGAAATCGGTTTTATTTTATTTTTTTCGCCAAGTACAAACTCATCCAAAAAGAAAATGTACAGACATTGCTATCAAATTTTGAAAATTTCCAAAATATTTTGAAAATATTTGAATTTGATTTTTGAAAATTCAAGAACTAGATAGCATCGACAATGTATCTTTCCTCAAGAAAGTCGCATGCAATTTAAACTTTCTATTTTAAAAAAAAAGGTACCAAAAATGACTTCTACTAATTCACTTTTTCATGTCTACGAGAAATCATTTTTGGTGCCTTTTTTTGAAAATAAAAAGTTCATATTTGGCATGCGACTTTCTTGAGGAAAGACACATTGTCGATGCTATCTAGTTTTTGAATTTTCAAAAATCAAAATCAAAAATTTTCAAGAATTAGCAATATCCGTACATTTTCTTTTTGAAGGAGTTTCTACTTGACGAAAAAAAAAAAAAAAAAAAAAAAACCGATTCCCTTCAACAACTTTGTTAGTCGCATCAGAAACCCCTTAATAAATTTACCGAATTGATGTAAATATGTAACTTTCAGCGGGTAAAACTATTTTAAATTAACCTCGAAAATGCGTCTTTATTTACCTTTCTGTCACACTGTCACATTACGCGCCACGCCATCAATCAAAGATCGCCCGATTGCGAAGAAAGGCGTACGCATGCGTCTGATCACCAGTTTCTTTTTAATTCTCAAACTCCTCTGACCGTCCACAAACTGTTTTCAAACCGTTGGAGGCACCTGCCCAAACAGCTTACCAACAGTTGGCAACTCGAAGTTTACACTGCCCGAACGGCTTAACGGAAGCGCGCAGAATCCAAACGGTTGGAAACGGTTGTGTATCGCTGCCAAAACAAACCTAATACTGCGCTCACGCAAATTGAGGCTTTGTTAAATTCGAGGCCCCTTACTTGGTTGAGTTCGGACCCGGCGGAGCCGCTTCCTTTGACACCGGCTCATTTTTTAACATTGACGCCCCTGCACTCTTTGCCTGCCTCGGATGTTTGTAACCAGCCTCTTGGACGATTGGCCCGCAAAGAACTGGTGGATAGAATGGTACAATCCTTCTGGAAGAGGTGGCATCTAGAATACCTGAACTCTCTTCAGATTCGCCAGCGCTGGAATACACCCTCCTGTCCAGTTCAAGTAGGCACGGTCGTTCTAATCAAAAGCGACAATGTCGCTCCTCTGCATTGGCCTTTGGGAGTAATTTCAGAAGCGTTCCCAGGCAGGGACGGCATTACTAGAGTGGTAACTGTCAAGACGGGCAGTTCCACATACAAACAACCCGTCACCGGCGTTTGTCCACTTCCCTCCCAATAGTCATTGGGATAGAGTCGAGCGTAGAATTTTTAGTTAGTTTTTAGTTTTTTTTGTGGTAGAAACCTCTTTTTTTTTTTTTTTTTTTTTTTTTTTTTTGGATCAAGCGTACTTGAATCGAATTTTGTGAGAATGCAATATCAACTCATGTTTTTTTTTTGTTGCCTTTTGTTTGGCATTTTGTTTTCTTTAGTGTGAAATTTATTAATTTCAGGTCGGGGGTATGGTCGCGCCACTGGCTATTGTTTTTTGTTCTGGGTTGAGAAAAAAGGGGCAGTAGCAACAAGAAACGCGTCGATAGACAAGCTCGCATCCGCCGCTCGTTGTAGTCATATGGAACTCGTAGTTTTTTAATTGTTTTCTCGGCCGTAACAAACTTGGTGGCGCGTAGTGCGTGGTGCCTCCTTTCTATCCTATCCTCTGGTGCACCACCGTGTCAACGCAACACCCAGAAGGCAAAGAACGTCGGCCGTTGGTAAGTCCCTTTTTGCTTTGCGCAACTTAGAAGGAAAAACAGTTCACTAGCTCTCGTGTAGCCGCCAATGGTAGAGTCTACACTGCGTCACACCATTGTGCTTGCGCATTGCGCAATCGGCGCACAGTTGTTGGTGGTTGAAATGGCGTACGGTGATCGGAACGCTGTCCTAGTAGTGAATTAAATAATTAAATAACAATCCAAGTGAACAGGAATCGGATTCATTCGTACCCAGAACAACTTTAAAAGGGACGAGGAACACGATGGTAGTGGAATCATTACTGTAAAATTCAAGGTTTTTGGAGCCCTTTATGACACCGTCGCCGAAACCCCATTTGGTTACGGTACGGATAACGGCCGCACGCGAACCCAAACAAAAAATTGGCAAACCACTCAAAACGGCGTGTATGATATTCTAAAAGTAGATTTATCTCGAGATTTATGCTAGCAAAAAATAAGAATAAAAATAACGATAAGAATAAAAATAAGAAAATGTTGAAAATTGAGCTTTCAGATTCAAGCGTTTATGCTCCAAAATAAGAAATAACAATAAGAATAAGGAACTTCAACTTTCCATTCACTGTTGCGCATAGGTCGTATCGACGTGACGTCACGCTCCTGAAATCTGAAAATCGGCCATTTTGTAGGAGCTAATCAAACTGACTTTTATCACATCAACTAGAGTGTCACAAAGTTCATGTTTTCAATGACCCAGAAGATGGTAGTTTGCTCTGGTCGCTGTGTGTATGGCTGTTCGGCGACCTACTCCCGCATGGGAGCATCGGTTTTCACTGTTTTGGACTACCCTGGAGTGTTGATATCCCGTGGAGATCGAGCGCAGGAATGATCTGAACAACGGAAATCCTGATGGCTTCATCGAGCAAGTCGAAGAAATTATCTCAACAGAAAGTTCACAAGAGACTTGAAAGCTTGCAGATGCAGAGAACACTTCTTGCGTGCGGTAGGTCGTGTGCTTCTTCTGCTTGATGGGCTATGAGTTGCCTGACTGAGAACGTTGCTGTACCCAACGCAAAGTAGCCTGAAAGGGCCTCCCGCGTTTTGTTTTTGTATTATATCCAATGTGTAGTCGAGATTTTGATTCACCGGCTCAAATGGGTCACACTCAGTGATGTGAGTCGGGTATTTACCGGGTAGGTAGGTAAATATAAATCGGGTATTTACCCGGTATTTTCCCGAGCGATATTTACCCACCCTACCCAGTTTGACAGAAAAGTTGACACTGTTGACAGTGTTGACGGTTAAAGGTTAAATGATTTCCTTTTCCAAGTTCCAAGGCTTCATAAACATAACCTTGAAAGCACTTATTATTATTTTGCTGCTGTGAGCAAAAAATCATAATTGTTTGTTGTTGTTTCTCCAATTGTTAATAACAATTAATTAAAATAGATACCCTATTAGAGACCCGATTTTGGTATTCTACATCACTGGTCACACTACAAACACAGCACCGCAAGTTTCTACTCGCGGCTGGGCAAATCATCGTCAGCAAGCGTTTTGCTGTAATTGCTTGACAACTTCGCCATGTCAGTCTTGATGTAGGTATGTGACAAATCTAAATCTCAGTCAGCTGTTTTTGATTAGCTTCTACAAAATGGCCGCCTCGTCGATACCACCTATTGGAGATGCGCAGATGTGTCAACAGTGGCGGCGTAAAAGAGTCTTCGAGGGCGAAGTGATCCCTAAATTCGTTCCGTTACTGACGAGATCATAACCCCTCCCAAAAAATACTTATCGCCGCTACTACCCGAAAAATTTAAGAATAAAAATAACAAGATGAATATTTTCAACTTCTGCTCGAAGAGAAAGGTGCGTTCAGTCAGCTTATTTAGCCGCAAGTTTTAATTTTAGTCGCAAGCGCAGCGACGCCCATTGGCTCTTATGAACCAGCCTCCTCAGAACAGCCAATAAGCGATGCAGCGCTTACGACTAAAATTAAAACTTGCGGCTAAAGGTGCGTTCAGTCAGCTTATTTAGCCGCAAGTTTTAATTTTAGTCGCAAGCGCAGCGACGCCCATTGGCTCTTATGAACCAGCCTCCTCGGAACAGCCAATAAGCGATGCAGCGCTTACGGCTAAAATTAAAATTGCGACTAAATAAGCTGACTGAACGCACCTTGAATAAGCTGACTGAACGCACCTTAAGCCGAACGAGTGACGAACGCAGTTGAGCTTTGCCAATGATGATGAGGGCTGCTTGCATGCAATCCGCAGTACATCGATGTAGCAAGAGTTGCCTGAAACCGCCTGTCTTTGGGTAGGCGGGAAACTCCCACGGGTTTCTTCGTAACGGCGGTCCAAACGTGGCGCCATCTACCAGTTATCCTGGCCACATTCTCATCAGTAATAATAGGTTTGTTCCATCAACAGTCCCTGACGGTCCGCGGACGTCAGCGGCATGCGCATTACGATTTTGGCGTTCCATCAAAATCTCGGACGATCCCCTGACTGATGATCCGCTGTTCCACCATCGGCTCAAACTAGTTTCGGGACGGTCAGAAAAGTTTGCGGATTTTACGGAAACTTACCGTCCGGGCTTGCGCAGCGGAATATATTTATTTGGCATCGAGCCTTCTCTGGTCAATGTTTACAAATAATATGGGTTAGATTGGTGGTTTCATTATTCATTCATTTAATTTATAAAATACACGGCTTATTTCCAGCTGCAAACTGCTAAACGATAGAAAATAAGGTACCTAGCCATTAGCCATGATTGACGGTTTGCTGTTCCATCAACGAGCAGCAGCCAGACGGAAACTGGTCCGAAGTGGGTCATGCGCATTGTTCACAGTTTGCAAACTGTCGGTGACTAGTTTGGGATTTCCGATGGAACAAACCTAATGGTCTATTCAATAGGCTACTTCGTTTGGGCAGGTGCGCATGCTTGAGGGCTCAAAGTTTTGAAAACTTTCGTACACCTGTCAGTTGAATGGCAACGCTGCATGTTCTGTCTAGCCGCCTGACGCCTGACCAACTACTGGTTCCTGGCTGTCACTTTTACACATACCGTAAATGCATCTCTTCGTAGCTTCTTTGAACTTCCTTCTCGGTACAGCCATTTTCAACAAGTTGTATTCTTTCGTCAAAACATGAGCAAATGATATGTAGGTCAGGTAGAAACGAGGAATGTGATCATAATTGTCACAAGTGACAGTTGGCGCCGATGTGTTGTTGTTTTGAGCGCTGTTGCCATTTTCGCTGTTCCTGAACTTCCACAAATAATCATTGAACTTAATTCCAACGAAACATTTCCTTTGAATATAGAAAATTGTATCTAACATTCGACCAAATTATTTGTGGAATTTTAGGTGCACTACAATATTTTTTAGTGTTAATTTTCAATATCGGTGTACGAAACTATGAAATTCGCGCCAGACATGCGCACTCAAAAAAAATCTGTTGTGGGGCGACACAAAACTTTCCCGGCGGTATCCAGAGACGTCAGTAATGATTTTGATCGAAGTGTCCCTTCGGGAGGGGGCGATTCGATTTGGAAATTGATGAAAAAATTCTATTTAGTCGAGCGTTTAGCGAGCATCCTGCATCCATTGTTGAGCGGACAGAAAAAATGATAGGTTAGGTCAGTTTTCCAAGGTGATGAAATGATCAAAAAGGTAGAACTAGGTAGCTAACTGCTGTGATATCTCAAAAATGCAATGCTGGTTCCTTATTGAAATTTTTGTTCCTACTTTAGATATGATGATGAAATTACAAAAACTTGATTGAAAACTTTCACTGCATCTGTGTGTCAAATTTCAATTCTATATTTTCAATTTAGAGCTTGGGCAGACAAACCCAGACCCAATGTGCCACCTGAGGGCTTCCGATCAAAATCATCCACCCAAAGTCTAATCAGAACATTCCAGGCTGAACTTAGGCCTCCGTACCTGATTTCGATTTGATCGGATCAATAATTCGGTAATTATCGTGACAGAACCGCTTAATTTGTACGATCGCATGAGTGGTTTTATATTTTCAGGAGGAAAATTTCCGGGAAATTGGAGAGAAATTATTGGAAAATGTTCAAGAACCAGTTATCTATTCTCTAAAAAAAACAATTCCGAGAAATCTGTTCACTGAATAAAAAGTTGGAAAATTTGCAGTTTTTCCAGAGAGGAAAACTCGGCAACTGTTGATCCGATTTCGAAAATTTTTCCTCCAAAAATTAGCTCAATCTTTTCTCTAACTTTTATTCACAGCATGTCTGCACCTAAAATTAATATTTCGTGGGGCCTACCGCATGTAGAAGTTTGCATTGCGTTTTTCTCAAATTCACGGAATGTGCAAATTTCATTTTGAAAAAATTACAGTCGGAAAACCGAAACCGTGTCAACTCTGAAAATAGACCTGCACGACGCTCAATACAATCTACTTTCGATATCAGTTGAAATTTCCAAAAAAAAGTCGATCCCCGAGCAGGAATAAATTTTTGAGTGGAGTCCTGCTACAAAAGCGAGTCGTGCTGGTCGAAACACCGGCGAGAGCCCCTCCTGAGTGGCAACGGCCAGGAGAAATTTCGAAAATTCATTACGCTCAACTGGAGAATGGTGGAAAACTGCAACTGCGGCCTCAATTTGACTCTTTTGTTGTGTTGCTTCCTGCCAAATCTGGTTCCAATCCATCAGATAGATTTTGAATAATTAATTGGTAAAGTTTTGAACTTTAACATTTTTTATTATTTGACAGATGACAGATAGGGCAATGTTTCCAACTGTTCTGAATACAGTTTTCCAAGGGCTTTCAAATGACATATTGCAAGTTGAGTTCCGTGAGATATAGCTCCTGACATTTGATGATAGTGACAGTTGGGTTTGACAGATGACAGCCAAAAACTAATGGGCTCTTTTCAGGAAACAACCATGTTTGTATACCAAATATCAAGTCGATCCAGTCAACGTTACGGCAGTTATCGTGGAAGATCACAGACAGACACACATACACACACACACACACACACACACACATACCCGCCGGTGTAGGTTTGTGGCAACCGTGCATCAAACCAAATTGTGGCAGCTTTGATGAAACCATGTAGGTTGGGTACCCCTTTGCGTTAGCAACCCGTAAAACTGACCCATTTGGTTATACACTCCATGGGGGCGGCGCAGCATGTCCCCGAATATTCGTGCATATAACAAACTAGTGGCGTCGCTGCCACAATTAGGTGTCAAGTTTTTGTGCATCCAAGACGCCAGAATTCGGTGTATAGTTTGTGCATCGAAGACGCCAAAATTCGGTGTATAGTTTGTGTATCGAAGACGTCAAAATTTGGTGTATAGTTTGTGTATCAAAGGTGTCTTGTCTATAGTGTCTAAGTGATTATGTCGATATTTTTAACAATTTTCAAAGCGCGACAGTTTTGGATTGCTTTGGAAGATTTTGAATCTGTTTTGACTGGCTGATAGCCCCATTTACACACACTCCCTTGTACACATTCCCATGTATCTTGCACGAATTCAACCAACCCCCACTCCTTCAAAACTACCGCCTTTTCCAAGTTGCTCCGATCTGAACCGGAATTTCTCGGTTGGATGAAGGAACTTGCGAAGAGAAGATAACTCAATGTTTCTCAACATCTCCCCCCCTGAAACCAGGTGAGAGAGTGAACAGTTTTAATTTCTATGATTTCAAGAGAATTGTTATTTAAATAGAGAAGTTCGCGGGAGGAAAACCTCTTTTGTACCTTTTACAAATTCAACCAACACCCACTCCGCCCCACCCCTTCAAAACTACCCCCTTTTCCCAAGAATCTCCGATCTTAACCGGAATTTCTCGGTTAGGATAGAGGAACTCTTGAAGAGAAGAAAACTCAATGTCCCTTTCCCCTCTCGCAAAACCGAGTGAGGGGGGGGGGGGGGGCAAAAAGTTTTTATTTCTCTGATTTTGAGCGGATTTTTTGTGTTTGAGAGAGGAACGCGCGGGGAGAAAACTCGCATAATACCTTGCACAAATTCAACCAACCCGCACCCCACCTTACCCTTTCAAAACTACCCCCTTGGCCTTTTAGTGTTTTATTCAAGAGGAAACTCACGGAGATAAAATCTTCTATAAACCTTTCACAAATTCCACCAACTCCCGCATCACCCCACTCCTTCAATTACCCTCTTTTCTTAAGTACCTATCTCCGATCTGAACCGGCATTTTTCGGGTGGATAGAAGAATTCGCGGGGACAAGAAAATTCCATGACACTTACCATCCCCCACATCCGTGAACAGGGGAAGGGGAAAGGGGCAAATTTTTCAACCTCTTCGATTTAGAGCAGCCTTTTTTTGTTTGATAGGGAAACTTGCGGAGAGAAAATCTCCTAAGTATATGCCTTGCACAAATTCCCCAGCAACCCCCACCTCACTCCACTCTTTCAAAAACCACCCCCTTTTTCCAAGTAGCTCCGATCTAAACCGGCATTTTTCGGTTGGATAAGAGAATTCGCGGGGACAAGAAAATTCCATGACACTTAATCCCTCACATCCTTGAAACCGGGGAAGAGGGGAGGGGCAAATTTTTAAACTCCTTGATTTAGAGAGGCCTTTTTATGTTTGATAGGGAATCTCGCGGAGATATAATATCTATCCTAATGGTCAGTTTATGATGAGCGATACCCGGCGGAGCGGAGCTGAGCTGAGCGATTTTTTTTTGTCTGGACCAATCCCGTCCATTCATGATGTCACGTCCCCGCATCGTAATTGGCCTAGGCAAAAAAATCGCTCCGCTCCGCTCAGCTCAGCTCAAATCGCGGCAAAAAATCGCTCATCATAAACTAAGCTTAATGCTAATATTAAACAATATGGTGTCGTATTTGAAAATCAAATGTTGATGGCTCTTCCGATTATTTCCGGAAGATCGAATGGAAAGAAGTGTGTATAAGTATTACTCTATTTTTGTTTTAAATGGTAATAATTAAGTATTGTTGCTTTGGCTCAAATTCAAGTTTCTGTACTATCCCTTTCTTCCATGTTCTACTGCTCAAAAGTCAATAGGGGTAATGAAAATTTCCGCATTTTGTAAAATGGGAATATCTCGAACAAAAATTCTCCGATTTCAAAAAGGAAGACAACGCCAGATAGGGCCTACTTCGGCTACGTGATGATGTAAAGGATAGTTTCATAATTGAAAATGTACATGATATACAGTGCGCCAAAAGGAAGAGGGTCAAAAGGGTAAATTGTCAACGTTGTGTCACTTTTCTAAAAAAAATTGTAGATTATTTATAATATCGTTTTTTGAAAGGTAGCAATAATATCCCGAAATGGTTTTTTAATTTCCAAATATTTCTTTCTTTTCAAAGGCTATGTGATTTTTTCAAAAATTAACATTTTTTTATTGCAATTCTCTTATTGGCCATATTATTGACGTAAATTTGGCAGATATGCATAAACTCACTTTAATACACCTTCCCACAAAAAAATTCACCCCAACGACCCCCAAGGGGGCTGCCACCCGGTGGACGCCAGCATTCGCTTTTGGAATGGGTTGAAATGAAGCATGCTGTGGCGGATACGATGCGTTTACCAATTCGGGGATCTTGACGTAACATCAGTAACTTCATGTCACATCGTAATTACCATGGTTACGATATCACCCCCCTTCTGGTCATTTTTGTACAGGGTTATTAATTCCGAAAGTTGAAAATCGATAATTCGAGAACGAATGCGCGTAGAGTTGAACTTTTTTTTAAATTTTATTGGAAATATTGGCGCATTTTTTGACATGTTGGAAATATTATTTAAGATATCCTCCTAAACTACGGGTAGGATAATTTGTCGTGTTTGATGTTTTACGTAAATGTTTCACCAATGTCATTGGCAGCATAAGCATACACTCATGGCATACACTGTCATTTTCAAAATATTATTCAAAGTAAAAGGAGTCATTTGAGTTTCATACAATATTGTATTATCAATAGCAGAGCATAAAACATAACCATGGACATATGGACACCCTGTGAAATTAACGTAATGGAGTATTATACTAGAATGTTTTTTTGTCAAAATGGAAACTACATCGAAAAATAATTGACCCGTATTTTTTTATTCGGTCGAAAATCGAATCGTTTGGGCGTAATCGATAAAAGAAGATCAACTACTTGTGACTGCCTTTGTAAATGACGTCAGAACTAGTAAGAATTTAAGAGTTTCGTTTATTTATTGCGGCCAAACGATTCGATTTCTGGCTAAACAAAAAAATATGGGTCAGTTATTTTTCAATGTAGTTTCTGTTCCCATCGAAAACAAAATATTTTTTTCAAAATATAATACTCTATTGTAAACTCGGCATTTCCTAATCACATTTTCACCAATTTCGTTGTGACGGTTTATTTAAATATAATTACTATACAGGTTGTGGGTTACATGTTTTGTACTCTGATATTGATAAAATATATTGTATGACGCTCAAAAATGACTCTTTTATTTTTAACCTAATTTTGGAAATGACAGTGTATGCTTATGTTGACACTGAGATTCACTAATCAGGCTTTATTTAAAATGTTTTAGATTTTTTCATGGGGTCCCCTTTGCCCTCTAAAATCTCGAGTCCTAAGGGAACATTTTTTAGGTGCTGCGGGTCAAAACTTTCTAATGGGTGTGGACAACAACTGTGCAAAATGGCTTGCTTGTATCATCAAATGCCACTTTTTTTTTGCGTACCGCAGGCACCTAATTCTAGTTGAAGTTTTAAAGTTGAGGTGGGTGAGGGCAAAAGGGGGGTAATAAGAAATATTCATAATATTTTCCTCAACAAAAAAGATAATAATTTTGTTCAATTTGATGTAAGTACCACAAAGTAATGCCCGTTCACGTTGCAAATTCAGCACAAGAAATTTTTTAATAAAAAATAAAGTGAAAATCTGGAAAGGTATACGGCTGATGGGCCCTGATAGATTTGCGCCAAAACTTTGCAGGTCCCATCAGCCGTAGCCGTAGCCCTCTAACTTATCACTTTGTTTTTGATTCCAAAAGTTCTAGTGCTGAATTTGCAACGTGAAGAACAGCATATTATAGATGTTTCTACTTGAAATTGTAAAATAGAGGTCGGTGGGGGCAAAAGGGGAAAATTGAAAATTTTTAGAATATTTTTCTCAGTACAATTCTCTTCTGATGTATCACAAGGTAGGTGGTTTCATTTGAAATTTTAAAGTAAAAGGGTGGGTAGGGACCAAAGGGGATGATTGATAATTCTTATATTTTTCTTGGAAAAAGAATTCAATCCTCTCTAATCTGGTGAAACAAAAAGTACGTGTCAGTTATCATTTTTAGTTGGAACTTAAAAGAGTGGATAGAGCAAAAGGGGGGTTGATTAAAAAGAATTATAATATTTTTCTCACAAAGAAAATTTGATGTTTCCAATTTGATTTATCACAAAGTAAATTATCCTACATGAGTTTTTAAAGTAAGGGTGGGTGAAGACGAGAAGGGGTGATTAATATTTTTTATATTCTTCTCAGAAAGAGAATTCAATTCTCTTCAATCGGATGAACCGAGAAGTACGTGGTTTCATTTGAAAGCTAAGGGTGTTTGAATATTTTTTTCACAAAGAGAATTTGATGTTTTCAATTTGATGTACCACAAAGTAGATAAGCCTACATGAATTTTTTCAAGTGGGTGTGGGGGGGGGGGACAACAGGATGTGATGAATAAGTTTTATATTTTTCTCAGAAAGAGAATTCAATTCTCTTCAATCTGGTGAACCATGCAAAAGTACGTGGTTCCATTTGAAATTTGGAAATCAAGGGTGGGTGGGGCAAAAGAGGGGTTAATAGAAAAAAAATGTTTTTCTCACAAAGAGAATATGATTTTTTCTGATTGATGTATCACAAAGTTCATTATTCTACATGAAATATTAAAGTGGGTGGGTGAGGACGAAAGAGAGTAATTATAAATTCTTATATTTTCATCAGAAAAAGAACTCAATCCTCTTCAATCTAGTGAACCGAAAGTACGTGGTTCCATTTGAAATTTAGAAGTTGAGTGTGGGCGGGCCAAAAAGGGGGTTGATCAAAAAAATTCATGATATTTTTCCCACAAATAAAATTTGATGTCTTCAATTTGATGTATCACGAAGTAGATTACTCTACATGAAATTTTAAATTAAGGGTGGGTGGGGACAGAAGGGAGTTATTACTAATTTTTATAATTTTTTCAGAAAGAGAGTTCAACCTGGGGAACCAAAAAGCACGTGATACCATTTGATATTTAGAATGTAAGGGTAGATGGGGCAAAAGGGGGGTTGATCAAAAAAATTTATAATATTTTTCTCATAAAGAGAATTTGATGTTTTCAATTTGCAATTTTCAGTTTTTTTCAATATACATGAAGTTTTTTAAGTAGGGGTGGGTGGGGACGACAGGGGGTGATTGATAATTTTTATATTTTTCTCAGAAAGAGAATTCAAGACTCTTTAATCTGGTTGATCAGAAGTACGTGGTGCCATTTAAAATTTGGAAGTTAAGGGTGGGTGGGACAAAAGGGGGGTTGAACAAAAAAAAATATAATATATTTCTCACAAAGAGAATTTGATGTCTTCAATTTGATGTATCACGAAATAGATTATTCTACATGAAATTTGAAATTAGGGGGGGGGTGGGGGCAAAAGGGGGTTATTAATAATTTTTATAATTTTCTCAGAAAGAGAGTTCAACCTGGGGAACCAAAAAGCACGTGATACCATTTGATATTTTGAATGTAAGGGTAGATGGGGCAAAAGGGGGGTTGATCAAAAAAATTTATAATATTTTTCTCACAAGGAGAATTTGATGTTTTCAATTTGATGTACCACAAAGTAGTTCAATATACATGAAGTTTTTTAAGTAGGGGTGGGTGGGGACGACAGGGGGTGATTGATAATTTTTATATTTTTCTCAGAAAGGGAATTCAAGACTTTTCAATCTGGTTAATCAGAAGTACGTGGTGCCATTTAAAATTTGGAAGTTAAGGGTGGGTGGGACAAAAGGGGGGTTGAACAAAAAAAATTATAATATATTTCTCACAAAGAGAATTTGATGTCTTCAATTTGATGTATCACGAAATAGATTATTCTACATGAAATTTTAAATTAGGGGGGGTGGGGGCAAAAGGGGGTTATTAATAATTTTTATAATTTTCTCAGAAAGAGAGTTTAACCTGGGGAACCAAAAAGCACGTGATACCATTTGATATTTTGAATGTAAGGGTAGATGGGGCAAAAGGGGGGTTGATCAAAAAAATTTATAATATTTTTCTCACAAGGAGAATTTGATGTTTTCAATTTGATGTACCACAAAGTAGTTCAATATACATGAAGTTTTTTAAGTAGGGGTGGGTGGGGACGACAGGGGGTGATCGATAATTTTTATATTTTTCTCAGAAAGGGAATTCAAGACTTTTCAATCGGGTTAATCAGAAGTACGTGGTGCCATTTCAAATTTGGAAGTTAAGGATGGGTGGGACAAAAGGGGGGTTGAACAAAAAAAATTATAATATTTTTCTCACAAAGAGAATTTGATGTCTTCAATTTGATGTATCACGAAATAGATTATTCTACATGAAATTTTAAATCAGGGGGGGCAAAAGGGGGTTATTACAAATTTTTATAATTTTCTCAGAAAGAGTGTTCAACCTGGGGAACCAAAAAGCACGTGATACCATTTGATATTTTGAATGTAAGGGTAGATGGGGCAGAAGGGGGGTTGATCAAAAAAATTTATAATATTTTTCTCACAAAGAGAATTTGATGTTTTCAATTTGATGTACCACAAAGTAGATTATATACATGAAATTTTATAAGTAGGGGTAGGGTGGGGACGACAGGGGGTGATTGATGATGTTTATATTTTTCTCAGAAAGAGAATTCAAGACTCTTCAATCTGGTTAATCAGAAGTACGTAGTGCCATTTGAAATTTGGAACTTAAGGGTGGGTGGGGCAAAAGGGGGGTTGAACAAAAAAAAATTATAATATTTTTCTCACAAAGAGAATTTGATGTCTTCAATTTGACGTACTCAAAGCAGGTGATTATATTTGTCATTTTGAGAGGGGGTGAGTGGAGTCGAAGGGGGTGAGTGGGGACAAAGGGGGTACGTTTGGAAATATCTTTTTATGCTCAGGTTGGTGATTTTAAAAAATCTGAATTTTCTACGACTTTTTGCAGGTGGGTGCCACAAAAGTACACTGATGCATTATGTGTGTGTGCAGATTGCGAAAGAACAACCAACACCATTGAATATATTCTTGGTTTAGTACTAGTGTGTGAACTCAAGGGGGCGCTTCAGCACAGGAGGTCACAAATGGGTGTCATACCCAAACTTGCACAAAGCACTTCTAATTACTTGTGGCAACCTGATGAATTCACTTATACACCACTAAGTTTTGAAGATCCGAGGATTTCCTTCATATGCAAAGTCAATATGCTTCTATAAAAGCTGTTCTATAAGTTCTAGCCTTAAGCGGTGATTATTTTTGAGACAGTGAAGGTTTTTGCTGTGGCAACCGTGTGTAAGACGCCACAACTAGAGCGGACGCCACAGCATAGGTCGTTGCACGCACAAGTCGCCACAGTTAATGGGGTACAAACACACACCCACACACACACACACACACACACACACACACACACACACACACACACACACACACACACATACATACACACACACACACACACAGACATCATTCTGAAAATGGTCTTAATCGTCTTGGGGGACCTCAAAACGGATATATCCGGTGAAATCTCAAAACTTTTTTTCTGCACGATTACAATACTTTCCCTCCGTGTTCGTGGGTGGGCCGGGAAAGTAAAACCGAAACGAAGGGACCTATGTAGTCTATTACTGCAATAATTTAGATTGAGAAGTAGATACCTACACTACACATGATATCAATTTAAAATAATGGGATGTGAAAAATTCATCTGTATACCTACCTATTCAAGTGCGTATGATTTACAGATTACAGAACACCAAACAAAACAAGTATGAAAAGAACCGCAATAACAACAGCATAAAGCTAAAAACTGTAACTAAAAATTTTGACGACTGTCATTTTAATGCTGCGAGCGACACCTAGGAGCAATGTTTCAAACTATTTCTTATTTTACTTTCCCGGCCCGTCCAACGGGAAGTTATGTGATGATGCAGGATACAAGAAAAATGTTCTGACACGATAGCTGCCGAACCGGTAATCTTATGGACTTGAAATTTGGTATACAGGCAGGGTCTTGCTGTTAACTGAGCTGATTAGTTTTTGGCTGTCATCTGTCAAACGGAAGTGTCACTATTCAAAAATGACAGAAGCTATATTTCACATAACTTGACTTGCGAAATACCGTTTGAAGCCCATAAAAAACTGTATTCAGAAAAAACTGTATTCAGAACAGTTAAAAGTATTGCCCTATCTGTCATCTGTCAAATAATAAAAAATGTCAAAAATCAAAACTTCATAATCTATTTATTCAAAATTTATTCAGGGCAAAAGGTCAATCCCACTCAGCATAGCATGTCATGTTTCATAAATGAGATGATCTCAATCATGTCACAAAATAACATCACAATGAACGTTACTTCCACATCTCTGTGATGTTCATCCGCGATGTTATACGATGTAATGTCTGAGAGATGTTTCGAAATGAACTTGAATTGAACATCACACATGAGACATCTACCGGACATCACATTGTTACTGCTTTCAACTTGCCGAAGTGTAACATCTCACTGACGTCAATGAGATGTAGTCACTGAGAGATTTTTTAAATTTCGCGGGCTGTCATCGTTAAGCTCTGTGTGTCGGAAAATATCTAGGAGGATAGAATATTAGGGAGGGAAGGTTAGCCAGCTTGTGGACGGACAAAGCTGTCGCCGGGAGACGAAAGGGGATTGCATGAAGTACGCCCAGTAACCGTATCAAGTTACCAGTGCAACTTGACATTTGTGATCGCGTTTTGATGGAATTGACATTTGTAAATAAAACTTAATTTGAGGTTATGAGATGTGGCTGCTGTGCAGGGCTGTGCTTGTTCAGATTTTTGGCTGTTATTCTACCTAAAAGACCGACAGGATCAGTTTCAGAAGACGCGTTGAAAGACGTGCTGCGGCATACAACATGTAAAAGTGATGATCCCCGCATTGGAGGCATTGAAATGGTCGTCATTTTGCAAGGTATGTTGATGGTTGTCATGAGATCGTAATTTTTGAGCTTGTGAAACATTTTTCATTCCCTATAGACCATGTCATATCCTAGGGGATGCAGGGAGCAGGGATCGTAGGGAGTTCCTATGCGCCAATCTTGGCGCCAACTCAATAAACACGCATCGATGCAGATATGGCCAACACACTTCAAAAGAATGACGTCCATTTCAATGCTTCCAATGCGGGGGTCATCATTTTTACACGTCGTATGCCGCAGCATGTCTTTCAACACGTCTTCGAAAACTGATCCTGTCGGTCTTTTAGGTAGAATAACAGCCAAAAATCCGGAGAAGCACAGCTCTGCACGGCAGTTCGACAGCAGTCACATTCCATAACCTCAAATTATGTTTATTTACAAATGTCATTTTCATCAAATCGCAGTCACTAATGTCAAGTTGCACTGGTGACTCGATACGGTTACTGGGCGTAGTTGATTACCCCGCATGGCTACACTTTCATTGGCGTAAGTTCCCTCCTTACTATAGACCGGAGAAGTGATGACGTCACAACATGGCAACATGGCCGGCGGTTGACATTTTCTGGAGGCCAACGTCACATGAACCTGACGTTTCTATGTTTGGTTGTGTTTGGCATAAAAGTCACAAAAGTCAGTGCAAAATGGCAGTGAGCATTGCTGAACTTGCCAGCCTAAGAGACAGCCAGCGTCATACAGGCGGACTTGGTTGCAAAAAGGCCAGACATAGCCCAACTCATTGACAGAGAGCTGCGCAAAGCTGCACTCAGAACCACCAGTGCCTACAGAACGGTTCCGCATGATGCAGGGATGCAGCACGAGCGCTCTCGGGTATCCCACCCTTCGCCCTGATGCTTGCGATTAGAGGAAACAAGCCTAGGAGTGCCCACCAGCAAACCAGATAGCAGGAACAAGGCCAGAGAGCAGTTCGTCGAGCAGTGGCAACGGCAGTGGAACGCCTTGGTTCAAAGTTGGATGAAAGAAATACTGGGGAGCCTCAAAAACATCAGCGCCAGGACAACGCGGAACACGCTCGTTTTCATTGTAACGGTCCATCAAGGCAGCGAGAAGACCTCGAAGAAAAACTGGGCAGGAGAATCGCCGTCGACAATCTCGTTCATGAGATGCTCAGAGGCAAAGAGCAATGGATCGCAGTTTATAGTGTAAACCTAGTACGGTCCTGACCTTCCGGCGGTGGAGAGGATGCGCGTACAGCGGGGCGAGACGGGGGACTTGGAGCAGGCCAGCGAAGGAGAAGTACGCAGGTTGAAAAAGCTCCGGCTCTAATGTTCATAAAAGTGCACCTAATAAACGTTTCTCGCGCCACCTGAGGTTTTTATTAACAATAGTTAGCAGTTTTTAGTTTATAGCAATATAGTTTGATTTCCTCCACCTGATATAGTCCAAAATATGGATCTTTTTTTGTTATATCCATTTCCGTTATTTACCTTCTCAAAAATTTGACAAACACAAACAGAGAAACGTCAAGTGCATGCCACGTGCCGTGCATCCCACGGTCATGTCACGTTTGACGTTGGCCTCCAGAAAATGTCAACCGCCGGCCATGTTGCCGTGTTGTGACGTCACACTTCTTCGGTCTATTCTATCCTCCTAGGAAAATATTTAATAAATAGTTTTGTCCTCTATTCAGGGTCTACGCACTCCCCGTAAAATTGCCGTGGCAACGTTTTCGAGAGGTTGGCGTCTGGGGTTGAGCCGCCACTCCTGCTTCCCAGGTGGCACCAGCATCACTCTTCCCGCCCCTGATTGGTGATATTTCTCGGCTCGACCGATTCATACCTCGAGTCCCGAGACCCCCCGATCCGGCCCTCCAAAATCCTTGCCAAAATCGAAATTTGCAGCGCGGTAGGGCAGGGTTTCGCAGTGGCTGTGGGATTGCCAAAGCAACGAATTATAAACGAATTTTTCGTTTGCCTCATTTTCCAGCGTTCTTCTTTGGAACAAAAATATTAGTTATTATAGCAAGTTTAGTGTCCATGCAAGTTATTCTGTGGATTAGTGTTGGATATTGGATAGTGTGGATAGTGTGGATAGTGATTCAAAGTAGTTTTTGTGCAACGTTTTATTCAACAAGTTCTGGATTCCCTGCGGGGACCCCTTGCCCAGGTGCGCATATCCCCCATCAACCCCTCAAGTCAAGCTAGGACATTCGGAGCCGGTTTTGAACTCAGCAGTAGGAACCTTCAGAACTACAGAAGATGGCTTTGCTGCTTCCAGTTCCCATTACCTGCGCATCTTCGACCCTGCTTGTGAAAATTGGAGTTCATCTCAAAAAGTGTTTGTCTCCGCCTGGACAATTAAGTGAACCTCATTGTTGCGTCCGTTACAGAATAATTTTATTTGTATACATTTTCTTAATAAATGTTCGATTTTTACTAATATCTGGTATTCTTAACCGTCCACAAAACGGAAAGAAAGTGATGTAGAAGCATTTTTGTTCTGCTTCGTTTGTGCAAGGAGTTGCTAAGGGAATTTACTTAGCAACTCCTCGCACAAACGGAGCAAGAGCAAAATGCTCACTTCAACAATAATTGGAAGTCTTCAATTTCAAACGGAAAATCTAGTAGGCACTTCTCTGATTAGTACCACTCCTTTCCGCTTAGAGCGCTGAACATGGCTCAAATTCTGAAGCCAAGTTGCCGATCTAAGTAAGCGCAGCGTTTTGACATTCCTTGTCTATGCCTCTATTCCATGTGTGTGATGCCAGAACAGCCTTATGTCTTCATGTTTAGTGTGAGGCCCTGCGGGCCCTCTTATGTCTTCAAGTGTCGTTTGGAACAACTTTTGTGTCTTCTTGTGCTTGTGGCTTTCGGAACTAGTGTGCCTCGTTTGTGTCAGCTTGTGTTCTTCAAAAGCCTACTGGGCCTTCTTGCATTTTGTCGTGACTTTCACACCTTTGGTGAACCCTTGTGTCTGCTTTTGCGTTATTCGGAACCCCAAAATGGGCCCTTTTTTGTTGTATTGTGCTTTCGAATACTTTGATGACTCCCGTTCATGTCTTATTGTAATCTCCGGGGCCCCAACGGAGTCCCTTGTGCCTTGCTGTAACGTTTCGAGCCCCAGCGAGGCTTTTTGGGCTCGGTGTATCGTTTGGAGTCCTAATAAAATATTCCGAGAAACATCTCTGAACATCAAGTGCGCTGTTTAAATACACTGTAGTAGACAAGTTGGTAGCTTAGACGAATCGGCAGCGGTGCCTCTAACCATCACCTGTGGGGATCCAGGTTCGAATCCTGCGGAGGACGCCATAGAAGAAGAACTTTTCTTAGGGAAAAAACGTGTTGTATAGATTGTAAAAATTAGTAAAAATAGGTGCAGAACCTCCTGTGACATAAAACTATGTTGAAAAGTGGTGAAAAATTAATTTTTATTCAAAAATACACATCGAAAATGCGACGTATCATGTACGTCAAAAAGTGATATCCACGAGATGTGGAATAGCGATGTAGATAGTATGTCACATTTGGACATCTTTGAGATATCTCATTCATGTTCTGATTACCCGGACATAAGAAGTAACAGAGATGTCCACCCAACATCGCAGAGACTTTTTTGTTAACATCGCAGTTGTGACTTGAACATCTAAGTGATGTCACAGAGATGTTTTCTTGCTGAGTGGGATGCTTTGTTTGAGACACTTCAAAAAATGCTTCAATGTACTTTTGACGTTTGATTGTGTCGAAATAAATGTCGTTTTATTCATATTGATGTAAAATTAGTCACTTGGCTGGAAGGAAATTCATTGGGGTTGGCATCGTTGATAGTGTTGGCAGCTGAGCCATGGAGCAAAAGCTATTGATGTTTGCCCGAGGTTATTGCCATCTGATAATTCCAGTAATACACAGATGATTTTATTCCATACCGAACAGACTTTTTTCTTTTTTCCATTGAAAAGGTTGCAGTTTCTCAAATTGATTTGTCAATTCTGGCAGTTAGTATGAGCTAGAGGGAATTATGGATTCGTAAGGGAATTCAATAATAATTATGATCACCTTAATGTATATCGTAACAAAGACTTTAATTGGCCATAATTAACCCGTAGGGAATAAAAGAACATGATGTAGGTACCTACTTCATTTGTCAATTTTTATTCGGAGATACAAAATCTTATACATTCTCAATCAAGATTGATTATCTACGAGTACCTGCTATTAAACTTAATCATCAGCCATTACAACCCATCAAGGATCTCATTAGGGATTTGCCTCTCTGCCTATTCATAATTAGTTATATACATTGATACAGGGAATAAATGTTGGACGTCAAATTTTTTGAAATTATGAAAAAGCGATATGTCCTGGGTCCTGCTTTCATTGTAATTAGAACTTCACTGAATAATTGGCATAGTTGCTGGCCTTTGCAATAAAGCAGAAATAGGTCGCCTTTTTAAATTTAAAAAAATTTGACGTCCAAAATTTTATTATTTACCTTTTTATGAGACCACCTATAATTTGAAGTGGATTTCGAACCACGAGACAATACCAAGAGCCATCACTTTTTCAGAAAAAGCTCTCGAGTCACGTTGCAGTAGTCACCCATCCAAAGACGGGCTCTCTGTGTTGTGCTTGACTTGTATGATCTAAGCCAAGCGGTATGTACAGTTGTGATATAATTTATTAGCATAGCTGCAATTATCAAATGGACGAGTTCTTGATATTTCAGGCCGCTTTCATGTCCCGATGACTTATTGACATCGTCGATTTGATAACTCCAGCCATGCCAATAAATTATATATCACAACTGTGCCACTTACACTACACGGCCCTTTGCAAGTCTCTATGAGTCTCAAATTTAAAACATAATTCAGCACTTCGGTAATTGATTGTTTTGATCATCTCTTCTCCAACGATATGGCGCAACCGTCTTTGGCCCCGATCGTCACTTCGAACTTCAGCTGGATCTCAACCACACTTTTATACTTGGTGGACACTTTGTACTTCCTCAGCACATGGACGGCCATTGTTTTCAAGAGCATCAACCCGAACCTGTAACCAACGCATTTCCGTGGCCCACCGGAGAAGGGCACGTAGCAATACGGGTCGCGTTTGGCCACTTCTTCGGGCAGGAACCTGTCCGGGTCAAATTTGAGCGGGTCCGGCCAGTACCTTTCCGTACGGTGGATGTTGTTCACGGCCACAACCACGGCAGATCCTTTTGGCAGAACCCTGCCATCTACAAGTAGTTGTGCTTGGTTGGAGTTCATGTTTGGATTACTAGATACGTTGGGAATAAGTTGGTGTACTACCTTTCAAGTCAATATCTCCATCAAGTGCCCTGGCAATGGCTGCGAATCCAGGAAACAGCCTCAAGGTCTCCTTGATGACTCGATCGGTGTATTGAAGCTTAGGCAGGTCTTCTGCTGTTACAGTTCTACTTGGACCGACTACTGTTAAGATTTCATTTAGAACCATATCCTGGAAAGATCATAAGTTTAGAAACTACGAGAATGGTCGAGCGAATGGTGTTTACGGAAGTGAAGTAAAACCTACTTGGATAGAAGCGTGCATTCCCAACATGACGAGGAAGAAACTACCAGCCAGAGTTGTGGTATCGGAGCTCTGCGTAACAAAGAACATCAAACAAATTTCTACAGGCAATCATGCAGGTTGGGGACGTCGCTAAACCTTTGTCAATAATTTTGAGGGACAGTTCCTTAACTCACTTTAGAAGACGAAAATCAGTGAAAACATTTTTTGATAATACTTTCCTCAATTCTTCTAGCGAAAGCAGAAAAAAAAACTGCTGCCTAAAACGTTCGGTATAAGCTCAACTACAGAATGTTTCAAATTAGGATTGTCATTCATTTGCCTCTCATTGAAAAAGAAAGCGAATTTTTAAAACCACCTTCAACTAAATCTTGGAAACTAAATCCTTAGGATAAATTTGCTTACGCATTAAGTCATGGAGGAAGTAAAGGAGCCATCGCTCTTGAATTTAATGACAGGTTGGAGGTCACCCTGTATATTTAGGATGAAAAGTTCTTACAGTTACAATAAACGTAATGCATTCTTCAAGCAGCTCTCCATTTGTAAGATCCGTGTCTAGTAGCCGCTCGATGAGTACAGTCCGGCTGACGTCGCCTCTTTCTTTTTTCATTTTTTCTTCTTCTATTTTCCGCGCAAAGATCTTGGAGCAAAACCAATAAAAATAAATCAAGGTGATCTCATCAGCATAGAGCTTGGCAATGAACCTTATACCTACATGTTTTGCGTACAAGTGTAACAAGTCTATGAGTTCATCGTTTTCCTTGGCCAGTTTTGTTAAATTGAAAAGACAATCCAGCTGGTACCAGATGTTCGTCATTCGCAGCGCTATTATTTCAGAACATCTACAAATTCAAATATTCACATACACAACAAGCACAGTGGTACAGTGGTCTTTTAATGGTTGGAGCGAGGGTTGGAGTTACCTTCGAAGAAGTTGTGGGTAGTTCCTTGGGACATCTTTCGCTTCAGCGCCAATGAGTCCTTCTGCAATTTGAAAGCATAGGTACCTATAACCACGGGTACCAACAAAATAAATTAAAGGCTGAAATTATGTTACCAAGAGACGCGTCCAAGGTGCATCTTCCGAATTCATCGCAAACATCAAAGTTTCCTTGACCGCAAAATTTGTCCAGACTTTCTGCAAAACTGTGCGATCGTTCATTGAAAACGTCCATCAGAATGTCCAGGTTGCTTTGTATGAACGATGAACGAACGAGTCGTCGATGTAGTTTCCATTTTGGCACTGAAAAACAAACTATTCTTAAGAACAAAGGCCCTTATAGAGGCTTTTAGCTTAGAAATGCTTTTAAAGATGCATCTTCATCGTTTTTGTCTCTTGTGATTGGAGCCATTTTAAAGTCGCGTTAAAAGCGTCAATACTAGTCCCTTGACCTAGGATCTAGAAATTAAATCTATCTTGGGCAAGTTTTACGGAACGGCTTAACATCCCAAAACATGCCATTGTGAACAGTGATTTTCAAATGTTGAAGTTTCACGGTAGCGGCGAGGGTAGCGGAAGTTGAAAGTTACCTATACCTACCATCTATTATAGATGAAGCTTAAGCGTCTCATACCAAATATGGCTCCGGTTTTAATCTGCAAACAATGAAGTTGTAAGAGAGATACACACCTGGAGCAGTGATGAGTCCGTAGCCGAGAGGGGGTATCAAAAATTTATAGAAAAAGTCAGGTTTGCCCAGAGCATCAGGGTGGTTCATGATGATTTTGAAGTACTCAGGGTTGTGGACGACGAACACCAGATCTTTTCCGAACCAGACTTTAACTATGTCTGGATAAGTTAAAGTTAGATCCGATAAGACTTTCAAGAAATGGTCTGTAACAATAAAAACAATAAAATAGTGTTGCGTCGTCAGGTCAGGTGGAGTGAACCGCTCATGATGCATAAAACTGTCATGACAGAAAAACCGCATGGTTGCAGAAAGGCGCACTCTTTCGTTCTGACGAAATTCACCTAAGGTAACCAATCGTCCTGATTTGGTAAGGACAGGACAGGTTTAGATTTTTACACCTCAGTCCTGTTTCACGTTCATATACTGATTTGTCCCGATTTCAAGCAAAAATACTGATTTGTTCGGTTTTCAAGCAAAATCCTGGTTTTTCTGATTTTAAATTTGCCGCGAGAATATCGAGCGCGTTCTATCAAAGAAATAAAAAGTTTAATTTTGTGTTTTTTCCATTATGGAATTTCATTTCTAATGATCACATTTGAATTTTATGCTCGATTTCTTGTGTTATTAAAAGGGTTGCCAGAAGGTCTATTCTAAAGAGAGCATGTTCTTTTTTTCGACGAAGATTTTCCCACCCTTTTCCTCCCCAGGCACAGCCCAGGGAAGTTCTCTTTCTCATTTCTCAGCAATTGTTGTATTTTTCATGTTGGTGAAATTTTTTGAAAAAAGGGGCATTTTGCTCAGCACCTCCCTAGACCCTCCTTTCCCTTTCACATGTCTGTTTTTTTTTTCAATGTCCTGATTTTCATTCATTTGAAGTTGGTCACCTTAAATTCACCTGAGTTATATTGGCTGATTTATGGGTGACCTCACATGGACCATTCTGGGCATATTTTGTTTGGTATAATACCTTTAGACAAGCGAAAAAATGTGCCTTCCTATTGTACCTTGTACGTCTACGTCCACTCGCACTACCATTTTCTTGAGCAAAACTAATAAAATGCCATCATAGGCACATCCACAGATCTACGTTTTAAATAATGTCAGAAGCATGGGTATAAGAAGCTAGAAGATTCCATAGAGGCTGGAAGCTCATACTTTCGCTGTTATTCTGGAACTTTCCAACGGTTCTCCGGCAAATTCCACATTGAACGCGGAATGTGACTGCGGAAGGACTTATCTCCATGTAATTTCGAACGGTGCGGAGCCTACGCGTATGCTCTCGAATACATTAGAATTGCACGAAAGTTTCGCAACTCGTAACACTGTGTTCGAACGGTCTGGAAGGACCGCGTGTGCTCTCGAATGCACGAGAGTCTCGCCACTCGCAACACTATTTCCGAACATTGCATAACTTAAGGCCACCATATTGGAAAAATGACCGACAATCAGTTGTGCAGGTAGTTTTTGAATTCAATTCTTTTTCTCGTCAATAGCAACAACATTCCGGGTTGTGTAAATACAACTTGAGCAAATACGCTCAATTAGTGTGACGTAGGTTGGTGTGGGTCAGGGTGCCGTTGCCATGGCTACATGGATACAAATTACAAACGCGAAATGACAGTTGACGTTTACCACGCTTTTAATTTTAAACTGCACTCGATCCTCCTTGCACGGTGTTTCGCTGAGAAAAGGATGATTTCTACTTGTAACGGTTTTTCGTACATTTTGTTATTTGACAGCCCGTCCGTTTATTGCCCGCAACACCGTTTATTGTTGACGATTTTTGATACAAGTAGGGGAGGGTGGTACACAATGAGCTATGGTACACAATGAAACAGAGCTCCTAAGTATTTCAAATTACGCGCCAGAATGTTCCGGACATGTCAACACACATGCATACAGACGTACATCCATGCCATGTAGTTTAGTGGGTCTTCGAAAGAAAATTCAGGATTTACACCAAAATCGGACTTTCCACTAGTTAAAATTTTTTTTGATGCTCACATCATGACAACGCATTGTCATTGCTTCGAAATTTTTTGTGATTTTAGTTTTGTTACATCTGATTACTGGTATGTATCGGTAACCTAACCTATAAAGCTTATACTTTATCCATAAGTATATGCTTTATCCCAAGTCCGAGTAGTGCTTTTTTGAGAGTTTGATAAAATGATGCAAGGTAGTACCCATTGAAACAATAAATGTGGTACACAATGATACGCGTCCTACCTCAGGAAAAGCAGCAAAGTTGATGGGAAGCTACCGTTTTCCCGACAATACCTGATGTCACCATGGCATCCAAGTTAGATTTTGTCATGGTTTTGCCGGAGCCCATTTATACCGCCAATAAACGGCTTTTGGCCTACTATAGATTTGGGGTCAACATGCACCATTTTAATATCCGTTGAAAATGAGCTACATGCGCTTCCAAAGAGTTTTTTGTTTGTTCATTTTATGTGATTTATTGTTTCTGTTCAAATAATTAAGAGTCGTTTCAGAATCCTTTTGTGTCGTTGTGTTCCACTAGGTGTTGCATTGTGTAGTACACATGGTACACAATGAATCAAATGTCGAAGACAAAAAAAAAGGCCAATAACTAACTATGCATGCTTTTTATGGACTAATAGCTTACTTTTTATTCGTAGAAACTCCCAATAAGTACTTTGTAGCATTCACAGTCCATGTAGAACCAAATAACAAAAAAACAAAAAATTAAAACAAAAAACTGTTTCATTGTGTACTACCCTCCCCTAATGTCAATGTCAACTGCCATTTCGGGTTTGCATCCATGCTGTGCATCCATGGTTGCCATGGCAACGGCGCCCTGACCTACACTAACCTTGAAGCCACCCGCATTTGGCAAGCCGAAAATAATCCGGAGGAAAATAATTCAAAGCCGTGAAATCGAGGTATGAGAATGTGAATATTCAGAGTCAAGGCATCATTAAAATATGTCGCTAGTTATTTAATTTATTCGTGTAAATCCCGCAAAGCTCTACAATATAATTCATTTACTCCTCATCGGATTCAATAAACGTTCCTGCTCGACGTCCGATGAAATGGAGAAATGGTGCATATGAAGTAAAGCACCCGCACTTTGACCCAGTTAGTTGCTGCCGTACTCCTGCTGTGTTGACGCGCCGTGCTACCGCCCGCCGCCATCCGATTCACACGTGTTAGCACCGCCGGTCACATTCCAGCGCACTTCTCAGATTACCTGAGCTGTCTATACACCGTTCGCGATCGTTTTGGATGCAATAAAATATTCCGAATTGCTGGGAATGGAGGATATCGCCGGAGATCGACCGTGGTACCTGGACCAATCCTCCTGGGCTGCCGTCCGCTCCCGACTTGTCGCGTCCGCTGCCGAGTGCTTCTGCGGGCCTGTTAGCGAAGAATTTTAGTCCCCTTCGAGGAAGCTGAGTTAGAACCCGTTTATGTTGCGTCGCGACCCTCCTAGAGGCCGAAGCGTCGAAGCCCCAATGATGAGCTCCAGCCCACTTGGAAAATGACGAGTCGATTCCCCGGCTGATGTGTCTCAAAGGCCCCCTGGAGCAAGCCGAGTTGGAACCCTTCGGAGACGTGTTTTGGTCCCCTTGGGGGCACGCTGAGTCGAGAACCCTCCAGGTTGAGTTTTGACCCTCCGAGAGACTGATGAGTTGCTTCCCCCCGTTGAGTTGCAACCCGTCTCTAGGATGTCGTGTCAGAGCCCTTGGACGTTGAGTCTTGATCCGCCTCCAGGTGTCGAGTCAGAACCCTCCGACGACGAGTTCCAGCCCTTCGCCAGGTCGATGAGCCAAGGCCCTTCCGGTGTTGAGTTTTGACCCTTCTCCAAGTCGTAGAGTTGGGACCCGTTGACGAAGTGTTTCGAACCCCTTCCAGGATGCTGAGTCGCGTTCCCTCGACGATGAGTTCTAGCCCACCTCGAGAATGTCGAGTTGAAACCCTTAAATGAACCAGGCCCGATAGAAATGAGGTCTCTCGTTTCGGTATCTCGTGTGGCGGAGTGATGACCTCGACGGGCGGGAGGTTAGTCTTGGTGAGTTGGGATAGTTGCTAACGGTTAGGCTTTGTCGGGAAAAATGTATGATGGGGCTCACGCGTGCGTTCTGAATCTGCCTGCACGTGCTGGTATCTGCGCTACTGTCTGCCGTCAGGTACAGCCACTGGCAAGCCTCGTCCTTTGATGGATACCTTCATAGAAAGGTATTCGCGCTCTTGGGCCCTCTGGACTTGGCTTTGTGACTGCGGTACTCAGAGCACCGGACCTAGTGGGTTAGATCTGGAAACTCGCAGGTGAGCTTCCTCTGCGTTTCTGAAGCTCCTAGTTATTCGGAAAATGTAAATTTTGAGAACTACGGGAAAACTTAAGTAATTAAAATAAAAATAGAATCGCGTTTGTATCGGGGTTCGGACCCTGCCGTAGAGTCGCAATTGTTAATCGGATTGATGGACACCCCCCCCCCCCCCCCTCCTTGAAACTAATGATTTTGTTTTAGCGCCACGACAGTTCCGGATATTTCCATGTAGAGTTGTCCCGGGAATGAAAACGTTCTTATTCGAAACTGATGAATTCATGCCGGTACCCAACGACGCCACCGTTCAGATAGGGACTTTGTAAAAATGAATTGTTATTAGGGCTCGATCAGGAATAGTGTAGACGGCGATTATTTCGCGTTAGGGCAAAGATTATTTCGACACCTCTCCGCATCGGCTTTTCGGCGAACATCCTGTATAGTCAATTTTCTGCGTTTTGTTTCTCCTGGCTGCGGCCTTCTCTCACAAATTGCTAAAACAACAACGAACTAGCGCGTATACGGGGCGTGCTCAAAACGTTCTCCAAATTAAATTTGTACCTTGACTAGAGTAATTGTTCCGCGCTCACCATCGGTTTGAAAGTTTTTGGAAGGGCGAAATTTGGTTCAACATTTCCGGTTATAGACACGCGCGACCGCGGGAATCTTTCTAGGCGTTGGGGGCGACTCACGGTGAAAAAAGGGAATAGGCCCCCACGAAGGCAGCCATATCCAATCCTTTCCAAACGGGCAAAAGAGACCATGGCCCAAAAAGAAGCAACAGCCTTTGAAAATAATGCCACAATAAGGTGGGCTACCATACACACACCGGCCCACAAATCTTGGATAGCACTCGTGGTCGAAGTCACTCTTCTCTTTTCAGTGTCTAGAAGCCGGGCCTAACCCTAACATAACCTTTAACACTAACATAAATGTTGGATCTGATTTAATCACAAAAAGAACTTTGAACCGCGAGAACCAGTCAGAATTAAATGTCGGTCAAGGTGTAGAGTCAGGTGTTCGTCGGAGAGTTGGGGTGCTGGGACGTCTGAAATAATTAGGGGAAAGGTATCTCTTCGGGAATAGGTTAGATCTTTTACATAATTTAGCCTGCGATGTGAAGGTAGGACTAGGTATAGGAGCGAGCCATTATTTAAACATTTTGAATTGTACATAGAGGTCAATAGATTGCTGTTGTGTTGAAATTTTAACTGTGTCTTATTGTGTTCAAACTTGTAGTCAGACCTATCTCAACAATCTCGAGAGCTCTATAATCGAACAACAAGAAGAGAGGCACAACGGGATGTCGTCCTGATACTAGATGATCATCGGCCAAGCGGTTCCAAAAGCGGGAAAAGTGATTTAATTCAAATAAGTTGAATTAAATGGCAGTATAATGGGTTGCCTACCCATTCAGGGGTACAAGACGATAGCTGGGGTCGTTTCAACCTCTACGTCATCATTACTAATTGAGTACATTGCGCTGATACTTTAGTCACAGAATAATCGGAATAATCTTCAGTCCACCACAGCTATTGTTTTCCATTCAATTATTGAATTTGGATTGCTTTTCAACAGGCCTCGATGTCTCCCATTACTATAGAGATGAGAAGCATATTAAATGGGTATGTACTCAATTCTTCTATATAAGACATAGGTACTGAATCGGGGATAATTATTATAATATATGTCGATAAACTTATTCGCGCATTTCCTGTTTACACTTACGTGACCTCAACTTATGTCTGAAATTTGAATCAGGTATAGCTTTACTTTATTTGCAATGTTAAAGAAGAAATTTATAGTGTCTTTATTTAATTATCGGGAGGGTATTTAGTTTTACTTTCTGATGCGACTAAAAAAGTTGTTGACTGGAATCGGTTTTATTTCATTTTTTTCGTCAAGTAGAAACTCGTCCAAGAGAAAATGTACGGGCAATGCTATCAAATTTTCACATTTCCCAGAAATTTCAGGGAATTTTTGATTTTTGAAAATTCAAGAACTAGAGATAGCAACGGCTATACATCTTTCTTCAAGAAAGTCGAATGCCAAATTTGAACTTTCTATTTAAAAAAAAATGGTACAAAAAATGATTTCTACTAATTCACTTTTTCATGTCTACGAGAAATCATTTTTGGTACCTTTTTTTTGAAAATAGAAAGTTCAAAGCTCGGTTCAAAGGTTTGCGACTTTCTTGAAAAAAGATGTATTGCCGTTGCTATCTAGTTTTCAATTTATTATTTGTCACCCCAGATTGTTGGAATCAATATGAAATTATCTACACTTTCAAAAATTTCAGTAACAAACAGGAGCTGAGATAAGTGAAATAGGTACTTTTCGAAGGACCTTGTTTTTTTTTGAAATTTGGAGTAAGTAAGGGTGTAGCCCGCAGCCCCCTCCACTCTAGCCCTAGCTCAGTTCCAACCATGGGTTGGAACAATGGTAATTCAAATTCGGTGCTCGTCTTTTATTCCAATTTAAGATGTTTACTGGAAGCAGGTAATCAGCCGATTTTTCAGATACCAATGTTGACGAAAACGAAAACACTTCCGATTTTGAAAAATTCTATCAAAACAGATTGTTGCATTTTCATGTTTTGTAACTGTTGTGAAAAAATCAAAAGACCTTCAAAATTATGTGCAACTCGACTTCTATTCCCATTTTAAGTATTTGAAAGGTAGTCTTCCTATTTAAGAAGGGGGGGGGAGGTGTTGGAACTTCAGGGTTGTAATCATGCTAGTACTTAATGTATCCCCTTCAAACAGAAAATGACCAGTTTCGACTTTTTTCAAAAAAAAAAAAAAAAAAAAAAAAAAAAAAAAAAAAAAAAAAAAAAAAAAAAGAAAAAAAAAAAAGTGAAACGAGAGATCGGGGGTGTTATTAATAAAGTGCTGAACCAAGAGGAACAACCTATATTTCCCCTTGATCTGATGTTGAACTGAAAAAAATTGGTACCTACCGTGGTTAGTGGCAAATTGGAATACATTCCCAATAAAAGGCCAACCAGGCAACTCCGGAATATTCCTGGACAGTTTGTACAAGTGTCTTCTGCTCCACCAAAACTGCAGGTACCAAGTTAAACAAGTGATAGCACTGCACACCAAGAGAAGTTGCAACATTTTAAGACCAAAACTGCTACAACAAAACTGTTATCAGCGCACCAAAACAAGTCTCGCAGTGTTTGGAGAATTCACTTTGCGCGAAGACACCTTGGTGTTTTCTGTGTTAGGTATCCATTGACATAAAGTATAGGTACGCGCGAAACTTTGAGCGGAAGGTGTGATTTCGCAAACAGTTTTAGCGAGGGCTTTATAATATTCTTGAAAGAAAAAATAACCTTGGAACAAGTGGAGTACAACCGTATAAACACACAACAAAAAATGTTATTATACCTACGTAAAGAAAAATATGGAAAAGTTCTGCTACACTTTTGCAAAGGGAATTCCAAGTTCCTTTGAAAATCTCGAAAATACTTGAGCCTGCGACCTTCTAGTTGTCTTGAATATTCATTTTTTTTTAGGTAGGTGTGATCTAATCTGATATCTCAGGTGAATAAAATGTTTCAAGGGTACCAATTTTTATATTGCACTTCAAATGATAATACTGCATACAGGATGTTCTAGAAATATTAGAAATAAAAAACGTAGATACCTCATTTCATTGCAAGTTTTTTTTTGGCTGGAACTTTGAAACCATTGGTTGTATTTTAGTGAAATTCAGCTATAAGTTGACAATCTTTCGAAACATATCTTAAGCAATATACAACCGTCAACCCGTTTGAATATTCATGAAAAAAAAAACATGAAGAAAGTCGAAAGGAGTTTGAACTTTACGGATCCGAACTTTTTGAAACCAACTTCACAGGCAGTCACGATATAAACTGGGATTATGTAGGATTTTTCTTGATTTGGTAATTTCTGGGACACCTGTATATGTATGTACAACAATAATTTTATTATTATGATGCGAATTAATTCGGAGCTGCATATCAATTAAAAATAATTTATTTTCCTTTTGTAGACGATGTAATATAATAACGATGGGTTGGTTGCACAATAATGGATATTGGGTAATCTAATATATAAGCTGTTCCGAATGATTGCAAAGGGTCTCATGTGGTAATGCTGATGAGGCTGAAGAAAAAAAATTACCATGAACGGGCATGTCCCTCAAAGTAGGGGCCTTCAAGATGGGTTAGATTAAAAAAAAAATCAAGGTTATACCGAGGGTTATACCTACATAATATGAAAATTCAACCCATCAACTATAATCTTTTTATGGTCAACAACAACAACAACAGTGGGTAAAAATTATATTCTCAGTTTTCACTAGGGGTGGGTACCTACTTTGTTTCATCTTATTAGGAGAGCTCTAAAAAATTTCAGCAGCAGGTGATGAGAAACTAACTTCAAAGTCGATGTTTTTAAGATGTACAATGTACAATCTAAGAATACCTACATTGACCAATTTTCTTTATATTCAAAATGTAAAACCCCTTCTAAGAAAACGCCCTATTGAAACTCACGCCCGTGAAGCCTTATCGCGTATCACTTGTTTTATTTCAAAATTGAACTGTTCTCTGGCTCAAGCTATGAAATGTTTCTGCGTATAGTATTTATAGTATATTTATAATATGTACAGGGTGTTGGCAAACTTGGGGTAAAAAACCGCAATCAGGGAAATGCTTCAAAATAAAAGTGTCTGAAAAATGTTTAAAAAAATTTCTTCGACCCCTTCTGTTTTCGTTATTTAGAAAAATTTTAGTAAACTCTTTTCAACAGACCAAAAGCAATGTTTTTGAACCTTTAATGTGTTTTGTAACTCATTTATCAAACAAGGAACAGGGTGGATCGTAAATCCTAAAAATCCACTTTTCTTCAAAAATGCATGCATGAAAATTTCATGTGGGAACTGTTTGTGTTATTCGTTGCTCTACATCAGTTCCATAACCTCTAGAAAAATTTCCACGAGCCTTTTCGAAAAGAAATAGGTTTTTAGGATTTGTGACTCACTCTGTACACTAAAGAAAATGACAAACCACATTCAAAAGTTGTAAAAATTTGCTTTTTGGTCCGATGAAGAAAATCGAGAAAGAAAACTAAATTCTGTCGAAATGACGAAAATAGAAGGAGTCGAAGGACCACCTTAGGACTCTCCATATTTCCAAAAATGAAAATAATAAATTTTTCCAACATTTTGCTGGCACTTTTGGAACATTTCCCTCTACCTGCTGTTCAATTTTCTACCCCAAGTTTGCAAACACGCTGGTATCCCGTTCACTTTTTATTTTCAGTGGAATGACTTTTTGGAACAAAAATAAAGTGACAAGCTGGAGGCTGGGAGGATACGGCTGATGGCCGGTGATAGTTTCGCTCCAAAACTTTGCAGGTGCCTTCAGCCGTAGCCGTAACCCCCCAGTTTGTCACTTTATTTTTGCTTAAAAAAAGTCATTCTTCTGAATTTAAAACGTGAAGGGCATATACCTACGTACCTCTCCAAGTAATACTTATCTCTCGACTTATCTGCAGGCATCAGTCGGTGTAGGAATTTTGAAATACATTGTTTATACATAAATAGAGACATAAATAATGTGTTCTTATGAAAAAAAAAAAGGAAAACATTATGCTGATTGCTGACGTATAGTCACATCAAGACACGTGTGTTATTAGATCTAGTTTTGAATAAACAATTTTTTACAAAGAACAAAATCAGGCCCATATAGCAAGGAAGCTTTTATAGATGGAAAAGGGGCAAGAGCAATTTTCAGGGGGGCATATATTCTCATGGGTGACCTATCGTATGATCAAATGAATTCTTATTTTAGGTAGGCTGTGGCCTGGTCAAATTCAGGGGTACTGTATCTTTCAACATGCAAAAATGAGAAACCTGAACTTTGGTCCTCAAAAACCTGAAAAAAAAATCAATGTAATTGCAGTCGTCCCTTTTTATATCCATTGAAGAATTTCCCCCCAAAAAAAATGTTCGAATCGTTCGATTTCGCTCAAATGCCAAGAAGACCAAATTAGCAAGCCGCTGATGACCCATTAATGGCCGTTTGCACCAACAATACTTACTATATGACTTAAACTGTTGACCTTTGGAGTGCATATATCATATTTTCCGGTGCAAACTATGCATTGACGTTGACATAACGTACATTTTGGGGTCTTGGTGACCCCACCAAGGGTTTGTGGATTGTGGAATTTTTTTATACAAGTAAGTTTCTCTCAAAATTAAATTCAAAGTAAAAGTTTTTTTTTCACCTAGAACTCTTGGGGGGGCAAACGTTTACTCTAGAAGGTGCTTAGCCCCCCTATGCCCCCCCGTAGCTACGGGCCTGAATACAAAATGGTGCACCGGATTTGAAGCAGAAACGGTGTACCACTGCACTATAGGTACCATCGGAATCAAACTCGGAATCAAATCAAATTGCTTCAACTCCGTCCTTAAAGGACGCTCCGTTCTTTATTCCTTAGTCGTAAATAAAACTCTTCAGCTATTAAGCCTGTGATTATAGTGATTCAAGTACATGAATGATTATTATTGTTACAGCCAACTTCTTGAACGCTACCTATTTGGGACCTGATAGCCCTGATGCTGATGTATCCAGTCCAGACATAGTAAAACAGTAAAACCACAGTAAAACTTTGGTTCAGTAAATACCTGGTGGTAGTCGTCCACAATCCCGAATTCTCAGGGGCGGACTGGACAGGGGGCCACTTACATCGGCGGGGCCAAATTTTTGTCCTTTTTTTTTGTAAAATAATAATTGTTGGCCCCTTTTCTTTTCTGCATTTGAGTCGGAAAAAAGTGAACATCCCTAAAGCCCCTTGTTTTAATTTTCATCATTTGGCATTGGCCCCGTGTCCTTTTTATTTTCGCTTCCATTACATTAAAGTGAAAAACTGCAAAAAATTCCTGCGTCGCATTATCATTGACAATTGTACCCTCTATCGTCTCATGCATGCTAAGTCCCAATAAGAAAAGCACTGAATTTTCATTATTTTAGCTTTTGTTCTGACCCTTTTCCGGGGTCATTTGGGGACCAAAAGCTTGAATGATAGAGGAATGTGTAATATCATCATGCAATAATGATTATGGAATGTTAATGTTATAGTTGTTTTGTTATTGTTATTGTTGTTATTTTGTTTGTGCCTTAAAAAATTCTTGGTTGGCCCCGTCCATTTCTTCTTACATTGAATCAAAAGAAAAAAGATTCTTGCTGCATCTTGTACCGAGCCTATCAGACCAGTTGTACCATCAGACCTCCAACAGTTGTAATTCTTTTTTTTTTGACGTAAACACTTAGAAGACGAATAGTTGTGTTTTACTGATCAGTTTAGAACAGTTTTTATTTTTTTTTTGCGCTTGCTGCGCCTTGCTTCCCCTCCCCCTGACACCCTGCGTCCCATATTATCAGCAAAAAATATAAAAATCGACGAGCCTCTCTTTCTATACCGGGGTGTTTTATAATAAACTATCCAAAATTTAAAATTCACATGGATTCGATCATTTTATTTTTTTTACATTGATGAAAAATGTGGTTATTATTATCATTATTATTATTATTATTTTTGAAAAATTTCCGGCTACGGCGCAGTTACTTGACTCGCCTTTTCTTGACGACCATTGTTTACATTTACTTTATTAGCCCCCGGGGCCAATCCCATGCAGTCCGCTTCCGCGAATTCTTCTAAATCATCATAAACCACCTTGATGCTTTGAACAAAGCCGACCCTTTCTATAGATTAATGGTGCCAGCCATCGGCCAAGGACTCGTCACCGCTCCAGGTTTGTACAATACGCCATGAATCTTCAATCAAAACACACTATACTTTGTGTACATCTTTACATAATTATTAGCATGAAGTTGCGCATTTTTCTTGCAATTTGATCCACCTTCAATCTTGGAAGGTCATTAAACCGGCTTTCGAGCTACTTATTCAAAAGTTGACAATTCCATTTGCAAATCAAATTCAGATCTTTTCTCACTGTCTCACAAAAAAACAGATCAGAAATTTTCGTACCTACCTAGTTACCATGATGGTTTCAAGGGCATCCGGGTTTTCTCGAGTTTTTGCTGTGAAGTGTGAAGCATAGGTATCACCGTGTGAACGCTTAGTCGTTTGTATTGACTATTTTTACTTCCCCTGCCCACCACCCAACGAGAACAGGAAGTATTGTGAACGCACTAAAAAAAATTCTAGAGAATTCGATAGATATATCCGTTTTGAGGTCCCCTTTGACGATTAAGAAGACCATTTCCCGAATGAACTCTGTCTGTATGGGATCCCGGAAATAACATAGCCGACGTAACATAGACGGAGAAAACATGTCCGGAAAAAACATGGTCGGACAAAAACATACACCGTAAAAAAACACAGTTGGATAAAAACCGAGATAAAAACTTAGCCGGAAAAAAAGTCCAGGAGAAAACATACCCAGAAAAAGCATAGACCGGAGAAAACATAGCTGGACCACAATATACCCGGAATAAACATAGCTGAAAGAAACATAGGTACCCGGAAATAATATACCTACTCGGAAATAAAATACCAGGCTTAAAGAATAAGGTATCTACGAGGGTATCTACGATACTATGGCGACAGGCAAGGCAAATCTAAGAAAAAACTTCGTGGTTCTTTAAAGGTGGTGCGTTTTATTAAGCCTCCACCTCACGTAGATAAACATTCGAAAATAAACTCGGTAGGTAGGTAGGTACACCCGGTTCCTAAAGAGATGCCCATGCAAGAAAATCAAATCCTGAAATTTCAGCATTAGCACACAGCCTTGTTGTGATTTACCTGCTTCACCGGACAGATTCACTTGTCCGTACACGCTCAACATAATATTATCGCAGATTCATTTCTGTGGTGAAACGCTGACAGGCTGGCTTGTGGAGAATGCTTTTTATTATCCGTATACCTAATGCGTAAATTTTGATGGAAAATAAGTCCAAAACTCTAAATTTCACCTACGCAAAATAATCATAATTTATATTTTAATGCAAGATGCAAGTAGGTATATTCGCAGTACCTATGGCATACCTTAGCAAAAAATATTTTTCGAGATATTTTTCCAGCTCCTATTCCTTTTTCGAAATATCGGCATGCCTTGGTGAAAATAAGGGTCTTATTAAAATAAAACTGGTTAATTAGGCGGCAGTTAGACTTTTACATTGACAAACATTGAAATTATTAGCAAAATTGCCATTTCACTTCATTAAGATTCTCACGTAATCTGTAGCAGGGTTAGTAAAACTGGTCTCGTATCATGTTCAAAAACACAACAGCGGTAAGCACAAAAAGTCCTTTCTGTTTTGACAAATTTGTGCTTACCGTTGTTCTATTTTTAACATAATTTGAGTCCAGTTTTACTAACCCTGCTAGTCAAAAACACAGATTATTATAGTTTAACTAATAGTTTTATCTACAAGACTCTGATGCTCAAAACCATCATATTGAATGCGGCGTTGAAAAACTCTATGGTGCGATTCTCTAAAAAATTACATTCCATAAAGGCTCTGTTACGTTGTTATTACCTAGGCAACAGCCAATGGCCGACACGACACGAACAGAGCGTTTATGGAATGTTATTTTTTACAGAATAGCACCATTAGAATGAATACAGTGCTCCAATGGTGGACTAAAGGGAGGCGGTGGGGGGCTTCAATCATCTGACGGGGCCCCCAACCCTTTTTTTTGGAAAAAATACTGCAAAAAAATTGTGATAAAATCTAAAAATTCCAATTTTTTCCTCAGCGGTCACTTTTAGCATTATTGATCGCAATTTCCAAGAAGCGCAAAATTTTTATGAAAAAAAGTCTGTTCATCAAGCATTATTATTGTTATGCCAAATTTTTTTGACAGCGGCGCTACCTCCCACCAATTCGCGCCCTCATCATTACATTTGCCCCCTCCGGCCCTCCGCTCTCAAATTCTGGCTACAGCACTCTTCAAAATTCTTGATACCTACCCCTAACATCAAAAAACTTATAATCAGTACTAATTATTAGTAATACCTAACAGAATAGATTTCTTACTCCAAGTATACCTACCTAATGCATTTTGCGCAAAAATCGAGTACGCCAACCCAAATTTCAGGTAAACATTAACAGCATGATAATTACGCTACGGTTAGACCATTGTGTTAGACTATGTAAGCGGTGAGATTGACACCACCTATTGTAGGATATTGTATATACCTTTACTTCCTCCGAACAGGTCGGGTAGGTATTTCGAATGTGTGCAGGGCGCGAGTTGGTGGGAGAGGTAGCGCTGCTGGTAAAAATTTTTTGAACATAATAATAACATTAATGCTGATAATAATTAATAATCTGTATATATTTTATGCGTTTTGCGATTTCAGTTTTTGACTTTCCTAGCAAAATTACCTGATGAACAAACTTCTTTTCACAAAAATTTTGCTCATCTTGAAAGTTTTCGTCAGAAAACCGGCCTTTTCTGTATTGTTTCTGTGGGGTCGAGCGCCGTGGCCGCTTGAGAGGCAGGGGCGTGGGGGCATTCGCCCACTCTTGCCCCCCTAGGGCTACGCCACTGGCGCCACACTATACCTATATGCCGTTCACGTTTTAAATTTAGTAGAATGACTTTTTGGTTTCACTCCAAAACTTTGCAGGTGCCATCACCCGTAGTCGTAGCCCCCCAGCTTGTCACTTTTTTTTGCTCCAAAAAGTCATTCTACTGAAAATAAAAAGTGAACGGGATATATTATCCGTTTCACCCTTATTTGCCACACAGCAGGTCATGATATATTGTTTTGTTATGTTACATACCGACGAAACTATCAGTTTATTAACTACAGAAAAAAAATTATACTCACCTGAATAATGCAAAGAAATTATCGCCCAGGAAAAACATTGAAATTTTTGAATTTTATCACAATTTTTTTGCAGTATTTTTTACAATAGAGTCTGGGTCCCCGTCAGATGATGACACGAAGCTGTCAAAACAGAAAGGAAATTTTGTGCTTACCATTGTTGTGTTTTTGAACATGATCCGAGGCCAGTTTTACTAACCCTGCTAGAGATTACGTGGAAATCTTAATGAAGCGAAATGGCAATTTTGCAAATAGTTTTGAATGTTCGTCATTGTGGAATTTCCACCCCCCCCCCCCCGAATTTCACAGTTTTATTTGAATACGACTGTTAGCGCGGTACACATAAAGACGGCAGCCTTCCGATGAAGGCTGCATTAAAACAATAACTCTTGGATTAGGAAAGCAGCAAGCGACAGTCAGAAATAAAATCCACAACAACAATCAAAAACTTTAATGCAAAACAAAAGAAAAAAAAACACAAACAGACAGAATTACAAAACAATAAAAAAAAACAATGTGAATTAAATGAAATGAAAAATCCGAGTGGTTCTGATCGGGGGCAGATTCGCTGGCGCCGAGTGGCGTCGGGATCTTATTCGGTGGCGGCGTCGTCCTGGCGGAGTCCGAAGGCGGCGTCGTGGTGGATGGCCGTTCTGGTGGTGGATTTCCTGTTGAAATGCACGAGTGCCCGTGTTCGTCACCAAAATGGCGGACGAACGACTCGATCCCGTCCGAAACTGGAGCTTTGTGTGCGGCTGGCTGGTCCAAGCCGCTCCCCGGTGAAAGCGGTGAAAACTGCCGCTTTCTGGACTTGGAGATGCTGCAGAGATCCTCCAGGAGTCACTATCGGACGCGATGGGCCTTGGATGGGCTTCTGGTCGAGTACGAATGTACGCCGATGGCACGACAAGATGGCCGCGAGAACGATGACCAAAAAAAAAGACGGCGTGGCTTCCCGCTCGACGTACGGAGATCGACACCGCTTCGAACGAAGCGGCAAAGGCACGAGCGGAAAGAAAGCCGAAGAATGCCGAAGACGGCCGAAGAAAGTGCTGGAGCATGTTTACGCTTGCGCCTGACAGCCAAGTGCCAGGCACACCGAACAGGGGGTGAGGGGTGAGGACTTGGACAACACAGGGATATTTTGGGTTGCATACCCTCAGTGCACACGAATGCAGTTTTCAATGAACGGGGCCGAGACATACTCCCCACCAAAATACCACTCGGGGTATTTTCAAAGTTCAAAAATTAATGAAATCAAACATGATACAAAAAGAAAGAGCATAGTGAGAACAATGACGGAAGTGAAAACACAGAATGCTCACTGTCCTGAAGGGAGGGGACAAAGTTTGACCATTGGGCGTCGCAGAACGTCGCGTTGAGTACGGACATCTGCGACACGACAAATGCCATCTTTGCCGGGGAAGAGTTTTGAAATTCTGCCTAACCTCCACTTCAGAGGGGGAGCGTTTTCGTCCTTGATGAGGACTAAAGACCCCACATCTGCGGATTCAAGGTGACGTGACTTGTGCCACTTGCCGCGTTGGTACAGCGTGTGGAGATATTCGTCGCGCCAACGCGCCCAGAAACGCTGTTGCATGGATTGGACCAACTGCCATCGCGACAACCTGCTGATCTTGAGGTGGGACAAATCTGGGTCAGGTGGGGCCGTTAACGGCTCGAGCGTCAAAAAATGACCAGGCGTCAATGGGCACAGATCATTTGGATCCGAGCTCAGCTCCGAAAGTGGCCGTGAGTTGAGCAACGCTTCAACTTGGGTGACCAACGTGGTCAGCTCTTCAAAGGTGAGTATTTGATCACCTATCACGCGAGATAGATGAGTTTTGACAGCTTTTATGCCGCTTTCCCACAGTCCGCCAAAGTGGGGACTGGAGGGAGGAATGAAGCGCCAAGTGATGGCTTCGGATTCCGCGGCGAGTTGCATTGACGTCGTCAATTGCCTATGAGCTCCGACAAAGTTTGTGCCATTGTCGCTATAGATGGTAGAGCAACGACCGCGCCGGGCAATGAATCTGCGCAAGGCGGCGAGGAAAGCATCTGTTGAGAGATCGGAGGCAACCTCGACGTGCAATGCCTTGGTGGCGAAGCACACGAAAAGACAGATGTACGCCTTCGTAGTTCTGACACCGCGAGCGCGTGACATGAGGATTGGAAAAGGGCCACCATAGTCGAGCCCGACGCAGCTAAAAGGTTTTAGCTGAGAAATTCGCGCCGAGGGGAGGTCGCCCATGGTGGGAGAAAAAGTTTGCGGCTTAGTCCGGAAGCACCGGTAACACGATGCAAGATAGTGCCGTACCGCGCGTCGCGTGGACAATATCCAAAAATTTTGCTGCAGGAGATAGCAGGTATTGTTGAGTCCCGGGTGGCAATGTCGGGAATGAACTTGTCGAATGACGAGTCCTGTCAAGACGTGACGAGATGGAAGAAGAGCAGGGTGTCTGGTTGCAAATGGCAACTCATGACAATGCTTCAAACGTCCGCCGACGCGGAGAACATCGTCACGATCGAGAAAGGGTGAAAGTTTTCGAAAGGGTCTTGAACAGGGTTTGCCGTTGCGTAACGACGCGATTTCGACGGCAAATACCTTCTGCTGTACATGTTTGACAATGTACAACAAGGCAAAATGGAGTTCTGTATCCGAGAGAGGTCCTGTGAACTTCTCATCGGACTTGCATTTGCAGAACCGATAGAAATAGGCGACAGCGCCCTGAATCTTCCGTAAGGAGGATATGCGCAAAAAGAGGTCGTCGATGTCAATCGGCGGCGGCTGCGGCACACGCACGACCAAAGCGAGCTTTCGCTCTTCAGACGCAATGTCTGGGGAGGACACGGAGAATTTGTCATCCGGCCATGTGTCATCCGCTGATGACAGAAAAGGTGGGCCAGACCACCAGAGGGAGCACGAAAGCATGTCTTCGGGAAACAATCCGCGCGAAGCTGGGTCGGCGGGATTGTCCGATGTTGAGACATGTCTCCAACACTGAGGCGGGACACGCTGTTGAATATGCTCAACACGGTGAGCAACAAATGTTTTCCAGCGGTGCGAAGAGGAACGCAGCCAGCTGAGAACAACCGTAGAATCGGTCCACGCAAATATGGCATCGAACTGTACGGTTCCTGCGAGCGCTGCAACGGTGAAGGCAACGAGATTGGAAAGTAGGACCGCTGCACACAATTCGAGACGGGGTACGGTCAGCAATTTGACTGGAGCCACCTTTGATTTGGCGGTTAGGAGACGAATGGTGGGAACACCATTTCGAAGGTAACGAACGTACAACACGCTCGCGTACCCAGATTCAGATGCGTCGCAAAAGGCGTGCAACTGGCACCTGTCTGCAGGCGACGGAAAAGTATGCCGTGGAATTTGCAACCGCGAAAGTTGCGATAGCTCGGATTGAAAACGCAACCACTGCTGACATACGATGTCTGGAGGGGTGTCGTCCCAATCAAGGCCAAGTTTCCATAACCGTTGGATTAAATGTTTGGCGAAAAATGCAACAGGGCACAGAAAGCCGAGCGGATCGTAAATCCGAGCCACCTCCGACAAGATGGACCGTTTTGTGCACGGTAGTTCATTTGGATGAACCGTGAATGAAAAGGTGTCTGTTGCCGCTTGCCACTGGAGGCCAAGAATTTTTACAGTATTGTCAGCAACGTCACTGAAAGTGGACGGCTGAGTTCGAACGTGATCAAGTGGTATGTCTTGCAGCACATCAGGGTGATTGCTTGCCCACTTGCGCAATTCAAAGCAACCCGATTGGAGCAGGTTGATTAGCTGCGTTTGTAATTCCCGTGCTGATTCCACGGAGTTCGCACCGCAAAGTAGATCGTCTACATACAAATTACGGCGAATTGCCTGCGAAGCCAATGGAAACTTCGAGGCGCTTTGTTCTGCCAAGTGAAGCAACGTGCGAACCGCTAGAAACGGTGCCGAAGAAACACCATATGTAATGGTGTTCAATTGGTACGTTTCAATGGGTCGATCAGGGGAGAAACGAAAGCGAATGAGTTGATACTTGCGATGTTCGGGCGAGATAAGTATCTGCCGATACATCTGACGGATGTCACAAGTAAAAACGATCGGCTCACACCGAAACTGCAGTAGCAAAGCTGCTATGTCCTGTTGTAACTTAGGACCGACGAGAAGCGTCTCGTTGAGAGATAAATGATTCGGCGCTTGCGCCGAAGCATCAAAAACGACGCGAATTTTCGGCTTGTCGTCTTCGATCTTGACGATCGGATGATGAGGGATGTAATACGCCTCAGAATCTGGAGGTTCTGCGTCCAGCAAGGTCATGTGACCTAGGTCGAGGTAGTCGCGCATGAATGCTATGTACAGATCACGGAGTGTGTCCTGACGGACCAGGCGACGTTCGATAGCTAACCAACGGCGGTCAGCCATAGACCTGCAATGTTCAAAGGTGGGGGACTCCCTTTTGAAGGGAAGCGAAACCCCAAAACGACCTGACGGACAACGGTAGACAGAGTCCCGGAAACAAATTTCTGCACGTTCATCATCTGGGGACAAACGTGTTTTGGACGATGGTGACGAGATTTCCTCTATTTCCCAAAATTTGTGCAGAGACTCGTCGATTCCAGTTGGAGTGCAGACCAAAAGGGAATGCAGAGGTTTTGACGGGGTTTGAAAGGGACCGAGAAGAGCCCAGCCAAAAATGGTGTTTATGGCAACAGGCTGTGACGGACCTGACGAGACGATTCCCTCTTTCACGACTGACGGATAAACGTCGGCGCCCAACAACACTTGAATGGGGCCTGGCTTGAACCATGTGGGATCCGCCAGATTCGATAAGTTCAAGTGGAATTGATCCGGGTTCAAAGCGGTGTCTGGCAGGTTACCACAAATCCTGCGCAGGACAATTAACTCCAATTCAGGGATTGGGAGAGACTCATCATCAGCCTTGACCTGGCAAGTGACTGTGCCACACGTCGAATTGGCGGGGGTGAGACCCAAGCCAAAAACGGGCACATTGTGATTTGATGGGGATAGACCCAATTTGCGCACGCAGGAGTCCAAAATAAACGATGCCTGACTGGCAGGGTCTATGAGCGCACGGAGGCTTTGGTAGCCTCCCCACCGGTCACGAACGTGAACGATTGCCGTGGCCAACAAAACATGAGCTGCCTTGAGGCTTGAGGCGAGATTCGTCACCGAATTCGCGACATTTTCTGGAAGACCAGGGGAAACGATTTGCGGTAATTCAACTGGATTCGATAAAGAACTGGGTGACTCATGACCTGCAGTTCTATGTGGCTTGGGGAAGTGCAGCAAGGTGTGATGCCTTGCGTGGCACTGCCGACACGAATACGACGATGGACATTTTGGAGCACCGTGATTGGTGCTCAAGCAGTTGAGACAGAGCCTTTTCTGTTTGACCGCCAAATATCTGTCATTTGGGGACATTGACAGAAAAGTCTTGCACGCGGTGACTCTATGACTTCTCGCCCCACAATGAGAACATGCTGACTCATGCGACGTCGCTGGGGCAGATGAAGTCTGAGACACCAACGTATGTGAGGCCCACGACTTGCGGCTGACCTCGGGCTTCACGGTAACGGTGTTTGCCCGTGTGGAGCGGGAGTTCGATTGCGTTTTAGAATTTAAGGCAGTTGCCTCGAAAGCCTTGCATTGGTCGAGCACGAAAGACTTGACGTCTTCGTATTTGGGGAAGGGGGTGCCAGCTGACTGCACCTCGAAACGTTTTCGCGTCGACTCATCGAGTTTCTGGAGCAGCATGCTCGACAGGGTGAAATCCCACAGGTCGATATGCGGATACTGCTCGAGCGCCACTAAATTTTCGTTGAACGTGTTCACAAGATGGCGAAGCGCTTGCGCGGAGTCAGATGTGACGGAGGAGGCGTTCATCATCGACTGCCAGTAAAAAGTGACTAGCACGCGGTCGTTCTGGTATCTCTCAACCAACGAGTCGAACGCAATTATGTAATTATCTCCCGTCAATGGCAGGTGTTTAACCATTGAGAGAGGTTCACCAGATAAAGACGAGATCAGATACTGAAACCGTTCAATATCTGAGAGAGACTGGTTTCTGTGTATTAACGCCGTGAATAGATCATAGTATGGTGGCCATGATTTTAACTTTCCGTCGAACAACGGCAACGCGATTTTTGGCAATCGGACATTGCTCCGGCCTGTCTCGAACCAAGTTTGCGAGGCTTGGCGAGAGAGCGAGGAAGTCGGCTCTGAATTCACAAACGAGGCTTTTACCGCAGCAAGTTTGCCATACAAGCTGTCTGCCCGGAGTGTACGTTCAAGAAATGTAGCCTTCTGCTCCTCGGAGGCACTGGGGAGAGGGGCAGTGTTGACCGTGCTCTTGAAACCGTTGTAAATTTCCGCCGCAATGTCAAACGTGGCTAAAAATGCCGGTTGGAGGCTTGGCTCGGTGGTAGCTGTGACGCCTTGTTCCAGAAGGGGCTCAAGGCGCGCAATAGCTATCGCGATGGACGATAAAGTTGCGTCCATTGTGTACGACACAAAGAAAAATGAAAACAAAGCAACTGACCCTTAGGTTGGCGTACCTGATTGGCGAACCCAACCCAGGTGAAAAAGTGCGAATGAGACGGGCGAAAAACGAATTGATCAACACGCTGGACCAACGCACAAGTGTCACGTGGGTTTGACCCGTGACTTTAAAGTTTCAATAGTGAGGTGAATTAAATTCCTGACTGTACCATGCTTAGCCTGTATCCGGCTACGAAGGACCAATTTATATGTTAGCGCGGTACACATAAAGACGGCAGCCTTCCGATGAAGGCTGCATTAAAACAATAACTCTTGGATTAGGAAAGCAGCAAGCGACAGTCAGAAATAAAATTCACAACAACAATCAAAAACTTTAATGCAAAACAAAAGAAAAAAAAACACAAACAGACAGAATTACAAAACAATAAAAAAAAACAATGTGAATTAAATGAAATGAAAAATCCGAGTGGTTCTGATCGGGGGCAGATTCGCTGGCGCCGAGTGGCGTCGGGATCTTATTCGGTGGCGGCGTCGTCCTGGCGGAGTCCGAAGGCGGCGTCGTGGTGGATGGCCGTTCTGGTGGTGGATTTCCTGTTGAAATGCACGAGTGCCCGTGTTCGTCACCAAAATGGCGGACGAACGACTCGATCCCGTCCGAAACTGGAGCTTTGTGTGCGGCTGGCTGGTCCAAGCCGCTCCCCGGTGAAAGCGGTGAAAACTGCCGCTTTCTGGACTTGGAGATGCTGCAGAGATCCTCCAGGAGTCACTATCGGACGCGATGGGCCTTGGATGGGCTTCTGGTCGAGTACGAATGTACGCCGATGGCACGACAAGATGGCCGCGAGAACGATGACCAAAAAAAAAGACGGCGTGGCTTCCCGCTCGACGTACGGAGATCGACACCGCTTCGAACGAAGCGGCAAAGGCACGAGCGGAAAGAAAGCCGAAGAATGCCGAAGACGGCCGAAGAAAGTGCTGGAGCATGTTTACGCTTGCGCCTGACAGCCAAGTGCCAGGCACACCGAACAGGGGGTGAGGGGTGAGGACTTGGACAACACAGGGATATTTTGGGTTGCATACCCTCAGTGCACACGAATGCAGTTTTCAATGAACGGGGCCGAGACAACGACCCTTATTTTCACCAAGGCATGCTGATATCTCGAGAAAGCAATAGGAACTTGGAAAATATTTTGTGCTGTGGTGTGCAATACTGACCATACTTGCATAAAAATATGAATTATTATTATTTTGCGTAAATATAAAAATATAGAACTCAGAATTTGGGGTTTATTTTCCATTCAAAATCTACGCATAATGTGGATAGTATTCTCCATAAGCCAGCGTTTCACCACAGATAAGAATCTGCGATAATTATGTTGAACGTGAAGGTCGTGAAGGGACAAGTGGATGAAAGGTAAAGCCAGGTAGAGCACAAGGCTGTGTGCTAATGCTGAAATTTCAGAAATTGGTTTTCTTGCATGGGCTTCTCTTTAGGAACCGGGTGTACCTGCAATGAACACAGCAGAGCAAAATCATACCCCAAAATAAATGGTGAATTTTGTTTATTCATTACGAAGAGCAATAATAACAATGAGAAATTCAATGTATGTACCTAAGGATATAAATCTAGACACTATAATATTAAAATTATTGGCAATACCACGAAGGAGTTGGAGAAGATCTCTAGTAAGTATCATAATCCTGTACTATCGAGTGTACTATCTGCATAGATACAGCATGCAGCATCCGCTTCCCCCTCGGCTTCCCCACTCAGCATAGCATGTCATGTTTCTTAAATGAGATGATCTCAATCATATCACAGAATAACATCACAATGAACATTACTTCCACATCTATGTGATGTTCATCCGCGATGTTATACGAGTCGAGAGATGTTTCGAAATGAACCTAAATTGAACATCACACATAAGACATCTACCGGCGGACATAACATTGTTACTGCTTTCAACTTGCCGAAGTGTAACATCTCACTGACCTCAATGAGACGTAGTCACTGAGAGATTTTTTAAATTTCGCGGGCTGTCATCGTTAAGCTCTGTGTGTCGGAAAATATTCAACAAAGATTCAATAAAAAGTTTTGCTCCCTGTTCCATGTGTGTGATGCCAGAACAGCCTTTATGCCTTCATGTTTAGTTTGGAACCATTTTTGTGTCTCCTTGTGCTTGTGGCTTTCGGAACTAGTGTGCCCCCTTTGTCTCCTTGTGTTCTTCGAAAGCCTACTGGGCCTTCTTGCATTTTGTCGTGGCTTTCGCAACTTTGGTGGACCCTTGTGTCTGCTCTTGTGTTATCAGAGCTTGTCTCTGGTGTTATTGTGCTTTCGAATACTTTGATGACTCCCGTTCATGTCTCATTGTAATGTCAGGGGCCCCAACGGAGCCTCTTGTGTCTTGCTGTAACATTTCGAGTCCCAGCGAGGTTCTTTGGGCTCGGTGTATCGTTTGGAGTCCTAATGGATAATGGAATATCCCGAGAAATATCCCTGAACATCAAGCGCGCTGTTTAAATACAGGTGTCCGTTTTTCGAGGCTAAGCATGGGTATCTCGCTTATCTTGAGAGATACAAAGTCGGTTAAATTAGGAAAAAGCTGCGCATTTTCATGACGATCAATGATCCAAAAAGAAATTTGACGTATCGATTTTAGTTTTTGAGATATAGTCCGGTGGTTAAGCGCCAAAAAAAGCTCGATCTATACATTTTGAGCTTAAGCAATGCGCTTTTGGGGTTCGATTGGGGATCCCTTACCTTGATTTCAAGAGTTGCTGGCAATCATATGGGCAATCTTTCACCTTGTACAACTTTCGAAAAAAAGTTCGAGATTTTTTCTATCACCTGCTCTTGAAAGGTTGATGCCGAAACGGTTTTGGAATTTTGACCCTAACTTTTTTTTCCAAAAATTGTGCTCAATAGGGTAGTGACCGATTTTTTATATATTTATTTTTTTTAAAGTTCACTTCTTGATAAGTGACGCTATTAGTACAGGCCAGTTAGAATAAAAACTGGCTCAACCTGGAAATTCCAAATAACAAGCTGAAATTTTGGGGATATGTTCAGGAAGCTACTGCGAACAAACCCTGAAAAGTCCCAAAAAATCCCACTTGGGCAAACGCCGCCATCTTGATTTCTAACATGATCTCAACTTTTTCTCAGTTTTTACAAATTTATTTTAATTTTTCGTTACAACTGAACTAAGTATACATATTATAATTTAATAGGGTAAAATTATTCCTCTATATCCTATACACTTTTCATTTCCAGTAGGTGAAATGACTTTTTGGAGCAAAAATAGAGTGATAAGCTGGAGCGCTGGGAACACACGGCCGATGGCCGCTGATGAATAGTTTCACTCCAAAACTTTGCAGGTGCCATCAGCTGAAGCTCCTCAGCTTGTCACTTTATTTTTGCTCCAAAAAGTCATTCTACAGAAAATATAAAGTGTATATGGGATAATATAGCTGATACGCCGGCGCCTCGCATTGGGAGAATCCGCATAGTGATGCGTATACTCCTCTCCATCTCTATGTCTCTATGTCTTCAGTACATAGGTGAATTTTATCATCCTAGTCTACCTACACCGACCTTTTGCTGCAGACATTGCCAGTGCAGAAACCACACTCATTATCAAAGTGCAATGACTTATTATGGGCCAATTATGGCCCTGGTTCTTGATTCGATGTTTCAGACTTGTATTTCCCATCCGAGTTGTTACTGGTTTTACAGAGTTTCTTTGCTCATGATAGTTGATGCGGTTTTTAAAGGAATGAATTAGATCAGGCATTCTTGTGCCCCACATTTTGTCAAATCAGTCCACCAAAATCATCATCATCAATGAATGAGAGGTTCGCTCCTGGCAGCTGGCCAAACTAAGTTTGTACCATTTCAAAAATTATAAGGGGTTCTTTGCCATCAAATGCTTGGAAAGAGTATATGGCCACAAGATTCACCTGGAAGTAATTTGATAGGATTTAGTGCTGACACTGTTTTATAGTCTCTGATAGTTCAAAGCAGAAAGAACGATAAAGGCTCAAAAAATTTTAGGTTGAAATTTTCGTGGTTGTTCCACTTCTTTCTCCTATATACAGGGGCTACAGGGTTGGCGCCGATGGCTACACTTCTAAATTGGAAGAGTATATTTCAAACATCCACTGTGCCAAGTGTCATGTTCCAACCATAAAGTGCTTTCGCCTACTGCCCTGATCGAGGTCCAAATATAGTTGAAATTCCCCTTTCCTTCTCTAGAACGTCTTTCTCGTCTTTTATGCCACAAGTGGACACATCTCACCCGTTTTTCTTACCATTCTTAGCATCACTGTTAACATCAAATTCCATCAAATTATTTCCATGCTAATTCCCACCTTCCGTGGTAATAGATTTTTCTCAAAATGCATTCGATAACGATGAAACCGAGGATGAAACTTTATATAAATAGTTTCTCGGTTTCTTCGAGTGTGAAAGAATATAAATAATAATAATATAAATATTTTTGCAATTTTCACACTGGCATGGACAAACGTTTTCACCGATGATGATAAATTTTTGTTGATGACTTGAAAAAATGTGAGGCATGAAACTGCCTGACGTAATAATTCTCCCTTTCGAAAGCCATCTTAGCCATCATGAGCAAAGAAAGTCAAGACAATGTTTACTCTACAATCAGGAAGCAGTTCTCAATGTTGAGATTAAGTACTGTTTTTGTGGAAAAATGATTGTACTTCACCAACCTTTCAAGTACCAATCGCTTTCTTAATTATTTTGTGAATAGTGAACGCAAGATGGCTCTCGGTAGGAGAAAAAAAGAAAATGTTTTTTTCAGGGGATAGGCCTAGGCACTGGCTACCGATCAGTTTCAATTTGATACTGATCAACTGATCTTTATTCAACTGAATAAAGAATTATGAAGTTTCAATCCTATACTTTGATAATATATATTTAATAGAATATTTCAGGAACGCTTCAGTACATCTGAAATGGTTTGATGGAGCTTCATGGGCATGAACAGCAGGCCATATGTTTACGCGACTCTACCTCGTTCGGTTCATGAGTTACATTTTTTTCTTTTTCCTTTTTCTTTTCCAGCCTGTATTCAGAGCTGCATGTCTGTCGCCGATGGCTACACTTCTGGTCCATGGGTTATGGTCCATACAACAACTATATGCCAAGTGGCATGTTTTAACGATAAAATACAGGGTGCTTTTGCTTAACATCTGGACTATTATAACAAGATCTCCATTTTTTATATTTTGTCATTTTTGTGTGTTGAAATTGTGATTTTGAGTTGAAATTATGATTTATAAATTTTGAGTTACGCTTATCCACTCTTAAAAACCTCTGGAGAAGCAAAAATTCATAAAGAGCGATTCGCTGTGATGTTTTGTTGATGAACAGGCGACTAAAAACAAAAAAAAAATGAAAGTAGGGGGAAAAATCAAGATATCGGCGTTTGCCCAAATGGGATTTCTGGGGACTTTTGAGGGTTTGTTTCTACAGAGTCTATGAAGATGCCCTCCAAATTTCAGCTCGTTATTTGAAATTTCCGGGTAGATATCTAACTGGCCTGTACTATATATAGTTAACAGATTTTTTTCGCAAGTTTTCTTGGTAAAAAAAAAATATGAAAGTTTTCGATCATTTCAAATTTGGCGCGATCTCGGGCGCGATGACGTCACAATCTTTCATAGGCGGAGAATCAGGGGTGGGACTCTGTGTTGTTCCGGCGACAGTCGCTTCGAAGCGATAGTCGATAACCATAGGCGATAGCAATAGTCGCTAGAATTTGCACTCTGTGCACCTATCGCGTACGCTTCGGAACAGTTCGGCTTTATATTAGCCATTCTGCGAAAGTAGGCATTTATCACAGTAACTTTGTAGAGAAGTTGTTGGTTGAATGTTGGCAGTTCTCGTTAAACCGTCATATTTTGACACTTGGGTGGGCGGTGGCGGAAGGCGGAGGCGGTGGGCGTTTTTAGAGTTTCAACTTTCAGCCAAGGTGGTGCATAAAGTGTTTATAAATCCTTTAAAATTGTTCAGCATGCTTCAATGTTGACTAGAAAAAACTTAGTAGGTATCTTCGTTAAATATAATTCTGATACCTAAATGATAATGTAACAAACGCCAAATATATAAGCGTAGCTGGTTACATGAAAATAATAAATATTAAAATTTGTTATTATTGAAAATAACATCAAAAGTGAGAATCCGTACAAGCAATAATAAATGAATGTAAATCTGAGAATATTATTCATTATTCAACACAAAAACAAAATATAGCTTTCAACGTTAATCTAGTTCAATTTTTACAACAGTATTCAACGGTACCTATACATATAAAATTATTGTAATAATAATGCTAGCTGGATAGTGATGTTTGTCGACCTTTTGATGACAAAATTGATTATGTAAAACAATCAACAACAACAAAACAACCCCAAAAACGACCGTAAACAAGCCGTAAACACCGTTCTCTACACGTCTCGAGGTGTCGCTTTCTGGCGACTTTCTTAGCGATGATGAGGTGTGGTGGGAGGTCGCTTACTACTGTGCGTAGTACGAAACTATCGCTTCGTGGCGATAAGTAGCTAGCTACACTGACATAGAGTCCCACCCCAGGCTTGACAACACTACAGAACTTACTACAAAAAGCACTAGCGTCAACGCTCATAACAGCTGATTGTTATATTGTTAACGCTTTGTGTATCTGTGCGGTGATTCGTGTTGTTTAGTTGTTTTGCTTGAAAATGTGGAGCCCAATTGTGAACAGGCGACTTCCCAAAATTTACCCATGGTAAAATCTTTTATGATTTATGAATATTTCAAAACTACATCAGACTTCAATGGTTATGTTATGCTGGCAAACGTCAACGTCAACACTGACACACAGGCAAGCTGGGAGGTGGGGTCATCCCCACTACTGTCAAAAGATTGAGACGTCACAGCCCGCCTTACAGCTCGATAGATTTGAAATCGTTCGCAAAAGTAGCCACTTTCAAGGCAGATTTTGAGACACTTGGAACTTTTTTTTTCGAATTTTCACGAAACGTAGTCTTGTTATTAAGGCTCTATATTGGATTGGTATGATTTTTGTTCATATTTTTCGATGGTGGTCACTACCCTATTTTCTGAAATATGCACTTTCTGATTAAAAAAAGAAATAGAGACATTGTTTGTTTTCAAACGACGTCCATATTGAATTTGCTCACAAAGATTTTCTTTTGAGCCTGCACCTAATTTTTAGGTGTTGCAGTTCAATTGTCAAGCAGTTTAGAATATTTTATTTCATACCGAACAGACTTCTCTCCATTGAAAGGTTGCAGTTTTTCAAATTGATTTATCAATTCTGGCAGTCAACATAAGCTAGAGGGAATTACGGATTCATAAGGAATTTAATAATAATTATGATCATTGATCACCTTAATGTATACCGTAACAAAGACATTATTTAGTTATAATTAACCCGTAGGGAATAAAAGAACATTATGTACTTTTTTCAATTTTTATTCGGAGATACAAAATCTCATACATTTTCAATCAAGATTGATTATCTACGAGTACCTGCTATTAAATTTAATTATCAGCCATTACAACCCGTTTAGGATCTCATTAGGGATTTGCCTCTCTGCCTATTCATAATTACATTGATACAGGGAATAAATGTTGGACGTTAAACTTCTCGACATTATAAAAAAAGCGATATGTCCTGGGTCCTGCTTTCATTGTAATTAGAACTTTACTGGATAATTGGCATGGATACTGGCCTTGCGATAAAGCAGAAATAGGTCGCCTTTTCAAATTTCCAAAAATTTGACGTCCAAAATTTGTTAAGTATTCACCTCTTTATGAGACCGCCTCTTTATATGAAGCGGATTCCGAACCACGAGACAATAGCAAGAGCCATCACTTTTTCAGAAAAAGCTCTCGAGGGTCGAAATACTCGCCAGAAGGTTTGTCCGTCTTCGAGTGAACCTCACCACAGCGGCACGTTCACGTTGCAGTAGTCACCCATCCAGTGATGTGAGTCGGGTATTTACCGGGTAGGTAGGAAAATATAAATCGGGTATTTACCCGGTGTTTTCCCGCGCGATATTTACCCACCCTATCCAGTTTGACAGAAAAGTTGACACTGTTGACAGCTCGGTTGACAGTGTTGACGGTTAAAGGTTAAATGATTCTCTTTTCCAAGTTCCAAGGCTTTATAAACATAACCTCCAAAGAACTTATTATTATTTTGCTGCTGTGAGTAAAAAATCATAATTGTTTGTTGTTGTTTCTCCAATTGTTAATAACAATCAATGAAAATAGATACCCTATTAGAGACCCGATTTTGGGTAAATACCGGGTACTTACCCTGGGTATTTACCCTTAAAAATTAAAACCCGGGTATTTTACATCACTGCACCCATCCAAAGACGGGCTCCCATGTGTTGTGCTTGACATGTATGATCTAAAGGTGCATTCAGTCAGCTTATTTAAGGTGCGTTCAGTCAGCTTATTTAGCCGCAAGTTTTAATTTTAGTCGCAAGCGCAGCGACGCCCATTGGCTCTTTATGAACCAGCCTCCTCGGAACAGCCAATAAATGATGCAGCGCTTACGGCTAAAATTAAAATTGCGGCTAAATAAGCTGACTGAACGCACCTTTAGCCGCAAGTTTTAGTTTTAGGTTTTAGTCGTAAGCGCAGCGATGCTTATTGGCTGTCATGAACCAGCCTCTTCAAATCAGCCAATAAGCGGTGCTGCGCTTACGACTAAAATTAAAACTTGCGGCTAAATAAGCTGACTGAACGCACCTTAAGCTAAGCGATATGTACAGTTGTGATATATACAGGTGTCCCGTTTTTCAACGCTCACTATAAGTATCTCGGAAACGGTGAGAGATACAGAGTCGGTTAAATTACAAAAAAGTTGCGCAATTTTATGGCTATTTAAAAAATGTCAAAATATCAAAAATATCTTTGTTAATTTTCGAAATATCCCAAAAAAACTGAAAAATGCCGAATTCCAAAATTTCAAATAACTTTTTTAATATGACAGTTATCAATTTGAAAATTGGTATCCTGACATTTTTGAAGGTCCTTGATTGACTGACGTCAATATTTTTTCCTGCACTTACTAGTTTTTGAGATATGACAGTTAACTTGTTTTTTTCTTATCGACACCATATCATTTATCCTCCCATAAAACTCATCTTTTCTTCCCCTTTACAAAGATATAAAACACTCGTAGCATTTTTGTCAAAATAACCTGTAAAAATTAAAAAAAAACCATTTCTGGGGCGAATAAATCTAGTTACCGGTTCGGTTGCCATGCTCTCGTGGCATAATAACAATGGCATTCGGTTGCCATGGTCGGTTAATTTCGGAAAAAGTTGAGTTTCATTCCGTTTTTATGTATTTGATAATGATAATAGATAATGATAAAACAAATACAAAACCAAGTATAACACAAAATAACATCGCAATAGCAATAAACATTTATAATTTACAATTGCTTGAAATGGGGTCCATTTTGCGGGGAACGCTCAAAGATCGAATTTGTGGTTCATGACAGAACATCCCAAAGCAACCAAGAGCTAGAAGCAAGGAGCTGATGATGCGTTTCAGTCAATTAATAACCCGCACGATATCAGCGCAGCCGTTGAAAACATGGCTAAAAAGCACACAACTCTGCATAGAGCAAAATGGACTCCAATTCGAACAATTGTAAATTATGAATGTTTATTGCTTTTGCTATGTCATTTTGTGTTATACTTAGTTCTGTATTTGTTATATTGTTCTTTATTATCATTATCAAATACTCAAAAACGGAATGTATCTCAACTTTTTCCAGAATCAACAGACCATAGCAACCAAATGCCATTGTTTATATGCCACAAGAGCATGGCAACCGAAGCGGTAACTCGATTTTTTCGCCTCAGAAACAGTTTTTTCAATTTTTACAGGTTATTTTGACAAAAATGCTACAAGTGTTTTATATCTTTGTAAAGAGGAAGAAAAGATGAGTTTTATGGGGTTGATAAATGATATGGTGTCCATGAAAAAAAATCAAGTTAACTGTCATATCTCAAAAACTAGTAAGCGCAGGAAAAAATTATCAACGTCAGTTGATCAAGGACCTTGAAAAATGTCAAGATACCAATTTTCAAATCGATAGCTGTCATAATAAAGAAATGATTTGAAATTTTCGAATTTGGCATTTTTCAGTTTTTTTGGGATATTTCAGAAATAACGGAAGATACCTTAGATATCTTGAGATATTTGAGATAGTCATAAAATTGCGCAACTTTTTTGTAATTTAACCGACTCTGTATCTCCTACCGTTCCCGAGATACCAATAGTGAGCGTTGAAAAACGGGACACCTGTATAATTTATTGGCACGGCTGAAATTATCAAATGGACGAGCTCTTCATATTTCAGGCCGCTTTCATGTCCCGATGACTTGACATCGTCGATTTGATAATGGGGTCTTATACCACTTTTTTTTTATTTGTTCAAAAGAAAGTACAAACTGTGATCACTACAGGCATAAAGATATCTCGTCTCAAAAGTTCCAACTTTTTTCAGAAAAAAATGTTGAAAAGTTGGGCCGCAACAGGTGGGAGATTGAACTGGAAGGTTGATGACGTCAAGAACCTGTTCGGCGCTTGCGCACTGGGTAGGTCATCGTAAAATATGCATTGAGCGTTGTTGTCAGCTTGTGTCTGATAGGGGGTCTACAGTCCATGAATTTTCACTAGATATGATTGAAAAATCACGGAAAAACAAAAAAACACAATGCAGTATCGTTTTGTATATTGTGGAATTTATGTATCAGCAGAAAACAATTTAATTTTGGGATTGTAGTGACAGGTCACAATGGAATGTGGCAATTTTGCATCAGAAAACTAGGAAGCGTTGCCAAAGGTTTGCTATGTCAAATTCTGTTCATTTTATATGGTTATATGTCGACATGACGTCTCCGCTAGACTCTGTGAGTGTGTCTCGTGTTTTGCTGTTTTCCCTGGTTCCCACGAGGAAGTGTCATCAAAGTGATGATTCCATCAGAGGGATTATCTCCATTCGCTACATCGCCACAAAATAGCTGCGTCTTCCCCAATGGCAACTGCTAAAAAATTAGCTGACTCGGTCAGGTTTATGGTCAAAAGTTACGAGGCAAAGTGTTGCACACCAATAAAAGGACGACGATTTGGACAACTTGCTGGACGGATTCCAATCTACCAAGGTAAAATACCGATTATTTTCGGTGCTCTTTCTACAACTTGAACAAAGTGAATCTCCTTCGCTTGCGTCAGGTAGACAACGCGGGGCTTGGCACACAGGTCTTTAAGCCCTCTGGTCTTTAAACAAACGGCATTTCTCCGACAGAAATTATGGACCAGGTCCGCATCATGATCTCTGGGACCTTTGGGAGATTTATCATGCTCAAATCCGATCCATTTTGCGGCAGTTTAAAACGCCAAACAGCAAATATTGCTGTTGATAGAGTCACGTTCAGTCACGTTGACTGTTCCCAGACGTTTACGTGGCAACCATAGACGGCAACCCGGTACTGCTTTTGGCGCGCTCATCCATTCGATTTGAACAGATGGACTGTGATGAGCTGAATTTCTATTTCCTTTCTTGATGCCAAAGATTTTTTAAATATTTTTTCAACTGAATAGCAATTTATTTCATTTACTCGGGCATCGATCTAGGGCAATATAATCGTATTTTGTGATTTTGTATAAGACCCCATTCCAGCCGTGCCAATAAATTATATCACAACTGTGCCACCTTACTACACGGCCCTTTGCAAGTCTCTATAAGTCTTAAATTTAAAACATCTGTAACTGTAACGGTAACTGATTGTTTTGATCATCTCTTCTCCAACGATATGGCGTAACCGTCTTTGGCCCCGGTCGTCACTTCGAACTTCAACTGGATCTCGTCCACACTTTTGTACTTGGTGAACACTTTGTACTTCCTCAGCACATAGACGGCCATTGTTTTCACGAGCATCAGCCCGAACTTGAAACCAATGCATTTCCGTGGCCCACCGGAGAAGGGTACGTAGCAATACGGGTCGCGTTTGGCCACTTCTTCGGGCAGGAACCTGTCCGGGTCAAATTTGAGCGGGTCCGGCCAGTACCTTCCCGTACGGTGGACGTTGTTCAGGGCCAGAACCACGGCAGATCCTTTTGGCAGAACTCTGCCATCTACAAGTAGGTAGTTGTGCTTGGTTGGGGTTCATGTTTGGAAGTGTGTGTTTGGATTACTAGATACGTTAGGAATAAGTCGGTGTACTACCTTTCAAATCAATGTCTCCATCAATTGTCCTGGCAACGGCTGCGACTCCAGGAAACAGCCTCAAGGTCTCCTTGATGACTCGATCGGTGTATTGAAGCTTAGGCAGGTCTTCTGCTGTTACAGTTCTACTTGGACCGACTACTGTTAAGATTTCATTTAGAACCATATCCTGGGAAGATCATAAGTTTAGAAACTAGAAAACTACGAGAATGGTCGAGCGAATGGTGTATACGGAAATTAAGTAAAACCTACTTGGATGGGAGGGTGCATCCCTAACATGACGAGGAAGAAACTACCAGCCAGACTTGTGGTACCGGAACTCTGCGAAATAAAGAACATCAAACAACTTTCTGTATACAATTATGTAGGTTGGAGACGTCCTCAAACCTCTGTCATGATTTTTTGGGACAGTTTCTTGACTCATTTTTTCATAACATTTTTGGACAATACTTTTCTCAATTCTTCTAGCGACAGCAGAAGAAAAACTGCCGCCTGAAACGTTCGGTATGCGCTCAACTATAGAAAGTTTCAAATTGTTTTTTTTTTATTTAGTTGCCTTTTATTTAACAAAGAATACTAATTTTTACAACCAACTTCAACAAAATTTTGAAAACCGAATCCTTGAGAATAAATTTGCTTACGCAGTTAGTCATGGGAATAAGGTCAAGGAATCATCTTTCAAATTAAATGACAGGCTGGAGGGCACCCTGTATATTCAGCATAAAAGTTCTTACAGTTACAAAAAACGTTATGCCTTCTTCAAGCAGCTCTTTATTTGTAAGATCCGCGTCTAGTAGCCGCTCGATGAGTACAGTCCGGCTGACGTCGCCTCTTTCTTTTTTCATTTTTCCTTCTTCTTGTTTCTGCGTTAAGACCTTGGAACAAAAATGAATCAATCCAGATGAAGTTATATAGTATGATCTCATAGAGCTAAGAAATAAACCTACTTATACCTACATAGTTAGCGTACAAGTGTAACAAGTCAACGATTTCATCGTTTTCCTTGGCCAGTTTTGTTAAATTGAAAAGACAATCCAGCTGGTACCAAATGTTCGTCATTCGCAGCGCTATGATTTCAGAGCATCTACAAATTCAAAGATTCACGTGCACAACAAGCACAGTGATGATACAGTGGTCTTTTAAGGAGCGTTCAGTCAGCTTATTTAGTCGCAAGTTTTAATTTTAGCCGTAAGCGCTGCATCGTCTATTGGCTGTTCTGAGGAGGCTGGTTCAGAAGAGCCAATGGGCGTCGCTGCGCTTACGGCTAAAATCAAAACTTGCGGCTAAATAAGCTGACTGAATGCACAATGCACCTTTAGTGGTTTGAGTTACCTTCGAAGAAGTCGTGCGTAGTTCCTTGGGGCGTCTTTTGCTTCAGCGCCAATAAGTCCTTCTGCAAGTTGAAAGCATACCTATAATCACGGGTACCAACAAAATGAAAGGCCAAAAGCATGTTACCACATGACGCATGCAAGGTGCATTCTCCGAATTCATCGCAAACATCAAAGTTTCCTTGACCGCAAAATTTGTTCAGGCTTTCTGCGAAACTGTGTGATTGTTCATTGAAAACGTCCATCAGAATGTCCAAGTTGCTTTGTGTGAACGATGGACGGATGAGTCTTCGATGAATCTTCCATTTTGGCACTAAAAAACGAACTATTCTTAAGCACAAAGGCCCTTGTTGATATGCCACTCTTTGCTTGAAAATGCTTTTAAAGATGCATCCTAATCCTTTTTGTCTTTTAATTAACGGTTCAAGCGCGCCTCTGACGTCGTTGTTCAAGATTGGGCGCTTTCCATTTAAAACATTTATGTCGGTTTGTGTGATTTGTGTCAGCTTGTGTTAGCTTGTGTCGATGACACAAAGAAACACAGATCAAATGGAACGCATTTGTGCCGATTTGTGTCGACACAAGTCGACTTGTGTCGGTAAATGGAAAGTACACATTGTCTGAGTGATTTTGAAGGCGCGGTAAAAGCGTTGAGTAATGAGGATAGACAACATTGGAGATGCATCTATAGAAGTTCTCTTGAGCTTAAAGGGACGTATGAATAGGGTTTCAAAGGGACGTATGAATAGGGTTGTTCCTGCGCTCGTCATGGGAGGAAAACATGACCAGCTTTTTGACAGTCGTCAGCTAAATCCTCGTACAAACACAACAGAGCAAGTAGGTACCTAAGTGCAGAGTTATTGGTCAAGCGGTGCGGGAATGTTGGTCGAGAAGCTGACCGAGAAGCGACAAGTCTGATGAAAAATCGATGGCTTTTGTCGAGAGGTCAACCACCTTGCAAATCTGGTGTACACTTCCATGAAAATCATTTGGAAATCATGTGGAAATCATTTGGAAATCATTGGAAATCTTTCGAAACCATTTGAAAATCATTGGAAATCGGTGTAGAAAAATTCCGTCTGTGGTTTACCCCTCGGATTTTGTGCAAACAACTAAACATTGTGTATTTGACGGTTGTTTCAACAACTTTTGTCACTTTCACATTCCACTTTGTTGTTTTGTTTGTACGAGAATGCATCTGACAAACTGCAGTCGTCGATCAGCTGTGGCTATCTGAGCATGCGCCGTAGCGTGCGGGAACATCCCTTAAGCTTAACTTAAGCGGGAACTTAAGCCGCAAACCGTAAACCGCCCGTAGGATGGAAGATGTGAACTCAATAGCACGGTCTGTTTAGATCGAGGTTTAGGTACTGTTTCACTTAAGAGAAGAACTTGAAATTGACGTCAGCGTCTAATGACAGTTCATAAGTCAGTAATAGTGAAATTTCGCTTTGCACAGCATTAGTTGATACTTGTCGCTTGACCTAGAATGTAGAACTTGAATCTATCTTGGAAGCTTTACGGTAACGGAATAAATTAAAGCTACCATTCTATTGAAGACGAAGCTTAAAAACGTCTCATATCAAATATGGCTCCGGTTTTATGGTGCTATTCTGTGAAAAAGATACATCGATGTAAGCTCTACATCGCTGTAGAATGACAGAAATAATAATGTTTGGCAATGTCACATGTGTCATCTTACAGCGATACAGCGCTTACATCGATGTATCTTTTTCACAAAATACCACCATTAATCTACAAATATTAAGTTTTAGGAGAGATACTTACCTGGAGCGGTACTGAGCCCGTAGCCGAAAGGGAGGATCAAAAACTTATAGAAAAAGTCAGGTTTGCCCAAAGCATCAGGGTGGTTCAAAATGATTTTGAAGTACTCAGGGCTGTGAACGACGAACACCAGGTCCTTTCCGAACCACACTTTAACTATGTCTGGATAAGTTAAAGTTAGATCCAATAAGAATTTCAAGAAATGGTCTGTAACAGTAAAAACAGTAAAATAGTTTCGGGTTGTCAGGTCAGGTGGAGTGAACCACTTTTGATGCATAAAACTGTCATGACAAAAAAAGCGCATGGTTGCAGAAAGGCGCACTTCTTTCGTTCTGACGAAATCCACCTTAGTTATACTGGCTGATTTATGGGTGACCTCACATGGACCATTCTATATTTTGTTTGGTATAAAACCTTGACAAGCGAAAAAATGTGTCTCCCTGTATGTGGTCAAAAGGTACCATCGCGTGGAAAATAATCTACAATCTGATTCCCAAGCAAGAAGGAATTTTTAAGTGGAGTCCTGCACCAAAAACAAGTCGTCCTGGTCAAAACACGGGCGAGAGGCCCTCTTGGGTGGCAACAGCTAGAAGAAATTTTGAAAATTCATGACACCCGACTGGAAAATGGGGGAGAACTGCAACTTCAGACCAAATTTGATTTTTTTGTTGTGTTGATTCTTGTCAAATTTGGTTCCAATCCATCAGGTAGATTTTGAATAATTAAATGTCTGAGTTTTGAACTTCGACATTTTTTATTATTTGACAGATCACACATAGGACAATACTTCTAAACTGTTCTGATTCTGGATACAGTTTTTCGAATGACATAGTACTGCAAGCTTAGTTCATCCGTGAAATATAGCTGCTGAAATTTGTTGATAATAAAACTTCTCTTTGACCGTATACCAAATTTCAAGTCGATCTGGTCAATGGTTTGGCAGTTATCGTGGAAGATTACACAGACAGACAGACAGACATACAGCGAGCCGAGCCGTTTGTTATGCACAAATTTAGATAGATTAACAATATTATCCACGCAGAAACAGCACTCAGAAAACAGGACTGAACAGTCAACACGATTTGAACAGTCAACAAGAAATTCCCGAGAGTTTACCTCCCAAGTAAATGTCAAGTCTGTCACATCACTCACATCTGTCAAACGATTGTATAATACATTGGGAGGAGTTTCATACATACAAAAATACCGTATTAAAAAACTGTATTAGCGTATACAAGTGGTATAATACAACTTCACATCACTAGATACAATCCCGAAATGACAGTTGACGTTGACCATACTTTCAAACTGCACTTGATCCTCCTTGCATGGTGACGAAAAAAATTAAATAAAACCGATTCCCGTCAACAACTTTTTTAGTCGCATCAGAAACCCCTTAATTCAAATTCGGTGTTCGTGTTCAATTCCAATTTAAGATGTTCACTGAAGCAGGTAATCAACTGATTTTTTTAAATATCAATGTTGACGAACACGAAAACACTTCCGATTTTGAAAAACTCCAACTTCAAAATCAAAAGAGATTGTTGGATTTCCATGTTTTTTTGACTGTTGTGAAAAAATCAAAAGACTTTTAAAATGATGTGCAACTCGACTTCTATTTCCATTTTAAGTATTTGAAAAGGTAGTCAGTCACCCCGATTTGGCGAAGGGGGGTGGACCAGCAGCAGAATTGAAATTATGCTAGTAGGTACTTATGTAGGTATCCCCCTCGAACGAACAGAAAATTGATGTTTCGGCTTTTTTCCAGGAAACAAAAAGTGAAGCGAGAAATCAGGGGGTTATTGAAGTGCTGAATCAAGAGGAACACGACCCTATCTTTTCTTCTTGATCCGATTTTGAGTGTGAAAAAAATTGGTACCAACCGTGGTGAGTGGCAAATTGGAATACATTCCCAATTAAAGGCCAACCAGGCAACTCCGGAATATTCTTGGACAGTTTGTACAAGTGTCTTCTGCTCCACCAAAACTGCAGGTACCAAGTTAAACAAGTGATAGCACTGCACACCAACAGAAGTTGCAACATTTTAAGACCAAAACTGTTACAATAAAACTCCTGTAACAAAACTGTTTCGCAGTGTTTGAAAAATTCACTTCGCGCGAAGACACCTTGGTGTTTTCTGTGTTGGGTGTCGATTGATATAAAGTACAGGTACGTGCGAAACTTTGAGGAGGAGGAGTGATTTCGCAAACAGTTTTATCGGAGGCTTCATAATATTCTTGTGAGAAAAAACAACCTAAAAGCAAGTGGAGTACAACCGTATAGACACATAACAAAATAATCTTATTATACGTAATGAAAAAAATGGAAAAGTTCTACTACTTCTGCGAAGGGAATTCCAAGTCCCATAAAAATCTCGAAAATATTTGAGTCTGCGACCTTCTAGCAGGTGTCTTGAATATTAATTTTTTTTTTAGGTAGGTGTGATCTAATCTGAAATGTCAGATGAATAACATGTTTCAAGGGTACAAATTTTTATGTTGCAGTTCAAATGATGATACTGATGTATACAGGATGCTCTAGAGATATTCGAAAGAAAAAACGTAGATAGCTCATTTCATTGCAAGTTTTTTGGATCGAACTTTGAGAACCATCGGTTGTTTTTTTTTTTATCCGTTTATTTAACGTCGGCCTATTTCCCCATGAGGCCTAACACCGACGCCGGTGAATGCTTTCCTCCACTATACCGGAAATTTTGCCGAACCCCTGTGTGTTCCAACGACCGACGATTTTTAACGACCACCAACATCGCATGGGGTCGGCACCATCGTTCGTATTTTACGTGCTATGCGACACACGGCGCGTCTTGCATTTAGCAAGCATTCCAACTAAACCAAGGAGCTTGTTTTCGAGGCCGAAAATCTGTCCCCGGCGGAGATCGAACCCGCGACCTCTGAACCATCGGTTGTATTTTAGTGAAATTCGACTAATAAGTTGACAACCTTTCGAAACATATCTTTGGCAAATTGCAGCCAAAACCTACCCCAACCCGTTTCTGCATATTATCGAGAAAAAAAACATGAAGAAAGTCGAAAGAAGTTTGGACTTTACGAAGTTTGGACTTTACGGATCCGAACTTCTTGAAACCAAAGTCACAGGCAGTCATTATATAAACTGGAATTATCTAGGATTTTTTCTTTCGATAATTTCTGGGACACCTGTGTATATGTATGTAGTATGTATAACAATAATTTTATTATTATGATGCAAATTCGGAGCTGCATATCAATTAAAAATGATTCCTTTTTCTTTTTTAGACGATCGAGTAGACGATGTAATATAATAACGATGGGTTGGCTGCACAATAATAGATATTGGGTGATCTAATATACATATAAGCTGTTCGGAATAATTGCAAAGGGTTCCAGGTGGTGATGCTGATGTGGCTAGTTGAAGAAAAACAAGTGAGTATGCCTTCACGTTCGTGAGTCTCAGTAGCGCATTTTCTTGAAGAGGCATCGCATATTATAAATGTAAAGAAATTTGGTTGAAGGAGAAACATCATTCTTTGCTCACTCTCTTCAGTCGAAACTCATTGTGATTTTTTGTTATCAGGATGTGGTACTTGTCAATGAAACAGATTTGAATGACAATTCTTTCAATCATCAATATTTTTTTGTTTGGGAGGCGGAAGCTGGGAGCAGCCACTAATCAACAGTAGCCTCTTCTTTCCCATTTTTAGTCGGCTATCCATATAGCGAAAGAATTAGATCGTTATGTGTTCGGGTTTATGTTTTTCATTCATCTCTTACTTTGAGGGCAGCGGGTGGGGGCGGCAGCATTCGGGAAAGTAACTGTTGCACAGTTTGAGTTGGGGGTTTCCAAATGTGTAATAGCCCAGGCGCCAGGGAAAACAATAAGGAAATAATTGTTTCCTGGCTGGAAACTAGCTTAAAACGATCTGTGTAGCTTAGGTTTTGACATACTAGTTTCCCCACTTTCGGAAATGTCGGCGTCATGTCGCCATCATCAACAAGATGTGCACCAGCGTGGTTTTTGCCGAATATCTTAATTTTGGGTCATCTGACAGCAAAAGATGTGAGGAGTCATTTTGAAGCCTATGAAATTCCCTACAGTTTGATTTTTCAATCAATTTTCTGCAACTTATGGTCTTTGAGATAGAGCTTCTGCAAGCGAGAGTCATTGTCATGAAAGTTCCATGGCCACTTGACTCGAAAAAGTAAAATGTCGATGTGACAAAAAAAATTTCAAAATGAGAATTCTCAAGAATTCATGTTATAGTTGCGGTGATGGTCTCAAGCTCTTCCTCTTGAACCGTAGATTACGAATATTGAAAAGTCAAAAACGTCACATTGTACATATACAGGGTGTACTACGGGAATCAAATCAGAACAGAGAAATTTGACATATTTCTTCGATTTAGCCTATGCGGAACTCTAAGCACTTATCACGAGTCCAATATCATAATGCATTGCTATGTAAGCTTCACTTGATACACCTAAGAAGTGGTCAGCTCACAGCCTTCCTGTAAAATGTTTTGAAGGCCCTCTGAAATCATCAAAATTTACAGTAGCAAGAAATGTATGTAACAGTATATTATATACCAAGGAACCAAAGTGAATTTTTGATCCCTTGGGTGAAGTTTGTTGCTCGAGGGCCCTTTGGGTCCAAATTCACAAATTGAAAATTTACTTTGGTCCCTTGGTATACAGGGTGATTTTTTGAAAAGTTTCCACCTTCAATATTTTCCCGCACAAATTTTTTTTGCAAAAAAGCCAAAACAGGTCGATTTTCTTTTCGAGGGGGACATCTAACCAGCGTATTTTCAATCTTACTGTTTCATCCCCCTAGGCAGGGTGACTACCCCTTCCAAAATCTTAAATGGGACTAGGGGTCAAGATACACATTGTTTTGAAGGTCACTCAATTCTCTTTATAGTGGTGCATCTAAAATGAAAATCTAACCATCCGTTCTCAAACTATGAATTTTTTAAGCCAGGAACCTTCGCTGAATAAATTTTTGTTTTTATTATGCATTGGCGTATCAAGAACCGCCAACACACGTCTATTTCAATCAAGTATTAGGGGAAGGGGCATTTTTTGACAGATCGTTGAGATACGTACCTCTCACCCACTCCTTCGCCCCCATCAACAACCCCTTGGAAATCTGAAATGGGATATGAGCCATCTTGTGATACCTCATTTGAAAGGGGTATCAATAATTTGCCAGTGCATTCGATTCTAATTAAGTCGTCAACAGGTGCCTAAAACTCAACGATCATTTTGGAAAAATTATTCAGAAAGCATTTTTATTCAAATAATTTCTTTTATTCTGAAAATGCAAACGTTTCAACAGACAGAAGCAAGTGGAACTGAAAGAAGTCAGTAGTTACAATCACAAAAGATAAGATAATTTTTTTACTTCAGTTTTTCCCAGTTTTTCAGGTACATTATTTTGTTTTCTACAATACACTAAGTGTACCGTATTCGACGTCGGTTGAATTGTTACATGTAAAAAATGGCTTACGCTGTTGCCGAGAGGGTTGAAGTAATTTTGATTTATGGTGCAATGAACTGTTACCGAGCCACGGCCAGAGTTTTCAGTGAAAGACATCCAGATAGACAAATGAGCCATATGTACGTCAGAAAGCTTTTACGAAAATTCCAGGAAACGGGGTCGGTGAAGAATGTGAATAGAAGAGGTAACGTGGTGGTAGATGAAATGGCTCAGATTGAAGTACTAGGTCATCTGGCTTTGGATCCAACTAACTCTTTGCGTCGGATTTCTGCAACTACAGGACTTTCGTACTCATCCGTGCGCAAAGTGACAAAACTTCATAAATTCCGTCCATACAAAATGAAAATGCTGCAGGAGCTTGTTGAAGAAGATCCTGATCGGAGACTAGAGTTTTGCGAGACCATGACAGAAATGATCACTGCAAACCCAAATCTGGTCAAGAACATATGCTTCAGTGATGAATGCAGTTTCTATTTAAACGGCTGTGTAAATAAACAAAATGTGCGTTATTGGAGTGATGAAAATCCACGCATTTTCAGAGAGGGACATACGCAAGCTCCTCAAAAATTGAATGTTTGGGCAGGAATACTTGGAGATGCGGTAGTCGGTCCCCTATTCATTGAACAAACATTGAATGGTGATGTGTATTTGGACTTGTTGGAGAATACCATCGATCCTTTAATAACCGATGAAGTTGAAAATCAACGTGATCAAGGTGGAAATCCGATCCTGGATGAAAATGGGCTATTCTTTCAGCAAGATGGAGCCCCGCCTCATTACGCTGTCAATGTGCGAAACTGGCTCGACCAGAGATTTCCGAATCATTGGATTGGCAGGCGTGGAGCGATAGAATGGCCACCTCGATCACCAGATTTGACAAGTCCCGACTTCTTCCTCTGGGGTCATCTTAAATCTGTTGTCTTCAAAACTCAGCCAGTGGATTTGGTAGATTTACGACAGCGGATAGTTGACGAATGCAGAAGGATTCCTAGAGAAACGTTCTCTAGAGTGAGACAGGAATTCGAAAATCGTCTCTACTACTGCATGGAGAATAACGGTGGTCACTTTGAGCATCTTTTGTGATTGTGACTACTGACTTCTTTCAGTTCCACTTGCTTCTGTCTGTTGAAACGTTTGCATTTTCAGAATAAAAGAAATTATTTGAATAAAAATGCTTTCTGAATAATTTTTCCAAAATGATCGTTGAGTTTTAGGCACCTGTTGACGACTTCATTAGAATCGAATGCACTGGCGAATTATTGATACCCCTTTCAAATGAGGTATCACAAGATGGCTCATATCCCATTTCAGATTTCCAAGGGGTTGTTGATGGGGGCGAAGGAGTGGGTGAGAGGTACGTATCTCAACGATCTGTCAAAAAATGCCCCTTCCCCTAATACTTGATTGAAATAGACGTGTGTTGGCGGTTCTTGATACGCCAATGCATAATAAAAACAAAAATTTATTCAGCGAAGGTTCCTGGCTTGAAAAATTCATAGTTTGAGAACGGATGATTAGATTTTCATTTTAGATGCACCACTATAAAGAGAATTGAATGACCTTCAAAACAATGTGTATCTTGACCCCTAGTCCCATTTAAGATTTTGGAAGGGGTAGTCACCCTGCCTAGGGGGATGAAACAGTAAGATTGAAAATACGCTGGTTAGATGTCCCCCTCGAAAAGAAAATCGACCTGTTTTGGCTTTTTTGCAAAAAAAATTTGTGCGGGAAAATATTGGAGGTGGAAACTTTTCAAAAAATCACCCTGTATAATATACTGTTATATACATTCCTTGGTACTGTAAATTTTTAATATTTTGATGATTTCAGAGGGCCTTCAAAACAGTTTACAGTAAAGCTGTGAGCTGACCACTTCTTCAGTGTATTAAGTGAAGCTTATAGAGTAAATCCATATTGATATTGGACTTGTGTTAGGTGCTTAGAGTGTCGCATATAGGCTAAATCGAAGAAATTATGTAAAATTTCTCTGATCTGATTTGATTCCCTCGGTACACCCTGTAGATGAACAAGGTGACGTTTTTGACTTTTATATATTCGTAATCAACGGTTCAAGAGAAAGAGTTTGAGACCATCACCGCAACTATAGCATTAAGGATTCTCAAGAAATCTAATTTTGAAATTTTTTTGTCACATCGACATTTTAATTTTTCGAGTCAAGTGGCCATGGAGCTTTTACGACAATGCCTCTCGCTTCCAGAAGCTCTATCTCAAAAACCATAGGTCGCAGAAAGGTCATTCAAAAACTATTCTGTAGGGAATTTCATTGGTTTCAAAATGACATCTAACATCTTTTAAAATTGATGAAGGGATCCATAGTGCTCAAAATGGAGTTGTATAATATAAAGTTGTAAAAAATCAGTCTTCTCCACTTGTTTTTATATATCGTTTACTCGAGTTTCGGCTAATTAAATATATAGAGCCATTTTCAAAAATAATGTGACATAGCATAGAACTTTATGTCTAAGTAATGATGTAACAATGAAGAATAGACGTAACAGGTAAAACAACAAAAGAAAATGAAGGAGGGGATTATAAAATTGGGAGTAGAGCTGGTATAATGTAGATGTTGTCAAAATCGGTTTGTTCGTTGAGGAGGCTATCTGGGTCAAGATTGTATTGTCTTTTTATACCAGCTCTACTCCCAATTTTATAATCCCCTCCTTCATTTTCTTTTGTTGTTTTACCTGTTACGTCTATTCTTCATTGTTACATCATTACTTAGACATAAAGTTCTATGCTATGTCACATTATTTTTGAAAATGGCTTTATATATTTAATTAGCCGGAACTCGAGTAAACGATATATAAAAACAAGTGGAGAAAACTGATTTTTTACAACTTTATCTAACATCTTTTGCTGTCAGATGGCCCAAAATCAAGATATTCGGCAAAAGCCACGCTGGTGCACTTCTTGTTGATGATAGCGACATGACGCCGACATTTCCGAAAGGGGGAAAATTAGTATGTCAAAACCTAAGCCACACAGATCGTTTTAAGCTAGTTTCCAGCCAGGAAACAATTATTTCGTTATTGAGCTGATTTTTGCTCCCTGGCGCCTGGGCTATGAGGAAGTATGACAAATCAGTGAAAATTATGAAAGTTGCATTTTTTTGTTTGGGGGCGGGAGCTGGAGGCGGCGACTAATCAAAAGTGACCTATCTCTTCCCATTTTTAGTCATCTATACATATAGCAAAAGAATTAGATCGTTTATCTTCAGGTTTATGTTTTACATTTATCTCTTACTTTGGGGGCGGCGTGTGGGAGCGGCAGAGTTTGGCAAAGAAATTCTTGCACAGCTTGAGCTGGGAGTTAATCTATTAGTGTACTTGAAATAGTAAAAAATTATCTCTTGCTTGTAGAAAGTAGTTCTCAAATGGTTTTTTGCTATGTGGTTAGCTTATCCCCACCTGTTCAACATGTTAAAAGCATACATCCCTGTGACGCGTACTTAGCATACAGGGTGAAAATTGAAAAATAAATCTTTGAATTTTTTTATTTTGGTGAAACAATCCTCGAGAGAAACAGTCTCTCATTATTTAGCAACCTTATAGTCTCCTATTGAACATTTGAAAAATGTACCCCTCCATAGTCCCTGGTATCATACGTACAGGGTGGAATCAATTTTTTTTTCAATGTTTTTTATCTTCATCAAATCAATCTAGACAAAAGCCAATTCCAGCTCTGTTACAAGTCTTTAATATCTCATTCAAGATATAAGAATGTCACATTCCTCAAACTCCCTAAACACAACCTACAGGATGAAACATACTTTTTTTTTTCTCCTCTGGATAAAATTGATCAGGATAATTATCTTATCTGGTTTACTGGAAAGCTCAGAGCTTCCCGCAAGCCATATAAAAATTTTGCATTTCTAATATCACTCTAACTTGATATACAGGATGAATTATTATGTTGCTTCAGCTTTTGTTGTGCAAAGAGTTGCTAAGAAAATTGTTCTTATCAACTCCTCGCACAACCAAAATCGCAAAAATGCTTGATGATACAGTAGCCAGTAGTTGCAGTGATCGCAGAAATGTAAATTTTTGATATGTTTTGCCAAATACTCTAGGCTCTCCTTTGCAGTGGGTAAGATTATTATCCGAATTGATGTGACCCAGGTAAAAATAAAAGAAAAAAGGGGTGTTCCACCCTGTATGTCATATTTTAGCAGTTTAAGGAATGTGACATTTTTATATCTTGAATAAGAGATTATAGACTTCTAACAAAAGCGGAATTGGTCTTTGTCCGAATTGATTTGATCAAGATAAAATTTATTGAAAGGAAAAGATTTCACCCTGTACGTAGAATACCAGCAGCTATCGAGGGGTGAGTTTCTCACACGTTCAGTGGGAGACCATAAGGTTGCTGAATAATGAGAGGCTGTTTTTTCCGAGAATTATTCCACCGGAATGAAAAAGTTTGAAGATTTATTTTTTAATTTTCACCCTGTATACTAAGTATTACGCGTCACAGGGATGTATGCTTTTAACATGTTGAACAAATGGGGATGAGCTAACCATATAGCAAAAAACCGTTTGAGAACTACTTTCTTCAAGCAAAAATTCTAATTCAAATATACTATATGTTTGAGGTAACATTAACATCCAAATCAGTGAAAATTGTTGGAAGTTGCACTTTTTTCTTTTGGGGGCGGAAGCTGGAGGCGGCGCCATATCAAAAGTAGCCTATACTTTCCCATTTTTAGTCAGCTATCCATATAGCGGAAAAATTAGATCGTTATAATAATACTTTATTTTCATCGTACACAAGATACAGAAAACACCCAACAGGTAAATAACCCAGTTAAAGGATGAAAACAATATAAAAACAAGTTGATACAACAGAACAAAGCAAAAGACAGCCACAAATAAACAAACATCTAAAATACATTCAATATGTCCTGCCTGCTACAACAAAACAAATCGAGCCTATCTTCAACTTCACTATAGCGAGAATACATTTTATACAATGGTGCTGATAAAAGTATATTTGTCCTTGCAGTAGGCATGTTAAAAATATTATTACGTCGAGACGAGATGCGTGGAACCCTATACTCCACCCGATCCGTCAACGAAGAGCAGTCAATATTACCATTTAAAATCTTAAACAAAAACAACACAGCACCAGCATCTCTCCGACTTCTGAGCAATTTCATATTAAAGCGGTTAAGTAAAAGTTCTTGGGGAAATCCCCGAGGAGGATAGAAACCGTCCATAAGGCGAGAGGCTGCCTTCAGAAAGCGCCGCTGTATATTTTCAAGATCAGAAATATACACCCTATAAATAGGATCCCAGACAAGGGAGGCATACTCTAATCGTGATCTGACGAATGCATTGTACAACACACGCAAGGTTTCAAAATTTCTGAAGCCAGCCCCGTTCCGCAAAACAAAGCCCAGACCCCGAAAGGCAGAGGCCGTCACCAATTCAACGTGCTTTGCGAAAGTGAGCCTGGAGTCGAAGGTAACGCCCAGATCTTTGACATGTTCAGGTCTCTGCAAGACAATGTCACCCAGAGTGTAATCGTACAGTATAATGTCACTCTTGCGAGTAAAAGTCATCACATTACACTTAGAAGCATTCAGACACAGCCCATTCTCTCCACACCACTCACGAACAACCACCAAATCGCGCTGCAAAGCAAGGCAATCCTCGACCGTCTTCACTTCACGAAACAACTTAAGGTCGTCCGCATAAAGAAGCGACTCCATCGAGATCTTGGCAAGGATATCATTAATGAAGATGTTAAAAAACATCGGGCCCAACACGGATCCCTGAGGAACACCGGATGGCTGGTGATAATACGAGGATTTGAAACCATTATGTTGGACAAACTGTAGTCTATCCTGGAGATATGATTTAACAAGTTCAACAAGAGCGTCCGAGAAACCGAAGTTTTGGAGCTTACTACACAAGATTTTATGATTTATGGTATCAAATGCACTCGTAAAATCAGTATATATGACATCAACCTGGCCCCTTCTGTCAAGAACTTCACATAAGAATTGAGTTTTAACAGCCAAGTTGGTCACAGTGGAACGACCCCTCAAGAATCCGTGCTGAAGGGGAGATAGATAACAGGATACATGTCGGTAAACGGCCTTGTGAAATACGTGCTCAAAAACCTTACCAAAATTGCAGAGAATCGATATAGGGCGATAGTTTACTATGTCTGTTTTGTCACCCTTTTTGTAAACTGGACATACTCTAGAGACCTTCCAGAAATCAGGAAAGCTGGATGTGTCAAAAATAAGATTGAAAATATAAGCCAGTGGCTTCGTCAGGCTCGAAGTGCAGTCTCCAAGAAGAAAAGCGGGAAGCAAGTCCGGACCCGCAGTCATGTTAGGTGCCAACTTTTTTATAGCCACACAAACGTCACCCTCCGTCACCCTAATCCTCCCAATGGGTACAGCGTCCGGAGCAGTGTCCAGGGTCCCACCACCAGAACCATCACGGCGGGAGAATGTAGATGAAAAGTGCCGAGCAAATCTGTCAACTATGACCTGCGGATCGTCGAAAATGTCACCATCGTAAGACATACGAGACGGAACGGCTTGCGTACCGGTTTTTTCATTAACAAATGACCAAAAACTACGTGGGTTTGACTGCAATTCACTCTCGCACTTCTCTCGATACTCCAGATAACACATCTCAATATCATGCTTCAGTTCACTTCTGAATGCAGAAAACCTTTCATAATCGGTCACGGAACCTGTACGCTTATACCTCTCGAAAAGTGAACTTTTTCTTTTAATGTCTTTTAGAATCTTGCTATTGAACCAAGGCGGACATTTCCGAGTGACATTTTTTTTCTTCTTCTTGGGAACGTGAACATCTAAAACAGAATACAGAACTCTGTAAAACTCACCAACCACTGAATTAACGTCCCCACACGTAGAGAGGAAAGACCAATCAATTGAATTCAACGATTCATACAGCCCAACATAATTTGCTTTTTTAAAATTATACTCTTCGCCCACGGACACAGGAAAACACTCGTGAGACCTGCTTCCAGTATGCACCTTGACACTCAAAGCAGGATGGTGATCATCAACAGGCACCATGGGTTCCACAGCATCATCAACAATAGCTTTTCTGTTAGAAAAAACCAAATCAAGTAGCCTTTCATTTTTGTTTAAAATCATATTGTGCTGAGTCAATTCATAAAACATCATCAATCTAGAAATCTGAGTCACATTATGGGAGGGGGTGATATTTTCAGCACAAGAAACATATTCTGGCAAGTTAAAATCACCAAGGATTACTATTTTGCTATCATACAAACACTGCAGCGCAAGCAACGCCTCGACAAGCAAATCATATTCAACATTTGTACATGACGGTGGAATATACACAGTAATAATCATTATAGACTCAAAATTTAATTTAACTTCAACAGCCACAACATCAATATTATCAACAGCGCTAAACAAATCACAGACGGAATATATATCAATAGGTCGCGCCTTAAGCTGCTTTCGAATGGCCAGAGCAACTCCTCCACCTCTTTTATTACCATTTCCGTTAAGGGAATTACGATCGCATCTAAAAACATCATAACAATGCAAAAAAAACAGTTCATCACTAGAAATTCCGCAATGCAGCCACGTTTCAGTCAGTGCAAAACAATCGTATCTGTCGCCAACAGATAAAACAGAATTGTAAAACTGTACAGTCTTGGATCTTAGTCCTCGCACATTTTGGTAATAAATGTGCAAGAATTTTGACGGGGGTGTTGGCCTGCCTGAGTGGGTGTCCTCAGCACCATGCAGCAGTTTCTCCGGGTGATTGGAGGTCCCGACACCTAGTCCAGAATGGGCAGGTACATTCTCCGCTGGTTCCGAACTTACTTCGGCGCCGTCGTCGAGCGTCGCCTCGAGAAAAAACGGGATACACAAACACCAGCAGGCCACAATACTGGGTCTAAAGCTGCATCCAAACCAGTGGCATATACAGATACCTTGAAGGAAGCGTATTCGTCAGGATGGCGCGACGTAAGGTCCTCCACAAGTACCTCTGGAAATTTTGATTTCAAAAGCATAGCCAGTTGTTCCTTTTTTGTTTCTGGGTGAAATCTGTAAGCATGAATATGAGCAAATCTAGGTACTCCTCTGGGCAGATCACTCAATTCAGCCTGACCAGTCCCCATAACCACTGGATTCCTGGGTTTAGATTTACGCTTTTCAACCTTCTGCCATTTAGCTTCTTCGCTTATTCGATTTGTATTGGAAGCTTGAGTCACGGGGGCAGAGCTGCCAGTCACACCGCCAACAGGGCCCACTCGGCTCTTAATTTGGGCATTGTCAGGCTTTTGCTCAAGTCCTATTTTCAAATCTGCGGATCTGTTATTGTTTTGGAGCGACGGCGACAACCCTGGTATCTCGGCTATTTGCGGTTTTTGCTTCGGCTTATCAACTTTAGCTTGACTGGCTTGGTTTTTACCAGTTACGAGTTCGTTCTTTTGATGCAGTTCTTCTATGTTACTTTCCTTCGCATTATGTTTCATCAACATAATGTGGTCTTCCAGGATTCGGATCTTATCACGCAGTTCATCTATGATGATGTCCTTCTGCCGGATGATGTAGCTGACTACTCCTTTATTGAGCCATTCTTCGGTTGGAGGTTCCGATTCCAATGCACTGGTCAAAGTTTTCAGGTCCCCCTCTTCGCCCTCGCAGCAAAGTAAGGTACCGTCGTCGAAAATTTTTACATAGCTACACAGTGTTATGTCTTTGGGTTTGTGTTTTTCATTCATCTCTCACTTTAAGGGCAGCGTTTGGGTGCGGCAGCATTCGGCAAAGTAACTGTTGCACAGTTTGAGTTGGGAGTTTCTAAATGTTTAAGGAAATATGACAATCAGTGAAAATTGTGAAAGTTGCTTTTTTTTGTTTGGGGGGCGGGAGCTGGAGGCGGCGGTTAATCAAAAGTGGCCTATCTTTTCCCATTTTCAGCAAGCTATCTTAATAGCGAAAGAATTAGATCGCTATGTTTTACATTCATCTCTTGCTTTGGGGGCGGCGTGTGGGAGCGGCAGAGTTTGGCAAAGAAATTTTTGCACAGTTTGAGTTGACACTTTCTTAATGTTTGAGGTAACATCAACATCTAAATGAGTCTAAATTGTTGAAAGTTGCACTTTTTCTCTTTTGGGGGCGGAAGCTGGAGGCGGCGCCATATCACAAGTAGCCTATCCTTTCCCATTTTTAGTCAGCTATCTATATAGCGAAAGACTTAGGTCGTTATGTCTTCGGGTTCATGTTTTCCATTTATCTCATACTTTGGGGGCGGCGTGTGGGAGCGGCAGCTTTCGGCTAAGCAAATGTTGCACAATTTGAGTTGGCAGTTTCTAAGTGTTTGAGAGAACATCTCAATCAGTAAAATTGTGAAAGTTGCACTATTTGTCGTTTGGGGGCAGAATCTGGGGGCGGCGACTAACCAAAAGTAGCCTATCCTTTTCCATCTTTAGTCAGCTGTTCATATACCGAAAGAATTAGATCGCTATGTCTTCGGGTTTATGTTTTTCATTTCAAAGTGATTGGGGGCAGTTTTTAGCAATTTTTTCATATCGGCGGCGCATATTGAAGGCAAAATGTTTCTGGGCTTACGTTTATAAGTGGCAACTATATATTATCCATAAAATGAGAACACCAGAGCGGTAGGTCTAGGAGAAATTGCAATATCATGTTATTTCAAGTTTATCGGGGGCGGTTTTCTCTATGTTGGCGGCGCAATATAGACATTCAATATAGCCTAGCCCTCCTTTGGGAGTGGCAGCTATGTAACAGCGAAAAAATTAGAAAGCTAGGGCGTCTAGTTTTGGAGGAGTTCGAGGAACGGCCGGACGGACGGACAAAGCGGTTGCAATAGCGATTTTCATCAAGATGGAAAATGCGCTAAGAATTACCATGAGCGAGCATGTCCCTCAAAGTAAGGGTCTTTACGATGGGTTAAATTAAAAAATATATTCAAGGTTATATATAGGTACATTATGTGAAAATTCAACCCATCAACTATAATCTTTTTATGGTCAACAACAACAATAGTGGGTAAAAATTATATTTCCAGTTTTCACTAGGGGGTGGGTACTTTGTTTCATCCTCGATTTCATCTTATTAGGAGAGCTCTAAAAAATTTCAGCAGCAGGTGATAAGAAACTAACTTCAAAGTCGATGTTTCAAGGTTGCATATCGAGGGCTTCACGGCAGTACCTCGTAACTGAAAAATGGAACTTTTTACAGGAGAGCAAATACAACTGATTTAAAGTCCAGGAATAGTACAGAAAACTACGATATTTTGCATTGTTATCAAAGAACAGTTATTGTTTATTGTCAATTCCTATGCTATTGGATTTTAAATACGTTTTTTGCGCACCTATAACAAGTTCCATTTTTCAGTTACGAGGTGCTGCCGTGAAGCCCTCGATATCGATATCGAAACAAATGAAGAACTTTCTGATATGAAAGCTTTTTTGTGCATGAGCAAAAAAAAAGAAGCCTTCTATATGTCCTGTTTTGAGGTAAAAGGCACATTTGAGGTGGCGGTTAAAAGCGCAAAAACATGTCCTCCTCATTCGCATCCAGCGGTCTCATGTTTGAATTAAAGTAAGAAAGTATGGAGAAAAAAATTATGATGTAGGAGAGATCTTGCGACACGCTTGAAGAAACGGATTTTTTTTTTCAAAAACAAAAATATTATATGTCGCAAAATTCAACTGAGACCTTCTTTTTCTTCATATTTTTTAGCGCATTTCCGCCGCTTTGTCCGTCCGGCGTCCGGTGGTGTCCGTGATTGAGACTCTTCTCAAACCAGACGTCTTACCTTTCAAATTTTTTGCTGATACATAGCTGTCACTCTTAAGACCAATCTAGGCTATATTGAATTTTCATATTGCGCCGGCAACAGAGAGGAAACCGCCCCCGTTCAACTTGAAATGAATAACATGAACTCGAAGACATAGCGATCTGATTCTTTCTCTGATGGATAGCTGGCTAAAAATTAGGAAGAACAGATTGCTTTTGATTTGTCGCACCTCCCAACTTCCGCCTTCAAACCAAAAAGTTAGCTTTCACAACTTTCACTGATTGGCATGTTCCCGTTCCCTCAAAAATTTCGAACCTCACAACCATGGAGGTCTCACAACGAAAACTTTGCAACACTCACGAATGTGCTTTGTCGACGCTGCCGCCACCACACGCCGCGCTGGCCTCAAACTAAGAGATTGTATTTACATTTTACTCCTCCATCTAAGCCAAAGCAGATTTCAATGTTGGTCTTCCGCTTAATATGTATAACTGAAGTGACTGTGGTAGGACGTCTACGTCGAATTGGTCGACATCCCCATGCGCCGCTTCCAAATTAAGAAACATAATATTTATAAATCCTTATAAATCAGAAGAGACAGCGATCTAATTCTTCTGCTGAAATTACGTGGTGACTTCAACGGCCGAGCAACACACATCTGTCTTGTAACTAGTAACTCTAGTAACTAGAAAATCACACGTATACCTAGTTCTTGAAAAAACATGCGGCACTTTCCTCCTTAAATCTATCATTTTTCGTGAATATCGCTCTTTTCCCCCCTTCTTTTGACCCTTGTGACCATTATTTTCCCAGCAAGCTGAGTTTTTACTTTTTAGTGAACTTCATTTATTGTAGATGCTGTTAGGATCAATACAACTTGAATTACGTTGAGAAACAGTCGAGAAACCTATAGGACTAAAAGTCATCATACTTTTCAGTTTTTTTTCTAATTCCGGTCAAACAGATTAATATAAATGATAACCGATAACAGCAGCGGATAGAGAATGTAAAATTAGCCAACCGGCACCTGTTCATCTCCATTACCTTTTGTAAATAAACTTTGTGTTTGAAATCCAATCATTGCTTTGTCTTCAGTACTGTATCAGTCTCATTGTTTGGTGCTCAAGGTTGTTTTTTTTGGAATTCGGTCAACAATACTGTGGCGCCCCCGACCATCCAAAAGAACCCCGGCCTATCTCCTCAGACAGACCAATAGTAAGTCGCACCGAGAGGGCAGGAGGCCTTTTTGGCATGTAACAAGCAACTCTGTGATTAAAGTTAACTCGCTCATGAAAATTTTGGTGGAACCCACAGTAAGTATACATTTGTAGAAAAATTGTTTATTGAATTTATTTGGCCAAACACAATTTTCAAAGTGGCCCTAATAATTAATGTAAAAATTAGACTATAAACGATTTTATAAACTGCCTGAGCCTGATGATAAGGAAACTCGCGCAATGGAGGAAGATCGTTGTTCCGACAACTTGCGTGCAAGATCCGAAACGGCGCTGCCACCGCTTCCGTCGCTCTCCTTATCGGCAGGTTGAAAAGAGACCAGATTACGCTTATTCCACCTGGCGTCAAATTGCAAGGCGTCCTCTTGTCGTTGGGCAGCCACACGAACTATGGCCTCGTACAGGTCCGGGTAAGGCTTGATGACCCGTAAAAAGTCTTTTCGATCCAAGCGGTAGAGCTGACAAGTCTCCACGGCTACGACTGTACCGGCGCGCACGGAGTTGTTCGAGATCAGCGCCACTTCTCCGAAGAAGTCGCCGTCGTGCAGGTGACAGATCTAAAAGAGCATACAGGGTGGTGCCCAATTAACAAAGAACCGGAGGGAGAAGAAAGAACAGAAATGTTCGCGAGAATTGGAGAAATTTTTCCGAAAAAAGCTCGGATATGTCGATTTTGTTTTCAATGGGAACATTCAAGTGCTATTGATTCAACCGTGCAGGTTTCAACACCATAGGCGAAGTAGCAGCCCCTTGAAAAATTTTAAATGATAATTGGAAATCAGGTCGTATGATTGAAATCTTATAGCGTTTTCGAGTCACTTGAATCGCCATCACTGACTGGCCAGGGATTTCCGAAAACCAATCAAATCCCCTGTTTTTAGAGTTCAACTGGTTCAGTTCTAGTGACTCGAAAACGCTATTAATGGATCACAAGAAGCATTTTTGCTTTAATGATTAGTTTTAAGGCTTTTTATTGTAGCAAGCTATGGAAGAAATGTGGGTGACAGCATAGGTGGCAGTTACCTCTAGTCCTTCTTTATTTGGACAATTTACACAAGTAATGATGCGCAGCACAATAATAGCATCTGCACAAAATTCCTCACTCAACCAGATAGGTAGGCCGTTGATAGAAAACGTTCCGATTCCAAGATAATAATTTTAATTGCGTCGCACTCTAGGTCGCACTATTTGCTTGAGCGCACGCCATACGAACGAATTGAGCAGAGACAAACAAACCACTAACGAAGTGGTTTGTTTGTCATGGATTTGAGTGGTTCGCGGTCTCTTCTCCTTTCCCCCATTCCTCCAGTTGCTCTTTTCCCCTCAGACGGTTTGTTATTATTAGCATCACAGTAAATAGGGAAGAACAAGAAACTGCATGGATGGTCCGTCTTTTTTATTCTGAATGGGTACTTATCATAGACGTGGACACTGTACTGAGTGATTTATGATTCTGTTCGACGAAATTTGAAAGGTGGACTGGAGATAACTGGCACCGAAATGAGTTATGTTGGCACGAATGGTTCAATGCTAGCTTGATTTTGACGCCTTGATATGTGTTATGTGGTACAGTGTGAGAGCTATCGCCGTCATCTCAACGCGTTGCACCAGCAAGTGAAAATGGAACGAACTGTAAAAGAGGGACTCTCGCGGGTTTTCGGCCTTAGTTTGATATTACGCGCAGAATTTGTTGCATTTTGTCTGTTATGTGACCGTCTGTGATGACAAACGGCCTGACGGGGGGTTACAAGAAGGGTTTACGGGGTTTAACTGCAAATTAGGTACCTACTTGGTGTAAGTACCGCAGATGGTGACATCATTGACGTGCCTCGCGCGAAGAACAGATTGGAGATTCTAAAAATAGCGCGTATGGGATTTCTCTGTTTCGTTTCAGGTCCGAAATCTAGTGCGTATACGGGAATTGTTTTTATGTTACAGGTCCGGGCTCAACTTATCCGATAGATTGATTTGAATATTTTTCATTCATTATTGAATTTTCGATTTGAACATGAATAATTCACTTTTCCTGTATAAGTCTGTTTCACGTCATGATTTTCAAAGTCACTTTTTGTTGTCTTACGAATTTCGTAAACTTACTGAATAATTTGTCAATATTTTTGACCATTTCATTTATTTTGTATGATTTAATTGTCATGCAATTACTTGATTGTAATAATTTTTGTACGTCCTATTTTTGTCTGTGTCATGATTTGATTTCCATGTAAATGTCATTGTCCGCCATCTTTTGTGACTCTCATATTTTCATGTCATGTTTTTATTTTCACTGCTATGTTTGTCAGATATTCGGTGTAGGTATTTTTTCAGGACCCTACTAACACCACCCCTATTTTGTCTCGTTTTGGGTTTTTATGCATTGTTGGTTTTATTATTATGCACTGCTATATACTGATGATTATTGTGTTTTATTATGCAATGTCTCCTGTTTCTACGATTTTGTTTTATTGATTCTGCTTATGCTGAATACCGGAAATTATCAGTGAGTCGCTTGTCATTCTGTCACAAATTTGAGAGTCTTCTTCTTTGGGCACAACTCAGGGGTTTGTTTGGCGAATTCTTCCACTGAGTGCCTTTTTCCGAATCCGTCACTCTGCTTTATTTTGACTGGCAGTTTGAGATACTTTGTTGTTGTGTTTTCAATTGTTCTTGTTCATTTTGTCCATTGTGTGTCATCTATTCTGCCAGTTTCACTGTGGGAGGTGTTTTACGGAAAGAACAAAAGTCATTTAAATTTTGCTGATGATTTCAATGAAACATTCATTTTGTTTGCGTCAATTCGTGTTTCTGTTCAACTTCCACGTCAATCCCCATCCCCAAAGTTCCGTTCTCGTCAAGAGTAGCAACCTGAGTGAAACGACAACGTAAGTAAAACGTAGCTAAGAGGTCCACAAGGTAGTAACAGGGGGGGGGGGGGTGGGGGGTGACGACGATCACAGCCAAAGGTCAAAAAGGGTGAAACAGCTCAACTGGAAAAAATAATGCGCAGCGGCCAAGCGCGGCAGTACTAGAGAGGATGGAATTGGCAGTCGCCAATCATGGTAGAGGCGATGTCCCATTCGACCACAGCAACTTTCACCGTAAGGGGACTCACGTTTTCCTACTTTTGCTGCGTAATCTCGCAAATTTTCGCTTGTGAGTCCATCATGTCGAGATTACGGTGACAGTATTTGTCATATTATACATAGCGCATCTATCAAGGCCCCAAAATCAAGTTATAGTCGTGACAATAAGGGGTTCAAAGAACCACCCTTTGACCTTTCATAAAAGATTCCATATATCATGTACTGTTTTGGTCCGACACTTTTGAGTCACCCTGTATAGAACCAGAGGAGATAACAACCAAACCCATAAGTCTCGTACTCGACTTCTATTCTATTGTATTCTATTCTATTCTTCTGAAACTACTGTTTCAGTGCAAGGGGTACGAACCTAAGCCCAATAAAAGAATAATGAATAGATAAAAATGCCTTCCTACCTCAGAGCCGTGGAAGCTATAAATTGCAACAGTGCCGGAAGCGATAAAGTACATGGAATCGCCTCTGCTCTTCGCTTTGCAAATCAGGTCGTTGACCATGTAAAATTCCGATTGCAGAATAGAAGTGATGGTGATGAGCATGTTGAGCGGCAAGTTTTTGAAGAAGACTACGTTTTCCACCAGTTGCCTGCACTTCTGCACGACTATCTCCTGTCTGAGCTGTTTTGAAATCGAAGCCATTATCTGCTTTTCGCTGTAGTAGTGCTTGTGGTAATGAAACTGGTAGAACTCCATGATCCTCTTTTGCGTGAACATTGGCAACTGTTTGTGACGCATAAGTTCCAGCAGCAACTGCACCATATGGTCGTATTTCTTCCTGGATGCCGTTTTCGCGTTGATATACTCGATGACTCGGGCTGTACAGAAATGTTGAGATTTGTAACGGAAGAACAGAATAGGTAGGTACTCATAAAGAAATCACGTTGTGACAGATAGCGAGGGACCAGTTTAAGAGTAGGTACCTTACTTCCCAAAAGGCGATATCTGCAGTTCGAATTTTGCACTATATCGGTAGGTATCGCAAGTGTTTATGCGAGACTCACCGGCATGTTCCATCAGTACGATTAGTTGCGGCAAAATTTCATGATCCAAAATTTACCATGACATGGTTTCTTTGTTAGCGCCTACTCTTATTTGGTCTGAGATATTTTAGCATTCCATGATTGTGTTACCTAGAATGTAGCTGATGAGGACTCTCGAACTTATGAAGAACACCACTCTGCAGACCATATCGCCAATGGTAAATGCATTTTTAAATCCACGATCGACGTTGTGGATCAAGACAGCACCCAAGTACAGTTGTTGGATGATTAAAGCAAGTGGTTGGATCGTCGAATCACTGTCCAAATTCTCGACAAATTTACTTTTGGTTTTGCTCAGATGAAGAACAGCAAACAAATATGCGGACGTGGACACGTACCAAAACAACGGAATGGCCACGATCAAAATTATAATTTCTCTGGTGAAAAAGTTGACTCCGTGGATCTAAAAACTATTACTGCTGCAAATTGACAGTCAAACGGAACGGTAATTTTCACATTGCAAATCCTGGTGATCGTACGTTCGATTTCGAGATATCGGAGCGCCTTTAGCAAACCAACGCCATGGAGTATGGTAGCTGTAGTTCCTAAGGGATCGAGGTTAGTGAAAATCAACTCCCAGTGGGATGGGATCGTAGTCAACACGCCAATGATAAATCTGACTCCCAAGAAGTGCCTGTGTGGAAATGTATAGGTCGTGGTCAGTGCCTAGCAAAAGAAATTGTTGCAGCAGTTGTAGGGCATAGATACTGTTTTTTTTTTTTTTTGGGACAAGAAGAACAATATCTACATCATTTCGATGCGCAAGAAAGAGCCAAATGAACATACATTTTCTAGGTGCAGCATAGCACTGCAATACAGCTGCATGTAAGTATGGAAAACGCTATAAGAGCGAACTAAGTACTCACTTGAAAATACGACCGTATTCGAATGCCGTTTCTTTGGTATGAGAGTCGTAGAAAGCAGTTACGAAATTTAGCAGGAAGTCCACCACACACACGAGATCAAGCGTCATCCTGATGGCGCGAAATTCCAAAGAGCTTATGAGGGGATACTTGGTGGGTAGATAAAAGCACATTGCATCCATTGGAGTTATCACTAATTGAATGAGATTCAAGACAAGCATGAAATACTGCCTGTACAGCCTGTGGGAAAATTTCTTGATAAATCTTCATATTTAGTCATTATGTGGTAAAAGACAAACATGAATTTCGACATGAAGACACACACACAAGCTCTATTGTACCGAACTGGAAAGTTCAAAGGACTAACCTGAATCTCGAGTGTGGGTGTATTCTGAACGGGTACAGATCCAATTGGCGTTTCTTCTCATGCACAATTGCATAGTGACTCTTCAAGTGGGTGCTCGTTTGCAGACAAATGTGCTCCGAAACTATAAACAAGTGAAAGAACCAACGGCAGAAGACATCCCGGAAAGAATGTCCCGGGTATTTCAGCTGGATCACCTGCTCCTCTTCGGGCAGCACGCATTGATGGCCCAGTTTAGTGAACTGACCAATGAAAACGATTGGGTGGGTGCATTAGAAACTAAATAAAATAATAATTCCAAAACAGCATACCACTGCGTTGCTTCCCCCGTAATACATTTTTCTTCAGCACCAGCCAAGACTTTATTCGATAAAGTTGATTTTCGTGACGTTGACGTTTTTTCGAAAAATTACCTATCAGCAGGGATCACGCCCTACCAGTAGCAACCAGTAGTACCAGTAAGCCTGTGACAGCTGGTCAATTCTTGTTCAGTCCCTAGGTTCCGTCAGGTTTTCGTGTTATGCGTCCAGCTTTTATTTTCAACGTATCAGCCAAGCAGGTGCTCTGCAAGCAGGGGTTAGAAGCCCCGGAGCCTTATGGCGTTTTCGACTGGTCAGGATGGAGTCAGTTCAGCTCGAAAATCGCTATCACTGATTGGGGAAGGATTTTCGAGAACCAATCGAATCCCCTAATTTTAGAGCCGAACTGGTTCGGTTCTAGCATACCTGGTTCCAGTGGCTACTCTGGCTATGTTTACACCGGTGGACTAAAACAAGACTGATCCGAATTCCACCTAGAGTAGTTCTTCTCTTCCAGAGTTTACACCGGTTGACTAACGCAGCCGATTTATTTTAAGATATGAGCTCAAACTGAATAAATTTAGAAACTAAATTTAGGTCAGTTCACGGCTAACCGGAGAGCTGGCCTAAGCTACTTGGTCCTAATTTGGTCCTTGTCTGCGAGGTCGGGTAACAGAATATCCCGGCAATAATATCCCAGCTAAAAATATCCCGGCTACAAAATATTCCAGGCCAAAAATATCCCAGCCAAAAATATCCCCGCGACAAAATATCCCAGTCCAAAAATATCCAAGCTAAAAATATCCCAAGACAAAAATATTCCCGCCAATATGATTCCAGCCTGAAATACTCCAGCCAAAAATATCCTTGCCACACAATTTCTCAGGTCAAAGATATATAACTATTACCGTATTTAATGAGTCTCAAAAGAAGGATGATACTCTAGTCAAAAATAAACTTTTTATCCATCTGGTCTGAATGTTTAAGTCAAAAAAAGATTATTAATCTATGTAGTAGGTATGTCTAAAATGAAGGACGATACTTGAGTGAAAAATGAACTTTTCATCTGATGGGTGTAAAAAGAAGGAGGATGCTTGAGTCAAAAATCAGTTCTTTATCTGGTGGATCTGAAAATAAGGATGATACTTGAGTCGAAAATGAACTCATTATCTGGTGGGCCTAATGCCTCTTGAGACAAAAATACATCTGTATCTGGTGGATCTTGAAAAAACGAGAATGCTTGAGCGAAAAATCAGTTCTTCATCTATGGTGGGTCTGGGAAAAGAAGGATGATACTTGAGTTGAAAATGAGTTCCTTATCTGGTGGGTCTAAAAAGAAGGACGATACTTGTGACGAGAATAGACTTGTTATCGGGTGGGTCTGAAATTTAATATTTATTTCTATAGATTCTATAATACATTATTAATCATATTTATGCCCGGGATATTATTCGCGGGGATATTTTTGGCTGGGATGTTATTGGCGGGGATATTTTTGTCTGGGATGTTATTGGCGGGGATATTTTGTAGCAGGGATATTATTGCCGGGGATATTCTGTCGCCGCACCGTTTGCGATCGTTTACATCACGTGGACTAAATTCGACCCAAATTTTAGTCCACGTGGTGTAAACGTTCACAGACAAGGACCAAATTAGGACCAAATAGCTTAGGCCAGGTCTCCGGTTGGCCGTGAACTGACCTAAATTTAATATATAATCAAAATCAAAAAAAACCTTACAATAATACCCGTAGGTGTAAAGGTTACAAAAAATTGCAAAAAATAAAATACAAAAACTAAATAACTCAAGTAGCTCATTCCTTATTATGTACAAATTCGGCCCATTCTTTTTTGTTCCTCGCCAGTTTTTTCCCTTCATTCCATGTTTTTCCCCGTTCTCTCAAGTTTTCGACCATCACTTCATCCCAAGTTTTTTTCGGCCTTCCTCTTGTCCTTCGTTGTTGCATTTTTGCCTGCCATATCCTTTTCGTCGGTCTTGTATCATCCATCCTCATTACATGTCCAAACCATTTCAGCTGTTGACGTTCTATATCTTTTATTATAGGTTCTACTTCTAATTCTTCTCTTACTATGTCATTTCTGATTTTATCTCTTCTTGTTATTCCCTTGACGCTGCGCAGATATCTCATTTCCATGGCCTGTATTTTACTTTTCATTTGTTTTGTCAGGACCCAGCTTTCGCTTCCGTACGTCAAGATAGGTTTAAAAACAGTCTTGTATACAGTAAGTTTTGTTTTCCTTGAGATTTCCTTGTTTCTGATAAATGTATTACACATCGAATAGTATACTTTGGCTGCATTTTCCAGTCTGTCATTCAATTCTGCATCGTTTTTTCCGTTCCTGTGTATTTTCACTCCCAAGTATTTAAATGTTTCTACTTGTTCCATTTCTCTGTCGTTTACTTTTATTGTTATGTTCTGTTCTTCCCTACCTATCACCATTACTTTGCTTTTGTCTACATTCATTTTGAGGTTTCTAGCCGATAAAGCAGTGTTCCATATTTCTATGTTGTGTTGTAAATCTTGCTTATTTTTCGCGTAGATAACCAAGTCATCGGCGAATGCACATTCTGTTATTTCCACGATTTCCATGTTTCTGTAACCCACATTCAGTCTCTTCACTTTTTGTCTCGTTTCTTTTATAACTTCATCCATCACTACATTAAAAAGCGTTGGGCTTAGTACTCCGCCTTGTTTTAGTCCTTCTTTTGTTATGAACTCTTCCGATTGCATGTTTCCTGTTCTAATGTAATTTCTTGTGTTTTCGTAGCAACTCTTTATATTTTGTCGCAATCTTCTGCCCTAAATTTAATTCTTGAGTTTATTCAGCTTGACCTTGTATTTTAAAATAGATCGGCTGCGTTAGTCCACCGGTGTAAACTCTGGAAGAGAATAACTACTTTAGGTGGAATTTGGGTCAGTGCTTGAGTCAGTCCGGCTTTAGTCCACCGGTGTAATCGTAGCCAGTGACTCGGAAACGCTATTGGAATATAACGGAGCAAATATTTTTTGCCGTGGGCGGGTATCCGTGTAGTCACTGGCAGTACCTTCTTAGCGCCGCTTCAGTACTCTGAAGCGACGCCAGGTGACTCACACACCACTCACTCTCGCACCCACCATTTTATGGGAGCATCAACAGCGAGGTTATTAGCGCCCTTTTTTCGGTGTCCATCTCGTTCACTCTTTTTCCCTTGACGTGACCGCACGGTAGTACACGCCAAGGTACTAGAGAGCGCATGAAAATGTTCACTTGGCCCGGGCCGGATTCGAACCAACTATCCTTGGAATTGCTTTCAAAGACGGAGTCCCGGCCGGGTTGCAGATTATTCTGAAGCTGTGATTGGTGCATCCTAGGATCCCTATTATGACGATTTGTTTGTAGTAGCTCGGAGCTGCCCGAGGCGGTTGCCTTTTTCACAACCTTGCTAGATAATAATTATACTATTAAAACTCGAATATAAGTTTAGCACTATTTGAAAAAATTGTGGGCCAAACAGAACTTTTTCAGCCAAATAAACTAAGTTCAGGTCAGTAACATAGGATTTTTATGAATTTTCTGACAATTTGCTTTCGGAAATAACTCACTCAACACTCTTCAAAAATGAAAATCTGAGAATTTTTTCAATATTTCTGATGCTTCATAAAAGATTCCATGTACCGTGGTATGTGGTACCGTATAATGGTTTTGGTACGACACTTTTGAATCACTCAAAACTGTTCGAGAGTTGACAGCATACCAGCAGCATACATTTGGTGACTAACAGATGAAATGGCCGATTCCCAATGAAAGCATTGAAAGCTATCTGCCACGTGCCAAAAATCCACCCAAAGGCCCTTGTTTCTCGGATGAAACGTCCAATTTTCGTTGTTGAAACAAACAAGATAAAGTAAACAGTATATTGTGTGGCGGGTATTTCAGGTTTTCATTACAGTTGAGCGATAATTTTGTTGTTGAAAATTTCGATCCAGTAACCATCGGGGTCGGTGATGAAAGCAATGTCTTTCATCGTGCCATCTTGCGGACGCTTGATGAACTTGACGCCCAGATTCTCGAAACGCTCGCACGCTTTGCGGACATCCGGCACCATGACACCAATGTGACCTAAAAAATACACCCCATAATAAAGATCTTACGAATCAAGCGCAGCGCCAGTGGAAAAACACGTTACCGTATCCCCTGGGCTCCGAATTTCCGTTGTGGTACTTGAACTCTGGATCGTTTTCCGTGCCCCAGTTGCTGAAAGAACAAGCCGTGATCAACCAATGTTCACGGTGGTTATTGCTATTTTTGTCAGTAGTTAACACAACTATTCCAAAGCTAAATAACAAAAAAGTTTCCAGTCTCCGCCACTAGTTTATATTGTTACGAGCGGCGATTCTGGATAACACGCGATCTTTCTAGACTCTTCCATTAGGTCGCAGTGTACAGGTGCGGAGCTCTGGTGCACTCCAGAACATGCGTGTAGGCTTTTGCCCGTGGAACAGAATGGAGACTTCAGCAGTGGGTTAAGACACATCTGTCCATTATGGCGGAGGTGCCGACACACCAGAACACACGGGAAGCACGCGAAAGGTGTGTTATTATTCGGGAGTCGCCTAGAAATCGTATGCCGGGTCACTGTGGAATTTGCTGGAGGACGATTGAAAGCTCGAGAACGCTAGTCGGAGGGATATACATGCATATAAAGCAACATCCTCGGCCTAGACAGTCAGTATTGAATTGGAAGTGATCGAGTGCGATAGAAGCAAGGTAGTAGAGTAATCGGAATACCAGAGGGACCTGTGGACGGAGCCTAACTGCGCGAACTTAGTTCAGCTAGTAGTGCACCTAGATTTGCAGTGGAATTTTAGGTTCACCTGTGACCTGGTAATGGTCCACCACTCCAGCTGACGGTGTTGTTTCCCCTATTTCAACACACGGACTCGTCAAGAACGATTTTTGTTTTTCTGTTTAGCCCCGCCCACAGGTCCCTGTGGTGTGCCGTCAACTCTACCAGCGCAATTTCAACGCGCAATAATTGTTGGCCTGTATTTATTGTAGTACGCAGTAATAAACAAAACGGTGTGTGTTTTGAAACGATCGTCTTCATTATAATAGAACCCGTATGCGAAATACGTAACAATATGAAGAAACGATTGGTAGTGTAATAAGCGTTCAATTTAATCTGACATCAAGTCATCGTGATTCTTGAAAATCTGGTGAGAACACATGGCTAGCCACCAGATCATAGCTGACGTCATAGGTTACTATGACATCAAATTCAATTCAAAGCACTACAAAAGAAGTATCGGCGACAGTTCAACTTGATTCCATCTTTATTTAGGGCCGTATTCATACCTCGCTTTTAAGCTAAAAGCGCTTTTAGTGCGATGCGCATTTAGGGGCATTTCTCATATTTCAGTGTTCAAAAATACAAATTAACTCGCAAATTAATTGCAATTAAGTACATACAATCGCTCCCAATCGCAATAATGTATTTTTGAACACTGAAATATGAGAAATGCCCCTAAATGCGCATCGCACTAAAAGCGCTTTTAGCTTAAAAGCGAGGTATGAATACGGCCCTTAGAGTTTTACCAGATTCCAAGATGATAATCCAATTGCGGCGCACTATTTTCTCGAGCCCACGCCACGCAATACGGATTGAGCCGTGCGTGGTCCCTTTCCCCTTCCTCTAGTTTCACTTTTTTCCTCAGACGGTTTATTACTATTAGTATACAATGCTATTATTAGCATCATAGTGAATAGGAAAAAAAAGCAAGAAACTGCATGGATGGTCAGCATTTTTAGTCTGAATTATTTTAAACACTTTTCTGGATGGTTTATGATTTTGCTCGACAAAATTTGAAAGGTGACTGAAGGTAACTGGCATCAAAGTATCCACTACGATGTTATTTGAACACAGACAAGCGTTTGCTTGATCAAGTACGCTTCTCGCACTTCATCAATAACCGACCACAACTACTCCAACGCTGAAGAAGATGCACATTGTTTCCACCACTGCAGTGTGCGATCAACAAAACAAATACAGAGTTGCACTTAGAAACAAAGTATTCATAAATTACTGATGGCCGGATTGGCGGAATGGCCAAATTTTTCTACACCAAAGCCAACCGTGATGGTTTTTTGTTGATCGCACGGTGGGTTTTTATAAAATAATAATTGCTGTTAGCAACATAAGTCATGCCTGGTGTTACAAAAAGCCATATCACCTTGATCTCTTATTACATAAATGGCTATTTTCCGCCTATGCCATCTATCAGTTAGGAAAGCACACAAGCTCCAAATTGATATAACAAACAAATGAAACATAATCAATTTGTTTGTCAGTCAACAACTCAACTTGTCAGTTAACAAGTCATTTGATCCTACATATAACATCAAAAAAAGCAAAAGAAAAGCAAGTTGTTATTTTTTTTTTGCTGCAAGCCAGCCAAAGAACAAGACAATAAAGCCATGAAACAATACAAAATTGGGTAAGCCAAAATTTACCTACATGCAAAAAACATATAAGAAATTAGTAGTAGTAGTAGTAAGTAGTAGTAGTAAGTAGTAGTAGTAAGTAGTAGTGGTAGTAGTAGCAGCAGTAGTATATATTGTTGCAGGAGATCAATTTTTAATGAATTAACAAAGTCTAATCAAGCATTCTCAATAGTAAAAATTCAAAATTGCTTCAGTCTTTACTACTTTACTTCATAATAATGTAAAGAAATGGTTTGAAAACTGATCCCTGTGGGAAATGACGCAAAATGCAAGAATTCCCACTCAAGTGAGGACAGTTCCAGAAAGAAAGTGCAAAAAATTCAGAAAATTGCTCTCTAATACGCGATAAAAAAAAAAATTGGGGTTGGCGCAGAGGCTTACTGAGTTAGTTCCACCGTCGCCTTCCTTGAAAAAGTCCATTCCGCTCTGGCGGGCGTGCCCAGATCCCCCTTGATGTCTTTGGCATCTTCGTACCCCATGAAGTACAGGCTGAACTTCATGCTGGGGAAATCCATCTTTTGCAACAGTCGCATCCCCAGGACTTCACTGTAAAACGGAAGACTCACTTTGGGGTCCTTGATTCTGTACATTGTTTGTTGGAAAATAAAATCCTGCAATAGCAAATTCTTCATTATTTTCGAAAAATTCCTCGGCAAATTCATTGAGTGCTTCAGCACCTACCTTAGTGTCAGCTGGCGGCTCCTTGCATAGTTTTACGGCTTCTTCAATGGAAACCGGCGGTTCTGGTAAGTCGCCCATTTTTCTACGTTGAATTTTTCGAATGAAATGAACTGAGAGTTGATCTGGCTGCAATAAACGTGATAATTGTTTGATTCTACATGAAATCATCGTCACCCACTGCTTTGTACTTATTATTACCTTATTTCCAAACAAATGACAACATAACCTATTGATGCTCTGAATATAGAAGGTGGTGGAAAATCTAATCTGATCTAAGCCTTGCGCACATTCTCAACGGTACACAGAGGCGTACTTACTCTTGATTATTCACTCAAGGTCATAAGACCCGTACAGATTAATACTTACCCTAGAACCAGACCTACTATTAGTAACAAAATGAGTCCATACGAAGACTATTATGCGGCACAAGGCCCATCAACGACGCTAGGGAGGCTACCAATAGTGTCACCCATGAACAAAACCGTGGTGCCGCCTCAAGTTTTCGTATTTCGTTCAAGAATGACCTGACCTGTATCAAATACTTGAAAACAGTTTATTCAAAGCTTTCTTTCCAGAAAATATGTTGAGTAACTATTTCTATTGTTTTCCCTGAATTCAATAATGTACTACGTAGACCTTGATTCAAAATTAGTAAGGTCACAAATTGAGTATTTGCTAAATTTGAGCTGATTGTTTCACAAAATGTTGAAGTATGCCATGGAAAATCTTCACAAAACTGATGAAATTGTTAGAGAAAAAATCCTAACTGATTGTTTTTCAATGCACACTTTTCATGCGAAAATTAATTCAGTCGAAATTGACCGAGACAATTTGAGAAAAAAATTTACCAATTTTTTACCAAGTTCAACCACTTCCCATCCTTCTCCGCTTCGGGAACTATTTGTTCAGCTGCAGAATACAAATCAGCCAGAATTGAAAAAAACAACGTATATTTACAAAAAATAAATGTACAAATATAAAATACACAGATGGCCTCCTGACATCTCCTCACTGCTTCCCATTTTTACCAACGGCTTCAGAGATCTTGTTGTACCCATCGGCCTTGAGCAATTCGGCCAGTTCTTTCTTGATTTTAGTCACGACCGGCGGACCGTCGTACACTAAACTGGTGTAAATTTGAACCACACTGGCCCCGGCCTTGATCTTCTCGTAAGCATCTCGACCAGATCCGACTCCGCCTACACCTGCAATACGGAAGCAGAATTTACGCAAATTCCTTCCCTGTTTCGTTACACAACCAAAAATCAATAATGAGTGAAGCTGCATAGTCAGCTATGTGTAATGTGGCGCTTCGCAGTTGAAGTTTCGAGGTATTTTCGCGAATCCAGTAGACTTTAGTTAGGTACACCTTATAGTATGTTCAATATTAGTGTGATTCTAGTTGACTGGGAGGGTCACCACGCGACGCATTTGGAGAGGAGAAATTCGGAAAATCATATGTCACTAGGATCACACCAGGGTTGAACGTATTATACGAGTGAAATATACTCTCAATAATTCAAAATTACATTTCAAACTATTTAAACCTGCAAAAAGTTTACTTCCTGCCACATTAATTGGAATTTTTTTTTTTTCAAATCATACATAATTATCTGGCAAGATATCACCAAAAAAACTGAAATCTTGTGGATAAACATTTCAGCAATCAAAATTGTCCTGATACCACTCAAATTTGTCAAAATATTACTGAAATCACTAAAAGCTGTCAATATAGCACTAAAATCTGTTTAAATGTCATTTAAAATCACCTCAACCTCACAAAACGAAGCATAAACTTGACGTATGTATGTATCAGGAATAATGACAGATGTCAAAGTGACAAATCTCAAACTGAGTCTAGTTATTTTTGCCCGTTATGGTGACATTGCAGAAGATGAACCTTAACCAATGGCTTCAAACTGTTCATATCTAAACGCACATTTTTGCTGAAATTACTGATCATGCAACTTGCATCATTCATTATCACCCTGCTCTCTTCTCTCTACTCATATTATTATAATCAGTTCCACTGTTTTTTTTCATTAGAGTAAGCTAACTATAAATAAATGAAAAATGTGTTGTGTTGTTGGTACAGACTAAATTAGTTCACTATGGCCGTTGCCGCGCTTCGACTTGATTTTATTTAGTGGCCGTCACAAACCAGCACAAGCAAAGAGTCAGGACAATTTTCGCCACCAAAACTCGACAATTTCCTTTTAACTTACGCATACATTACATCGCGCTGACAGGTGATAGCTGTCATAGCACAGAACCTCTTCCCCTCGCTTTGCGCATAATATAAGCTTCGTACGGTTGTGGCGATTATAAAATGAACGACAATGTCAATGAGTTGGCTTGCTGTCATGCGACGTTAAGACCAGAATCCTAAAAACCTGTCAACTGTCGTCCACTTTAAAAAGACCGCAACGGTACCAACACAACAAAACTTTTTCAAAGCTTACTCCAACAAAAAACGCCATGGAACTGATTACACGAAAGTACTCACCGATGATTGGCACTTGGCCCTTGGTCAGCCGGTACATTTCCTCTATCAGCTGGGTGGATTTTTGCCGCAGAGGTTTACCGCTGAGACCTCCGGCCTCGTGCACCTGCCACTTGTTGGTGAGAAACATGGGCCTCTCGACGGTCGTGTTCGAGCAAATCAACCCGTCGACGTGGCACTTACGATACGAAATCACGCTGGCTATGTCGGCGCGTTCGTCTCTGCTCAAATCCGGGGCCAATTTCAGGAGCAACGGGGGCTTGTGCGGTCCTGGCAGGCTGTTCCTGGCTGCCACGGCGGCGGTCAGCAGATCCGTGAGGTTCTTTCTGGTCTGCAAGTCTCTCAAACCGGGAGTATTGGGACTGTAAAAAGCCTAACCTCAATACCTAACCAGAACTAGACGAGAAAAACAAAACAATTTCTCTGAAGAAAATTCTAGGAAAATATGAATGTGGGGGGAAGTTGCAGCAGCTTGTAAGTGTGGCAAACTGAACGTGCGGCACGTAAGGGCAAAAGAGGATTTAGCAACCAGACAACCAGTACACGTTTGATAAAGGTGGAAATTCAGTGAATGCCAATTTAGGCATTCCTAAATTTCTTTCAAGGAACTCAGTCACCTAGTAACGTTCAAAAATTGGCTTTAGGTCTTGATACTTTAGTGGATTTTATACAAAATTGGGCCTGACTCACGTAACTAACTGGTGATTAGCGTTGATCAGTGAGTAAGGGCACCACTTGGGGCATAGCGTGTAGTACACTGCTTCAGTCGGGTGATAACTCAACTGCAGCAACGCTCGGCGCTGCAAAAAGTTGGCTGAGAGACCGCCGGTGGGTAGTACCGCGTGTCGACCGTGTGTCGCAAAGCACGTAAAATACGAACGATGGTGCCGACCCCATGCGATGTTGGTGGTCGTTGAAAATCCCTATCCTGTGTTGGAACACACAGGGGTTCGGCAAAATTTCCGGTATAGTAGAGGAAAACATTCACCGGCGTCGGTGTTAGGTCTCGTTGCGGAAATAGACCGGCGTTAAATAAACAAGTAAAAAAGGTTCTTTTTTGGTATTGTAACACCCAGGCACACAGCCCACTGTGTCCGTCATTGTTGAAAACCAAAATAATTGAACAATTAACAAACAATACGCAGACCTAACTTTTTTTTATCACGTGACATTGACAGACAAGGCTGCAGGTCGTTGAATATTGAAAGACAGAACAAGAAACGCGGTTATTTTCAAAATAGCTTATCGAAAAACACGCTTATATCTTTATGCTAATTGTGTCTCTGAAACTGCGGCTATTTGTACCACATTTCATTGAATGGTTAATCGATAAGCGCACTTTCACTCAGAGCTCATTTGATAGATCCGCTGTCGGTCATCTTGATTATATGAATGATTGAAATTACGCTATGCGTTAATTTACGTGAAACATGATAGTTGACACACAAAAGAGTACAGTACAAGTTATATAATTAACACGCGTCACGTTTTCATCGTCGTTTTCACGCTTATCAGTACCCATGACAAAAAAATTGGCTTCTCTTGTCTGCAGGCCACTTGTATAGTTTGTTCACCGATAGAACGGACTTTTATGAATTTCAGTGATGTAACCTATAGCAAACAAAAGCACCAAAGACTGTAACAACATAGGCGCGTTTGGAACTAATATGAGTCTTGTTCAGTTGGTAGTCTTACCCGGGCAAATTATTCCTACGCCAAGCCAATGGCATTACATTCAGCGAGTTTGACACTTACGTACGATTTTTAACTTCCATTTCTATGATGTTTGTTATTTTTAGTCGGCTCGGCTGTTGTGTTGTGTAATAAAATCAGCTTCATTCAAAAAAATTATTTTCTGATTCATTAAAATTGGTATTAAACTAGTGTCATTTAAAATTGCCATAGCACTTAGCTGTGATTAGCGGAAATAAGCACCTCTTTCTAAATGGAATTTTAAATTTCGCGGATAACGCTCGGGGCTACTTTTCAAGTGGAGGAATCTGGTGGTCCTTTCTATCAGTGTATAGAGTATAGTAGGAACATAACCTCCTCAAAGTCAACTAATTGAGAACGATCGAAAAGATTCAACGTGTTGGATACCTAGTGAAAAAAGAATCCCGGATAAACCAGAGAAAGATGTCCGACTCGGCTTTATCAGAATTATCAAATGCTCATGTGATTCCTGATCGTCGCACATAGGGGTATTCAAGCCAAATAGCTGGACAAAAGTCAATTTTACAAAAGTTGCCTTAGCTAAGCCAATTTCCCCGTTTAATAAAGTTAAATAGTGGATGGTACATGTAATGTGGTTATGAACTTGATCACATTAACCGTCTTGTCGTATTTCTGATCAGAAGTTGTCACTTGTTGAGAGAGAATGCGTCGCTGTATAAAACTATCAAACAGACCCCAACTTTAGAAGACGATTTTACGTTCCACTAACAAAGTAGAAAGTTTTTGATGATGGGATCCATCAGTGCCAGGTATGTACTTCAGTTTAACGTAATGGATAATCTTTTCATGTTTTTACTGTAAGCAGTTTCGCCACTTTCTTGTGTTAAGAATTTTGGGAAAAAATTTCGCGAATTCCAACTTTTCAAAATTGATTTAGTTACAAGTTTTGCTGGGTTGTGTAAAATGTTTCATACCATTGGAAAGAACAGACATTTGTGTGCTATATCATAAAAAAAAATCCTGCCCCTATCTGCCACTCTTGATTTTATTGATTTTTTCTTCTAGAATCAGAAAATACAAAAACTAATAAAAATTTCAACTCTGCTACTGAATATATAGTACAAGAAAGATAGATTTCAACCTCGGAAAAAATATGGACGTCCTGAAAATTTGATATTCTGTTCGGAATTGAATTGAGTGCTCTACAACATATCCAAAATCGCCAAAAATCGCACCCGGGGGTTTTGAGTTATTGGAGGGGGGGTAAAAAATTGCTGGTAAAAATGGAGGGGAGGGAACCAGTCAACCCATTGGATGCGAATACATTTTAGTTCGACGTATCATATCCCATTGATGCTATTTTGGCACAAAAAGTGTCCATCATTGTTGAAGGGAAGTAGTGGGGGGACGAAGCTCTGCTAGGTGGTCCATTTTGTTTTTATGGCCATGTAGAACCGATCACGACAAGTTTGGTATCTTTTCCGACTAAATTCAATCTCCTGAGCTCGTATCCGATGTGTAAATTCAGATGAAAACAAGTTTGAACAAGTTAACTTGAGAAAACTTGTTTTTTCTTTGACAAGTTTCACGAATTTTTTGTTTACTGTTGTAGGTGTTTATTTTTAGAAAATTTTCAGGGACCATTGAATTGAAGTGTATTGTCCACAAAAATCATCCACTCGATGTATAATTTTGTTTATCGAGTTTGAAAAATCGATTTGAACTTGAGCCGGCGCGGCGCGTCGTCTACTACTGACCAGAACACTACAGCATGCACCTTTAAATGAAAACACCTCAAACTATTGGAGAAATAACAACTCATCTTTGAAAATTGGAGGATTTGTGGAGAATTGAATTCCCTATAACATAAACAAAATCGCCATGAATCGCACTGCAGGGTTTTCAGTTATTTAAGGGGAGAGGTAACAGTTTATAGAGTATGAATCCTTTCAAAGTGTTATCCTCCTCCTCGAATAACTCAAAATCCTGCATTGCGATTCATGGCGATTTTGTTCATGGTATAGGGAATTCAGTTTTGCACAAATGCTCCAATTTTTGAAGATAAGTTGTTATTTCTCCAATAGTTTGAGGTGTTTCCATTTAAAGGTGCATGCTGTAGTGTTCTGGTCAGTAGTAGACGACGCGCCGCGCCGGCTCAAGTTCAAATCGATTTTTTAAACTCGAGAAACAAAATTATACATCGAGTGGATGATTTTTGTGGAGTATACACTTCAATTCAATGGTTCCTGAAAATTTTCTAAAAATTAACACCTCCAACAGTAAACAGAAAATTCGTGAAAATTGTCAAAGAAAAAACAAGTTTTTTCAAGTTATCTTGTTCAAACTTGTTTTCATCCGAATTTACACATCGGATACAAGCTCAGGAGATTGAATTCAGTCGGAAAAGATACCAAACTTGTCGTGATCGGTTCTACATGGCTATAAAAACAAAATGGACCACCTAGCAGAGCTTCGCCCCCCCACTACTCCCCTTCAACAATGATGGACACTTTTCTTGCCAAAATGGTATCAATGGGATATGATACGTCGAACTAAAATGTATTCGCATCCAATGGGTTGACGGGTTCCCTCCCCTCCATGTTTACCTGCAATTTTTCACCCCCCCTCCAATAACTCAAAACCCCCGGGTGCGATTTTTGGCGATTATGGGTATGTTGTAGAGCACTCAATTCTGAACAGAATATCTAATTTTCATGACGTCCATATTTATTCCGAGGTTTTGCCGATTTTTTTACAATTTTTCCTGTACTAATATTCAACCTGTAAGTACTGAAAACGGTATCAAACTGGTATCAAACAGTGCGAGTTCTTTGTCAAGCTTTTGAAATGCGAAAAAAAAAACAAAAAAAAAGAGACTTGGCGGAGATTCGAACCTCGAACGTTTGGATCCAAATACTTTTGTCCAGACCATTCGACCATTTACCCCTATGTGCGTCGTATGCTTCAAACACAGACCTTTAAATTTTGATTTTCAAGGCCTTTGAAAGTGGCGTTTTTCCAGAATGTTTTCCGAAGTTTCAAGCCCAAATATCTCGAAAATGAAGCACCTAATCAAAATTTTGCAACAGTAATTTATTCCTCTAAATTGAACGTAGGATTCCTAAATTGAAACAATTAGCAAAAATATTTAGGGAGGTAAAAAATATGGGGAAGGGGGGGGGGGGGAGAGTACCCCCTATTATATTCGCCCATAAAAATGTTTGATGAAATGCGTTATTATTGTTGAATAGAGACCTGTTTCAGTCTTAGACCGTCCAAGGTTTCAGTAAACTTTGGTTCGAATTTGAATAAAATTGGCTGAACGGTTCAAAAGTTATGCAAAAGAGCCCTAAAAAAAAACAGCTTTGAAGGCCTGTATCTCCGTTATTATACGTTTGCGAGGGTATGTTTTTTGAAAAAGTCCCCTAATTTTTCAATTTTCTAGCTCCCTGTGAATTTTGTTGCATTAATTTTGGGACACCTGTATACAATACAGTTAGGAGACATACAGGGTGTTTCGCAATTACGGTTACAAACTTCTAGGGGAGATTCCCCATAAAAAATGGATCAGGAAAAAATGTCTTTCTAGCAAAGAAACGCTACGCAAAGCGTAGAATGCAACGTCTATTTGCCAAATAACTTCTTCAGACCTAAGGAAATTGTAATACCGAAACCAAATATAGAGGGCGCGCCCGTTACGTGCCACTTCGCTTGCAAAGTACCGTGAACGTAAATACTTTTTTGAGGGTAGCTTTAAATCGTGCCTTAAACTAATGAGTAAGGAAAATATACAAGCCTTGGTAACGCTTGGCTTACGCTAGCCAAAGTTAGCTTTGAATTTTTGCAGGGGTACAGGTCGTCCCGTGGACCACCGCCTACTTTTGCGGTTGGACCTGGTGACAGCGATCTGCCCATTTTATTAATTATTATCATACAGGGTGTGTCGCAATGGTGTGATTGCATGAAATTTGTTCACCAGATCACCGGCATGCAGCGCAAGGATCGAGTTATGTTTTGACGTTTGTTAGGGAATTGCATTGGGCACATAACAGGTATAAGGCATTGTTAGAAATGTAAGAATGATTAGAAATCACAAAATCAGCACAATCTCGATCTCGTAAACGCCGAACAAAACAGTATGTGAACCATATACATGTGAACAAAACACGTAAAAATGACAGTTTTTAGTGAGGTTAGTCCGGTTGACGTTGTTCCGATATGGATGAAACTTGACAGATGACAATAATGACACCATTGACATTTTGCCATAAACGCCCTCTACATGCAATCACCCTATTACGGTCAGAAACTTATAGGGGAGATTCTCCATCAAAAATGGTCTAGGAAATAATATAACATCAACGATCAACGTCCTAAAATTCTCCGTTAAAAAGTTACAGGGTGTTGAAGAATTAATACAATCGTTGAAATTTTAGAGATAACTTTTGAACGGTTAAACCGATTTTGTTCAGATTTGAACCAAAGTTTACCGAAAAAGGTCTCGATCAAACAATAGTAACGTGTTTCAAAAAACAAACAAAAAAAAAAACAAAGGTGTAGATAATGACGGATGTCTTCATTCCTCCCCCCCCTATTTTTTACCCACTGCGTCATTTTTTCAAATTGTCCTTATTTTCGCATTCTACGTTCAATTTAGAAGAAAAGTTGCTTCTGCAAAATTTTGATCAAAGGCTTTATTTCCGAGATATTTGGGTTTGCAACTTTGGAAAACGTCTCGAAATCGCCACCACTTTCAAAGGCCTAAAAATTAGAACACAAGAAAACTCATCATTTTTAAACTGAAATAAATCTTTTAGGTGCGTTAACCGTCAGTTCCACAAAAAAAAATGATCAGCGATCAAGGCTGATTGCAGAATAACTGAACTTTTTTCTGCTGAATGCTAGGTGGTTACTTACAAAAAATGCCTGAAATCTGTACTAGACCCATCATCTTTCCATTGTTGGGGGATAAACCAGCATTTCCATTGATCAGTCAGCTACAAATTGGAAAACAAAAATCGCAAATCAACTAATCTCGTATTATCTGTTTTGTGGAACCGACGGTCAGTCAAGAAACCACCATTTATGCTGAGAAACGAGGAGTTTTCAGGGAAAAACAATTTGGTCTCTGAGATTTCGAGGTTTTTTATAAAGTTTCAAATCCAAATTCTGGAAAATGAAGCTTCTGATCAAAATTTTGCAAGACTAACTTTTATTACTAAATTGAACGTAGATTTAAAAAATTAGAATAATTTGAAAACAAAAATAAGGAAGAAATGAACCCTCCATTATCTACGCCTGTTTTTTTTTTCAAAACACGTTTCTGTTGTTTGATAGAGATCTATTTCAGTAAACCTTCAAAGTGTCAAAGTTCAAAAGTTATGTCTAAAATTCGATTTTAAAAATTCAACTTGAACACCCTGTAACTTTTCAACGGAGAATTTTAGGACATCGAAGTTGTATTTTTTTCTGGCCCATTTTTGATGGGAAATCTCCCCTAGAAAGGACCCCGCACGTTTTATATGAAAAAGTGGTTTCGGTGAATTTGGCTAAATTTTTTATATGTTGTAGATCTTGATTCAAGAAATATATTCCTGAAAAAGTGGACCCCTCCTATGAACAGTTTTTCCCCTACACCCCTAATAAGGCCAAAATTAGGCATAGTCTCAAATTTTTTGAAATTCATGAAACTGGTTCAAATCGAGCTCGTGATCAAGAGAAAAATAATTTAAAAAATCCAAGTTGTGAATGGGGGTAGTTATCAAGGGGGTTGGGGGTCGAAATTGAGAAAATAAATTGAAATTCCGAATTTTTTTATTCTTATAAAATCTGAACAGAATAATAATCGAGAAATAATTTTGGAAAATCTAAATCCATTAATTGGGGGTTATTCTGAAGGGGGCTGGGGGTCAAAATCAAGGAAACGGAGTAACATTTCGAAACTTGCGATTCCCATTATTGGGAAAATAATTCAAAAAAATCGAAACCAATGAGTTCTGGTGTTATTGAGGAAGTAGATGGTCGAAATCAAGATAACCATGAAATTCTGGACCTTACAGTTCATCTAGAAATTGAACTGGGTGAATGAGAAAATGATAATAAAACCAATCTGCATAAGGATTGAGTTCTTCATTTCTCGACCATCCCTTTTCCCACCCACCATAATATCTGCCTACAGCCATGTCCTAGTCCAAATAAGAATTTGTCTCAAGCATTTTGAAATTCATGAAACTGGCTCGAATTAAGTTGAAGAATAAAAAATATAGGTTGTGAATTGGAGTACCTAATTATCGAGGGGGCGGGGGTCGAAGTCGAGTAAAGGAATTAGCATTCTAGGAAAAGGGTGATGGAGACATAATTTAAAAAAAATTGAATCAATAAATTGAGATAGTTGAGATTGAGGTGGAGTGATAGAACTTCAAATTGGAATGAAAACAAATTATGTCTGGGTTAACGATACCTAATTTACTCTTTTGTGAGGGAACAATTGTTAACATTATGTGTGGAAAATAACATCTAGTAAATGGCCTCCTAGACTTTGTCTAACGGCGTGCAGACGGGAAGTCCAATTTGTAATAACTTTCTGGCAGATATCGGGTTGCATTTTAGTAATAACACGCACAATATTGTCCCTCAGGGCTTCAATGGTTTTAGGTTTGTTCTTGTATACCAGAGATTTCACATACCTCCTCAGAAAAAAGTCCAGGGGCGTAATATCGCAAGATCTCGCTGGCCAATTGAAATCACCGTTCCGCGAAATTGTTCTTCCTTGGAAGTTTTCGGCCAACAAGTCCCAAGGTTTCTCCTGCTGTTGTGGCACGTAGCCCCGTCTTGTAGAAAGAAGATGATTTTGTTGAGATATACTGAGTATTTATGTCGAAAAATAGCAGTAAAATCTTATCAAAGTTCTATCACTCTTATTGAAAGACCCAATCTGAAAATTCAGATTTGAAAAATTGAGCCTATAACTTCCAATATCGATCTATTTTTGGAATCCCATTAAATCAACCAATGACCAAAAGCAGGATTTATGTTTATTTAAGAAAAGATAGTCCAGTCATTTTTTTTTGACACAAGCTATATGATGGACAGCACACAGAACCGTTGAGAGCTTTTCGAGAACTGTAATTAATCATGTTGTTGCAAGTCTCGATTTCACCCCCCAGCCCCAGCCCTCATTGTGGTTGTGGGTAGGTATCAAATAATATCCCTGGTACAACTAAGGAGGTAAAGGGTGAGGATGATCGAGAAACGATGAACTCGCAGTCCTTATGTTATCATTTTGTCATTCGCCCAGATCTTCCTAGTGAACTGGAAGTTCCAGAACTCCACTGTTCTCTTAATTTCGGCCCTCTACCCCCTCAATAACACCCGAATTCATTGGTTTAAATTTTTTCGAGCAATTTCCCCATTGCTCGTAAAATCATATATTATGGGAACCGCAAATTCCGGAATTTCACTGCGTTTTCTTGATTTCGACCCCCAGCCCCCTTTAGAATAACCCCCAATCAATTGATTTAGATTTTTCAAAGCTATTTCTCAATTATTATTCTGTTCAGATTTTATAAGAATAAAAAAATCCGGAATTCTAATTTATTTTCTCAATTTCGACCCCCAACCCCCTTTATAACTACTCCAATTCACAATTTAGATTTTTTCAATTATTTTTTCCATGATCACAAGTTTGATTTGAACCAGTTTCATGAATTTCAAAAAAATTGAGACTATTTCTATTTTTGGCCTTATTAGGGGTGTAGGGGAAAAACTGTTCATAGGAGGGGTCCAATTTTTCAGGAATATATTTCTTCAATCAAGATCTACAACGTATAAAAAATTTAGCCAAATTCACCGAAACCACTTTTTCATAGAAAACGTGCGGGGTCCTTTGTAACCGTAACTGCGAAACACCCTATACAGGATGTCCCGTTTTTCAATGCTCACTATTGGTATCTCGAAAACGGTAAGAGATACAAAGTCGGTTGAATTACAAACAAGTTGCGCCATTTCATGACTATTTTAAATATGTTAAGATATTCAAGATATCTTCAGTCATTTCTGAAATATCCCCAAAAAACTGAAAAGTGCCGAATTCGAAAATTTCAAATCACTTCTTTATTATGACAGCTATCAACTTGAAAATTGGTATCAAGACATTTTTTAAAGTCCTTGATCGACTGACGTGAATAATTTTTACTGCGCCTACTAGTTTTTGAGCTATGACAGTTGACTTCGTTTTTTCTTATGGACACCATATCATTTATTCACCCCGAAAAACTCATATTTTCGTTCTCTTGACAAAGATATGACACACTTGTATGTCCTGTAAAAAAACCTGTAAAAAATTGGAAAAACTATTTCTGGGGCGAAAAAATCGAGTTACCGTTTCGGTTGCCATGCTCTCGTGGCATAACAATGGCATTCGGTTGCCATGGTCTGTTGATTTTGGAAAAAGTTGAGTTACATTCTGTTTTTATGTATTTGATAATAAATAACAATAAAACAAATACAAAACCAAGTATAACACAAAATAACATGGCAATAGACAATTATAATTTACAATTTCTCGAATTGACCTTTCCAAATTTGCGCTTGTCCTTTTCTATTGTGACCTAAACTGCCGGTGGGGCCGATGCGAAACTTAAACAAAATGGCACATTGTACGTGGTTGTGAGTACGGGGAATGAGAGGTCGCCATGACGTTGCTAGGTGACGTCAGCATTGGGTGTCAGGTTCACTTACACTCTAGCTTCGCTAGTTTACCCGTCAGAGGGCGTCGGAGCTTTATATTTTCGTGAATTACTTTCGACCTATGATTTTGAAATTCAGTTTTACACATAAGTGATTGACCGTGCAATTATTTTAATGTTAATGACACCAAATAAAAAAAACTTGTAGGAATTGAATTCCGTACCTGCTAACATTTATGACCAGGTAATCGGCAACCGGTCCAAATTTTTTTATGCCCGCCACGTAGTCTTCGATGGCATCTTGGGAATTTTTGTTTTTGCCCAAGTTCACGCCAATGATGCCATCAAAGTTGTCCATTTCTCGAATCCGGCTTATCCGGTTGTAGACCGCCTCGTGACCGTCGTTGTTGAAGCCATACCTGAAAAAAATAATAAGTATTTGACTGTCCTAAAAACTGGTGGGAAATTGATCCTCTCTTTATGCTACAGACAGAGCAATCTACAAAATCATACCAGTGTTTCGTGGTTCGAAAAGCAACGGAAAAGCAAGTCAAAAAAAGCAATAACCACAGGGTGTTTCACTTTTTGTCAGTATTTCAGGAGATGGTAGAGTATTCAAAAATTAATACTTTCGCTAAAAAAAAAAGAAAAATTTCAAACAAATATTACAAAAGCCAATATGATCAGCTTGTAGGTATGCATCAACTTACTTTGTGTACCAAATTTGGTCAAAAATCCAGTAATCAAATTTAGAGTTATAACAAATAAAAAACATTCTCAAAACTTGACTTTGAAAGCCTTTATCTCCGTTATAATGCGTTTCCAATATAAATTTTCCCGAGAAAGTCCACTTATGCTTTACAATTTCCTGAAATATTGGCAAAAAGTGTAACACCCTGTATACAGGGTGAATCAGTTTTAACCGATCAAACTTTGGGGTAAGATTCTTCTCATCCTGCTGATTCAGAAAAATATAACATACGTGCCTCTCACTCGTTTCCTATAAAAGATACAGGGTGTCTAAGTTCACTTTTTTCAATTTTTCTAAAATTTGTAACTTGCAAACTATTGAACCAAATTAGCTCAAATTCAGCATAGGCTGGTTTGTCGGAAACATCTTCTTACCTGCCAAATTTCAAAAGAATCCAATCAGTAGCGTAGAAGTTATGGGGGGTTAATAATTTGCAATAATCCAAACCTTAAAAAAATAATGTTCTCTCCAGAACTCCTACGCCACTGATTGGATTACTCTGAAATTTGGCAGGTAGGTGGATAATTCCGACAAACCAGCCTGTGATGAACTTGAGCTAATTTGTGAGTAGCGTAGAAGTTATGGGGGGTCAATAGTTTGCAATAATCCAAACCTTGAAAAAATTATGTTCTCTCCAGAACTCCTACGCCACTGATTGGATTACTCTAAAATTTGGCAGGTAGGTAGATAATTCCGACAAACCAGCCTGTGGTGAACTTGAGCTAATTTGGTTGAATAGTTCGCATGTTACAAATTAAAAAAAAAACGAAAAATGTGAACTTTGACACCCTGTATCTTTCTTAGGAAGCAAGTGAGAGGTACGTAATTCGACGTGCGAATTCGATAACATCCTAACTCGGCCATTTTGAGTTATTACCCCCGGCTTGTGCAGGAAAATCTGCTCTGATAGCGCATTTAGTTTTCGAAAAAAAAAATTCACTTGAAAACCAAAAAAGTGACAACATCCTATCTCTATATCGACAAATTTCAGAACCACATCATCCTAACTTGATCGAGAGATAACATCCTAACTTGAGATAGGATCTTATCGCTCTATTATTTGCGACGGATATCAAAGCGATAGTATCCTAACTTGAGGCATCTTTTGGCGCCTAATAAATTGATTAGTCTAATTAGCTAGTTTTACGGGGTGATCGGAAATCAACCAATCACCGCAATGTCTGAGGAGAAATACCAGAGTTCTTGTGTGTTCCTGATTGAAGTTAGGATTTAATTAGTCAGATTCATATCACATCAGTATTAACGTATGGTCCGAAAGTTTTGGGAAATAGTTCCAAGCTAATAACTTTTTCTGAATAGTCTTTATTTTCGTACTTGATATTGCAAAAATTAACATCATATATAACAATAACAAATTCATATTCAACATATTGGAAATGGACCATTATCTTCGATGGATCTCAATTTTCTTCTGCCATGTTCCATGATTTTCTGTATCAATTTCACAAATGCGAAGTTCTCTAATGTTATTGAAAAATGTGATGCCGTAATTGGTCTTCATTCGCAGCTTCCCATCCCTTGTCGTATACAATCCTGCTCAATACTTACAAAAAATCTTATATTGGTCGAGCTTGCGGTACATTGGGAGGCAGGAGCTCTGAGAAATTAATCCTGGTGTTGTCCAGAGAATGATCGAACATGGCAGAATAAAACTGAGAGCCATCAAAGATAATGGCCCATCTTCAATATGTTGAATACGAATTTGAAATTGTTAAAGATAATGCTAGTATTTGCAATTTCAAGTTACAAAATTAAAACTATCAAAAAAAAATTATTAGCTTTTAAAAAGATTCCCAAAACTTTCGGACCATACGTTATAATCCTTTATCTAAAGTTGGGGATATTGTTTGCCAATGTTATTACAAAACATAACATCCTATCTATAGTTGGGACACAGACGTTGGGATATTATTCTTGCAAGTAAGCGCCGATCGCTAACATACTATCTATAGTTAGGATATTATTCTCGCAAGTAAGAGCCGATCGATAACATCCTAACTCAAATAAATCATGAAAAGTAGTCCAAAGACATTAAAATGTACAAGTTTAGGCACGGATATCGGAAGCTCCAGTTATAAACTATAAGTTTACCAAATTTTGAAAACGTACCTCAAGCCATTAATTAATTATCAGTTTTCAAAAATTGAGACTTTATAATAGCTCTCCAGTGAAGTAGCGTTTTCCGAGTTAGGATGTTATCGAATTCGCACGTCGGTATATTATATTATATTTTTCTGAATCAGAAGGATGAGGAGAATCTTATTTCAAAGTTTGATAGGTTGAAACTGATTCACCCTGTATGAAAATATTCAAATACATAAGTATTTTTATTTTTAGCTAACTACTGTCGCGGCCAAAAAAAAAGTTGCCAGTAATGTCGCACTTTGACCTACTATTTATTGAGCCACAGGAAATGGCTCAGCAACACAGACGACCAAAATTGTCCAATATCGAAAACACCAATTTCAAGAGCCAAAAATTTCAATATTCTGAAAAGTTGTTCTTCCTCAGCTTCAACAATGATTTCTCAACTGAAAACGCCTAGAAAGCTATTCCAGTGAGGAAATAATGAATTTAGTTGGATTTTAATTTTCAAGCCCCTGAAATTCACCTTTTAGGAACGAGTTTCAAAAATTCAGATTTAAAAATCTCAAAAACAAAGCTTCTAATTGAAATTTTGCAAGAGGAACTTTTTTCTAAATTGAACGTAGAATTCGAAAATCTGAACAATTTTTGAAAACTTGGGGATAAAAATAGAGGGGGAAGGAGGACACCCCCATTATTTACATCCCTGTTACCTTTTGATGAAACACGTGACCTTTTCAAGTAAACATTTTAGGACCATGAGTTTTTTCATTTTTTGTGGGGCATCATGGTTCAAAGTTTGTAACGACCAGTACCTAACACCCTGCACCCATGCCAAGATTTAATTACCTATTGATTACAGCCTTGTCTTGGGGTAACCTAAACACTCTAGGTTTGTCATTGCCTTCTTGGGCCACAGGCGTCACAGACCCGATCTCAATGAAACCAAAGCCAAGGTCCGACAGCCCCAAAATAGCTTCTCCGTTCTTATCGAAACCGGCTGCTATTCCTACTGGATTTTTGAAGGCCTTGCCGAACAAGTCTACTTTCTGAAAACATGACCTTATTCATCCAAATGAAACAATTTGATGAAATAAAATCAACTTACAAGAAGTTTTGGGTCTTCATAGTTGCTCTTCGGCAACAGTCTGTATTTGTGAGCAAAAACGGCGAACTTGTGTGCTTTTTCGCCATCCAACAAATGAACCAACGGCATGAAAACGTTCCTGTACAGTTTCTGATCGTTGTTCACGAAGCCAACGGCACCGTAAACGGCTAAACCACCGAGAGTGACTTTTACCAAGGACTTCAACTTTTGCTGAAAATGAGAGTAGTTCGTGGTTATGATTCGGGGACTGGAAATAACACTTACCCCTTGGCTCAGACCCATGTTGAGGTGTTGTGTGTTAAAAAATACTGCAAGAAAAAAGGTTTGTTGTTTTCATTTTTGACTTGTTTGATGTCTGTCAAATCCAAAGTTACGTACAAAAATACAGTAGAACATGATTAAATTATAATCAGCTGTGATACTTACCTAATGGTATTTATCAACACAAACAGCAGACACTTTCTAAATAAATACCAAATTGCAGAAGTAAAATGTTGACAACACTACTTGCTTGACGTCTTAGCCTAACCTACAAACCCGGCGCGTTTGTTGAAAACGTCAACAATGATGCCAATATAGCAACGAAAAAAGTATAATACAATAATTCTCTCAAGGACGTCTAATTCTCTTGATAGTTACGCTAATTAATCAAATTAAAGCATCTAATTAGATTCTCACTTGTAAATTGTTCCAACGTGGACTCCTCTTGAAGAGCGAAACTTTTCTGGAAAGGTGAAAAAGCCAATTCACCAACCAAACTGCTAGTGACCAGTAGTGCCAACCAAAGCAGGAATCGGGAAAGAAAGTCACTAAAAAGCACATGTTGACATTTTTTGACGTTTACCACCTGTCAGCAGGTTGTCACTTTCAGCGGGCATGGGTTTAATCGCAAGTAACGCCTGTCTGGCGACGTTCGGCGCCGGAACGCTCGTGGGGGCGACGTCCGTATACATATTGCTGCGATTCCGGAAAAACCTCCAAGCCGTGTGGCATCCCGGCATGGAAGAAAGGTTTGAGGTTATGTCACTCACGTCTCTGGGATGCCCCCCATTTTACCGATAACTGAACGTTTTTCTTGCAGTTCGAAGACCCCAGAGACGAATACCGGCTGATTTTGGCAGTGCGGAACGACCTGAAAATGCAAAAGGGCAAAGTAGCCGCCCAATGTGGCCACGCAGCGGTTGCCGCTTACGCCAAGGCCCTGCAGTTTTCCCCGAAGACTCTAAACAGGTGGCTTAAATACGGTAGGTGCTACTAAGTGGGTACTACTGCTAGGTATTAAGGTGCTTATATTTTCTAATAGCTGGAAAATTGATTAATAATTTTTACCATGAAATTAAAAAATTCAGCGTTTTGTCTTGTCATAGCCGTTTCTAAAAGTGCACAAATTTTGTGTTGAAACTTTGTTTTTGGCTTGTTGTCATGAAGAACTCAACTCTTGGTATTTGCTTCGCTGTCGCAGCTTTATCAGATAATAAAGTGACCATTAGGTAGGCACTCATTAAATTTCTTGACAACATATTTTTGAGAACGTTTCAATACTATAAATTTTCTATTTGGAATAGGAACTATATAACTTCGATGTACAGGGTGTTCATGATAAAATTCACCCCCCTCTAGAAGATTCCCCTTTGAGATATTTTGAAAAACTAGGAACTTTTCTCAACGATTTTTCCCAGTAGGGATCTTGAACTTGAATCTATTGTGTGAAAGTTTCTAATTGGTACTGTATACAGGATACATGTAACTTTTTTGTCTTGAATGAAACACCCTATATTTCATCACGTCATTTGATGGAGCCTTTCTTTCTGATTACAAAGATATATCACTTACGATTTATTTTGACAAGGAAGCTGTCAAAAAAATAATAAAATAGGTCGTCAAATAAATTAAAAATAAGAAATTACGCGACACCCCGTATTAGGAACGAATTAGACCATTCATTCATGCAGTATTGAATTCTGGAGACAAAATGCTGCGAGAATAACTTTTTTCAAGTGAACTGTAGAAACCATGCAAAGCCATCTTACCGCGAAACAAAATTATATGACTACCTATTTTATTATTTTACTTACAACCACTATGGTAATTGATTCATTGTCATACCTAGTAGGAGGTCGGGAAGTGACCCCTTGCCGACCTCCCGAGAAAGTGAAGAAATGGTAGCTTGAGAAGGGAAATTTTAAAATATGCATCCAACCAAACAATAAGTGTGTTAATCAGTATTTCCTGAATCACGTTTTAGCAAAATTAATCGGCTTATCTGGAAGTTATGACAAAAAGTTAATTTTCAGATTTCAACTTTTGAACGTCTGTAATCCTGCAAGCTGAGTACACGGTTGTGAGTAAAATAGTGTACATACTCTCGACGATAAATACATCATTCCAGCTTCGGGCTAGAGCCTTGCCTGGAGGCTCTCTGTGCCCTCAGCAGTAATGATGTATTTCCCGTCTCGGTATGTAATACTATTTCCAACAGCTTACTTGTCAAAATAAAAAATCGTAAGTGTTATATATTTTTTGTAATCGGAAAAAAGGTTCCACCAAATAACGGAATAAAATATATAAGGTGTTGCATTTAAAATAAAAGTTACATATCAACACCCTGTATATGGTGCCAATTAGAAACTTTTAGAGGATCGACTTGAGGTCCCTGGAAAAAATCGTGAAGGAAAAGTTTTTAGTTCTTCAAAATATCTCGAAGGGGAATCTCCTAGAGGGGGGTGAATGAATTTTATCGTGAACACCCTGTACAGGTAAGAGCACTGAATTTTGTACACCTGTCATTCATGCCATTCAAAAAATCCAGTATTAATGCTTTAATATTGCTACTCCGGAGGCACAGTGGGGAAGTTATTCATTATGAACAATAATTGTTCCATCCGATAATAAATCAACTTCTCACTGCGCCTCCAAATACCAGCATAGATCCTGGATTTTTTTAACGACAGAAATGACAGGTGAACGAAATTCCGTGCTCTTGACTGTACAGTGTCTTGGAGGTACAGTGTACTCCAGTCTTGATAATCCCCACCAACGAAACATTCCAGGGGGTACCAAAATAGCCGTAAGGATCGATTCGGAGGAAGAAATGATGGATTTGGATAAGCAAGCTCGAGCGGCCAATATCATGACAAGTATCATCAGAGATGCAGGACAGACTCAAGTGGCACCTGGAACGCGAACCGTGATGGCCGTGGGTCCTGCTGCCAAAAGTGCACTAGACGCAGTCACTGGTCATTTGAAGCTTTACTGAAAAGTAAATTATCTGGTTTGGAATGATTTGATTGTGATATCTGCTACACTAGCTATAGGTAATCAGACTTGAGTATTTAAATTGAGCAGTGCTGTTGAATTCTTATTCAACTTCGTTCTGCTAGGACTTAGGTAGGAAGTCTCAATCAAATTTGTATAATTTTTTTGCCAGATTAATTTTAAAACCTGAATCAATTTTTTTTGTCTTTTTTTAAGCTCATCAGTGCAATTTGAGTTAACAAGAGTCTGGATTGGGCTCTAGTGTTCTCCTTCCTCATGTAATTGTCTAAAATTTGGCGTTAGATTTTGCATACTTATGTTCCACGGCTATTGTAAGCTTTGGTAGCACTGTAGGAAATAAATTATTTCTTTTTAATTTATTAATAAAGATAAGAAAATCGGTCGGAAAATCCTGTTTTATTTTATTGATCAAATATATTTCCATTTTTTTTTTGTAATACAGGATGTCCCAGAATAAAGTAGCCAACGACCTATGGAAGATAGCCCAGAAGAAACTAAGAGACCTCTATATTATTTTTTTCTCGATTTTTTTCGCGAAAGCCTAATATCAAAGTGACATTTCACTAAAAGCCAACCAGTAGTAAGAAAAATTGAAATACATTTTTTTTTCGAATGCCGAATAAAATAATTTTTTTTGAATGCCGAAAAAAAAGTAGGGGCCTCTAATTTCTTCTGGGCTGTCTCCCATAGAGGCGTTTGGCTACTTTATTTTGGGACACCCAGCATAGACCTTCTCATATAGGCGGTTTCCTTTGTGCGCAGGTCTTCAAGTAGGACACAAGCTCACTGGTTCAATAGACCTATTCGGTGAAAACGAGAGAGACAGACTTATACAGAAATCTGTGTGAGAAAAGAGACACAAAGTGAGTTGCGCGCGCATCTGAACGACCATCTAGGGAAATTCTGCATGAGGTTTGCGGTCCTGATATTCCCTGTATGTTTCAATTTTGACGGTGCATGTAGATTAAGACTTGAACTGCCGTCATTTTGACGTTTACGTTAGTGAGAATTCACTGCTGAATGATGAGGTGACCTCCATTCAAGATGGAACAAGATGTGTGCCAGGGCTACCCCTCTAAAGGAACGAGAGGAAGAGACCGTGTAACCGCAAAACATACAGGTCAGCAGCATTCCCACCTATTACAGAACATGTATTCTGGGTCAACCTCATGGAAGAAGCTTTGCATCCTTTGTCACCGACAGCAACTCTTCGAGGGCCTAGAGAACTACGACTATGACCTATGAATGCTCCCAGAAGGTGACAGTAGCCGAAGACAGGTCGACCTGTAAGAATTTGTCACACTATTGCGGGCAGGAACACTCGAAGGAACTGGGGGTCTGGGAGCTACTAGCTACTGTCCGTGTTTTCCGCGATCGGGGACTTCCAACCACATCTTGTTGCTTTTAACCACTCTTCTTGAAAGGTGATGTTTGCAGGGAGCATACGTGGTATGTACCAGGGATCACGCGTATGTACCGTACACTTATCACTTCAACTATTTGACACTTTGACTTTGATTTTTCCAAGGATGTCATTTTTCACCATATCACCTGCACCGTTATCATGGCACCGAGTCGTGCAGATGCGCGCGCAGACCAGGTAAAACCGAATGGGTGTATAGGGTGATTGCATAAAATATAGAGGGAGTACGTACGGCAAAATGTCAATAGTGTCATATTGTCATCTGTCAAGTTTCATCCATGTCGGAGTCAACGTTAACCGGACTAACCTCACTAAATACTGTCATTTTTACGTGTTTTGTTCACATACTGTTTTGATCGGCGGTTACGAGATCGAGATTGTGATTTCTGATCATTCTAACATTGCCTTAATGTGCCCCAATGCAATTCCCCAACAAAGCGTCAAAACATAACTCGATCCGCGCTGCCTCGGATCCTTCGATATTCGCTCCGTGCACGACGCCAGCGTCACCTAGCGTACGCAACTTTGTAGGCGCAAAACGTCACTCATGTCATAAATTACAGATGGCTGAACTGTCATAATGGCAGATCGCTGGCCTGGACTGTCATTATTTTGTGGTTAAGTGCTTTGTCAACATCAAGGATGGTCAACATAGACTTGGTCATTGACAAATTGTCAGTCAACCACGTGGCATCTGTTGTGACCCATGGTTGTCAATTATTTCAATTATTTCCACGGTCAAATTGACATCAATGACATCAAACATCAGAAGATTGGCCGCCCAATCATGCAGCGCCGAGCCATCAATGTTGCTCTTTTTGTCCACATAAAGCGCTGTGATCGGTTTCGTTACCCCCACTCTGTACTTCGCACGGAGCGAATAGTCGCAATACAGGTTTCCTCAAAAGAGAGATGGAGATTCCGCGCAGCTGTTTTCGGCACGTTCTGGGCACAGTGTGCCATGAGTGATCGCGCCATTTGTATTTACATTGCTCCGCCGTGTTGAAAGTGCGTTTTATTTTTTGAATTTTAAAGCCAACCATGCTGGGAAAGCCGCTAAAAATATAACGAACTTCTCAATGAATATTGCAAATAAATATTTCGCATAGAGGAATTTGCCAGAGAGGCATTTAATGCGCGGATACAACTATTTTTGTAATGGATATATCAACGATATATGGACGTGCCCAGAAAGCACAGGTAAGTGCGTGTTCCAAGTCCCAGTTTTAATACTTTTAATGGTGTAGGTATTATGGCCATCACTGTATAACTTGTGGACTTGCATAGTAGCACACAACATTTATTTACCATAACTACTTGTAAAAACTGTATAAATACCAATAATAACACCATCAAATGATCAAAACACACGTTCGGCTTACGGAATCGGGGCAATGTTGGCACACTATGACTGCGACGATTTACTGTGCAATCGAACGTGACGTCACGGGCCAGAAAAAGACGCTCAATTTAGGAAACCTGTATTGTTGTTAAAAATCGGTTCGGGATAAACTCCATTTTTAACTAACATTTTTGAATAAGAGTGGCACGTGTACGACGACTGGCAAGCAAAAGTGGCATCAGAATGGAAGGTGGCAAGATAGATAGTGACAAAAAGTGGCGGAGAATTTGTTGTGTCTCCGAGTGCGAGTCGCGCTGTGGAAACCGGAAAAAGGAAGAATTACATTTTCACCGTTTCCCGTCGAAAGCGAAAGACGCAGGTTGGGTAGTCAAGATGACAAACAAACTTGACACTGTGGAAAATATGACTACGAGAAAAGCCTGGGGAAGTGTTGCTGAAAATGGGAACTTTATATGGCTGCATCGAAGAAGCACAGCTGCGATATGTTTGCATGTCCCGGACTGGCCTGCTTTGCAAGTGCATTTAAACGTTCCAATTTCACAGGAACTGCTACTACTATATCTTTTAATTACATTCTCAGTTACCTCGGGAGGAGATTCGTACAATGCGCTTGTTTTTAAACACAATCCAAATATGTCTATGTTTAAATTGGTGCTTGATTGGGTTCGCTTTCGACCACACAACACAAGAAATTGTGACTTCAGAATTTCCTCTCCCATCACGATACATCGAGAATCCTTTGAGGCCATCAAGTGATTGAAAACCTCCATAACACTCAATTGCGCTTCTGTCATTTTCGAGTTCCACCGCAATACTAATTAACCACGTTTCACGTCTGGAGGACATTAAAAACCGCTTACTACTGATAAGATTTTTGAATGCGCGGGCAACAATCCGTGCACTATCCGACATGTTTGTTCACATGCGAAGCGCATCAGCAGCGCCACCATCGGTAATGTTACTCGCCAGTACGGTTCCAAAAGCAGAAAAAATGATTGAATTCAAATAAATTGGATCAAATGTAGGCATAATGGGTTGCCTATCCATACAGAAGTGGAAAGAGATATTTTTTTATACCTGGTGATTGTTTTAGTAGTCCATTTATTCCCTTTTCATGCAGTTGATAGTTGCGCTTGAAATAATTCACTCATTTAGTGAGTGAATGTAAAAGAATGAGATGAGGCGTGCTCCCCACACTGTTTACCGGGCGATTTCCATTTACCGACACAAGTCGACTTGTATCGACACAAATTCGTTCCATTTGATTTGTGTTGCTGTGTGTCGGGCGCTTTCCATTTAAAACATTTGTGTCGGTTTGTGTCAGTTTATGTCGATGACACCAAGGAACACAGATCAAATGGAACGCATTTGTGTCGATTTGTATCGACACAAGTCCAGACATGGAAAAATTAAAAGCGACCACCAGAGAGCGCGATAAGAAGAACCTAGAGCTCAAAGATTAAAGAAGGACAGGGAAGTTTACGTTTTTACGATTTATAGGGTGATTCTGTAAGGAAATGTTATATGAGGTTTGTTCCATCAACAGTCCCTGACGGTCCGTGGACGTCAGCGGCATGCGCATTACGATTTTGACGTTCCATCAAAATCTCGGACGATCCCCTGACTGATGATCCGCTGTTCCACCATCGGCTCAAACTAGTTTCGGGACGGTCAGAAATGTTTGCGGATTTTACGGAAACTTATCGTCCGGGCTTGCGCAGCGGAATATATTTATTTGGCATCGAGCCCTTCTCTGGTCATTGTTTACAAATAATGTAAGCTAGATTGGTGGTTTTATTATTCATTCATTTAATTTATGAAATACGGATTATTTCCAGCTGCAAACTGCCAAACTTTAGAAAATTAAGTAATAGCCAACAGCCATGATTGACGGTTTGCTGTTCCATCTACGAGCAGCAGCCAGTCGGAAACTGGTCCGATGTAAGGCATGCGTATTGCTTACAGTTTGCAAACTGTCGGTGACTAGTTTCGGATTTCTGATGGAACAAACCTATGGATAACATCGTTCGTTGTAGCTCTGTAATGTTGGCAACTATAATGGTGATGGCCTTACATTGAACATAAAATGCTGCAGCTTTCTTTGCAGCAAAGTTCTGATTGGAACTGACGCCTGTTATTGCTGTCAGTGATCAACATTTGACCAATAAGAGCTCGGCAGCAAAAAAAGCTGCAGCATTTGATGCTCAATGTAAGGCTAGCATAAGTGCGACATGCTCTGTTGCCAACGAGGTTGTCAACAACTGAACATGAACATGAAGGGTTGAAACCCCGCAATAAGGCTCTCCATTCAAAGTTTAACAATACCTATTTAAAAATATGTCACTAGCCAAAAGAACATAATAAAAATTTACCTAAACTGAAAAGCAGACTAAGCAGAGTTCTCGTACAAAAACCAAGCTTGCATAAATTGCATTTATTGAGCTTGTTTACGCGATGCTTAGCAGAGATTTTAACAATGGTTAGTTAGGAGTGTTTACGCGCGCCGACCAAAATGACAGCCGACAGCCCCTTGACCTGGGCCGCTGTTCTTGAATCGTGCGAGAAAAGTCCCTGGGAGTAGAATACATTCCGCATTACACTGATGTAGCGAATGTTGCCTAAAATCGTGGTTTTTAGGAAACTTTCGCTACAGAAGTATACTGCTGCGGAATGGATTTTACTCCCAGGGGCTTTTCTCACACGATTCAAGAATAGCGGCCCAGGGAAACATCTTTCAAAGAAGTGTCAAAACGAAATTTAACCATAACCACATTTTCTAGAGATCATAACAAAAGATGGTTAATCATTAATTATCAATTTTAATAAACTGGTGCTCACAGGTCATCCAACATCCAACCCATCTGCTATAAATCCAACCGATTTTTGGTTTGCACATGCGTCGTAATGTGCATGGGCGTTGACGTGCGATTGCCACTTAATAAGTAAACAATGAGCTTGTTTACGCAAGGCTTAGCAGAGATTTTAACAGTGGTTATTTAGGAGTGTTTACGCGCGCCGACCAAAATGACAGCCGACAGCCCCTTAACCTAGGCCGCTATTCTTGAATCGTGTGAGAAAAGTCCCTGGCAGTAAAATACATTCCGCAGTACACTTCTGTAGTGAAAGTTGCCTAAAAACCACGATTTTAGGCAACATTCGCTACATCAGTGTACTGCGGATGGGCATGGGCGTTTACGTGCGATTGCCAACACTTGTTTGCTTCCCTGCTGAAAATGCTCATCGATTCTCATTGGGATCCCTATGAGAATCCATCAGTTTCTATCAGCCCCATGAGCATCAATCAGGCGCACGCATAATAAATGGGAAGTCTAACAGTTTCTATGAGAATCTATCGTACATTTCCTGCTGAAAATCCTCATGGATCCTCATTGGGATTCCTATGAGAATCCATCAGTCATTGGCAGAAATCAACAGCAAATGCTCATTCAATCCTGATGAATCCTGATACAAATCCATTTTTTGAGTTATTGACATGTGAATCCTGTAAATGTACGCGGCTTTGGCAGATATAATCTCATCAACCCGCGCGCTCGCCTGATCTAGTCGTCATAAATCGTTAGAAATTCTTGCGCGACTAGCGCGACCGATCTAGTGCGTTATCTTTTCGTGACAGTGAAAATACAAAATGCTGACAGGACGCTGAAAAAAAGTTTGATTCCTTCCGCATCGAAGACGAAGGTAAATGTACGTTACGTTTGTTTGTTTACGTTTGTTGTGTTAATATAAGATGTGAAGACTTTTACTTTACCGACGCTCCACCAACATGGAAGGAAAAGTATTGTAATCGTACGCAGAAAAGTTTTGAGATTTCGACGGATATATTCCATTTTGAGGTTCCCCAAGACGATTGGACTATTTCCATCAAGTAAAGTGCCTAACTATAGTAAAATACATAACTAATTAGGATCTTCAATTCCAGGTTCTAGGAGATCATTATTGGAACACTGAACTAAAACAATAGTATCACCCTGTGAGCTTGTTTACGCGAGGCTTAGCAGAGATTTTAACAGTGGTTAGTTAGGAGTATTTACGCGCGCCGACCAAAATGACAGCCGACAGCCTCTTAACCTAGGCCGCTTTTCTTGAATCGTGTGAGAAAAGTCCCTGGCAGTAAAATACATTCCGCAGTACACTTCTGTAGTGAAAGTTGCCTAAAAACCACGATTTTAGGCAACATTCGCTACATCAGTGTACTGCGGATGGGCATGGGCGTTTACGTGCGATTGCCAACACTTGTTTGCTTACTAAATGCAATTTAAAACCACGTTTAGCTAAGCTTAACAGCTGTTGCGAAACTTGCGTTTAGAGGTGTTTATGCGGACGATAACGTTGATGTTACGGACCTCAACACCAGTTTTAAACCTCGCGTAAACAAGGAACAAGGTCATAACCATAATGAATGAACGAAACTTTACGCCCACGGATTGTTACGCCACTGGATGCGGCACACGATTACGTCAGCTGTCATCCTGACAGCGCAATCCCAACCTGTCAGTTGTCACGTCAGTCAATAAATATGTGAGGTTGGATTGGGGTCGAAACGAAATGGCAAGGGGCGTCAAGTTGTTTTTCCACAATGCCGTGCAAGATCTGGCCCGGACTCTGGCCGCCACGAAAAATGCAACATGGGACGAGGTAAATTCACACTAATTCCTGCCGTGACAATTTCTCCCAAAGATCAGTCATTTCAGATCTACCTAGTCAGTCCCCAGAGTCCATAGATCAATTCTCCTTTACCTTGAACAACAAGATAATTAAGAGTGTGCATTTACGTGTTTCAAGGTTAAGGTGCTTTACTCGCTGTGTCCCGCGGAGACATCCAACGGCACAATATCCCTGAACAGCCGCCAGCAAGATGCAGTGATAGCGCTCGGCGTGTACCTGCTCGAGTCCGGCCTGCAGCACAGAGACAAGATCTTGCCGTACCTCCTGAAGCTCGTCAAAGTCTTGGCCAGGGCGACATGGACCGAGGAGCCCAGAGTCAACACGACCGATCGCATACCGGTGGCGGAAAAGTTCAGTTTCTGCTTGCACAGTCTGCTGAGCGACATCGCCGTCAGGTGCGAGGATTGCCGCGAAGAGATCATCGAGGCGCAGGTTCAGTGCATGGTGGTGTTGACGAATGGCATCCTGAAGATCAGAGAAAACTGCAGCAGCAGCAGCCTGAAGCTGTTTCTCTGCAAGACGACGATACCGGTTTTGATAGGGCTTTCGAGGGCCATGGGGCGCTTCTGCACCGCCGATCCGCCGCTGATTTGTCGCCTGTTTCCGCCACCTGAACCGCCTTTGACTCAAGCGGTGGCCAAGGATCAGCACGACTACAAGAGGAGCTTCAGCAATTTCAGATCGATTATTCCCAGGAGTCTTTCGGGGAATTTGGCGGCCACGGTTGATATTCTAGCCATAACTCAGGTACCTAAAATACCTAGCTTTTAATGTTTGTGACGAAACGTAGCAGTAATCAGCGAGGCAATCAGTATAATTACCAGTATAATTAATAATTAGTTGCTGCAGTACATAGGTATTGTACATCCAGCAGCTTAGTGATTTGAGTGACCCGTACAAATTTTCCAATTTAGCATTGCAGGCTTGTCGCTTTCTTACCTGGTATGAAACCGGCTTGTGCTTAAGCTATGTTGCCTTTCAAAATGACATCAAAATACTTATTAAAATCTTTGTAAAATTGACTGTCATGCGTGGAAATGCGACTCGGATGCCACAGAGCACAGAGACATGTTACTGTCGTTCAGACACCAAACCACACGACCTCCAACAAAATTTGATGCAGTTGAGTAGAATTTCGCATTTCTGTTGCGTTGCCCAAAAAATTCGGGCCAAAAGCAGTGGAACCCGCAAATTGAAAATAATAGTCACAATACTTTTGGTCAAATATACGCAACTTAACGCAGCTATTTTTTTTTTAACTTAAATTTGGAATTTAGACTGATAATACCGATACATGTACAGGGTGGTCCAGTTTTTGATACATTGATTTTAAGAGATGGTGGAAAATCGAAAATGAAGGAAACTTTTTCGAAAAAAAAAATTCAGAAGTGTTATAATAATAACGGAGATATAGAGATATTCAAAGTTGCAAATAAAAAATCGTTTTTTTACCATAACTTTTGGACCGTTCAACCGATTTTACTCAAATTTGAACTAAAGTTTACTTGAGCGAGTCTCTATCGAACGATAATAACGCGTTTTATCAAAATTATCCAGGGGCGTAGATATTAGGGGACACCCCTCTTTCCCCCCCCCCCCCCTCCTAATTTTTGACCTTGAAATAATTTTTCATTTGTTTATATTTTTGAGTTCCATGTTCAGTTTAGGAGAAAAAGTTACTTTTGCAAAATTCTGATTATAGGCTTCATTTTCGAGATAATTTGGGTATGAAATTTCGGAAAACATTTCGGATTCAAGTGCCTAAAAATTGAAATCCAAAAAAACTCATGATTTCTCAACTGAAACTTAAGTTCTCTAGCCGTCAGTTCCGCAAAAAAGATGATCAACAATCAAGGCTGATTGCAGATTAACTGAACTTTTTTGCTGAATGCTAGACGATTAACCACAAAAAATGCATGAAATCTGTACTAGACCAATTTTTTTTATTATTATTGACGGATAACCAGCATTTCCATTGATCAGTCAGCTACAAATTGACAAACAAAAATAGCAAATCAACTAATCTCGTATTAGTCCGGATGTTGAGCGTCAACCACCTTGCATTTAATGATTAAGCAGTGCCATTTGGTACGAATGTTGTACATACCCATACCTTAATTTCAAGAGGTGTTGCCAAGATCTTGGTCCGTGCAGACGCCGTATACAGGGTGATCAAAAATGCGAAGATTCCAACTTATGAACCAAAAAAATTGGAGTCGTGAAAATCACCATGTAGATTCACAATTCAATGCTCATCAAGTTAAAACAAGCCGCGTTTGAATAATTTCAGCCGTTTCTGAAATATTTTGAATTTAGTGGTCGGTTTCATGGAAATGGACATTTTCCAATAATTCAGTGATTTTCCAAGATATTTGGATAAATCTTTGTATTTCCACAAATAATGACCTCATGAATGAAATGTGATGTGTTGCCACCGTCTCCGCCTTATATTTTTGAAAATATGACAGTCGACCGCTTTTTTTCTTATGGTCGCCATTTTGAATTCGCCCATTGTGGAATAAGTGAGAAATCAATTTAAACTAGTAGTAATGGTCATGATTAATAATCTAAATGCAAAAATAACGGTTCTCAGTGAGTAATTCTTTGTAATTGACCATTAGGCAATGCTAACCCATTTTTACGAGTTTTACAGCACTTCAGCGCTTACCACAATCTTAATGACCACTGTGAAGATGACTATGGGGTATTGAAACCATCCAATATCTTGTTCAAGATGAATTACGGAACCATTTTGATTCTTCATTAGTCATTCCCAAAATATACTGAAAATATCCTGAAAAAATTTCCTGAAATCCTGAAATCCTGAATCCTAAAAGTTTCAGTAATACGTTCATTTGTTGAATTTCTCGTTTTTGACTCGCCGTTTTTTTTGTCAGTGGGTCATTTTTTGTATTACAATTTTTTTCCGGATATGCACAATTGCCAAACAGACCAAACAAGATGATGGCCTGCCTCACAACCCCATGTTCATCCTTACAATGGTCATTTTGGTTGTGTCAGCGCCGAAGTGCTATAAAACTTGTAAAAATGGGTTCAACATTGTCAAGTGGCCAATTACAAAAAGTTACTCACCAAGAACAGTTACTTTTGCATTTTTATTATTGAATATGACCATTACTGCTAGTACCAATTGATTTTCCACTTATTCCATAATGGGCGAATTCAAGATGGCGGCCATAAGAGAAAAAGGAGTCGACTGTCATATTTTAGAAAATAGTAGGCGGGTACGTGGTACCACATTTACGGTGGTAAATGTGGTCACAGAATAAATAGGCATTATTCAGTTTCGTAAATCGTCACCTTGAGCGCTGATGTTTACTCCTCCCACTTTTTTGGCGAACGCACATGGCGGATACTAACTATCGCGGGGCGGAATCCGCTTCTTAAAAAAAATTGTATCTTCTATAGCAATAAAGGAATCAAAATGATTCTTTCACTAAAAATTTCTCTATCACTTTCTGCATATTTTGTTCGCTGGATGTATGCATGTATCGAGAACGCTTCGTAAGATTCTTCGATGTAGAAGTTCACACTGTAGCGTTGAATATCGAGTTTTTAAACATTCCAAATTCGTTTTTGCTTGTAATAGGGTGATTGCATGTAGAGGAAGTTTATGGCAAAATGTCAATAGTGTCATTGTCATCCGTCAAGTTTCATCCATGCCGGAGCAACGTCAACCGGACTAACCTCACTAAATACTGTCATTTTTACGTGTTTTGTTCACATACTGTTTTGTTCGGCGTTTGCGAGATCGAGATTGTGCTGATTGTGATTTCTAATCATTCTAACATTTCTAACAATGCCTTATACCTGTTATGTGCCCCAATCACGAACGCTCCAATGCAATTCGCTAACAAACGTCAAAACATAACTCGATCTTTGCGCTGCATGCCGGTGATCAGGTGAACGAATTTCATGCAATCACCCTATTGCGCGGCCGAACCAAAAATTTTGTTTTGCCTATTCCGATCCGCAGACATTTAGCATTCATTTGCAAGAAACCCGATACCACTACGACTTGAAATGCTCTAAAAGAGAAGACCTGAACATTTTGAATAAAACCTATTCAGAACTGAATAGCAAAGTTCCAGTCATTTTTAAAAATATAAATTAATGTCTTGTATGTAATGTGAACAATTTGGTGTCGTTTCCAACTAAATTGCACTCTCTAAATTCAAATTTCAATAGAAACAAGTCTGATCAAGTCAACTAGAAACGATCTGTTTCTTGCTGAGGGATTATGAATGATGTCGAATTTCAAAAAGTAAACTCCATAGGGAGTCATAAAATCAATTATGGACTGTACAGGGTGATCACGCGAGAATTCTCCCCCCCCCCCCATATTGGAAGTTTCCCTTTTGAGATAATTTGGAAGGGAAAAAGCTTTTCTTGAGCAATTTTCTCCGTAGATTTTAAAATTGAAAACCATAATATTTTACCAACTATGATATACAGGGTGTCGCAAAAAAGTTTTTTTCTGGTTGATGAGACACCCTGCATATTGGACTTGCAATCGATTTAGTTTTGTATTCTGAGTACAAACATATACCACACAGTGTCAAGTCATTTTCGAAGGCAGATTGTCAAAAAATTCACTAAAGTCCCATGATACTGACTAAACTTACGTTTATTTGGCTAGAAAAAAACTCTAAAATTCAGGCCACCATTTTTTTTTCAATTATGTTAGCCTTATATTCGAGTTTTAAATAGCTATTTACGATACAAGTGTTAAAAGTGACTGGTATTATTTTGTGAGCGGGGACGCTTGCGAAACGAGCATTAGCGAGTAGAGCAACCCCGCGAACAAAATAAGACACTTTTAACGCGTGTATCGTACAAGATTTTATCTACAATGGTCTTTGAAATATTTGGTAAATGTCAGAATTTATTGAAAATATGACAGGAACGCGCAGAATCATCATTTTTTCACGTCGCCCATGACGACGTGCTAAAAGTGACGGGTATTATTTAACGCTTGTAGATAAAAGAAATTATCTCATCGAGAAACAAATTCAAACAAATTTAAGAAATTTTCTAGCCAAATAAACGGAAGTTTCCCATACACTTTCTATTTTCAGTAGTAATACAATGAGTGGTACGATTATTGTCGATAATTTTTTAGTAATATTATGAGTTATAATCCCAAAGCTGAAAATACAATGAGCCCATAGGGCGAGTTGTATTTTCTTGCATTGGGATTATAACGAAATGATATTATTAAAAAATTATCTGACGATTAAGCGTACAACGCATTGTATTTGATAAGACTATATAATGAATTGATAGAGCGCTACCCAAGATTCTGGGTTCTACCAGTGTTGTTCAAATGGTTGAAATTTTACAAAGAACTTTGTGGTATACACTGATTAATCAGTAGAATAACTTTTTAGAGGAAAAATAAAGTGACAAGCTGGGGGGCTACGACTACGGCTGATGGCACCTGCAAAGTTCTGGAGCGTAACTATCAGCGGCCATCGGCCGTATTCTCCCAGCGCTCTAGCTTGTCACTTTATTCTTGCTTCAAAAAGTCATTCTACTGAAAATAGAAAGTGTATGGGATATATAGGTCAGTATCATGGGATTTTGTGAATTTTTTGACAATTTTTTTCCAGAAATACCTCAGTACTGTGACTACTGTGGTATATATTTGTATTAAGAATAAAAAACTACATCGATTGCAATTCGACTCTACAGGATGTGGCATCAACAAAAAAAAGTTTTTTGCGACACCCTGTTTCATACAGGTTGTAAAATATTATAGAGTGTAGTTTTGGAATCTATGAAAAAAATTGTTCAATGAAAGTTTTTCTCTTTTCAAATTACCGCAAAGGGGAAACCTCCAGTACGGGGGGGAATGCTCGCGTAATCACCCTGTACGTTACTTTTTCCGAAATCTATTTTGCGACACCTCTACCTGCCTAATATGAATGGGACAATAAAAAGTTGTTGAATTCCACAGCAGGGCTACGACACCACGGACGTAGCGTACACCTCAAATTCTCTGAAGCGCGGCTCTCTGATCCAACACATGGGCAACTACGACGCTGCCACGTATTTTTTCACAAAGTTCGGCTCCAGTTTCAACCAGTTTCCCCATTTGAGAGTCAACGATCCCAACGACAAGAAGAATCAGATCATATTTTCGCTGCAACACCTCCAGACAATCCTTTCGTTGGCCAAAAAATTGCTGACCAAAGACACGTTGGCCTTTCTCGACGAACAATCGGCCGAGATCTACGCAACCGGTCGCATATCGATATTTCCCTACAAGACGTTCTCCGAAACCGTCAATCTGGTGGTGGTGACGCTCCTGAGGGAACTGCTCCAGCCGCAGAAGAACTTGCCGACTCCTTTCACCAAAGACGTTCAGGAATTCGTCAAAGGTATTTCGCTGGTTTAGTGCGAAACATTTTCATATAGTACCAACGCGTTCAAAAAATCTAGTACAATCGGTTTTTGTGAGATTTAATCTGGTTCTGATTATTTGACGGAATCAAAAAGCTTCTGTCACAGGTCCCCGCTACTTGAGTCAAACTTGAGCACGGTCGACGACTGACACCACACCCACTGTACTAGTTTTTTTGCACGCGATGGTACTTATTTAAATCATGGACCTGTACCTAAGCTGGATTGCTGTTAGCTATATTATCACACCCCATAACAAATCGCCTTTCTTTCTGATATATGATACTGCTCAAAAATTGAAGTTTTTGTTGTTAACAATAATATGTTTCTTATCTCAAAACGTGCCGTCAAGTTTGTTCATTCTGAAAAACAAATGTTGAGTAGATTTGAGAGCCCATTGCTTGGTAGCTCTTGTCATCGCCACTTTTATTTTGTACTACATGATATATATTTATTATATTATATTTATTAAATGAATGAAATTGATAGTCAAGAATACTGCTTGGTAAGTGGTTTTTTTTTTTTTATTCGTTTATTTAACGTCGGCCTATTTCCGCAACGAGGCCTAACACCGACGCCGGTGAATGCTTTCCTCCACTATACCGGAAATTTTGCCGAACCCCTGTGTGTTCCAACACAGGGTAGGGATTTTTAACGACCACCAACATCGCATGGGGTCGGCACCATCGTTCGTATTTTACGTGCTATGCGACACACGGCGCGTCTTGCATTTAGCAAGCATTCCAACTAAACCAAGGAGCTTGTTTCGAGGCCGAAAATCCGTCCCCGGCGGAGATCGAACCCGCGACCTCTGGAGTGGTAGTCGAGCGCGCTAACTAACCACACCACAAGCTCCTCTGGTAAGTGGGTTGCCTAAAGGCACATCCACATAGGATTAGTGCAGTTGGACTGCAGGGGAACTGCGTAGGTAATAAACCAATCTTGCCACGAGCGTTCACATAGAATTAGTGCGGAACTAGCAACTTGACACGTCAGCTGCCGACCTGACGCAACAACCGTTAACGGCTCTTTCTTGTAACGTCTGAAATTTGGCGTTCGCATCTCACAGTAGCAGATTCGCATTATCAGTCATCACGCCGCAATAATAGCTTAGCAACGGAATCGTGAATTGTGATTGGCGATGGCAAGAAAATTGGCAAGGGCAGTGCAGAATGCCAGAAAACTTCAAACTTCTGCCATCCCAACTGCACTCCCACTGCCACTCGTTTCTTACCGTAAGTCTATGTGAACGCTCAATGCAAAAACCTATAGTTTAGCTTTTCTACCATACCGTTGCCACTGCACTAATCCTATGTGGATGCGGCTTAAGGTGATTGGCAACAAAATGCCGTTGACTGCGCTGATTGACTGGCGATATAAAAAAATCCAACACCAAGTGTAGGTAGTGTAGCAGGAATTCTGATGTTTTACCTTCAATTTAAGCCCCCCACTTGGCGCCATTTCCATGTACACTATTAGTTGTTCAGTTTAGGGACAGGTTTATGATTTAAATAAGTATAAAAATCATTCCATGATTGTAGGCATAAAGTCCTTGAATGATGCTATTTTTGATCCGCGTGGTGGTGGAGTCTGAAAATGGATTAAGTAACCGACTGATTTCGAAACAAAGTCCGTATGGTGCTGGAGTGGTAATAATCCTAATGAAGACAAATAATGATGATATACCGTGTATTTTTCGAAAACCGCACCAGCTCATAATTTTTTTCCCATAAGATATATAGATATGAAATTTTTCCAAAGGTGGCTGCGACCAGCAGTCGACCACAAATAAAAATTCTGAAGTTGGAAGTTTTGTTATTGTTTATGTCAAAAAGCGTTGCCGGGGTAAATCGACCACAAATAAAAATCTGAAGTTAGAAGTTTGTTTTTTGTTTATGTAGATTTCAACCGGTAATACTCTTTGACATACACAATAACCAAACTTCCAAATTCAGATTTTTATTTCTGGTCGCCGCCACCTTTGGTAATAATAATTAATTTATATTCAATCCGCTACAAAATCGTCATTTTCCATCATAGAGAATTTTTTAAACCAACACTGTGTCAATATAGAAAAATCAACCGAATATCAAAAAATATACAGGTGCTCTATTTGAAAATAAAAAGTTGATGTCATTTCCGGTTACTTCCGGAAGTGAGAGTTGCTTCAAGATCAACCCAAACAATATCAAAAACGCTCTCAAATACCCCATAAGAACCCCAAATCTATATATTCCATAGGAAAAAAGTTATGGGCTGGTGTGGTTTCTGGAAAACATACGGTATAGATGGATCTCGAAACTATCGCACCAAGGCAGTACTACGGTATATGTAATCTTCCAAGGAGCCCTCAAAAAAGTATGAAACAATATAAAAAAACACTCATTTCTTGGAGTAATGGAGGGTTGCAGAATGGCCCTTTCTATTTTCTTTATTCTGGAAGATTTTGGTGAGTTGTTTATGGTGAGAAATAATATTAAAAAATTACGAAAAAGAAATATCAAGCAGTGCATGTGTATTGTATTTTTATACAGGGTGAGTCAAAAACCTTAAACATTATCTTCACTCAAAAATGCCTCCAAGACATAATTGCTCCCTAAACCGATGTTAATCAGAAGAATAACGGTTTTGTACCTAGGATTTTGGAAGACATTTTTTGAAGAAATTTGATTTTTCTACTTCATGACTCACCTTGTATAGTAGATAGAAATCTAGTACTTATGTAGTAGTTCATGTTTTTTAATTACAATTCTTCAACAAAACTAAATCAAATCTTATAAAACAACGGAACTAGAAGTGGACGAAGGACCAGGACCACCCTTCAACCCTCAAGTACTGAACTTTAAGTACTGATGATTTTTTATTTTTTCAAAACCTCATATAATATTCCTTATAACGTAGCACTGTCGGAATGCGATTACTTTTGAGACAGCCGTATATTAAAGTGTCAATTTTGCATCATTCGTAATACAAATTCAGAATTCATCCTATGTGTTAGGTATAGAGGACGAAACGGAAAAGAGAATGTTGATTTGTCGTTCAGGTCTGTACTTGAATGGTCAAACGGAGCTGCAGAGCCGCAACCACGATGCCAGCGAGAGAGAGGATCGCGAGAGCAACTTCGCTTTGGTCAACAAATTCAAGGTCAACGTCATGGCCAACGCTGCGTGCGTCGACTTGTTGGTTTGGGCCATAGGGGACGAAACAGGTGAGCTTCAAAAGTTCAAGACGTCTTCACGTCGGTTCCGACATGAAACTACCAAAAAGTATGTCTGAATATACATAAAAAAGAAAATCACGCTGTCACAGAGAGCAAGCACTTATCGAGGAACACGTTTTCGTAATTTTCGAAATTCATAGAGTTATCTGTACTTGAGTGAAAATGGTGACTAGGTTTACAGCGTTGGAACAACAGCAGGCTAGTAGTTGAAACCAACACGAGCATCTAGCTGGAACCAATTACAACGGAAGAACTTCCTGTTAAATGATCAAGTAAGCTAAAGCCTGTACTTGTCATATGCTGCTACCTGCAGTATACTAATAAACTGGCTTCACTCGACCCTGCACGTGGTTCCTCTATAAGTTTTACTCTCTGACAGTACTCTAGTTGTGTGTCCTGTCATTAAAATCTATAGTTTTTCTAGGGTATCGAGGAACAAAAAAAAACTGCCTAGTAATCCTACGTTTCGGAACCTAATAGGCCTATCCTCGATTGTTGTCAAAACTTCACGTTCATAACATTTGAGGCATCGTTTAGGATTCGAAACGTTGGCTCATGTTCGTACATTCGTACACCACTTCAGAATTTACTCAGAAGTCGCCCGAAAGTCGATGAAATAACTACTGCTCGTCTCTTTGTTGTTTTTATTATTCAAGTTACTATTCTTACCTTTTTTCTTGATTGCAGTCGATAAAGAATATAACTTGTCAACCCTGGTACAGTTTTTAAACACGCGCATAGGTGATGTGAAACTATTGTGTGGAATTGATCCCACGTGTGGAAGTGTTTTCTTTCGAATTGTTTTTTTCTGTCCACGTTTTGTAGTGCTTCAATTTTCCATTTTCCCGGTCAGACAGTCCCACGGTTTACTACAGGGTGATCGTAAATGAGCTGAGTTGCTCAATTGAGAAATTTGAATTGTTGCCCACCTTTCTTCACACGCACAATGCGCATGTACGGTAAATTTACCTATAAATAATATGAGTTTTTTTTTATCCAGTAGGCAAGTAAGAGCGTCACCAATTAAGTTGAACCATTTATGATCACCCTATGTATGAGTATGTGCTGTAATATTAACAAAAATTGGAATTCACATCAAGATTTTGTACTTTTTGTACTTCTTTCTACACTAATCGTACTAATATTATAATTTATTTTTATTTATCTTGCGTTTTCGTCATGATTGTCACTGAACGTGAGGATTTTACAGGTGCCGATAGCTTGTGCGGACGTCTAACTGAAAAAATCAACTCTAATCAGGGCTACAAATTGGTTTTGGCTCACATGCCCCTCCTCATGGTTTGCCTAGAAGGTCTGGGCACTTTGGCGCAGAAATTCCCCAACATCGCGTCTACTTCGATCTATTGCCTGCGGGATTTCTTAATCACACCCTCGCCAATCCTGTTTAAGCTTCACAGACAGGCCAACGACTTGAAGGGCAAAGACAACGTTAAAATTGCAGGTAAGATACAAGAGAGGTAGCTAGTAGTCTGCGTTGCTAGCATTCCCAGTATAGCCTGCAGAGTATCAGTGGACCATATAGCGCGTGGTACACCGCTCCAGTGGAGTTGAAACTCGACTGCAACAACGCGAAGCGAAGTCAGGATTTGGAAAAGTGGGTTCCCACCCAAATTCTGAACAAGGCCATCCCCCTTGGATTAGATAGATAGATAGATAGATAGATATTTAAACTGAAATGCAGTGACAATACAAATCAAGTTAAGGAGAGAGTTCAGCTCTGGCCGATCTTCCACTCTCTTCTGGTAGCATTCAAAAATATAAAATATAAATAAAACATTATAAAGATAAAAACACACATGATCTTAACACTACAGATTAAAACACCTGAGCTAGGTCGACTTCCTAGCGACTAGCGACTAGGTCGACTAGCTAGTACAGGCACCGGGTATTAATATGTATGTCTATACCCACACTTGTAGCTAAGCAAAGGTGTGGCGAATTTCCGATGTATCGTGCGCTTGGCGGCCCTAGTGCTCAAATCGACCGAACATCAAGTATCCAAGCATCACATTGCGGCTCCTGCAAAATCATTTTTCGTCAAATAATTATCAACAAGAGTGCCAAGCTAGTTACTTATCAACAATTGTAGTGCATCAGTGACAAGATAAGAAAGCATCCAGGCAAGTCTACCTTCCATGTGATCAGATAATAATTGTTCAAAGGGGTGAAAGTAATGGGGTACTTGTCAGTGGAATAGATTTGACTGAAAATACGTTTAATTATCAACAAGAGTAATGAAGAGTATTCCCTGAAAATTTCCGAAAAATATATTCATTGGTTCAAGAGATTTTGTTTCGATTTTTGTTGAAGGGTTGGTAACAGTGAAGAAACTTCAGTGGGGTTTTTATGTCTGTATTTTTCAAATATTGTCATGTCACTCTAACAGTTTTTCGAGTTTTCAATCCAACTGTGCTGTTTGTTCAGTTTTTAGTATATTTGTGACGTCACAAATATATTTTTAAAACACGAATTACGGCCGCAACTTTGAGAATTTATAAAAAAGAAAAAATACGGGTACATTATTTTTAACCATACTATCGATTAGGCCAATAGAAAAGAATTGGGCAAGTACCCTATTGTTTTGTTTATAAACTTTAGTAAGTTTGTTTCTTTGTATTTCGAACAGCCACAGGAAGTGTCAAACCGATTTAATACTCTGCAACTAGCTTTGAGCTTTTCAATACCGTGTTTTCAGCTACCTTCAAGACACCAGATTAATGGTGGGGCCTCAATAACCCTTCTTCAAAGAGACATAGCTTCCTACAGGTCATTTGTAGACCCTATCTGCTGGAAACACATTGCTAGTGGTAATTATGCAAATTGTATCTGGGCTTAAACTAGCGCGAAATCTCTCCACCATAAGAATAAAATCTGTTCAACCCTTTCTCAGTGTCAAAAGGGTTTCTAATGCAGTCAGGTTGCGTTCTCTAAAAACAAATTGAACCGCTTGAGACATGCCAAGAAGCTAATTTGTCGCTCAGAAAAATATCTAAACGATATCAAAAAGTAGTATAATTTCCCAGGTTAATTAATTAAAGGCTCACACCTAAATGGATTTATGTAGCAGAAATTGACATAAAGCTGCTGGATAAGTCTGTAAGTTGAAACACAGCACCAGCTGGACGTAAATTGATCAAACTGAAACACCCAAACTTTATGTAAATTATTTGATCGGTAATCAAAATAAGGCCTATAATTTGGAAATACAAAGACAATGCTCAATTTGTAGTAATCTCTCTCTAAGTACAAATAAATGTACAATCTCTCTCTAAGTACAAGTAGGACTTCGTTATGGAAGAGTTAATTGAGAATCACAGGTTAGTTGAAATTAATTGATCAATTATGCAAAGAATCAAACTCAAGTGTGTTAATAAATGTCTTTCGTCTACCTCTCTCCTTTGAATCAGTAGGAATACGGAAAAGGGAATTTAATTGAGAGTCTGAGTAATTAATCAGGCACGGGTCTTCAAAGGCAATTAGGATGTACTTTTATTTTTCAGAAACTTAATGTAAATTGAATCAAGTGACAGCACAATATGTGATGAATAATGATTCAAATGGAGTAATTGAGGTTAAATGATTCAAATTAGCGAACATTAATTAATCGGTAAATAAAGAATGAGGTGGGGTTTTGAAAACTTTGTTTATTTTGCAATATTCATTCAATTGTCCTCTTTCAAAAGAACCTAGGGAACTAGAATGATTTGGGAATCGAAAGTGAGTTGGAAATTTATTTAAATGATTCAGGTAAAAAAGGTTAGGTAAAACGTACAGCACAAAAATAACGTAACACAACGTAAGGGTTAATTGTTTCACAGCTAAATAATTAGGGAAAGGGGGGTTTAATCACAGTATATACTCGACTACGACTAAACAACTTGATTGAAGATGATTTTCAAGTGGCATTTTTATTTCAGGCAATTCTCTAAAGCCTGGTGCCGCCGCCGTCGTGCCCGTGCCAACGAAACCGATCCCGCCGGCCCAGTCGGCCTTCGAGAAGCTGCGCGACGCCGCCATCGAGAACTTATGCTACGCCCTGGAGGCGGCCCACGGTCTCGATCCGGACTGCGTGCGTGCTCTGGTCGCTTCGGTTTCGAATCGCTTGTTCACCGCCGAAAAAAGCGACAGCGAATCGACGCTGATATCGACCAACATCGTCATCATGTTGGGTCACGTGGCCGTGTCGATGAAAGGCACCCCCAAGACCACCGACACGATCCTGCAGTTTTTTCAGCAGCGATTTTGCCGCGTGCCCTCGCCGCTAGACACATTGATCGTCGACCAGCTGGGCTGCATCATCATAGCCCAGTGCGAACCGCACGTGTACGAAGTGGTCATGAAAATGTTCTTCGCCGCTTCCGGCGGCGCGGCCAACGATAAGGTGGGAATTCACCGCTTGCTCTTGAGCTAACGCTCGGTTCTTCCTGATCGCACATCAATACTGTCTAAACTGAGTCCCTCCGGTATATTGATCCAAGCCTTTTTATTGACTACCTATCGCCAGCACTTTTTGTGGTGATTTCCCGTTAAGGTTGATGTGCTGTGCAGGAAGTGCCGTTGCACCGGAAGTGCACACGTGTTTCTGCAACTCTGTAGTTTCTACGGAAATTTTTCGCTTCAAAGCTCATTTGCGAGAGGAGGGGCTAGACGGAGCTAAAAGGAGCATTTAGGAGGAACTTACCGGGTGCGCCGTCAAGTCGGTTAAACCGAGACATACCGGGTGCGCCGTTATGCAATATTTGAAGACCAACTTACACTGTTTTTTCTTTCACAGGGTCAGTATAGGCACGTATCGCGTCCAGTCATCAACGCTTTGGCCAACATCGCCGCAAACATACAAGGCGAGACTGAAATGAACGAGCTCTTGGGCAGACTGCTGGAACACTTTGTCCTCCTGGGCCTGGAAGGAAAGAGAGCCAGCGAGAAATCACCTGGCGCTCTGAAAGCGTCCAGCTACGCCGGCAATCTGGGCGTCTTGATTCCGGTCATCGCGGTCCTGCTCCGTCGCTTGCCGCCCATCAAAAATCCCAAGCCCCGCATCCACAAGCACTTCCGCGATTTCTGGCTGTTCTGCGTCATACTGGGCTTCACCAATTCCGATTCGGGTCTGTGGCCGCAAGATTGGTACGACGGCGTCAAAGAAATCGCCGTCAAATCACCGCCGCTCGTCTCCGTCACGTCCAGTCGATCGGAAATGAGAGAACTGCAGTACACCAGCGCCGTGAGGAACGAAAGCGTTTCCATTAACGAAGTGCAAGAGCTGAGGAATCAGATTTTGGACGTGCTGTCCAAAAATGCGGCGGACGTTGCGGCGATCGTCAACAAGTTGAGCTTCGCACAGTGCACGTTCCTGCTGAGCGTCTACTGGGTCGAAACGCTCCGAGTTCAGCATTCAAGCGAACCCAGCCTGGTCCCGATCATCACCGATTACTTGAGCGACACCGCCTTGCAGAAGGACAAGACCGGTTTGTGGATCTGCGTCTCGGCGGTCAGCGTCAAAGTTTTCGACAAGTTCCTGGAAGTCATGCGGAACAAACCGAGGGACGAGGCGCGCGAAGCCGAACTGGAAGAGCACGCTCAGTTTCTCCTGGTCAAGTTCAACGATCCCCACAAGCAGATCCGCAAAGTGGCCGATCGTTTCCTGAGCACCGGGCTGGTCAAGCGGTTCCCGCACTTGTTGTGGAGCCGCAGGGTCCTGTGGACGATGCTGGATATCTTGCAGGTGCTGTCCTGTTCTCTGCAGCTAGATCCGAACCAGGAAAATCCGACGTTGCGCATACCGAGGACGCCGTATTCCATCCAGCTGATGGACACGCTCGAGGCGAGAGAAGCGATCGTCAAGGATTTCGCCGATAATTCCGAAAGGATCATCGAAGAGGCGATGAAATGGGCGCCGCTGATGACCCGCTCGCGGATCATCGAATACATAGAGCAGATCCCCGTCGGGTCGGTGTGCCAGCACGTCGGACTGTCCATGGCGCTGGAGACGGTCATCAAGTTCGGCCCGCTGAACCCGGGAAACTTGTCACTGAGCATCAGCACGCTGGACAAAAGGCCCAAGTGCGTCAAGAGCGACTCGTCGAAGATCATGTCCACTCTGGCTTTGCGTTCTAAATACGTCGGGGAGGTATGCAGCACGAAGAGTTGATTAGCTCGTCAAACTATAGACTGCGATTTTTGGAGGTCTACGCTCCAGTTCGTTTCCCCTTTTTCTTTTGGAGACTACCGCTTGCGCATACTGGTTCACACCTGCAACCAGCAGGCAGTCAGGCCTATTTGAAGAAGTCACGAGTTGCCTGCCTCTTGCAAAATCGAATTCATGCCCTTCTGGCAGGAGATCAGTCTTCAGTGTAAAACCTTATTACCGTCTATCCTCCCGGCCTAGAGCCAGAAGAGCATTTTCTCTCAGCACAGCTGAGAAAGGACTATGCCGACGCTCAGGGCAAACGCCGGTATGGCAGAGAGCTCTACAAAATAAATCCAGTGTCGTTGTTCGCGTCTTCCTCGACGGCAGCGCTGCGGATGCGAACGGTAGAGGGAGTCAAACAAAACTTGTTTCAGGTAGATCGTATATCCAAGCTGCCTATGATACAAGCTAATGCCAGGCTACCTACCTAGCAACCTAGCTACAATAGTGACGGCAGACGTGAGTATGGGAATGAATTATAAAACAAAAGTGTACGTCACCGAGGTCTTTTTCGAGTTGAAATCTGCTCCGGTCTGGCTTCTGTGTCCTTCCAGGATCGTCGGCGGCCGGGTCCTAACTCCTGCCGTAGCGATGCGGCATCCAGGTGGCCCAGCACGATGTTACCGGCTAGCTCACTTTATGCCGTCTTGCCGCCACCGCTGAAGAGGGCTTGCGTCGCACCTGGTGCCTCCATGCAGTGCAGCGGACACTGAAGTAAAGGAAGAGGCAGGAGAGGGCCCCCTGACCGACGTCCTGAAACAACACAAAATACCGGCAGATTATTAGGCTTCGATAAATGTGAAAGAAGAAAGGAAACAATAAATTGACGACGGGGTCAACGACCTCAGATCGGTTGTTCGTACACAGGCGTTGATCAGTCCAGTGGCAGGCATTGCCACGGTAAAATGCTGAAGGCACAAAAATACGAAACATAAGCCGGCCGGACGTTGAGGGCTGTCCGGCCACAAGCAAAACTCACAACGGGGTTTTACGATTTTAGCAAAATAATTAAATTTTGGCTATTTTTGGAGAAAGGCCAGGCCGACTGCACACGCTTATCACACTTGAGCTAAACACTTAGCTTGGCACGACGTCTCCGAAAGGAAGTGAGAATTCGTTGCTGCTGAAGGCTTCGGCGATTGCACCATGACGCCGAGAAGCGTGTGGGGTCCGTCTCCGTCGTGCACGGCTGATTGCGCACCGCACGGTAGCGCGTTGCACGGGAAGGCCAGCTGAAACTCGGGCCGGAAAACAGGCGGCGCCCCAGGGCTGCAGGGGATGGTCGAGTGTTGAGCCGAGCAGAAGATCCGCGACGGCGGCCAGCATGGCAACGAGCTCAACGACGTGCGGCCAGCGGTGTCGAGCATCGCACGCGGTGCGTGGGCGCTCCGAAAAGCAGAAAATAGGGCTGCCGATGTACTTGAACTGTCACGGCGACCTCCGCCATCTTGTCTACGGAGAGAGTGGAGCGGAACGGTGAGAGCCTAGCCTCATACGGAGCTCAATCATCGCCCCATAAGCGGCCTTAAACAACTGATTTTAGCCTCCCGCTAAAATCCAACGCTAATCGCTTACCTGGAATGGCAGTTAGAGGCGGCCGCGGGCGGTACCGTGGCCTGTGTTGCCTCTGCTCTACATTCAGTATTCAAAAATACCCAAAATACCAAACATAACTTGAAATCATGGCAGATAATTTGAGAGTGTATGATCTAATTAGGGAGACTGGAAATAATGACATATGGTTTGTGAGTTTCTGAGCAATGAGGAAGCCTTGAAATAATGGCAGAACATTTGAGGGTTTCTGAGCAATGAGGAAGACTTGAAATAATGACAGATATTCTGAGAGTCTGAACGAATTTAGGATACTCAAAAGTGACAAAGGGTTTGAAGTTGATTTGGTCTTGGAGTATTTTGTAGTACTAAACTCTGAGCAACAGCAGTGGCTTGTCACCTCATTTAATTGATGGAATCATCGTCCTCGCCATTCCTGATTTCCGGTCCCACCCCTACCAGCAATTTCCCAGGACCCCACAAAATAAATTGATACATTCACATTGGACAAGAGGGATGATGTCCTTTGGGTTCGACTTTCACATACTTATACAAAAATATACAAACTACGAAAATATTATTTGGTGTCGTAAAATTTACCAAGGCCTTTTCATTCTCGCCAGCGCAATTCCAATGATCATCAACAATATGAAATGCGGTCTGCTGTTCCGATTTTTAAATAATGAGAAATGAGAGACACATAGTGACACGGATATAAATTAATAGATCAAGCAGATCAAAATAATGACCTAGAATCTTGAGTATAACAGAATCCCAAGTATCATTACAGACAAGACAGTGACGATAAGATAAAGTAGCCCAAATTGCAAATAATCATCAACACAGTACAAGCAATTCCAAAACATGAGTGCATCTCCGTCTTGTAAAACACCGCAAATTTAAACAAAATGGTAACCAGAAAAACCATGTACAAAGCTGGAAATATTCAGGAAATGAATAAATGGTTATAACAATAAATAAAACAGACTTGCCTCATTGTAGGTATGTACACAAATTGCACGTTACAAACACGACCCGATTTTCTACCACGTCCGACCCAGCTCGAGCTTGGAATTCGTCTCCCTGTATCTTTGTATCGAGGCCGCAAGCGAGCCCGCAGGCTGTTTTTGTGCTTCCAGCAGGTAGTAAAAACCGCCCGCTTCCGACACCCTCACATTCACACCCTTGCATTGGCGACCTAGTTTGGCTTTAAAATGGGTGAAATTTTTCAGCCCGACAAAAAAGGGAAAAAAACGACAAAAAAGGTGAAGATCACGGCGAAATAGTGGTTCACGCGACAAAGAAGTATTTTGAACGCCATACATTAAGCACAGAAAAGGTTCGAATAACGATAAATTTGGTGCTTTTCACGGCAAAAAAAAAAAGGGAAAATCACGACAAAATGAGGGTTTGCACGACAAATTTGAGAGATCAAGATCAATATTCTACTAAGACCCCTGTTGCCTTTTTCTATTATCTACAAGCCCCATTGTCTTTTGAATTTGAAGCCGTGCTGAGCCTCCTCACATCATTCTGTAGGTTTTGGGGCATTAGTGAGCACTTCATGCCTTCATGTGATATTCAGAGCCCTATAGGACCCCCTTGTGTCAAGTGTAGTATGAAGCCCTAATCAACCCATTTATGTTTTTATTGGCTTCCAGAGTAACAGTAAGCCCCCTTTTGCCTTCATTTCCTATAAGTACAAAGTTCCATTTGACTTCCTTGTATCTTTAATATCGTTTAAAACTCTGCTAAGCTCTCTTGTATTATTGCGTGGCTTTCAGGAACTCAATCGCACCCCCTTGTATTTGCTAATGGTTTTTAGAGTCCCTCATTGGGCCCCCTTGTGTCTTCATGTAGGTACGTTCCGAAGCCTTGGGAGTTTTTGGTTTTTTCATGTCGTTCCTCTTGCGACGCATTGTCTTAGGGAGTTTTTTGGCTTTTTTATGTCGTTCCTCTTGCGACGCATTGTCTTAAGCACCCTCCAATGGGACGCTAAAGCTTCAAGGGGGGAAAGATAGAATGACGTAGGAAAACTTGAAAAGGGGCCTCTGCCGTTGTAGACAAGAAAGCTACGTTCATTAAAGGGGGTTCGGGCTCCTACGTAGCAAGATAAGTGACTTAGAAAGAAGTCAAGGGGGCTTCTGGAGTTACAGACAAATTAGTTAAAAATGATGTATGAGAAGTGCAAAGAGCACTAGGGCCTCCAAACCAGTTATATTAGATTGCCAATCAGACTACAAAAGATTCACTGGAGGCACTAGTTTTCCAGGTGCACAATTTGATTTTCCACCTGAATTCCAGGGTGAGTGCTGGGTCTCTGAAGCCACAAGATTAGAGAGCCTCTGCAGTTGGAAAAATTCAAAATGAAATTGACGCTTCACGGTTCAAGAATGCAAGGAAACACAAGAACCACAAGAACCTTCAAACTCTTCAGCATTAGATTTCCAGTAAACTTTTGGGTAGACCTCAAGGAAGCACTGGGTCTCCCAAGTGACAAGATTTAGGTAAACATAAAGAAAAAACGTGAAGCGTGACTTTTTTGTTTGTCAATTGTCAAATTTGTCGTGCAAACCCTCATTCTGTCGTGAATTTACCCTTTTTTGCCGTGTAAAGTTTGTCGTAAAAACTATTATTCAGCCGTTAGTTTCACCTTTTTTGTCGTTTATGTTCTGGCGTGAAATGTATTTATTCTGTCTTGCACTTAACATTTTCCCCTTTAAAATTATACCATATGCTCTTTTATTTGCGTGTATGCGACTTCGAGGAAGCGAAGCGAATTTTTGCTTTATTAATAGTTACGAAAAAGTCCGTTCCCTTCGAATAATATATACATAAGTACTGTAGTGAAGGCGTCTTTTCAATCAGTCTCTTGGAAGAAACCCATGAAGTCTTCATTCAAGTGGAAAAACGAGATAATTCCAAACCATCAATAATGCAACACGCTCAAATCACTTGAATTTTATCAAACAAATTAAATCAGTGACGACACAAAAGAAATTCTGAAAGTAGATTGCGAGATCTCCCTATCGTTTTTTATTATTCTAGTATTTAAAGACAAGATAGAACCCAAAGTGAAGTTTTTTCCAGCCCTTTCGTCTTTCATTGAGCTCATGTAATCCTATTTCTCTTCAACCGTAGCTATTCCATTGTACCTAACAAACAGACTTGGAATGTTGCCGGTCACATAACGCATGTATTTCGGCCCTATGAGCACAGTACGGAGCTGTCAGTGAAACAAAGTTGACGTCTTTAGCATGGGGGTTGTTTGGCCCAACTTTACGGATCATTAGAAAGATAGCTACCAAAATTCAGTACACGGTATCTCAAGTACCGAGGCTGCCTGGGTGCAAAGGCTCAAATATGGTGGCTATCAGAAGACGGAGCGCCCGCTTCAGCATGAGGCCGGCCGGGGCGGAGGCCTGAAAATGAGAGCTATTTTACACTGATAGCCCTCACCCTGAGTTTTTTTTTATAACTCATGGCCTTACACAAGTGATATCATCTGGAGAACCTCCAAAGATCTCAAGTCCTCGAGTGCTTCGTAGGCCTTATGCCCTGAGAGCTGGATCGTGGATAACGCATTGAATTCGTAGGTGGTCGGAATGCTGACGACGCACGGAAACAACGACAAGGACGTCCTCGCCGAGAGCATAATGAAACGCGTCTGGTCGGCGTGCGCCGAACGTTCCGACGCCCTCCACCGCGACGCCGTCTGGCAGGCGACGGCTCTGCTGATCACGATGCCCGAACTGAACAGGCACCTGCTGCACTGCATCACGTGGTCTCAGGTCGAGCTGTTCACCGTCGAGGCGATGAACACCGCCGTCGAGTGCTGGCTGTGGCTGATAACCGCCAGACCGGAGTTCGAGATCAGGTTCCTGCAGGAAATGGTCTCCGCCTGGAACTGCACCGTTCAGAAGAAACTGGGACTGTTCTCGGTCAGCCAGCCGCACACCAGTCCACTGGCCGCGTGCGAAGGCGCCAGGCTGGAGCCGGATCCGCCTTTCGTCAGGCCGCACGGCATCTGGGTCCAGTTCATATGCGAAATGGTGGAGGAGGTCAAGTACAGCAGTTACGAAAAGGTCGAAATGATGGCCAGCCTGATACACAGGTCGCTGGCCATGTGCGTGGGCCAGGAGCCGCCGTGCCAGAACAGGCACGTCTCAACTGTCGGCGTCAGGTTCAAGTAAGTTGGTTCTTCAACTCCTAGTTATCGAAACTAATGATGACTTTGAAGGCTGATGACGTGCGGACTGTCCTTGCTGCAAGGCGACATTCTTCCCAAAAGCCTTTCCAAGAACGTCCTCCGCGAGCGCATCTACTGCAGCTGCTTGGATTATTTCTGCAAGCCGGTGTCTTGCCCCTCCCAGAGCCCGCCAGTCTTACGCGAAGACATCACCACGCTGATGAAGTTCTGGCTGGCGCTTCACATGGACAAGAAATACTTGAAAGCCAGCGAGGTGGGAGGTAAGTCGGAACCCTTCCAGTACTCCTTGCATGGTTGTGTCATTATACACCGTCGGTGGTTTCAACACCGTTAGATTTAGATTTAGGCCCTGCAGCCAACATGACCAGTCTGGGACAGAGCAACGAACTGGCGAAACCGAACGAAATGTCCCGGTCGACTTCCGGATGGATCAACACCGTCCCGCTGTCGAACAGCACTGCCACGCTGAGCAAGCGCTCGACGAAATCGAAGCGCGTCCCGATGGCCGACAACTTCGTCAAGTTCTACCTGAAGAAACGCAACTTGATTTTGGATCTGTTGGTAAGCTTTTCTCGACACGCGCTTTTTTCGTTGTTATTTCAAGACGTTCACCGCCAGGCCGTCGAAATAGAATTCCTCGTCGTTTGGCACAATCCGACGTCCAGACTGGAGCTGCAAATTCCGGGCGAGGAGAACATAGCGCAGTGGCGGGCGAAGCCCAACACCGACAAGCAGTGGCAGGAAGTGACGCGCTTGGCCTGGGACATTTCGCCCGTTCTGGCGGTGTACTTGCCGTGTCGCTTCAAGGCCAACGAAGCGATTTCCGGGGAAGTGCGGCATCAAGTGCAGATGAATCCCGTCAGCGTGTTGCACGTGCCAGAGGCGCTTCAGTACTTGGCTACGACCGAAAACATTTTGGCGGACAGCACCAAGCTGGGTTACATGTTGACCTGGGCCAGAGTCACGCCGATTCAAGCTTTGGCTTTCTTCAGTCGACAGCTCCCGCCCCATCCCATTTCCGCTCAGTGCGCCGTCAAAGTGTTGAGCTCGTATCAAGCGGACGCCGTTTTGTTCTACATTCCGCAGCTCGTGCAAGCTCTCAGGCATGATACGGTACGTATCCTGTTTTTTATCGAGCTCTGAATATGTAAGTTTGAAACCAGAATCGTGCCGAACTACCAGCTTTTGGTCACGTATATTTTGTTCCATCTCATCTTATCAAGAGTGCCCTTACTCAACCTTAATACAACTTCTCTCATTGGATGGCCGTCATATAACTCAGAGGCTATAGCCTGGTGACGGGAAACGAAAGTAACATGTACACTGGTTTTACGTGATAGTATTACTGCTATCATTTGTCGCACTTTGCTTGCCTGTGACACTTCTTTTGAACTTGATCATCTGAAAATGCACACTTCAATTAGGTCATTCTGACGCGGTTGATACAGCGCTCAGGTTTTTATTACTATCACAATAGTGTCAAGGGTATCCCTTTGACGTCTTGGACCTTAAGGGCCACACACTAGGTGGAAAAAATGAAACACTGGTTTGATAGTAAGTTCAATCATACACATATTAAATACGGTTGACACAGGAACCATGTAGCACATTGAAACCTAATACCTCAGATAAAGTTGATTAGATGAAATATATTGCGAGATCAAGCTCAAACGTTTTGATCCATGCGGACCGGAGTGAGTCCACTCCGTGCAATAACCGCATTCACGCTGACGCTGTGAGGTAGTAATTTACAAACGAAACAAGTTCATGGTACAAGTCGTGTATTTTGCACACGGAAAATAATGAATTTGGACACAATTTACAACAACGCCCGCTGGGCAAGGTACATGGTACGAGAAGGGAAGCTTCCCGTTTCAAACGCAAACAGTGCCGGCTTAAGGCCTCCTACAACTAGTTTGGAGAGAGTAGATGACCCTCCCAGTTTAAGACGGGGCATAAGGCTACCGCAATGTTAAGAATTAATACGAACGCAACACTGTGCCGGATCTGCTTGGCTTCTAGCTCTCCAGTGAGTAGAATAAATTGGAAATGACTTCCCTGTGGCCGACGTGTGATGCTGAAGGTCTTGGCGTCTCCGCCTCTGCTGCCCAGAGGCGCCGCCGGATTCTTCGACGGATCCCCCGGCGTCGGCACGTGGTCCCCTGAGAATGGCTAGCTCAACGGGAGAGTGGTCGGTGTATCATTCACGGGCGTCAAGGTCTGACGAAGCTCCTGCCGACTCCGGGAATAGAGGCCTGGGGCCTTATTCTTAAAACGGGGAACAAAGTTCTCATGCGGTGTTGCTATGCAAAGAGAGCTGTGATTGGCCCTTGCCTAGCAACTACACATGTGGACTCTGTTCCCCGTTTCAAGAATAGGGCTCCTGTGGGGGGGAATTCTCATCCACCGGAGAGCACTGTGAACCTGGCGGGAAACAACAAAAGCGGATCAACACATTACATAACACATGACAAAATGGTGAATAATGATAAAAACGGCTATCAGGCCTTCTCAGTAGCGAAGCTAGACAATTTTACCCTGATTACACGTTGAAAATAAACAAAATAGCAGTCGCGTGTCAGCTCCGGATTTCTAGGTTGATGCATTGACAGTCCTTCAATATGACATTTGGTGGCGCTCGCGATTCTCGCCTTTATCTAGAAGCCGGAATCCACCAGCTACTATTTACGTTGAGGCGACGGATTTTTAGCCAACAACACATGAAGGCCCACTTAACTTCACTCCTGGCGGACGGTGCAGCCGGCGGCGTATTGCGCTGGCGAGCGCAGCTCGTGGCCCGTGGGGGGCGAACTCATTGGCGAACTCGGCCGTCGCGGAAAATGGTGGAACTGCCTATCCGTGGCGAAATCCAGAGCAAGGTGGCGAAAACTCCAGCGAACAGCCGTGGAAAATTGCGGAGATCAGCGGTGGGCCTTGGAACGACGACTAGCGGCGGCCACCGCTGTGCAGGAACTGCGGGAACTCAACGATGCCCATCGGTGGGCGGTGGGACTAGCCCTGGGCTGTGGGTCCTTGGAAGAGACGCGCCAAGGCGGTCTGTGGCTCTTCCTACTCGTGCGTCATCATCATTACGAAATGGCCGACAGAAAAGAACAATTTCCCGCTCGGAACCAGTGGGACGGGTGGTGGTAGAACCGAATTCTCTAGATGTCACCAGGAATGGCACACGAGAGCGCTGGTGGGGCGCGCAGCAGCGAAGCCCCGTTCGTGCGGAAATCTCTCACGTAACAAATACTTGTGGATTTCACTTATATCGCCGCATGATATAACAATAATTGCTACAAAAATAATTCGAAACTACATTCTTATAAGTTTGAAGATAAGAGATAAGACTAGTAAAGACTCCCGCCGCAACGTGAATCTTTCGATTAATTGACCTCTGTTCAGTCGTTCATCTCTGGGTCCTTTCGAAATACTCCATGGAATCATCATTTAGTCACATGGGGCCGTGCATTGACTTGTAAACGGCCGACATAGTATGGAAGTTTCCACCGAGGGAGAAAACGGTGAGTCAACGGCGCACTTCTTTGGCGGTCAGGAACTAAAAGCTCCGTTCAGCCAGTGCGGTTTTGCTCTCGTGTCTGCTGCGGTCGAAATGCGGAATCTTTTACTCTTTTCTGTCTATTTCTGCTAGCGGCGGCGTCTTTTTCTGTGTCGGATCGTACGGACCTTCGCAGTGGTGCGTGGTTCTCGTCGGCGCTTCCCTGCTGAGATGTGCTGTTGTTCCCTCTCTATTCTTGCTCCTTCGGTGGCTCCATTTTTGATTGGCCTGATTGATTTTTGCTATTTCCTTGTGGACTGAGCTGAAAGTAATTGGCTGGTTTTTCCCACCTTTATTCAAATACATTGTATGTTAGATACTTTGCGCTAAACCCTTTGTGCCTTAATAAACCCTTAAATACAATTATAACCCGTTTATGGCAATAGCAATTGGGTAATGATCCAACAACACAGATGACATTGAAATATGCTTTCGCTCAACGACGTATCTTTCAACACAACAAAAATACAGGTTTTTTTTTGAGGAATTATGCACATAAAATCTAAATCCGAACGAGAATTGTTGAGCTCGTGGCAGTGAAAGGGAGCTAAATGTTGCCGGTATAGTGTGCATGTATTGATTCTTTTTTTTTTGGGGTCCTACAAATTGAATAATTTACTAGTAGTTGAATTTCTATTGAATTTTCTAAATTTCTCCCAAAATTAAAAAAAAAACATGGTTCACCAACAAATTGATGTACCATTTCTAATCTCCTGATTTTATCTACATTTAGCCTCCTTCCCCGATTTTTTCACATCCTTAGGTTAAGTAAGGGCGTCCTTAAAATGCTCCTCAGTGTTACAACTGTGAAATAACAGGTCATCTGGTTATCTGATGATACTTTTTAATCCAAAACGAAGTCAAATCGACTAGAGACTTATTGTTACATTTTATGTTTTAGATGGGATACGTGACGGAATTCATCAAGTATATAGCGAAGAAATCTCAAATCGTGGCGCACCAGCTGATTTGGAACATGAAAACGAACATGTTCTTCGACGAAGACATGCAGCGCAAAGACAGTAAAAATTATCCATTCTTGTACATACCGTTATGTTGATTCTTGTTGTTGCAGCGGTTCTGTACGACGTCCTCGAATCCATTTCCAACAGCATCGTAAGCGAGCTGTCCGGTCCGGCCAAGAGCTTTTACGAACGCGAATTCGACTTTTTCGACAAGATCACCAACATTTCCGGCGAAATCCGACCGTATCCCAAGGGACCGGAACGCAAACGCGCCTGCTTGCAGGCCCTGAGCAAGATCAAGGTCCAGCCTGGTTGTTACCTGCCTAGCAATCCCGAGGCTATGGTCCTCGACATCGATTACAAGAGCGGAACGCCGATGCAGAGCGCCGCCAAAGCGCCCTACCTGGCCAGGTTCAAGGTCGCTAAGTGCGGCATCAAGGAGCTGGAAACCATTGCCTTGGCCGTGTCGAATAACGAGGTAACGTATGGTTTTGTTAATAAGACGTGGTTGGAAGACAACACAAACAATGTGATTGATATTTTCAGAATCACGAGCAAAGTTTCGGACACGAAATGTGGCAAGCCGCCATCTTCAAAGTGGGAGATGACGTCAGACAAGATATGCTTGCCCTGCAGGTGATTGGGATCTTCAAGAACGTTTTCCAGACGGTCGGCTTAGAATTGTACTTGTTCCCGTACAGGGTTGTTGCCACTGCGCCTGGGGTAAGTTTGAATATCTCATTATGAATAGAAGCTTTTTTTGTCGTAAAAGGTTCCTCGCCACTTTTTCATTCAGCTCGCACGGGTACTTATACCAGTTATGTCACGTTACTGCGAAAAACTGACGGCTGCAAGTTTTGAATCACTGATGCTTTGCTATGGTACAGCTTTGCCCTGCCGAGGACAAAACTGTCTCTGTCTCTGTTGTGACCCCATCACAACACAGCTCAGTCGGAAAAGGACATGATCTCAGGGGAGCACTGATTCTCAATGAATGCTGACGAGTCACTGGCGACAAAAACGATGCCAAGTCGAGAGAGGTAGGAAAGACAATTACCAAAACATCGCAAGTTTAAGACCTATAATAAGGGCTCGACAAATTACACATATATGGCAATTTAAACTGGATCTGAGGGCTCACAGGTGACATAAATACGACAATTTAAACTCCACTGGAGCTGAGGGCTCACAGGTGAGAAGGTGTCTGAAAGACTGAATTAAAGCTAATAAAATAACAGAGGCGCAGCCTCAGCGATAACTACAAAATCACTCAACTTAAATTTCCAGCGCAGAATGGGGCTGCGATCCACCGGTCTCCGTCAATCAGTCCGCCCGAGACACCACGGTTTCCTTCCAAACTACTTCGGATCAGGGCACGGATCTTCGCTGTGCGTTTAAGTTCTGGGCGCCAGGCACGACTCCTGCTGGCCGAATGATGGTAGTGGCGTGCCTCCACAGGAATTTGCCCGGTCTTGCGGTGGGGAAACCGGGAGCCTCGGACAACCTGAAAGACAAAGAGACGGCAGTTAATCGCTCACAACAGTCACAACTGGGCTTTGGGAGAAGTCACCAGGCGCACATCTGTCAGTGGTGACACTTCAGGGGTTCCAGCTGATTACTGTCTGATTGAAAAGTGACAACCGACAGCAGCTGACAGGCGTGCGCTCAGGCTCACTTCTGTGACACAAAAAACATCCTGAAGGGAAAAATTCGACAGAAAAAGATTTGAAATGGTTTCCAATTAAAACACGAAGGCAGAGGAAAAAATTCATGCTGATGGCAAAAACTCAGCTACGAAAGGCTTGTAGTCGAGGCGTGATTTACACGATACACGCATTGGAAATATGCAAAACCACTTAACTGAAAGGCGTGAGCTTTTTGAGGTGGCGGCTTTTAAGCCTCGATCGAAGACGCGCTGCTCTGATGGATTGCACTGTACGAAGCGGCGTTGCTTTTCACAGCGGGGAAGGCATGGATGCAGCGTGTGCCGACAGGAACGAGCAAAATGGTGATGTCGGTGGTTTTTCCCGAACGGCTGGCGGCGATGCGGTGTCGAGCTCGGCGAAGGTCCTTCCCGGCTATGACAATGCTGGGACGATTCCACGTGGTCGGGGCTACCATCAGGAGTGACCTGAGTTTAGCTGCGGGGTCCGGAACGAGTCCGCGTGGTTAGGTGCGACCATCCGCACACCCGCGGGGTCAGGGATGACCCTCGGGGTCCGGAACGACCCTCAGGAACGACCTGAGATAATCAATCACGTACAGGGCCCATTCCCGAATAAAGGTGCTTGCGCTTACCCGAGTTTGGCGATGCCAGGGGCAGTTTTTGGAACGCTTCTAGTCGGTCATTGCTGCCGCTTCACCACGCATCGAAAACCCCGCATGTCACGGCAACAAACCGCGCAAGCGCCAAGCAGGTGTTCCACTGTGACGCCGCAAGAATCCCTAGTCTCACTGCGAGTGAGACAGGTCCGGACTCGGCCCGAATTTCGAGGCGTAACAGCTTTCCCGATTGAGCCATTTCCGACATGACTTTCCTTTTCCGAAAAAAATCTGTCTCTTTCTATGGCGCCTCCACCCTGTATCAGCTGAGGGTTGACGTGGACGTGCAACCTGTGCTCTAACTGGAGGGTCGGAATTCGGCACAATGCATTGGAACCAGCATGCTAATCAAATGGTTTTTTACACTAATTTATCCAGATATGACTCTGCCTATGAGCACAAGTGTGGGTTCACAACGCGTAGTCGCGAATTCCCCACCGTTATCGGAGATGATCACGCGCGGATGACCGTATTGTGGGAATAAGTTTGTGTCTTTTGTGCAGAGCGTCGGTCAAGATCTAGTATGGTGGTCACGGAGACCAGAATACTGAAAGCGCTGTTGGTGGATGAAAACGTGGTGATTTTGCCTTATTTGTCAAGGAAAGTCCTGGTGTTGCTAGCTCTGATCACGAGAGACTCAACTCTGAACTCTGTCCGTGAATTGCCGTGTTGGTCATCAGTCAACAACCGATGACCGTGTTGCGGGAATAGATCCGTATTTCGTACCGTTGCGGCCTTTTTCAAGTAGACAGTTGACAGACTTAGGATTCTGGCCCGAACGTCGCATGACAGCAAGCCAACTCGTTGACACTGTCGTCACTTTATTATGGCCGCAACCGTATGTATGTAGGTAGCGTATCGATCAAGATCTGAGCTAGTAGTTCCAGGATCCAGAATACTGGTTGCATTTGATCCAGTTGGTACATCATAGGACTTCAACTTATCATGTGAAGAGGTCAGGATAAAATGATTCCCTGTTACTTGGCATCACGAGCTGAGGGGTGCTGAATCAGAACTTGATGTCCTGATTAGTTTGAGACTGATCAGTGCAGAAGTTTTTTAGGTGACTTTGACGTCCGGCTGGAATTCAACTCGATTGTGAGGACGTTGTTTAAGCGCTTCTGGAGCTTGCATCAGCCTTGGAGACCTTTGACATCTCGTTCAGTTTCTCACGGGTGATCATTTGCCCATTATTTATGTTTGGAAGCTCAAGCTCAATCCTTTACTTACTGCCGTTAAATAAGAATGAAAATAGTACCACAGGGTTCTGGTTGGGCCCCCTTATTTTAAATTTCGATCAACTCATGGCCACCGGCCAGTTCCACCGAACTGATCAAGTTTCTTTTTACAGTGCGGGGTGATCGAGTGCGTTCCGAACGCAAAATCGCGCGACCAGCTCGGCCGCCAGACCGACATCGGCATGTACGAGTACTTCCTGAAGACCTACGGCGACGAGAACACCAAAGAGTTCCAGAACGCGCGGCGCAACTTTATCATCTCCATGGCCGCCTACAGCGTCGTCGGTTTTCTCTTGCAGATCAAGGACAGACACAACGGCAACATCATGCTGGACACCGAGGGCCACCTCATACATATCGACTTCGGCTTCATGTTCGAGTCCTCGCCGGGCGGCAATCTGGGCTTCGAGCCCGACATCAAGCTTACCGACGAGATGGTCATGATAATGGGCGGCAAGATCGAAGCGGCTCCGTTCAGGTGGTTCTCCGAGCTGTGCGTGAGGGCGTACCTGGCCGTCAGGCCGCACCAGGAGGCCATCATCTCTCTGGTGTCGCTCATGCTGGACACGGGACTGCCCTGCTTCCGGGGGCAGACGATCAAATTGCTGCGCGGCAGGTTCAATCCCCAGGCCACCGACAAAGAGGCCGCCGCGTACATGTTGCAAATCATCCGCAACAGTTTCCTCAATTTCAGGACGAGGACCTACGACATGATCCAGTACTACCAAAATCAAATCCCCTACTAACCTGTTAATTTCCGTACCTACTCGGTCATCTAATGTAAGGCAAACAAAATGGTATTACGGTGTCACTCATTGATGTATAGCATTTAGTATTATTATTGCAAACACACTTATTAGAGGAAACACGCTGTGATTGTTGTTGATAATTGTTTTGTATTGTTTTTGTTAATTTAAACAAATATTGTGTATGTATAAATTTTATGGAATCTGAATGTGAAAATAAAAGCTAAGTCATTGTTGAATGAAGACCTTTTTTTAATGTCCAGTCAATACCCAATTGAAACGCGAACAGCTTTTGACGCGGAGTGTACTGTGAGAAAACCCCCCTTTCCCTAATTATACTGCCTTCCAAAAAAAGTGCAACACCATGAAGCCGTGGATCAATTTTATTCAAATTTTCGCAAAACATGTGTTTCAACAATAGAAACAAACGATTAGATTCTGGACATCGTAATACATGGAACTTCAGAAAAAATTAATAATGTGTCGCTCCTCCACGATTTGCCCGACACTCATTAACCCTACGAGGCATGCTTTCAATCAAGTGGTCGATTGCCGCTTGTGACAAGCCATCCCATGCCTCTTGCAAGGCCATACGGAGATCTTCCAAGTTGTTGGGAGGATGGCGTAATTGCCCCACCTTTCTTCCCATCATATCCCACACGTGTTCGATGGGCGACAAATCAGGAGAGCAAGCAGGCCATGGAAGCACGTCAACGTGTGCATCTTCCAGGAACTGCATTGAAGCTCTTGCCGTATGAGGACGTGCATTGTCTTGCTGGAAAATAGGGTTGTTGAGCCCCTGAAGGTATGGGAGGCAAACGGGTTCCAGCACACTCGCGATGTAAGATGCAGCTGTCATAGTGCCCTCAATGAACACCAATGGTGACCTGCTTCCATGGCATATTGCTCCCCAAACCATCAATCCGGGTGTACGGGCAGTGTGTCGCTCGGCAAAAAATTCGGGATTATGCCGTTCCCCACGAAAGCGCCTCACCCTCCCCCGGCCGTCATGAGCCCAAAGACAAAAGCGGGACTCGTCACTGAAGACCACCCGATGCCATTCTTGGACCCAGTTTCTGCGCTCATTGCACCACTCCAATCTTCTGGCCCGGTGAACAGGAGTGAGGGGAAGGGTTAACAGCGGACGATAAGAACTTAGCCCAAAAGACCTAATTCTTCTATAGACCGTGCTCATTGAGATTGGGCGTCCTATAGCTGCAACCCACTCGTTTCCGACTGCTCGGGTTGTCGTAAATCTGTCTCTTACAGCCGCTACTCGAAGACGTTGATCTTGACGTACCGTGGAGGCTCTACGACGACCAGATCCATTCCGTCGCCGATAATTGGCCTCCTCGTTCCATCTCCGCCACCATCTCATCACAGTCGAAGCATTGCAACCAACAAGTCTCGCAATTCTTCGATACGAAATCCCCTCATTTTTTAAGCCAATAATCTGTCCCTTCTGGAACTCGGTTAAATGATGGTACTGCCGAGGTTGACGGGCTCTTGGCATTTCAGGACTCTTGGGGTTCACTATTGAATCTTATTGCAAAAAATGTGGTTTGTAACAACCAGGAAAAACGAAAAACAATTTCTTGTGTTTTACGGTTACCAAGGGGAAAAACAAAACAACTACAGCGCCTAGATATCCAGAATGTTGTGTTTATACTTGTTTTGTGAAAATTTGATCAAAATCAGCCAACGGCATCGAGGTGTTGCACTTTTTTTGGAAGGCAGTATATTTAGCCGTGGAATAAGAATTGACCCCTACGTTGTGTATTGTGCAGTAATTTTGTAGCCCTTTTTAGCTGAATCATTTAAATAACTCTCCAACTTCTTAGTTCCCCGTCATGTTAGTTAGTACTCCAGGCTCATTGAAAGAGGATGATTAAATAAAGATTGCAAAATAAACAAAGTCGTTGAAATTAGACCCCATCCTTTATGCGAATCAATCAATGATCAGTTTAGTGAGCCTCTTGGTATTTTGAAATTGATAGCCATTATTTTAATTATCGATCAAATAATTTACATGATGATAATAATTTTAATAATTTCGCTCGCTTAATCAATTTACATCCAGCTGGTGCTGTAATTTCAACTTAGAGCTTTGTCACTTAGCTCAGTATCACGTTATGTTACAACATTTCACTCAAATGTGCAATCAGGTGTGAGCCTTTAATTAACTTGACTAGAAAATTACATTACATTTCGATGTCTCGTTGATGTTTTTCTGAGCAGCAATCGACTCCCTGGCCATGTCGCAGGCGGTTCTTATGTGAAAAGGAACTCAACCTGTGGCAAGGAAGCCTCTTGACACTGAGAAAGGGTTAAACATATTCCATTTTATTGGAAAGGATTATCGCGATATCGTAATTAGTGCAGATGTTGAACATATGTCTCTAGCGCTTTGTTTTCAGCCGAAAGGACCTACCACCTGTTGGAAATATATCACTTCATGGAGGGTTAGGTACTGATTGATTACTGGGTTACAATTTTCTGGTGTCTTGAAGGTAGCTGAAACCACGGTATTGTAAAAGCTCACAGCCTTTTGCAAGGTATTAAATTGGTTTGACACTTATTCCTATGGCTGTTCGAAATACCAAGAAACAAACTTACTAAAGTTTATAAACAACCATTACTTTAACCCCGTTGAACAATTATCATTTGATTACAATGGAAGATAGACTTGCCTGGGTGCTTTCTTCTCTTGTCACTGATGCACGATTATTGTTAATAACTAACTTGGCACTATTGTTAATTACTGCTTCACGACAAATAAAAATCTTCCCCAGCCAACACATCCGTTTATGTCGAACACCACGACGCCAGTCCATTTCACCCCCGTCTTCGCTTTCCGGACCAATTCTTTCTCACACCCCCTCGAGCGTCACGACCTCTGGCCTACAAGCCGGTTCCTCTGGACTACGGTGCGACTCTAGCATCCTCCCATGTACCATTTCATTCTCTGACAATGCCGTCCGTAATCCTAATTTATTTAGTAAAATTTAATTCCCTTTTATGATTTAAAGCTGGTCATCACAGTACCTACTATTTTTCTGTTTCTGCTTTTTTTTTGTTGAATTTTGGCTTTGTGTTACAATGACAAGGTAGTCAAAATTCATTAAATCGGTAAACTCCGCGTCAAAAGCTCAGGCAAAACATCAGGTAGGTAGTCGTGACCGTACTGCACCACCTACCTACCTGTGGACCTGATGGACCGTTGGAACTTCATGTTGCTGTTGAGAGCCCCAAGAAGTCACAGTTGATGTGATTGGAGGGTATCTTTGGCAATGAAATAATTAAGGTGCCGATGCCACTGAGGTACATTACATACCTATACACCTACATATCTACTGAAAGCTGTAGGTATTTGCTTCTCTAACACACAAATGAATAACCGCCACATACAAGACGTATTGGTTGCCTAGGATCAGAGTTCATAGGTCGCCGAGAAGAGGGATGCAGGCGCTGAGCATTAGATTCAGTGATTCATTTTCAAAACTACACTTATTTATTGAACCTTCAGCGGATAGCAGAGAAAAAATGCCTTGCTTCGAAGCTTCACCCAAGAATTCACCCTGGATTTCCTGGTTGTCGGTCAGTTGCCCCTTACCCGAAAAAAAGAAAACATTGAATTCTTGAATCTAGAAGTGTCAAAAATGTATCAAGAAATAATTGAGTCGGTAAGTAGGTGATCTGGCACTTGGGCCAGACATAGAGTGGTGGGGGTATTAATTAGGTAGTAATTAAGTTTAAATAATTAATTTCTAAAGAGGTGTTGAATTAGTTTGAATTAATCAATTGCTAATTGGGTGTTAATTAGGTGCTAATTAATTGATTACCTTAACTCACGATGCCTGACAGCCCCCACTGGAGCCATAGGCCATAGGGCTTTAAACTGGGCCCCAAACAGCACCCAGGGGAACCGTGACGGGGCCAGGATTCCACCCTTGGACCCTCTTATGGGGGTTAGCATTAACCTATTAGTGGGCAAAGTTATTTTTTTCAAAAAATATATGTTTTTCTATCATATTTAAGTGAAAGAGTCTTAAAAAAACACAACAGAGGCAAAATTTTGAAAATCAATTCATAGGTTTTTTGTATTTTGGGCGTCCCTTATAAGGGACGCTGCTCATTGTGGATTGAGTTAGTGACAAGTGAAAAAAATATACAACTGTAGAATGAAGAAGAATATTTATTGAATAATATCAGTTATAATATATGGGGTAACAGCAATAATCTATTTGGTCCTTTATTATCCTTGAAGCACTGCTTGGGGTGCAACTGCTCAACCTCCATGTTCTCTGGAATTCTTGTTGAGCTTCTCGATGAGGGGCCTAATTTTGTGAAGCCAATTCTCTCTGAATTGAAATGAATATAAAAAAAAATCAAATCTTTTTAGCAGCATCCTGTTCTGCACTATTTTCTGGACGTCATCTTCGCTGGACCAAAACAGCCTTCTGTTGGGATATTTCCCATACCTCAATAGAAGAAGAACTCCTAAAAATACATATAACTCATTTAGAGTCAAGTCCCAGTTGTCGTTTCTTTGTTGAGCATGTCTGTTATTCTCCTTGTAATCAAGCTGAGCAGCTCTTTATTGAAAAAAGTTGGAAATATTCAACTGGAGACTAGAGGCATTAGAGCTGGTCCAAAGATGGTAGTTTGGGATCACATTCTATTCATATGTCATTATCTTGGACTTCCGTAGGATTCTGTAGCCATTTTATTTTCACAAAATTCATCTGTGTTGTTAGTTACAAAGAGAAAAACCAGGGGAGAAGTATAGATAGGAAAAATATGTATTTCGATTTTATTGTTAGGCTACCTTCTGGGCGCTCTTGTAGCTCAGATTATGGCAATAAGTCTTCATTGTCATAGTCATCATCATAATCTTTTTTTTTTCTTCTTTGTTTATCAATTCCACAAGGCTGATTCAAAATACCGCGTGGTAAGTGGTTGATATTTCCAACATGTTCATCGTTGAATGATCACTATCAATGGGTGGCAGAATAAAAATTTGATCAGGAGGTACCACATCGTCATCATCTATGATGTCCAGCAGTTATGCGAGTGTCAACCTGCGAAAATGTAGACTTCAAATAGTAGTCATAGTGGGCGGCGTCCCTTATAAGGGACATCACATTATTCCTAATATTTTGTGAAAACTGTACTTTTAAATCACCGTCCAATCAACCAAATCTATCCACTATAGTTATTTTCAAGTAATTCATATGAAAAAACTGCCAAAAGTAGTATGAGTTACCCTATAAAGCAAGATACTTACACTCCACGTTGCGAGGAATAAAGTTCAGAATCCATTTTATTGCTGAAACAGCAGTTACACTTTTTCACAACAAACAATCGCTGAAAACACTTGCCACAAGTCTGGACAATGATATTCGGAGGCGTGCGCTCTGATAAGCCCCCATTTATTGAAGTTATCAAAACAAATGGCGTCGTCCCTTTAAAGGGACGTTGTCCACTAATAGGTTAAGGCCTTTTTGCCATCAGGGCTCAGGGCCCAGACACAGACCCCCCTCATGAAGGCTACCGCTAAGGATCTTTTGACACCAGGGCGTAACCCCGAGCCCTCTTATGGACGTGAGGGTCATGACTAAGGCCCTTTTGGCCCCCAAGACCCCGGCTATATTTGATTTCATAACTTTTGGCATGTATACAGTTGGGTGTTTCAAATTTAAGTCGCGTCCTTTCAGAAAATAATGGGAAACTTCAAAAGAAGTGAACTTTTTTAAAAAAATATGTCAGAAACGAGTGATAACGGAGATATAGGCGTTCAAAGTTGAACTTTAAAAATAGTTTTTTCGCCATAGCTTTGGAATTTCTCAACCGATTTTGTTCAAATTTGAATCATTGCTTACTGAAATAAGTCGGTATCGAACACCAATAACGCATTCCATCAAAAATTTTCAGGGCCTATTCATTTCAGCAATGAATACGAGATATACTATTTTTGTACGTGCTAAATCTTTGATATGGTGTAATAAGCGTATGCCAGAGCCTTGTCGAGTTTTAGTTTATGCCCCATAATATTTTCAATCAGGTACCTGGTACGTATGAAAGTCTCAGGACGTTCCCGTGATTGAGTGATTTCTTCTATTCCTAAAAGATCATTATATTGAATAAAACTCAAACAGTATCATTGCAATAGTTTATTTTGAACGACAGTAAAAGGGCGACGTAAGGAAAAATGTATAATAATCATACAATAGTAGTAATAACAATCCTAATACACTCAAATATTTTAATAAGTAATTATCATCAAGTACGACAATAAATTCCTGCCATTATTACATTCGCAATGATAAATATAGTTATTTATATACATCATTATTATATTGTAATAATAACATTATGCAATATAATATCTAAACGATATAATATTTTTATGTATAATTAATTAGAATATATGCTTTACTCCATTGTTTTTTTGTTCAAACTCCACAACTCATCAAAAAATAAATAAAAAAACAACAATATCATTATACACAATAACAACAACGAATCAGTCAACGTTATAAAAGATCTCGCGCGCGAAAATCAACAACACACCTGAAACTCACTGAGGTAGAAGAAGACAAAAGAATCGATTGACTTTGGATTGTACACAATTTGAGCGAAAGGTATATAATAGTATCAATATAGCGAAAACACCGAGACTACATTAGAGAGACAGAGAGAGGAACAGAGAAGAAGAGTAAACGTCAAAAATTGCGTTTTTCTTTGTGCAAAAATTTATAAAATAGTGCAATTTTACAATATAAGTATATAAGTAATAAGTATATTTACAATTTGTATAATTACCCGCTTGACATGCATTATAGGATTCGGTATAAACATCGAGCAAAAAGGCCAATTTTGGGAAGAATAGAGACAAAGACAGAGAGAGGTCTAATCTATAACAGTCGGATTGATGATATGGAAAAGACATCAACACGTCGTCAATGGTCCCGCTTATAGCTTATATTCTATGAGTGCGTTATTAGAGAGGAAAAAGAGAAGAAGAATGAAGGAGTAGTTTCTATTATTCTATTATCACCGTTTTGTTTCAACAACCTCTGGCTTGGTTTCGATTTGGTCCATGGTGACCTCCGTCACGGATTCCAGTGGACTGTCGATGGACAGCTGGCGCTCGGTCCTCCAGTAAGAATCGGGAGCGGAATTGGACCTACCGGAGCGGCCGATGTGCTGGCGATTCGTCGTAGTTTCGCCGGCATTGCTCGGCCTGTGCGTTTCTCTCCTGTGCAAGAATGGGTTCTGGAAAAGAACAGAAGTGGTCAGCGCGTGTTGCCACAGATTACTGCTAGCAATTCGTTTTCTACTGCGCCATAGTTTTGTTCCGAGCTATTGAGAGACGGCGATGCGTAAGCAACTGGTTTTTTGTTTTTACAATATAATACCGAGTAGGTAAGTTGAAATGATAACCACTACGGAAGTTTGGTGTAGAATTGTAGAAATAGTCATAGAAGACAGTGGAAGTCTGAGCGGTTTTTTCTTGAGAAAAAAAAAGATTTTTGCTCAGCAATATTGCGGATATGGAATTTTGGTCATATCAGTTCAGTGACAGAACTGTCGGTTATTTCGTGTCCGTTATCGTATCATGTCGTCAGATAATTGCTAGTAGTTTTTTCTATTGCAGTGTAGTTTTGCTCAGAGCTATTGAGGGTCCGGAGTGCGCGAGGAGTTGCTTTAATTTTTGCCACAATGATGAGTAGATGGATGAACTCCTAGCCAAAGTTATTGACGGAACCAACGGAAGCTGGCGATTGTCGGAAGAACTTACCTGGAAGGAGTGTTTCTTCAGCATGTGCTTGATCAGAATCAGAGTGTCGAGCTTGGGGATGGACGTTACGACTCGGGCAACGTCTTCCTCGGTCACCTCGACCAGATGGCAGTTGTCCTCTTCGGAAGGAAGAGGGTGACTGTTGTCTTTGGTTACCCATGGATGTTCCTGGAAAGCACACCGCAAGATTAGGAGGTTCTCGTCACAAAGTGATGAAAAAAACCGTTTTACCTTGATTTCAGGAAGCGTGATTCTGCGCGCCGGATCCTTGACCAGCATTTTCCTGATGAGATCCTTCAGACTGTCGGGCACGGACGGGTTGTCTGGAAACTTGACGGGGTCATGCCGGATCTTGGAATGCAGAGCCATCATGTTGTCGTCGTAGAAGGGGACTTGGCCGTAGACGAAGGCGTACAACGTTATCCCCATCGACCAGATGTCCGTACCCTTTAACGTAAAACAATCTTTGAGAAAACGCTACATTAGACTTGATGTTATTAGATAAATCTAAGACCATTATCTTATCAAATTACTAGTCTGCAGACTGGTCGAACGCGTAGCCTTATCGTAAGCTAACATAGGCTTTCCACCAAAATAGAAAACACTACAACTGAACTACTCAACAATTGAAGTGGCCCACCCAAAATTTTTAATGAAGTTCAAAGTGCCCTAGCTCCCGAAAAAATAGGACTAACTCCAAATTTTTTATTTTCTCACATACCTGCGCTCTGTGTCTATCAGAGGATGGATACAGAATCAAGTTCAAATCTTCCGTGTTGGTTATACAGGGGATTGCGTAACACCTCGCAAGACTAAAAAGCTTGAGTAACTTCCAATTTGAAAAAACATGTTACTTAATATTTTTAACTGGTCCAGGGAGGTTGGTACACCCATATCTCGAAAGGGTTTTTTAATTTTCCGATTATCTATCCTCACTACAGGGTGATTTGAAAAAAACAACTTTTTGCTTTTTTGGTCATAGTTTTTTTCCTTATTGACCGATTTTTATTATGTGTAGCTCATGTTAAAGCTAAAGCTTAAGGGAACAAGAATATGTCTTTGAAATTGATGCAGAAGGAAACTTGAAATTAAGACTTTGCATCCAAAATGACGCAGATCTGAATAACCCCCGAAATCACATCTGGAGATGGAACCGTCGGAAATAAATTTGCTTTAAAGTGAACCATTCAAAACGATCATTTCAAGATATACCTCTTTCAGTATAAAAGAAGATTTCTTGACGAGGGAATTAAATTATGGCTGCATGTTTTCAGGAGGAAATCAGTGTCCCTCTTACCTGAAAACTAATGTTACCTAAGTTACGAATACCAAAGCCGATAATTATTATTGTACCGAGAAAAATCCAACAATGTTTCTAAATTCAATTACCGGCTTTGTTGTTCGTAACGTAGGTTACATTAGTTTTCAGATAAGAGGGACACTGATTTTCTTCAGAAAACATGCAGCCATAATTCAATTCCCTCGTCAAGAAATCTTCTTATAAACAGGAAGAAGTATATCTTAAAATGATCATTTTGAATGGTTGACTTTGAAGCAAATTTATTTATTTATTTTCTGTGTCCGGAGTCACCAGGTACGTACAACAATACAAACAATTACAGAAACAAAAGTATAGGTAATAAAAGCAAATTGATTTCGGCCGAGTTTCATCTCCAGATCTGATTTTGGGGGTTATTCAGATCTGTGTCATTTTTGATGCAGAGTCTCAATTTCAAGTTTTCTTCTGCATCAATTTTAAAGACATATTCCTGTTCCCTGAGCTACAGATTATGAAAATCGGTCAACAAGGAAAAAAGCTATGACCAAAAAACCGAGAAGTTGTTTTTCTCGAATCACCCTGTAGTGAAAAAAGATAATCGGTAAATTGAAAAACTGTTTTGAGATATGGGTGTACCATCCTCCACGGACCAGTTGAAAATATCCAAAAACGTGTTTTTTCGAATTGGGAGTTACTCAAACTTTTTAGTTTTTGAAGCGTATACACGACGCCCTGTATAACCAACAAGGAAGATTTGAACTTAATTCTGTATCCGTCCTCTGATAGACAAATAGCGCAGGTATGTGGGAAAAGAAAAAATTTAGAATTAGTCCTATTTTTTCGGGAGCTAGGATACTTTGAAGTTCATTGAAAATTTTGGGTAGGCCACTTCAATTGTTGAGTAGTTTATAATGATTCATTATTTTTTTTCTCTTTGAAATATCTAGTTGGTGATCAGACTGGATCATTTTAGGGCCGCCTCGTGCAGTTCAACTGATTCCATGAATAATTGTCCTTTTGAAGAAGTTTTTCCAACCTTGGTGAGCATTTTCATTCCATTTTCTTTAGTGATGCCGCTGCCGCGCTTCGGTTTCACTTTAATCATTCCCTTCAGGCTCATTGCTTATTTCGAGTTCAACTTTAAAACTGGTTTTGGTTATTGTCATAGATTCAATTGTTGCAACAATAATTTCCGCAGTAACCAAACCGGGTTTGAAGTTCAACTCGAACTGAAGAACTGGCCGCTAGAAACTACCACATCTACACAACTGGCTGCGACGACGTTATCGTCGTACCAACATAACATAATTTTTCTTCATCTCAGGCAGCAGTTACACTGAAGCCACCGCGACCCACTATCACTAAGCAAAATAATCGGCTATGGTCTTATTGGAGCCACTTCTGACCACCGTTTCGTTCATTTCCCCTTTCTGAATTTGACGTATCAATTGTCACTTCTCATGTTGCCAACCTCATAGCGCTTCGCAATTGACACTAGTGCTTTAATTGCTCTGTTTGTTTAGTTTACGTCTTAACCTTGTTCCTGGTTTACTCCTGGAGGTGCAATGAATTCGTCCGGCGAATCAGATATCGACAAAGTTGTAGCTTTGTACTACATCTGGAAAAAAGTGCATAAAAAACGCCGGAACATGTGGGTGCGTCAAATCTTTCTACATTTGAAACACATGGTCGCGGTAATCACCGGTGGTAAGGGATAGTTGCAATGTGACCACCGCCATTAGATTGCGTGCGTTTGATCTTTGGTTGTTGGTAGTGGATGGCAGTAGGTGGGTAGTGGGTGGCTTCAATGTGACTTCTGCCTTACTCCATCAGCTTTGCGAATAAAATAGCAACAAATGGAAGAAACTTACTTTGCCGCTGAATGCCGATCTTTGCTCGCCCAGAGCTTCCGGTGCCGTGAATGCTGGCGTCCCAGCTGTGCTGGAGAGGAAAGCGTCCGACCCGTGGAACTCGTTGCAAACGCCAAAGTCTGCGATTTGGATCCTGTCCGATTCGCTCAGTAGAAGGTTTGCGGGTTTAATATCACGATGGATTATCCTTTGGTAGTGCACTGCGACAAAAAAAAATCATAAAAAATTAGTAATCATTCATTCTCACTCTGTGATATTGTCATGGACGGGTTGAAGTATAATTGTAATTTCAGTCCAGTCCAGGAAAAACAGCACGGAAACAAACCAAGCTATCAAAAAGTCGGACTCTGTTGACGCTCGGAGAGAAGGGGAAGCGCACAGCAGGAGCTCCTCTCTGCACAACCACCAAATGCGAAGGTCCGTACAATCAAAGAGAGAGACGTCGCCGCTTCTAGCAATGAATAGGAAAGATAAGACGATTCCGCATTTCAACCGCAGCGGATACGGAAGCAAAGTTGCACTATGCGAGTAGAACGGAGCCCAAGCTCTCGGCGTCTGGAAAGAGCAGCGTCGACTCAGCGGTTTCGGAATCGCTGGATTTTTCCGTGCGACGTCGGCGGATTTAAGTCAATGCACGATCCATGTGACCGAGTGACGATTGAACGAGTAATATAAAAGAACCAAGAAAGGAACGGGATTCAATCAATCAATTTTTATATTTGCGGCCCTCTACACTGCCCGACGGGATAAGATTTTATATTCAATATTAGTAACTACAGGAATTTTAGCTGAAATATCACTTCAACCTCAAAAAAATACTGTAGTCGTGAAAATCACAGGTTCTGTTCAGAATTTTGTGCTCTATCCAAATTTTTGGGTTTCAGAAAAATCCCATCGGAGGCTTTTTTTTTAGAGCTGTCAAAATTCTGAAGACTGATAATTCTGAACAATTTCAAATTAAGCTCAATTTTTCATGAGATTTCAAGTATACACAGTTATGTGGAGACTGTAAATGTTGAGAATGAACATATGAACAATTCTGAACCAAACACGATGAACAATTTCATAGTTCTGTTGGAATATTCTGATTTTTTCTGTCAAATGTATATGATACAGGAAAAATAGTAAGAAAATCGCTGAAACCTTGGAAAAAATACGGACGTCCTGAAAATTTTATATTCTGTTCAGAATTGAATGCCCTTCTACATACCTGAAATTGACAAAAATCCCACCCCGGGGTTTTGAGTTATTGGAGAGGGGGTGATCAGTTGCAACTCAAAATGGAGGGGATGAAACCCGTTAATCCATTGGATGCAAATACATCTCAATTCGACGCATCATATCTCGTTGATACCATTTTGGAGCTCGATCATTGTTGAGGGGGGGTCGTGGGAGGGGCGGAGCTTGGCTAGGTGATTCTTTTTGTTCTCCTGGTCATATATAACCGATCACGACAAGTTTGGTATCTTTTCCGACTAAATTGAAACTCCTGACCTCGAATCCGATGTGTAAATTTGAATAGAAACAAGTTTGAACAAGTTAACTTGAAAAAACTTGTTTTTTTCTTTGGCAATTTTGGCAGTTTTTTTTTCACTGTTAGAGGTTTGAAATCCTCAAAAATATTTCAAGAGCCATTAGATTCAAGTGTCTTTTTCACGAAAATCATTCACTCAACGTATTACTTTGTTTTTTGATATTAAAAAATCTATTTAAACCTGTAAGTCGATCCGGCGTGGTGTCTACCACTGACCAGAACACTACAACATGCACCTGCAAATATAAATAGCTCAAACTCAAAACCCTGCAGAGCGATCCATAGCGATTTTGTTTTATGTTATAGCAAATTCAATTCTGCAGAGATCCTCGAACTTTCAGAGATAAGTTATTATTTGTTCAATAGTTTGAGCTACTTTTATTTGCAAGCGCATGTTTTAGTGTTCTGGTTATTAGTAGAAACCGCGCCGGACCGACTCACAGGTTCAAATTGATTTTTTAATATCCAGAAATAAAATAGTACATCGAGTGGATGATTTTCGTAAAAAAGACACTTCAATCTAATAGACCATGAACTATTTTCTAGGGATTCAGACCTCTAACAGTGAAAAAAAAAAATTGTCAAAATTGTCAAAGAAAACAACAAGTTTTTTTAAGTAAACTTGTTCAAACTTGTTTCTATTCAAATTTACACATCGGATTCGAGGTCAGGAGTTTCAATTTAGTCGGAAAAGATACCAAACTTGTCGTGATCGGTTATATATGACCAGGAAAACAAAAAGAATCACCTAGCCGAGCTCCGCCCCTCCCACGACCCCCACTCAACAATGATCGACACTTTTTGTTCCAAAATTGTATCAACGAGATATGATGCGTCGAATTGAGATGTATTTGCATCCAATGGATTAACGGGTTTAATCCCCTCCATTTTGAGTTGCAACTGATCACCCCCCCTCCATTAACTTGAAACCACGGGGTGGGATTTCTGTCAATTTCATGTATGTAGAAGGGCATTCAATTCTAAACGGAATATAAAATTTTCAGGACGTGCATATTTTTTCCAAGGTTTTAGCGGATTTTTTTACTATTTTTCTTGTATCATATACATTTGACAGAAAAAATCAGAATATTCCAACAGAACTATGAAATTGTCCATCGTGTTTGGTTCAGAATTGTTCATATGTTCATTCTCAACATTTGCAGTCTCCACATAACTGTGTATACTTAAAATCTGATGAAAAATTGAGCTTAATTTGAAATTGTTCGGAATTAGAAGTTTTCAGATTTTTGACAGCTCTAAAAAAAAAGCCTCCGCTGGGATTTTTCTGAAAACCAAAAATTTGGAAAGAGCACAAAATTCTGGACAAAACCTGTGATCTTCACGACTACAGTATTTTTTTTGAGGTCAAAATCTATTTTTCTTGGGCTATATTTCTTGTGCTGAAATGTGCAAGTAACCAAATACGAATTTATTCTGGAGTTCATCTATTAGAAATCAGAATCTCGGGTGTCAATGTGTAGATTATGTGTGCTGAATAAAACATATTAGAACAACGCTGCATTCTTCCGCAAACTTCCACCTGGCTTGCAATAAAAGTAAGCCTTTTAGGCGGTCATGAAGGGTAGGTCTCAAACGACCTGAAAAGGTGTTCACAGTCATAGCATCAGTCATGATTCTTGGCCATGAAACTTACGCAAAATCGTTTGCGGGAAAAATGCGAAAAATTGAGGAAAATGTAGAAAGAAAATGCGCCAAGAAAGGGGAAATTCCCTGGTTATAGAAGCACTCAACAATGCAAAAATCATCCAAGCAAAAGGATCAATAAAATTGTGTCTTGTTTTTTGCTTGCTAACTCTCTCAAATCGTAACTCTTCAAATGATAAATTCAAGCATGTAAACTGACTGTTCCATAAACCAGTTAGAAAGAGAAGAACTAGGGTGTCTTCCTCTTACAAAAATTATAATTAAACGGATTCTGATAAATCCGAATGAAATCTGTACCAAGAATAATTAGTTTATGAAGCTTACCATAAACAGAGCTCTGTTATAGGTCGCGGGAACAAAAATGGCGTGCTAAAGATGAGTATATGGTATAATGTTATTTTCACTGGTACTTGTGAATACCATTTTCTTTAGTTGCAATAGATTATATAGATGATTTATTGAACAATTGCCACTTTATCAAAAAAATAATTGTGCCAAACTCAAAATTTGTCTGAGTAATGTTAAAAACAAACGAATCTCTACAGCGGTAGGTACCTTAGGTGTATTCCTTTTACAACCTGAGCTAAGTATTCTGACCTAAGTTGTTAGTGGTGTCTCACTTTCGCGCATGTGATTTCTCGCTTTCTCTCTCTAACTTAAATCAGATTAGTGAGTTTTGTGGTAAAAGGAAAGCACCTCTTGCCACCCTATCTGCGCTTGCGCGAGCGTTTTATGTCAATTCAACGTCGAAAAGGATGCGCATTGCGCCGTTGCTACGTCAGGCATACTTGCAACGTTGCCATAGCGGGTGCCAAGGTGACGGTTATGTTTCCGCGACGTATTGTTTATCAAATTCGAATGAAATCAAACTATTAAAATGATATTAGATAATATGGTTTAAAAATTATTTGGAAAAACAAACACGCAAATTGTGGCTGTCTGAGAGATCTGTTTATCAGAAATGATTGTTTTCTTATGTGAAAATAATTTGGCATCCTCTTTCTTTCATCACCGCATCTGATTACCAACTTGAACTGAAATTAGTAAAAGAAATTTTGGCAATGAAATTTCGATCTTGAAAAATGAAATTAATCACGGGGTCCTTACTAATTACTACAGTATACCGGGCTTTCATTTCAAGACGCCCCACCCCCGATTTTAACGGGTTTAGATTTTTTTATCTCGAAAATTAGGGTTGAAAAATTTTTGAATTTGAAAAAAAATTGTTACGTACTTGAAAACGGGTGGTTCGATTTCATTGCTGTTTACACCAAAATAAAGAGAGTTGGGAGGAAGGATTTCATAATGACGTGTTACTCGGCCCCAATCTCCGTTCAAATTCCTTTGGAAGGGTGGTCTCCCTTTCTAAGAAAAAGGATGAAGCAGAAAAAGGATTTCATAATGACGTGTTACTCGGCCCCAATCTCCGTTCAAATTCCTTTGGAAGGGTGGTCTCCCTTTCTAAGAAAAAGGATGAAGCAGAAAAATGAATTCATGCTAATTATATCTCCCCCTCGAATATAAACCAATCTGTCTCGGGTCTTTTCTAGGAAAAGTTTGCAAGTGAAAAATCGGGGCTGGGGCGTTTTGGAATTGGAGCCTTGTATGTAGGTATGTGAAATTCGTAGAGATGTATAAAAGGAATAGCTCTTTTCTCGGAAGTTTGATTATATTAGGTAGATACCTACTTCAGCATCGGTGACACAGAGTTTAAATTTCAAAGATTCCGCTGTTTGATGTTGCAGCTCTCTGCTGAGCTCTCTGTTTGCCCTCTCCTCCCTGCTGCTCCGTTCCAGAAAATATACACACACGCCATGGTAAATAAATAATTAGAGTCGGGACTGGCATTTGTTAAATAAACCGCACCACATGGGGGCGGCGCTTTTGATATACACAGAAAAAAAATGGATGTTCAATCAGCTTTGAATGTTCCAGGGATAATAAAGGTACCTATATTTAGCGAAAATTCATCCAAAAAGCCTCTTTCGTGTTCAATAACTCAAAAGCTGCGTGAGCCGGCTGGAAAAGCCCGCGAAGACTAGATAAAATGTTACAGAAAACTGGTGGAAAATCCCCGTGTAAACGCAGTAAACTGTAACTGTTTGAGTAAATTCTTGTAAAAACCTATACGTTCGAATTTAGCGGGTCTTAGATTCATGTACAACTTCCACAAAATTGAGTGATTATGAATGATATTTCTTGAGATTTAATTATGGCCAAAATTCAATCGGAACTTACAATATTCAATTCCTAAGATCACATCCCTGAAGTACGTCCACGCCTGGTCGATGGTCAGCGGCTTTTCCGTAGGCACTTCAAGGACCTGTCCCCTTTCCAGCAGTTCGAAAACCAAATACAAATGGTCCTCGTACGGATCGTCCAGGACTTCGACCAGTTTGACGACGTTGGGGTGGTCCAGCTTCTTCAGGATTGCGATCTCTCGGTAGACCTTGTGAAGGGGGTGCGTGATTGTCGAATTGGATCTCCCCTCCTTCTTGGGGGGCAACCGGCCGAAAACTCCCGCTTTCTTCATCAGCTTCTTCTTCGAGAGGATCTTCATCGCCTGGAAGCAAACAAATCTTGTATTTTTGTGTTGTAGGTACTGTACTGTATTGGCATTTGTAGTTATTTTCGTATTGTTTTGACCACGGTTAAATTTAAACAATTCAACTTTTTGTTATCCAGTTAGTATAGTTCTTCTCTGCTTTCTCCGGAGACTGCCTAAAGTAATTAATAAGCGATCATCGAAACGTCTATATCAAATTGTACGGATTTTGATGAGTGTTCGTCTTATTGGAGCAAGTGATCAAGACGTAAAAAAATAGAAATGATTAGCCACTGCCTGTCGAAAACGCTCCAAGACAGAAAGAAACATAACATCATTTTGCAGGTTAATTAATAAAAGGCTCACATCTTGCGCACCCTTGATAATTGTATACGGAGTTGATCTGTAGCTGTAGCAAAACAAATAAAAAATATTCAGTTGAAATCGAGGATGAAATGCTTGCTAAATGCAAGGGCGCGTCGTGTGTCGCATATAGCACGTGAAATTTGGACGCGATGCCGACCTCACGGATGTTGTGTGGTCGTTGAAGGTCCCTAACCTGAAAAAATTGTTAAAACCCGAATGCGGTGTAAACTTGAAGCACGTGTGGGAGCAGCATTAAATTTAGATGTAGGTAAATGGCGAAAACAAGAACCCACCACCACCGCGAAGAAAAATTACCTCTTCGCCCACCTGGCGGGGATTATCATACATATCGGCCAGAAACTCGTTTAAACTTTCTAGGGAGCCATACCTACCTACGGAAAAGCATCATAATCGTCAGAGTTGGCGGCGAACGCGGTTTTCCCAACGGAAAAATTTCAATTACTGCTCTAACTACGCCGCCCATCAGCATGCAAGGGAATATATGGATATGTGAGCCCGCCAACTAAAAATCCAATAAATTCCGCTCATCTGCGGATTTACAGGGTGCCTCCGTGATATTTTCCGCATACATTTGAATTTATGACGCATACGAGAATAAAATGATTTTCGACGTCAAGTTGGCGCCGCTTTCGCTGAGATAATGGTTATGTTTGAACTTGTTCTTCATTTTTCTTCATCGAGGTAGGTACAAGGGTAGGTACTTCTCGATAAATTTGACGTTCACTGGGGACATCGTAATTGGCTTTTGCGTCAAGGGAGGGCGTGCTGCCCTCAGCGTGATGCCACTTAGCATCATAATATTATTTAGGACCATTCTTTGACAATCCGTGCCGATGTGGAGTTATTATGTAGTGCCGTGTGTCAAATTGGGGAAATGTGATATTTGGATATTTCTGAGATCTCTGTACTAAACGTGAGATAGACAGTCGGTGAAAACATATCAACTGACATTACTTGAGGTTGACATTAAATAATTTACAATTTCATCAGGTAGGTACTGTGGTGTCCAGCTTTAAATTTTGGAAGATAATTAAATTTTCATAATAAATCAGCGTAGGTTGGAAAATGTCAGAATAGCGTTAGGAAGCGTTGGAAAGTACGAAATTGCACAAGGGATGATGATGGAGTCGCGCCGCATTCCAGAGCATCGACTTGTAGGCCAAGGGTGTCACACTTGCAGGGGTGGCGAGATAGAAGCGGCACAGAAAGAGAAACAAGGGGAGTGGAGTAGCATGACTGGCGAACGAGGGAAGTGTGTGCTAGAGGCTTCCAATTTGTATTCGTCAAGAATAAACTAACAAAAGTGCTAAACCAACTGTTGATAATTAATGTGTATCATCAACTAGTGGCAGACTGCACCAAGGCAAGTTACCTTCCATGTAATCAAAGAATAATTGTTTCAACAGGGTGAAAGTTATTGTTTTGTTTGTAAACTTTATCAAGTTTGGTCTTTGTATTTCGATAACAGCCAGAAAGCCAAACCAAGTTGATATTTCGTGAATAGCTGTGAGCTTTCAAATAATTACATTGTTTCCCGGTTACCCTCAAGTCACCAGGTAAATGGTGGAGGCCTCAATAACCTCCACCATTCTACACCTTCTACAAAGAGATATAGCCTCCGACAGGTGATTTGTAGGCTCTAAAAGCTGATAAACGCAGTGTTGGCGGTAATTATGAAATCATACCTGGGCTAATTAACATATCGCGGATGCTTCTCCCGTAAAACAAAATATATTAAACCCTTTCTTGGCATCAAAAGGCTCTCCGTGCAGTCAGGTTGAGTTCCTTACAACGTGAGAACTACTTAAGACATGCCAAGGGGCCAATTGTTGCTCAGAAATAGCTACAAGACATCGAAATGTAATATAATTTTCGAAGTTAATTGATGGTTCACATCTAATTGCACACCTGACTGAATTTGTGCACAACAAATTGACCCCATAGCTGATTGACAAGTCTGTAAGTTGAAACACAGCACCAGATGGACGTAAATTGATCAAATTAAGACACCCAACTTTTATGTGAATTATTTGAGCAGTAACTGAGATAATGGCTATAATTTCGGAATACAAGGACCAAACTCAATCGGTTAATAATCCCTCTCTGAGCGGAAACATGGGAGTAAGCTGGATACCTCTCTGAGTACAAATAAACATGGGCTAGACGACAAAAAGGGTTGATCCAAATCAACTAAAATGTTGAATAAAATCAACGAGTTATTAATTAATCATGCAAGGAATCAAAACTCAAGTGTGTTATGGAAGTTAACTCATCTATGTCTCTCCTCTAAATCAGTAGGAATACGGAAAGGTAATTTAATTAGGAGAGTGTAATTATTTATGCGCGGGTTTTAGCAAGTAATTAGAATGCATTCTATCTTTCAGAAACTGAATGTAAATTGAAGTCACTAATTCCTCATCGTTAGCTGGTCTCAGCACGAGTTGAGAGTGTGTAATGAATAATTAACTCAGATGAGGTAATTAAGCTTCAAGAAATTAATTAGCAATCATTGATTAATCGGTGGATACAGCAGGTGCGGTTTCAAACGTTGTATATTTGTAATATTTATTTGACTGTCCTATTCTAATAGAACCTGGGGAATTAAGAGACCTGGAAATAAAGAGACCTGGGAATAAAAAGGGGAGCTGGTAATTTATTTGAATGATTAAGGTAAAAAGGTTGCGGGGAATCTACGGCACAAAAAAAAATACGACGTAACTCTCTTCTATTATATCACGTCCAATAAAAGGGGAAAGGGGTATCATCACAATACCTACCTAAGAATATCCCAATATCGATAATCGGGATCGATATCGGTTGATCGGCCCGCTGTAACATTTGCACAGTGCAATTCATTTCCATATTGGAATGAGTAAATTGAAAGATCAAACTAATAAAAAAAAATCAGCCAAAATACTCGCAGTTAGACTTCAACATTATGTTCCACGCTAGATATATCATTTTCCAGTTCAATTTCCCCCCCCCCCTAGTGCTTGTAGATTATGGGTTAGCGTTTCAACATCTAAAGTGAGAAGTGACTTATGAATGGCAGCTGACGTAACGCTTATACCGGTTTCCAAACCGGCCGTTTTGGTTGACAGTTACAATATCAAGTCTTTAAGACCGACTGAGGACAGGTCAGGTCAGGTATTTTTTCAACCAAAAGAAATATTGGAACGTATTAAAATAAAAAAAGGCTCGAAGAAAGGTAAACCGCCTTCTGTTGGCGCTTAAAGATGAATTAGCGACTCCAGTCTTGCGTTAGTAACAATAGTAATATAAGTATATTAACTCTTTTTTGACAGAGTTTATAGAGTGAGTCACTCATGATATAGGTAACAATAAATTTTATATTATATTATGAATAAATCAAGCATCTACAAAATTCATAGCCTTAGCCATTCTATGCAGATGAACACCCTGTACATTGTTCCACATATCCATCGGATGTTGAAATATAATATCGCTCGGGAGCAATTATGACAAATTTATCTACAGTTGCCACACCCCGTACCTCATCTCGGCCCGACCCAATCAAAAATGCACCATGGGGGCACTTCCCAGGAGGCGCGTTCAACTTTTCGCTCATCTTATCGTCGGTCGGTCGACTTTTCCCAGTGCCTGGCGAACCTGAGCGAAACTCTGAAGATGTGCCGAACAGTAAAATGCGAGACATTATAGTCTCTCTAGCCCTCAACAAACATAGTCTGGGTCACGTCCGATTGACGTTATTTCCAGGTATAATTAAATACGATTCGCCAGTCACGTCATCTGACTTCATAAGACAAAGTCAGTGTTGCATAATTTTATTATCAATGGTGCATTTCTTGCCGCTGGAGATGTTCGATGGAGCTCTTGGCCGCTCGCTGTCCGTCCGCTATCGATGACTGAATTACGACTTTCATATACATTCCACCAAAGTGTGAATCACAACATATATTGAAACGATCGAGACCCATGACCCGCTATCGTCCCCTACGTTGTGATTACTCATACCCTGTTGTTACCTGCTAATTGATTTAACTTATTTCTTTTGTTGACAAACCAGGTTCTACTTGCAAGATGACAAAGTTAACCCATTTTCCACATAGAAACAGACAATTCAAACCACAGTGAACTTTATTTGATTTGAATAAAGATGGACAAACATGAGGGTGTTGTTCTCAGTAATATTGAGCTCTGATTATTATTCATGTCACCGCCTAATTGAGATGAATTTCTAACCAGTATAATTTAATCCCGGTAATAAATCATCCCTTTCTTCAGCAATAGTTCACACACATTTAATTACATTTTTAACAGCATGGCAAATTCATAATTGATGGATTTCCCCTAACAAAAGGTTATTAATTTAATTGAAAGAGTGAGAATTGGAAATGTTCACAACCGCCAAACCTACCAACTTTGGTTGGTTCCTATGTCATTAGTTTATACCATACCTTTCAACTAGGTAACAGGTTGGTGGTTTGTTTACAGGTCTTATAGTCATGAGTTAACCCCTTGGGTTATTGATTGTTGAAGCCCTTTGATAGGTTTATTCGGAGGGAACTTGAGTTCGAACCATGTAGCAGATAGCTTCAAATGACTTGAAAGAATGGCCTTTTTAGGTTTTGTGTGGGGGAGTTCCTCGCGTTTTCCATTTTCTAATAACGCAATTCCCGCACTTATTACTATTGTGTCGCGTTGCTCGGTGACCTGGTGCCGAACTACAGCTTTTTTGACCACCAGGCGTCTTTCCAGACGGCTCGAGTCTAGTTCGTACTGTCGAGGTAATCACCTGTTGACTAATCATTTTGTTTGAGTAATTGTTGCTTTGGTTTCGCATAGTTCATGATGCCATCTTATCACTTTCTTTGTTAAGCCAAACCGTTCGTTTCGTACGCTCCTGACGTCAAGCTGATACCGCACCTGGTTTAACCCTTTTTCGCGCGTCTAAAATCTTACTCCTAGTACTTCTGAGCTCACAATTTAACGCACTGACTAATGCTAGTCTAACTTGAAAAAGGGTTGACCTTTAGAGAAAGACAAGGAAAACCAATTTGAAGCACCTGTACAGGTGGAAAAACCCTTACTTGTGCTCACTAACTTGTAACTTACTTCGTGAAATTATAGTTGATCCGACATCAGACTGTGATTGGGTTACGGGTTACGACATTATTGATAAAGACTGTACCCATTGGATTGAAGTACAAGTTTGATTCAACGATAACTTGTGCTAATAAATTTCTGCATACCTGCCACTTCAATCATTAGGATCAAATCAGTGATTTACTTGCCTTGACTTTAAGAACAGCTCCACACCAAATACTAAAGCCACTAAACACTAAACAATTTGATCAACAAAATATAACCATAATAAAAAGAACGCTAAATAAGGCGTCGTTCTACACCCGCTACCCTTGGCATTCCAACGCCAACCATCCTAGCGTCCTTCTCGACTTTTTCGCTGGAGCGGTTCATCTCCTCTCTCAATTTCGACTGAAGCTACGCTTTCATGTTCAACCAAGTATTTTACTTTTGAGGTAGGCCAATCGCCACAAAATTTTCAATTTAATCCTCATGAAAGTCCACCAAACAATTCTGAAATAACTTATATCTTTCGTGAGATATTCTGAAAAACGTAAAAATGCTCCGAAAATGAGTTTTCGCCCAGAAAACAGCAAATTTTCAAGATTTTAAGGTACAACTTCGTATTTCTACAATGTGGGATGTAACAAATGAAATACAATCGGGAGCCAATTTCCAGGCCTCCTATCTCCAGAAATACGACAGGCAACTTCTACTTGTCTTCACGGCGGCCATTTTGGATATCAATGACATTTTGAACATAATAAGGCAGGAAAGTAGACGAGTAGCAATGACCGTACTTGCTTTGACTTTAGAAGGACACTATCAACAACGACAAGAAGCACTCAGTCAACAAAAAAATAAAAATAGAAGAAACTCGTAACAAGGCGTCTTTTCGCACCTCACTGATAGCGTTTAAAACCTGACTCTCCTCTTCGCACCCATGGATCGGTCACTCCACCCTCTAAATTTTAACAGCTGAAGCTCCACTTCCCTGAAACTGCAATTTCGTTTTTTTTTTCTTATTTTCTTTTTACCTGCATCAACCACTGTGGTTATTGGAAGGATATTTTCTATATGGGTTTTTCTGTAATTAAACAACGACGATTGGCACAAACAGTGGGCGATTTTCAGTGTGGTTTTTTCTCGATGGCTTTTTCGTTTCATCCCTCTTACCGGGGCATCACCGCACGGTAGTAGATACCCAGAAACTAAGGGACGCGTAAAAAAGTCCATCTGGCCCGGTGCGGATTTGAACCCGGGACTTCCTTTGAAAGCGGAGCCGAGCTCACCGTGCTATCGATCAGATTATATTTGTCTTTGGTGCATAGTAGGCTGGAGTATGGGGCACTACTAATGGCATCCCATTCATGCTTCGCATAGTAAACGATTGAGGCTTTCCAGAGACGATTCTTGAAACTCTCAAAATTCTAAAAGGATGGAGTTTACCCCTCAAGAGGTGCCCCATCGTCACAATATGACACAGGTCTTAGAAATTCGACTTTTTTGTGTGTTTTCCAATTTCCATCAGTAACTTCTGAACAAGTGTTGTTTCTCAAGTCAAGAAGTTAGTCCCCGCAATTTGGCAGGGATACAACTTGACATTATACATGTCTATTTGGCTATTCATATTCGTCAAATTTTAAGAACATTCAAGTAGGTAGGAACGTAGGTGCTGGTATCGAAGTTGGTGACTCGGAGGAGCAGTGGGAAAAAGTCGAATTTTGCAAAACTGAATGTACGTAAAGTCTTCATATGAAGTGAAGAGTCTAGGGCTCCTTTTAAAGTACTAATCCTCGGCATCCTGTATAATGGGTTACCTACCCATCAAAGAATTTGAGAGAACAGCAGCTGGGGTCTATTAGTTTGCCACACAGTAAAGTATGTACTAGAGGCGAAAATAAGAATATTGTACTCAGGCCCGAATTGTTTCGCTGCTGTTCGTGAATTGTTGATAACGTAGAATAATTACCTAGTGTAATGATTAACTTTGCTTCTCCAACTTCGGCGTTAGGCTTCGTCATCGTCGTCGCGAAAATGAGTATTTAATGTTAAATCGATGGGAAGATGAAACTTTTCCTATATTATTATTAAGTAGGTAGGTACCTAATACCCAAATGCAATCAAACAGCTGTAGCTTCCATGGCTCTACAAAATTGACATTAGCCACCGGCCTAATTTCACCAAGAGCGCTGTTATTAGTGTTATTACCAATCCACCCAAAGTTGTTAACAATAAAAACTGATGCATGACGACTCCAAAATCGACATATTCTATACTTGTAACCTGTCGCTATACGGATCCTCTAGATATTTAAGTAAACCCAGCAATTTCGTAGATTTATGACGAGTTACAGTGGATGATACACCTTGCGTAGATATATGTCGCCACAAGAATCGATAGGAGACAGTGAGACACACACACCGACACACACAAACAAACAAAATCACGTGGGCGGCGTTTCAAAACAAACGAATAAAAATAACAAAGTCTCAAAGTCAACAATAACTCGATTTACTTACGTAATGTGTGTCGTCTTCCTCGTTGTAAGCCAATTTCACGATGCCATACGACCCCTGCAAAACAAAAGACTGTATGTGAGACAAAATATGGAGAGGTGACCTGGTAAGTGCTATTTCTATTTTCCGGCCATCAGAGCGCGCGTCGTTTTGATTGATCCTTTCGGGAAAAGGTAGGTGTAGGTAGGTACTTGCATTATACATAAGTACCTATCTGCCTAAGATGTATGAACCTGCTTTCGACTTTCCATTACACGGTCGATTTTCTAGACTAATCTAGTCATTCCCTGTCGCAAGATTGGTACTGGGGTCCTTATATCGAGTGAACTTTTATTTTTAGAAAAATATTATATTTACTCCCAAAATCATAATAAGAAACGTTGTGTACAACAGTGTCAGAGGTCCTACTGAAAGATTCAGTTTTGGACTTTCGCGCGGCAGAAACATAGGTAAGACGCGTTACTCCTGATGATGTCATTCCGCATTAGGATGTTTTTGTTCGCAAGGTTTACCGCTCTGCAACGCAACTCGGAATGGCCCCCTTGATTCATCGCAATATCAAATTTCGCTACATACACACCACTGATTGTTTTTTCAAAAAATGTTCCTACTTGATAGCCATCAAAAAGTGCTTGGTTTAACTTGAAGCCTGTGAAATATTAGTTTCTAGAGACCATGTGAAAAATTCAAAGCGCATGCGCGGATTGGGAAAAGAGACAACTGCATGTTCCTTGAATCTCCGGAAACTCCCATATCTCTTACTCATGTGCGTGAAATCAACTCTTGGATCTACTGCGGTGCGCATGCGCCTAAGAAAATATCTGGTTCAAAAACCACTAGTGGAAGGGGAAAGTGCGAACTATTGTTATGGTCTATTAAGCTGGATTCCCAGATGCAAATATTCGGACAGAAAATGCGATTTTGTATGTCAAATTTTAGTCCCTTATGTGAACGGCAATAATGTCGAGAATAAAAAGTTTGAAAACGAACATTTGTACGTAGGTGTGTTGTAGGTAAAAATTATATTATACCTATTATTATAGGTGTATCCATAATCTAGTAGAATAGGCAATATTTTTGGATTGTGGTCAGCTACTATACTGCTGCGAAATGCTTTGATTGATTAAATGTAATATTTTGTTCATGTGACGGCAGCAACTGTTCCGAAGTAGCTAGATACAATAATGATTGTTACAAACAAAGCAATTTCATTTCAGCTGAACGTGTAGTGTACCTACCTACCTACCTACAAATTGATATAAAGCTGAAAAATTGTTTGTGGTCGGTTTGGAACTCATGCGGAAGCGGAACTATGTACTGTGTAGGAGGCAGCGAAAAACTGACAAGTTGCCTAGGGGGAAAATCAATAACAAAGAGACATATATCACAAAATTTATTTAAATCTACTGTTTCTCCTGTAGGTATACAGAGTGATGACGAAATGGCGCACCAGAATAGTGCTACGGCGTCTTTTATAAAGCTCACAAAAACTAATTAGAAAAAATCTTTGACTTTTATTTTCGAAGTTATATGAAGCGTCAAAGTTTGGTCCTCCGAGCTCTTTTATTTCGTTATTCCAAAAGATTTAGTGAACTGTTGGTGGCAGAACTATGAAAAAAAATCAACCACTGGATGTACTGGGTGGATTTCCATTTGCTAAACAGAGGGGGTCAAAAATTTCAAAAATTATTTTTCTCCAAAAATGCTTCCAAATTGCATTAGTCCCTCAACCGATGTAAGTACAGCAGATGGTCACACGGTTTTCGATTAAGGAATTTTTGTGGGGGGAATTTTTCAGGGAGAATCGATTTTTTATATCATGACTCTATACAGGGTGTTCCAAAAATAAGTGCCATACTTTCTACTCCAGATTCAGATTTTCACAATAGGAAGATAGTGCTTTTTTATTTTTAAAAAGTGCTCCCTAAAAAGTGCATAACTTTTATAAGGCTGGGCCGATTTTGCCTAAATTTCAACCAGGATGTGCTGAAATACGTCTCTGTTGAACAATGATGGGATGGTGTATTTGATCAAAGATGTCCTGTGGCTTAGATATTGGTGAGTAGCCCCATTCCCCCCCCCCCCACTTTCTACGCCCTTAAAGGTTTTTTGAAACTGATTACATTTCAAGATTGTAACATTTCTAAATCTTGATTAGAGGCCCCATTTTCGAGATATTTGCGTTTTAACATTGGAAAACATCTCGAAATCGCTACTTTAGAGGGCATGGAAATTAAAATTCAAGAGAACTCATGATTCGTCAACTGGAATGAGTTTTCTGGATGTTTCAAGTTGAAAAACCAGCATTTTTGCTGAGAAACATGGAGTTTTTCAGGGAAAAAAAAACAATTTGGACCATGGGAGGTGGCGATTATGAGATGTTTTCCGAAGTTTCAAGCCCAAACTCAAAAATGAAGCCTCCTAATCAAAATTTCTCAACAGTAACTCTTTTTTGCAAATTGAACAAGGAATCTAGAAATAGGGGAGAAAATGGGGCTACCCCACACTATCTACACCACTGGGCATTTTTTGATCAAATACGCGATCATCGTTCAATAGAGACGTATTTCAGCACACCCTGGTTGAAATTTGGGCAGGGCCGGCCTTACAGCTTTTGGCGCCCAACGCGAAGTTCTGTAATGCGCCCTTTCATGAATAAAAAAATGATATCTCAGGCAATTTTTTTTCAATGATAACAGCAATGTTGATAATAATTGAAAATTGTGAGTGAAAAAGCGCCGCAGGCGAAATTTTTTAGAGATAATAAAGAGATAAAGGGCGCTCAGGCGCCCCCCCAAAGTTTGGCGCCCAAGGCGATGGCCTCACTCGCCACACCCTAAAGCCGGCCCTGAATTTGGGCAAAATTGGCCCAGCCGTGTAAAAGTTATGAATGAAAAACTAATTGAAAAATAGAAATTTGGAGGCCGGTAACTTTTTTCAGTGGCACTTTTAAAGAATAAAAAATAGCACAATCTTTATATTGATACGAGCGGCGATCCCGTGCTCTGTGGACATTTCCAGAAGTATACTCGATGGCTTGGCATTGGGAACCTTCAACGCTCGATCAAGACACATCTGTCCATTTTGGCGGAGGTGCAGAGAACACACGGAAAGCAAGCGAAAGGTGTGTGATTATTCAGGAGTCATCTAGAAACCGCATATGCCAGGCCACTATGGAAATTGTTGGAAGATGATGGGAAGTTCAGGAACGCTATTCGGGGGCCTATATAAGGCATCAACCGTCAGCTCAGGGCAGTATTGGATAATTGTTGACGTGTATTTATTGTAGTACGCAGTAATTAACAGTGTGTGTTTTAAAACGATCGTCTCAATTATATCCAAACCCGTACGCGAAATACGTAACAATATTTTTAGAATCTGAATCTGGGGTGGAGAGGATGGCACTTATTCTTGGAACACCGTGTATAGTGAATGGAAATCTAGTACACACCTAGTGGTTGATATTACTTTCACTTAATTTTGCCACCAACAGTTTAGTGGAATCTCTTGAAACAAGAAAACTAGAAGGGTCGGAGGACGAAGCTTTGACCCTTCATAACTTTGAAAATAAAAGTCAAACAACTGTTTTATTGATTTTTGTGGGCTTGATAAAAATCCATATAGTACCGTAATACTGTTCCGGTGCGTCATTTCGTGATCATCCTGTATAAAACAGGGCGATTCAGTTTTGATCTTCGATACCTTGGGAAGTAAGAATTCTTCTCTTTCTTGGCATTGTTTCTCAAAAACTATATGCCAATTATCCAAAAAAAAAAAAAAATGAAACGTCAGTGTGAGTGTCCCATTCCTGTATGTTCGCATGAGTCACACTGCACAGGTTCAACGAACTTCACTTGAGTAAAAAATATTGTTACGAGTGGCAATTCTCTCCGGCAATCGGAGAGCACACGCGGTCCTTTTAGACCGTTCGATCGTCGTGTTATGAGTTGCAAAGCTATACCTAGGCACTCGAGAACATACGCGATGGTTCAGACAATTTAATTCACATGGAGATATCAACAGGCGGGTAAGATACATCAGCCCAATTGGCGGAGGCGCCGCTTCACGACACATTGGTGGATACATCCAAAAAATGTAGGATTGTTCGAGAGTCGCCTCGAAGCCATATGCCGCGGTCAATGTGGAATTTGCTATAGAACCGGTGAAAACTTCTAGAATAACATTCGAAAGTATATAAACACAAATGCGTCGACTGACGGACTAGTATTCGATCCAAAGCGACAACGAGCGGATAGAAACGCGAAGTTAGAGCGATATACCCAAGCGCGAATAATACTTGTACTATTACGTGTATTATTAGTAGGGCATAGGCAGTACTGAACAGTGTGTGTTTAAACGCTGCCTCAATTATGAAATAACCCAACGCGAAATCCGTAACAATATATTACAGAAAAAGTGTGATTACCTGTCCGATGGAGTCCATGAGTTTATATTGATTGAGCTGCAGGTACGTGCCGGACTTTTCTATGGAAACCCTCCGCGACTCCTTCAAGGGTTGCCGCTTCCTGTTGCTTCTCGGGCTGCCCGAAGGGCTTGCGTAGGGTGAAAAAGGGCAGTTGGGAAAAATTGGCCGGGTGGCGTCGACGCCCAGACTTTTCGACTGTAGGAGCAGTCTCTGGTTCAGAGCACCTTTCAGGTGCATCTTGGAGAACCTGGAATGAAATCAAATCAAGAATCAAGAAATCACCTTCACAAGATCTAGTCAATCTGAGGAAAGCAGGAGCGTTTCCACCATCAAACTTCCACCTCAGCTGGAACGCCTATTGAAGGAATTTCCCCAACGCACAAAATTTGAACAGCAACAGTAGGTACGCGTATGTTAGTGCAAAACTAATGACGTCTAGGGCGGCAATGAAAATTGACATTTGTGTTGGAACTAATGCGTTTATTGAGTTATATCGAGTATTACATCACAGGTTATCATCCACAAATTATTGATGATAGGTAACCTGCGATGTCAAGCTCGATTTATCCTAATAAACGTAATAATTCCGACGCAAATGTCATATTTCATTGCCGCACGAGATGTCAATCAATTTGAAATAACATACAGAGTGCTTCGTAGTTTGCGAACATAGAACTGAATTTCAAGTCAGCAAACCAACTTGCGCCACTCATTTACGGCATCGATGAGCCAATCATCTTGCATCGGACTGTTTTATGTTGTCATAGTGACTGGACTTAGCTACACTTGCGCAGGCGTATCTTCAACTTGAAATCGAGTCCACAAGCTCCAGTGCCTAGGTTCCAGCTTGTAAAGAAATCAAAAGGGAGTCAGAAAAAAATAGTACAAGAAATCTTTGTCTATGAATTCTATGAATTCATCAAGCCATGAGGACTTATCAAAGTTTGACTCTAAATTCCTCGCTAAATTCTATACCGGGTGATCATTTGAAAACTATCCACCTGCAATAACTTTTGATTTCTAGTCAATATTTCTTCGAGCAAAAACAGGTCGATTTTTATATCGAAGGGGACATCTAAAACATATTATATTGGCAAATTTCTATACTCAGCCCCCTCACTCCCACTCACCCCAAGTTTGAAATTCCAGATGACACTATACCTACCTTGCGATACATCAAATTTAAGAGAATTAAATTTTCTTTTTGAAGAAAATATTTATAAAATTTTTAGCCCTACCCTCCTTCTCCCTGAAAATTCTCTGAGTGTACCATTTATTATTCTGGACCCCTCAATTCTCTTTAGTTTAGTCGGCATCATCCTTAATAGTATCGAAGGAGATAATTTTCGGTGGAAAAAGTGCCACCAAAATTCACCCCATTGATTGCTCCCCCCCCACCTCAACTTCAAAATTCAACAAAACACCACCTATACTACTTTGTGATACATCGAATTGAAGGAAATTCAATTCTCTTTCTGAAAAGAATCATCAATTTTTTGAGAAGTTTTAACCCCACCTCCAATAAAATGGACATTTGGAGTATTTTAGGAGGGAAACGGGGGTTTTAAAAATTTCGAAAAAATTGTATCCGGGGAGAGAATTCAATTTCCTTTAATTTGATGTATCACAAAATAGGTATTGTCATTTTAGATTTTTGTGGTGAGGTGGGGGGGGGGCGAAGGGGTGAATTTAGGTGACACTTTTTCTATAGAAAATTTCTCCTTTCGATGCTGTGCAGGATGACGTTGACTGCATTGAAGATAATTGAGAGGTCAATAATATTAAATTAGACACTCAGAGAATTTAAGAGAGAGAGGGAGGTGGGATTAAAAATTTTGGAGATATTTTTTCAGAAAGAGAATTTAATTCTGTTGAATCTGACGTATCGCAAAATAGGTGGTGTCGTTTAAAATTTCAAAGTTGGGATGGGTGGGGGCGAGGGGGCTGAAGATAGAAATTCGCCAATGTATAGGGTGGTCCATCCTAGCGTGCGATTATCCCATAACGGTCTTACCGTTCAAGATAGAGAAAGATGTAACAGAGAAGTTATATGGTTTGATGAAACCTATAACCTAAAACTATTTTCAGCTATACAGGCTGTCCAATTTCGACGGGATCAACGAAACGTCAATTCTTTTAAATAGAACACCCTATAATTGTGAGGCAGTGCTATCAACTAAAAATTGAAAACTGAAAAAAAATCGCATTTTCAGTTTTTTTTTTTAAATCGTAGCGGCCTTGCTTTTCAAAACTAAGGGATGAAGCTTGACGTGGTGATAGTCAAGTCAAAGACCAATATCCCAATGTCAAAAAATTGCGATTTCTTGATACAGGACGTTCACAAACAAATTTCAAACTTTATAATTTTCAAATCATCATAACTCATTTTTTTCAAATGACATGCCCCTAATTTTATTACGTTATCTGATAGCTTTTTTATCCTCTTTAATTTTTACTAGGGGTATCCTACCCTTAAACTCTATTTTTCTCGGAATAATCGGAAATTTCCACAAAATTTACTATTTTTTTTGTTTTTTTTTTCAAAAATTGAGTTGGCCGTGATGAATGACAGACAAGCCAAATAGTCCGCAAGTCTCAGTTAGTCAGTCTGAATATTGTCGAACAAAGAAAAATGACTTAACGCGAGGGAAAATAATTGATATGATATTCTGGTAATAATCCAGATATCCAGGATCTCACTTTGTTTTCTTTTTGCGTTGAAGCCTTTTTTTTTTCGACAGTATTCAGACTGACTAACTGACAGCTGCGTACTATTTGGCTGGCCTGTCATTCATCACGACCAACTCAATTTTTGGAAAAAAAAACAAAAAAATAGCAAATTTTGTAAAAATTTCCGATTATCTCGAGAAAAATAAAGTTTAAAGGTAGGATGCCCCCAGTAAAAATGAAAGAGGATAAAAAAGCTATCAGATAACGTTTTAAAATTAGAGGCATGCCGTTTGAAAAAAAATGAGTTATGATACTTTGAAAATTATGAAGTTTGATGTTTTTTTGTGAACGCCCTGTATCAAAAAAACGCAATTTTCTAACATTGGGATACTGGTCTTTCACTTGACTATCACCATGTCAAGTTTCATCTCTAAGTTTTGGAAAGCAAGGCCGCTACGATTTTTCTAAAAAAACTGTGAAAATGCGATTTTTTAGGTTTTCAATTTTTAGTTGGTAGCACTGCCACACAATTGAAAAAAAAAATAAAGGCATAAGACAGTTGAAAAAGTTGAACATGAAAATACAAAAAAATATGGGGTGTTCCATTTAAAAAAATTGACGTTTCGTTAATCCCATCAAAATGGGACACCTGTATAGCTGAAAATAATTTTAGGTTATAGGTCTCATCAAACCATATAAGGGTGAGGGTTTTTTCCTAAAGTCTTGCCACACTTGTTTTCATATATTATTTATTTGGTCGACGCGCGTTTCGGCAAAGAAAAAGCAACATCAATGCTGGAAACATACTTCAAAACCATATAACTTTTCTCTTACATCTTTTTCTCTATCTTGAACGGTAAGACCGCTATGGGATGATAACGCTAGGATGGACCACCCTGTGTGTTATAGATGTCTCCCTCGATATAAAAATCGTCCTGTTTTTGCTCGAAGACATTGGGTAGTATTAATGAAAAATAAGCATAAGCATTTGCTTGGATTTCATAGACGTTGCCAGGGAAAGTTTGCTTAGCAACTCCTCAAAAATCTAAGCAAATGCTTATGCTTTTTTTTTCAATAATACTGCCCATTTTCACTAGGAATCGGGAGTTATTGCAGGTGAATAGTTTTCAAATGATCACCCGTCACCCGGTATGTTACTGCTGAGATTATAATTGAAAAATATGAACCCATAACATAGGTACAACAGAACATCATTCAGTGATTCCTTGTGAAAGTTCAGTTTAGAAGTTTCATTCAATATTAGGGGAGACCGGGGACTAAAGTTACAGTTTTCACATTTGGGCTGCTCATGAATGTTCGGGAAGCCCCACAGAAAAAAGGAAACCACCCAAAGATTCATCAAATATTTCTCTACAAATGGCCAATGTTAGTTGTGTCCAGGATGACACTATTTAGACCTGGTGATTTATTTTCCAAGACAACTCACATGTTACTTTCATCCCATATATAAGGGACAATTGTAACACCTTTTGGGGTCGAAAGTAACAGCACCAGCAAGAATACAAATCTTATGAAAAAATAACAATAACAGTTACCTACAACTTGTACAAATGTATTTTATATTAATTATTGAAAAAATATATTGGTGCCTTCTCATAAATCCGGAAAATCAATCGGGTTCAGCTGTTTCGGCTTTGTCCCATGTTTTGGGCTTTCTTTTGTCATGCTCTTAGCCAGCTGGTAGGCCATCTTGCGCACATCTTTTGGTATCAAACCATAATATGATTGGCTACTTTCTAGCGCACTTCTCCAAACGGTAAGGCGCTTGTCCCCGCTTCGTCCGTCCGTCTGTTCGTCTGTCACAGCAAAAAAAAAAAATTTAATGGGCTGTTCATGACCTTGGAACCCGAACTAAAGAAAATCCTGACAAATTGATGATAAACAATCACATTAACAACAATTAGTGTGGTGGGGCATCGCCAATGAGTGCTGCATTTCAGAAGCCGGCTGGATATAACGTTATGACATGCGGACAAGTACCCGTTTTCATAAAAATCAAATAATACATATGGGAAGTTATATTAAGGGGATAATTTGAATTCCACATCGGTACGTCCCACGGGTCAATAGTTAAGTCAATAGTCAATAGCAAAAATCACCATATCAGTGTATTATGCAAGAACGGGGACGAACGTAACACCCGTTACTTTTGTCCCCGACTATAATTTTCAACTTTATGAGCTTGTAAGTAAACAACCACTCAATATTGCACTAATACGCTTATTGCATCTGGTAGTCGCATTATCTAGCTATTTTGGGCGATATTTCATAGTTGTTTACTAGCTAATTCACCAAAACCAGCAAAAAAATTGTGAAGAGAGAGGAACATACTTTGGGTACCGAAAAACACACTCAGACGAACTGTGCGAACGGAATGATTGGCAGCCAGCCGCCGGTTAGCATGCATAAAGGGGTCAACGTGGTGCATCCAATGAGCTTAGCAGTTTTTCAAAATTACGTCACATAAAGGCGCGAAGGGCGCTGTTACTTCCATGGCGCGTTACTTTTGTACCCGGTCTCCCCTACTGAAAATTGGGAACAAAAATGGTGACGATAATCTATTTATAATTCTTTCAAGACTCCCTGATCAATTTTTTATAACGTACTGGAGCTTGTGTAGGACCGTCGAGAGCTTGATCAAGTTCTAGGGCTGCAGAGCACCTTATGAGGACTGTTAACAGAGTGTAACTGTAATTTTGAGAGACTTAGAACAGAAAACTTGCAAAAATGCAGGCTCAGCAGCTTCTTTTGGGCTTCGGGCCCCTGTAAAATGTGTCGAGGTAAAGCTAAACTTGAAGTTGAATGGAGACGACAAAAATTGCTTAGAAAAGTCACGAATAGAAGAAATTGATGAGCACCGTATTTACGCTCTTGATGTAAATCATCAGAATACTGACGGCGCTCAATTTCAAGTCAGGTGGTGCAAAGTAGCGGTGCCAAATAGGTCTTTTTATGAAGTCCAGAGCGCATGCTCTCATGCTCACGTTGCTTGCACTCGAACTGTCAAATTTTGCGCATGTCCACTGAAAAACAAAATCATCGCGAAAAGACATACAGAGCGCCCCGATTGGTTGAAACAGGTTGTTTTGCGCCGTTGCCATGGTAATTCGATGCGATTCCGGACGCAAATCGAACTTGACATTGAGCCTTGAGACAGACAAAGTGTGCATCATCCATACCTGTCGGGCAGACAATGTTCCGAGAGGTTCTTGAGGGAAGGCACTGCTTGCAATATCACAGGTTCGGGTAGTGAACCGTTCAGGTTCGGCTCGGATCGGGTCACATCGTTACTGCGGTCAGGGCTGGCGGCAGTTGGGGTGGACGAGGGAGTGCGGGGAGGGGGAGCGGACGGGAATGGCGGCGATGACGGGTACGGCGGTGTGGTGGCGGAAGTGGGGGAGTCCGTCCCCGAAGACTTCAGGTCCACGTCCACCGCGGAATGTCTGAAAAAAAAAACAAATTTTAGAGTAAGTAGACGATGCTTTTCAACAATTCTCGCAAAAAAGAGAAATTCAATGAAAGTTTGGAAGTATTGAAAAAATTCAATTGTGTCTAATGAAAAGCAGCTGGTGTTTGATTTCCATCTGCCCAAAAACGAAGCCAGAAGTTCTGAACACTGTCGCATGTTGCACGACGTTTTTCAGGGCTGTGACTGCCAGCCCCGTCGTATAAGTTCCTGACCCCTGTCCTTACTCTTACGCCCTACAGTTTCACTTTTTCCCACCTGCAAGCTAGGTTTACGATTTCCTTAGCAATAATACGGCGATTGCACTATTGCAGGTCGCAAAAAATTCAATAATGCAGGTAGGTATGTACTGTGAGCGATATTATCCTAGGGCTTGGTATTCGCGCGTTTGATAAGCCTGATGATAGGTCATCTTGAACCATGTGATGAGTGCAAGAAGAAGCATGATGACAGTTGACAGATGGCGCTTGACAATGACACTATCAACATTTTCGCCATAACAGCGACGTAATCGCCCTCTACACGCGGTCACCAAATCGTTCCGGTTTCCTGGCATCGCACAAGACTGTTTTGGTTCGTTGCAACGCCACTGGTTACACTGCGACCGGTAGGTATTTCCGAGTTTCACCGTGAGAGAGGGAGATAATTGGGATATTACGGCGGGCATGCAGGATGTTAGAGGACGTCGTTTACTCCGCCAAATGGGATTTATTTATTCATTCGGGTTGACACTAAGCGATCGAGCATAACGAATGGGAATGTACCAGGTATGTGCGATTAAATTGACGCTCCGTCTCTGTCGCTTTAAAGGTTGACAAACTTTCGAGAGAACTTCTGTTATTGCGTAACATTCGAGGGCAAGAACGCCGTGCGTCTTCTCCTGTTTTCTGTCTGAGCACTTCGAATTGTCAAATGCTTGATATGTTCTGTGCATTTGTCTCGCAAATTGACATAATTGACAGATGGACAAGGGACACGTTGACAGTTGTTGAACGCTAAACCATATACTTTTATGATGATGGAGACGAGTTGATTAGATTATCCACTTCGCCCCACATGATCTAGGTACCCACTGCTCGTAAACTACGCGTTCTATTCTGAATAAAGCGTTGAGGATTTACCCTGACCTCCCCTATTTCAGCCGGCTCAGTTTCGCGCTGTTATATATCTTTCTTGCCATGTCATTTTTGCTGTAAAATTGGCTCGGTCCAGCACTCAGTATTCATAAATCAATTAGTTGAAGCACGAAAAGCATTATAAAAGTGCTTTACGCCCACCAAGAAGGGCTGATTGGGGTAGTAAATATCGTACAAAGTGGACCACAAATTGGTATTAATGGCATCGAGTTTTCGCTTTCCCGGGTTCCTGCCCCATCTTAGTTCGCCTTGAAACTTGGCCGACACTACTACACAGTTCTTCGCTCTAACTATCGATAATGATTTACGAATCCGTACCTACCTACCCTTAAGGTAGGCAGATAGTTGCTATAGCTAATACTGTTCCAGGTTGGGAAACAATCTTAAATTCACCAACAGTTTTTATTCACTGTTGGAATCAAGTTATGTAGTCGGTGTGAGTACCAGCATAGCAGCCTCCTAGATAGCAGCAAACATTTTTGTTTCCAAAACTGTCTGGCGGTGAAGCGCGTAGTAGGCCTTTGTAGAATATAGAGACAGGCACAAATGACATATTAGTTGGGTGAGCCGCGAGGTGTGTACTGACTTTGGCCTGCTTTGACATTTCTTCCAACCAATATGTCAATAGCGTTCAGGTAATTCTGTATAGGTGTATTGACACAGACCTCATAGTCATTAGCTGGATTCCTCTTGCCATCATCAGTCTCAGATATTCTCACCTCAGCTGGTAGTGGTATAGCATGTTCACTTCTACCATGATTCTAGTCAGCTGTGGAATTTTGTTTCTAAGTTTCCAAATCTGAAATATAGAAAGTACTCAAAACTTCGCGGTTGGCGCTCTGGCTTCATTCGGCACAATAATTCACAAAGAGACACGAAGTCGGTTCGGAAAACTTTTGAGAGGCTGGCGTCGGCGCGTTCGACACGAACGGATGTGTTTGGTGGGGAAAATTATTTGTCGTCAAATAATAATTAACAAGAGTGCCAAGCTAGTTATTAACAATTATAGTGCATTGGTGACAAGAGAAGAAAGCACCCAGGTAAGTCTACCTTCTGTGTAATCAAATGATAATTGTTCAAAGAGATGAAAGTAATTGTTTTATTTATAAACTTGGTTCTGTGTATTTTGAACAGTGTCAAAGCGAGTCAATTGTGTGCAAATAGCTGTGAGCTCTTTTTGACCTTGTTTTCAGCTACCTTCAAGCCACCAGGTAAATGGTAGAGGGCGTAATACCCCTTCTACAAATAGATCTAGCTTCTGACATGCCCAGAAATGCAGTGTCGCTTCGAAAAATCTACAAGGCATCGAAAAGGAATATAATTTTCCAGGTTGATTATTTGAAGGCTCACACCTATTTGTACACCTGAGTAGATGTAACACAAATTGACATAGAGCTGATGGATAAGTCTGTAAGTTGAAACACAGCACCAGCTGGACGTAAATTGATCAAACTAAGACACCAAACGTTTATGTAAATTATTTGATCGGTAATTGAAATAACGGTATAATTTAGAAATACAAAGACCATACTCAATGGGATATGATCTCTCTCTCTAGCTGACGTGATCGATATCTCTCTACAGGGTGTTCATTTGAAAAGTTGTCACCTCTGATTTCTCGCCGCCAAAATGTTAAACAGGAAAACGCCGAAACAAACACGTCGATTTTTGTTTTGGGGGACATCCAGGACACATACTGCCAAATTTTTATTTTTAACCCCTTCACCCCCACCTCACCTTACTCCAAAATTTCAAATAGCATTACGTATAAAATTCTTCTTTTGGGATTTGGGCAGGATGGTTTAAATTTATTAATTTATTAATACAAATAAATCAAAAGACAGACAATATATAACAGTATAAGTAATGCTTCTGGAAATTTTAAAGTAGGGTAGAGTGAGGACGAAGGGGTTGTAGATGAAAATTTGGCCATACGTGTTTAAGATGACCCCCTTGAAATAAAAATCGACCTGTTTTTACAGTCTATTTCTCAAGAATTGAGAGTTTATAGTATAGGGAAAAAAGTTTCCTTTCATTAACAAAGAGAGGATTTTCACAAGGATTAAGGGGTGGTTCAAAAAATCAGAAATATGTTTGACGAAAAGCGAATTTTATTGTCTTCAACTTGATGTATCACATCTAGGTTTCTCCTCTAAGTGAATAGGAATACGGAAACGGAAATCAATTTAAATAGTGAATTTAATTATGCGCGGATCTAAGCAAGTAGTCATAATGTGATTTCAATATCAGAAACTGAATGTAAATTGAAGTAACTATTCCTTATCGTTAGCTAGACTCAGCACGATTTGAAACTATGAAATTAACAATTCATTCAAATAAAGTAATCAAGGTTAAATGCATCAAATCAGCGAACAATGATCGGTAAATAAAGGATTGAGTGTGGTTTTAAAAACTTTGTTTATTCGCAATATTTATTCAATTGTCCTCTTCCAAAAGAACCTGGGGAACTAGAATGATTTTAGAATCAAAAGGGAGTTGGGAATTTATTTTAATGATTCAGGTAAATAGGGTTACGGAAAATCTACGGCACAAAATACACAACGTAAGGGTCAATAATGGTATGTCACGTCTAATTAGGGAAAGGGGGGTTTTATCACAGTACTTACTTGGAGATTCCTTTTGTTTTTGTTTTTATGATCCTGGAGCTTCAGCTGAAATCGCCATTCGGTGGCATAATAAATAACCTTTTCCATTATTGTATAATAAAATGGTCTTCTTAAGCTTCTACCACCAAGACAGATGACACAAACGCTGTGTAGCATTCTTGTGGAACAAATTAGGTGCCTGGCTACATTTAAAATTTTGCACGTATAGCAACCGGCTGAATTTCAGTGTTGAACTCTGGATCAGAAGAATCCTCAAATTGCTTTTTCACCTATTCATTATTTTGCCAAACGCGGTCCTTTCATCTCTGATAGTAATTAACCTAACCTACATAACTTCAAACTTTGGCATCGCGCAGGCAATAAGCCAACATCCAGTACGCCGCAGTAATCTAATACAAACTTCCTCTCTGCAATAATTTTGAATGGAACCAATCCTTTGTGCTGCCAAAGTTGCATGCATCGTGCCAAAAAGTCGACAATGCATAACTTATAATCATTTAATGCGACGGAACATTTCGACTTCGATGCAGGGATCTACCTACTAGATTTAGAGGGATTTGATTTTATGCAGCATTCGAGGGCTGCAATGCCGAAAATTCCTCCGGCGTTACGTTACGAGTACGAAGAGCTTGAAATTGCTGCTGATGACGTGAATGGCGGAACGGCGATGCTCAAAGTGGGTATTGCCATGGGTATTATTGTGCAGAACCAGCCAGTAATCTTGTAGGTCTACTGCAGAGCATTTCCATCGGAATTCAGGAGCGGACTGGATGAGGAGGCAGGAGGGCTAAGCCCCACCGGGCTTCAGTATCCTTAGGGTTTCACGGCTTGACTTGATTTTCAAGCTAAGTACTTGACTTGACTTGAGTCAAGTATCAAGTCAAGCTCAAGTCAAGTAGTGAAAATCGAATTTCAAGTCAAGTCAAGTCGACATTCTTACTTCAACCACGAAATTTCGATTTCAACACAAAAATTTTGATTTTTATTCCAAAATTTCGATTCCAATTGCAAAATAACGACTTCAATTTCAAAATTTTGACTTTGAATACAAAAGTTTCTTCTTTTATCTCGAAATTTTGACTTGTATCTAGGAATTTTGACTTGTATCTTGAAATTGTGACTTGAAATGTAAAATTCAGACGCGAAACACAAAAAACTGTCGACTTTAATCTCGGCATGCCACTACAACCACGGAATTCCAACTTCAAATTAAGAAAAATAGCGACTTTGAACAAGAAAAACTTTTACCTCAACATTGCGACTTACACTAGAAATTTAGACTGAACACAAAAACTTAGACTTTATTTCAAAATGTCAAGACTTCAAACGCACAGAGCTTTTATTCTGGATTCAACAACGGAATTTCGACTTCAAACGCGAAAAACTGCGACTTTAAGCACGAAAGGCTTCGTTTTTGAATACGTAAATACGATTTGATTGTCTCGATCTCAAAATTTCGACTTCTAACACGAAAGACTTTGACTTTAAAAAAAACGAAATTCAGACTCCAAACATGAAAGACTGCAACTTCAAATAAGAAAAGCTACGATTCTTATCTCGACATTCTGACTGCAATCACGAAATGTCGACTTCAAGAGCAAAAAGCTTGGACTGTTATTTCGAAATTTCGACTTTTAATACGGGAAACTTCAATTCTCATATTGAATTTTGGCTTTAAACACGAAACTGCGACTTTAAACAAGGAAAGCTTTGACTTTTATCTCGACATTCTGACTTGAACCATAATATTTTGACTTCAACACAAAAATTTTGACCTCCAGTTCAAAATTTTGACTTGAACGCAAAAAGCTACGGCTTTTATCCAGATTACGACTTTTAACAAGACTCTTTTCTCAAAATTGTGACTTTCAACAAGACTTTTGTCTGCGGATTGTGACTTGAAACGTAAAATTCTTCGACTTTCATTTCGACATTCCACCTCAACTACGGAATGTCGACTTCAAACATGAAAAACTGTCATTTTATTTTTTCTAAAAGAGTTTCAATATCTACATTCTGGTTTCAACTACAAATTTCGATCAAACATGAAAACTTCGACTTTATTTCGAAATGTCGACTTGAAACGCACAAAGTTTCGACTTTTAACACAGAAAACTTTGACGTCAAACAAGAAATTCAGACTTCAAGCACGAAAACCGCGACTGAACAAGAAAAGCTTGGACTTTCATCTCGACATTCCAACCTAAACCATGAATTTCAAATCCAAACGCAAAAAGATTCGACTTTTATCTTGGAATTTTGACAGTAAACAGTTTATTTTGACAACTTTATACAGGGCTAAGCCCTGTCCTATGTATACAGTATGTGTTGAGGTAATAAATTGTATTGTATTGTGTTGAAAACTTTGGCTTCAAATACGAAACTCAGACCTGAAACACGATAAGTGCGACTTTGAATAAGAAAAGCTTCGACTTTTATCTTGATATTCCAACTGAAACCGTCACATTTCGACTTCAACACGTAAGTTCCGTCCTTTGATTAAAAATTTAGACTTAGAGGTCCATGCTTTAAACGCAAAAAGCTCCGGCTTTTATCTCGAGATTTTGACTTGAAATGTCAAATTCAGACTTCAACACGGAAAACTGCATTTTTACACAAGTAAAACTTCGACTTTTATTTCGACATCCCAATTCAACTACGAAATGTCGACTTCAGACACGGAAAACTACAATTGTTTCATTCTCTCAATTCTAGCTTCAACTATATATTTCGACTGAACACGGAAACTTCGACTTTTTTCAGAATGTCGACTTCAAAAAATTTCAACTTCACGAAAAATTCCAGCTTCAAACACAAAATTCAGACTTCAAGCATGCAAACTGTGACTTTGAATGAGCAAAGCTTCAACTTTTGCCTCAACATTTCGACTTGAACCATGAAATTTCGATTTCAACACCAAAATTTCGGCCTCAATCGCAAAAAAAATACGAAATTCAGACTTCAAACATGATAAGTGCGACTTTAAACAAATAAAACTTCGAGTTTTATCTCGACATTCTGACTTAAGCAATGAAATTTAGACTTCAACACAAAAATTTGACTTTGAACTGGTGCTGGCAAAAATCGGAGAAATGAAAACTGGTGTACCGGTTTTGTCGACAACCAGGTCCGGTAAAATCGGTAATCGGAACCGGCTCCGAAAACCGACATTGAAAGCCGACTGTTAATACCGACTCCGAAAGCCGGCTCGAAAAACCGGCCTCGAAAGCCGGCTTTGAAAGCCGGTTTCCAGTTTCTATGGAAACCGCGGTTTTCGGAACCGGTTTTTGGAGCCGGGCTGTCTAAACCGAATAGATTGCCAGTACTAGTTTAAACCGATTATCATACTTTGGGATAAGATTCTTCTCACCTCCTGATACAGAAATATATAACATGCCTCTCATTTGCTTCCTAAGAAAGATACAAGGTAAGGTGTCAAAGTTCACTTTCTTCGATTTTCAAAAATTTGTGATTCGCGAAATATTGAACCAAATTAGCTCAAATTCAGCACAGGCTGGTTTGTCGGTATTATCTACCTACCTGCCAAAATTCAAAGAAATCCAATCAGTGGCGTAGGAGCTCTGGGGGTAACATTTATTTGAAAGGTTCTTCAGATGCTTCCAAATTAATGACCTCCCATAACTCCTACGCTTCTGATTGAATTCTTTGAAAATTTTGCAAGTAGGTAGATGTTTCTGACAAAACACTCTAACCTAAATTTAAGCTGATTTGGATTAATTGTTTGCAAGTACAAATTTTTGAAAATCGAAAAAAGTGAATTTTGACATCCTGTATCTGTTTTATGAAACGAGTTATATTTTTCTGAATCAGGAGGATGAGGAGAATCTTATTCCAAAGTTTAATAGGTTAAAACTGATTTACCCTGTACAGATTGCAATAAAGTTCACATCAAAATTGGTATCACTTTGCCAAAAAAATTTAGAAACTCTGAAGAGCACAAAAACACTATAGAGTGTGAGATGTGAGTCCTGGAAATTATATTTTTCTTGAAATGCATTGCAGGCTGATTATTGAAGAAGTTCAATATAGCAGGCCAAGATGGCGGACGTTTGGGTGACTGTTCAACTTTCAACTCACCTGTCATCTATCAAAAATTGGCCAATCAAAACGCATGATTTGACGTATTTCGGCAAATCAAAATAAACTGCTCAACATTTGGAATGTTGGCATACAAAATTTTACCCTTTTTTAGTACTTACAGGATAGCTCAACCAGAGGCTCAATCCTGTACTTCCGTGTGACTGTAAATAAGCCTTGCGAATGGAAACACCACAAGACAGGTTTCAAAGCTTTCCCACAAGGAAATAATAATTCACGTTGATCGTGAAATATAAGTCACAACCGATAGATTCCAGTATTTCCAGTTTCCGGTCTGCGACTCGACTGTTGTCTGCGAAAGGTGAAAGGTGGGTGTGAGTTAGTATGGGTTAAGAGTGCAGCCGGCAACGTGTATCGTGCCGGCAACAAAACAATTTCCGACGCCGCCTCCGTCGCGGCGGATATCTCCGGAGTAAAGGGGACACGAGACATAAAGATAATTCAGGTCGCGGCGCATCCCATCCAGCCGCCGCCGCCGCCGTCGTCACCGTCCGTCGTCCGAGAGACTCCTCTAGAGAGTCCCGCGAGAGAGACGGGGGAGGTGCCCGTGGGCGGCCCATCAGGGAGTCGCCGGGAAGTGAGAGGCATCTTATTAAAATTAACAAGGCGGCACAAAAGCAACCGAATAAACTATGCAAAAGGCAACACACTTGCATAATTGAGCAGATGATGCCGCTTCAGCTTAATTCGAGCGAGCGGCGGCAGCCGCAACGCCAGTGGCGTAACACCCCCCGTTCACTTAGGACCTGGAAAATTGGACAGCGTTCGTGAATTCACAACGTTCGTAAGGTTGAACACACTGTTGTATACACCTTGTCGAGCACAAATCCAATTTTTGCAGATAGGAAGATCTCCAGAGGTATAACGATGCGACACTCTTGAAGACGTCAAGTAGGTACTGTGATTCATCCCCTTCCCTGCATCAAATTGATTAAGCTGTGATAGGTACGTCTAGGGACTCTAAGTCATATTTTGTTGTGCCGTAGATTTTTATTACCTTTACCTAAGTCATTTAAATCAATTCCACCCACCTTAATTTCACGTCGTGCTAATACCGCAATCAAACTATAGCAACCTCACGTTCTTTGAAAGGGGATGAATTTGAATAAATATTGAAAAATAAACAAAGTCATCAAAATTACACCTCAACTTTATTACAAATCAATCAATCATCGCCAATTTAAATGAGTTCACCTTAATTATTCATTCTATACTTTCCTGACGTGCTGACATCAGCTAGCGTTTGGAATTGTTTAATTCAGTTTACATTCGGTTTCTGAAAGAAAATTACATCCTAATTACGTGCGCAATCCTACGACAAATTTGTTCAACCCTTGCAAGTTAATTCCGTTCTCATTCTTCCTAATTTGCCGAACTATTGGCGAACCCCTTTCCTATAGCGCACTTGAGTTTAATTCCCTGCCTAATTAATTGATCCTTCGTCCAGTTTTAATTTCAACCCATTCTTCCTCCTCGCCCATTTTCACTGATACGAAAAGAAATCTTTGATTATTCAATAGGGTCCTTGCACGATTTTTTTTTATTGCCTCCAATGATGCTTTGGTAGCCAAATAGCACCATAGACTGAACGGTTTTTCGAAATTCTTGATAGTTTATTTTATTTTGTAAATTTAAAACACAAAAACTGTTAGGTATGCAACTTCCATGCACCCATCTGTCACCTGCGCGATGACGTCATTATGCACCGGACGGGGCTACTTGATTTTACACAAACAGATTGCGACTACGAATTTTAAATGTTTGACATAATCCAACTGTCACCGTTTCAGACGTCTGTGAGGTTGAAACTCAGTTCAGGTTGAAAAGCGCGCAGCACGAGCTTGGGGATCGCCCTGACACGTGAGAAAAGGCGACGGCGCATTTTCGCGGCTTTCATACTTCCATTAACTATGGCGCGGCGGCTTTCCGTGAGGTCAGTTTTTTGTAAGATGTAACAGTAAAAGTGGGTGTATTCCAGTGGTGTATTCTGGTGTCCTGTGTACGGAAATAAGTGCAATATTAACAGGTAAAGGTTGGCTGACACAGGCGCTACATCCCAAAATTGAAATAGGTCTGTTTTGTTTAGCTATAGGGCTACATGGAGGACAGGAGAAGAGTTCCCCGGAAGGAACAGCTATGCTATGGAGGCAACGAACAAAACTTTTTTTCGCTTCGCCAGGGACCCCCAATTGCGACGGAAATGGAAGAATATTTGCCAGACAAGTGACACTACGTAGTAAATGGTTGTAGATACTAACCGTCCTTCGTTGTTTGTGGAAACATAGAGTGTGGAGACCATTTTTCACAAAGTGATTTTTTGAACAAGAACAAGGTGAGACAGCGTCATGCCTATGGACTTGGACAATCTGCCAGAGTCTTGAAGAGAGGTGATCGAGTCATTATTTCATGTATGTTGTGGCGTGCCGTTGGATTGGTTTGAACGTTGATGGGTTGGCCGGTTCGAACATCCACGGTTGAAGAGGTAAAGACGAGGAATTGTTTTAAATAATAGCACAATCATTACTGATCTTTTGCAGGAATGAAATCTGCGAGAAGTTATGGAGTACGGACCCTTGCTTTCAACACGATTAAGCCTTGGAATGCACAAAGAAAAACGAAAAAGGTGAAGGTCGTTTATTCTCTTTCTTGTGAATTGAACCTAGCTTAATGACTAAGCCTGAACCGCTTCATGTAATAAATAGGAGCAGACGATGGGAAATAGATTGTAGCCATATTACTCTGGCTATGACACATGGTGGCATTCCAGACATGACTCCGTTGAGGGATAAATCCAATGCTAAATTGCTAGGGACCCCTTCTGTACAAGTTGAAGGATCTCAAGGAGAACTCTTCTATTGGCACTCGCCAGGTGAACCGCTTGGAACTCGGAGGGTCTATGAAAAAAGACTAAAAGAGCCTGGGGAAACTGTGAAGAAACTCAGCAGGGAAACTAGGGGCTGACCTCTTTCGTACAAATTTTTTCAGCAATTTACTCATTAGACTGCACAGAGAACACGAAATGGGGAAACGCAAAGTTCAAGCTCCAACTTAATATTTAGAATAATAATATGGAAAACATCTGAAGTCTGCCTCTGTTGTGGGTTGGCTACAAGTGAATTAGCAGTTTATAAAATAACGCAGTTAGTTTTCCATATGGCGGGTACATAGCACTTGTCATGGCATAATCCTGTTTTCTAATGTACTCAACTGAAACAATTTTTTTTGTAGCCATCCACGAGGATGCTGGGAGGCTGCGGTTGGTGGCGTCTGAAATTCCTCTGTGCTATTTTCACATGAAATCAATGGTACTCTCCCAACACCATGCTCGCCCCCATGTCCCCAGAAGATTTCGAAGTTTTATCCAAGTTATCTCAGAAAAATGCAAGATTTATCTGCATTTCTGCAGGGAAGTGCAGCCAAACGTGGATGCAGGAATGAAGAGAGATTTTTGGAGCCACTGTTACCTTTGAGGTGTCTGTGCGGTGCCCGGAAATCGCAATTTAAAGTATGTTTGGGTCAGTATTTCATCAGGATCTTGTATCACATGCCGAAAGAATCTGCAGTCTTTTTGCACTCGCCTCTTGGGCAGATTTTTTTCTCGGAAACTGATATCAAGCACTAATGAAGGATTTCCTCTTGGGGTATATTTCCTCTTGGGGTCCATTCCTGCCTGACTTGTTAAGCAGCTTGCTGCACAAAAATGTCAGTTACAATTCATTCAATAATTATTTCAAGTCAATAGGTCATGAGTCTTGAAAAAGATTTTAATTAAATCGAAACGTCGGCAAATACCTAGAATTTTTTATTGTTTGTGTCCAAAAATATACCCCAAGAGGAAATCCTTCATTACTGAATCCAAATGGACAAGAATCAGAATCAAAATATAAGCACTTTTTCAAAATTTATGGAAAAAATTTTTGAAATCCATTTTACTACTTGCGAAATTGGTTTCACTTCTACTGTTACTGAAATTTGACAAAGGCTTAAAATGAGCTTCATGGCGAAATTGTTTGTTTTACGTAAGAACTCAATAATAAAATATTTCTATTTTTTTTCACAGGTACTTTGAAGAGAAGTCGTCTCCTTCTGTTGCAAAAGCTATCTCTGATGTGTCCATTAGAACGACTGCATTGATCTGGAAATATGTGGAGGAAAATGGGGCCACTACTTATCCACAGCTAGGGCGCTAAATGAAGATTGTCTTTGTTAAATACCTTAGGATCGAGGACCGTACCTACAGATACATCTAGTGGCAAATCAATCGCAGCTGTTACAAGTTCAACGAATGAAATTTTGATTGAGCTCACCCTCGAGCTCAGCAAACCAATTTTTTTATGAAATTATGAGAAGAAAGAACACACCAGCTTGTTCTAGCGATCTTGTCATCAATCATCATTCATAAAAACGGATGTTATACCAGGCCGACGATATACCAGACCTGCAACAGCAATCTGAATACCCTGGCATCATACATACCAAGCAGAGCACACCTATAATAATAACGTCACTACTATTTTCGATTCCCAGTTCTGATGCACATCCTTTCTTAACATGAAAAAGGAATGGACCAGATGACCAATTTGAAGTGTCCGATGATCCCGTTGCTATAAAATAGTTATTGTTTTGGTCCAGCATCCTGCAATTTTTTGAAGTGATTCCGTTCCAGAACGTATACCTATGTGACGTTAGAGCAGAACTAGAAAAAAATGCAAGATTCTACTTCTACATGAGAGCAAAAGAAGATTTCTCTTGGTTTATCTGCAAAAACCGTGAAACAAATTGTATAATAGAAGATGCATCATTGCTATGTTTGGTATTCTTTGGTAGTGCAGAAGGCGGAATGATAATCACACAAGCAAGATAAGAAAAATGGTCGTAAGACAGAAGGGAAGTTCAACATTTTGTTGATACATAATTTATTTATTTGATTGTTTCGTTAATGGACAATTTGTTATAATTTAATCAGGTACTGTGGTAATAAAAATATAGAATGAAAATGCAATGATTTTGAATTTTTCGGGACTGATTTAGGTTAATAGCAAGTTAATAGCTTAAATAGTCTCCTTGGGTAAAATAATGACGATTTGAAATTTCGCGGGGTTTCAGGGCGCAGGGCTGCAACCTCGAAAAGAAAAAAAACTTGCAAACAAAAAATAGAACTCTCGCGATGACGTCATTGTGAGCATTCAAGGTCATTGTAGAAGCGACCGCGTTTTTGGCGCGAAAAAAAAAATTCAAACTCTGATCTTCATTTAAAGGATGGGGAAATTTTTTTTTAATTTTTTTTTTGGGCGGAAATTATTGTGGATGACGTTTTTAATGATTTTATGAGGTAATCGTCTCAAAATAAAATTCATGCAAGGACCCTATTGTACTTGGAGAGAGATTGTTGTTCACTGAGTTTTGTCTTGATTTTTCGAATTTTCAGCCATTATCTCAATTATTGATCAAATAATTTACATAAAATTTGAGTGTTGACATTCCATAAATTTGCTTATCTCAGGCTGGGGCTGTAGTTTATAACTTACAGCCTTATCCAACTGCTTTATTTCACGCTAGGTTCAATACCTTTGCGCAAGTCTACAATCAGGAGTACAATTTGTTTCAATGAGCCTCTAATTAAACAGCCTACAAAATTGATGTTATGTTCCTTTCTTTCTGGAAGTGTTTTCGAAACGACACTGAATTTTCTTGGCATTGCTCAAGGAGTTCTCTTTTTTGGAACTCAACCTTTTCTGCTTTCAAACTCTTTGTCGCGCGAAAAGGGTTAAATCTTTTATTCTATGGGGGAGATTTCGTGTGATCGAGATTTTGCCCTCATTTGATTTGCATAAATACTGCTAGTGCTTGTCTCAGGCTAATAGAGTCTACAAAATCATGCTCTGTAGGAAGCGAAGTCTCTTCGAAAGGGTTACTGAGGTTTTCACCTTTTTTCTGGCTTTTTGAAGGTGGGTAGCTTGAGCAAAGGGCCGCATTTAAAAGCTCAAAGCAACTACAGGGAATTGAAATCGGCTTGACGCTTATCATGGCTGTTCGAAAGATCCAAACAAAACCTACTATCATTTTATAAACCAAAACAATTACTTCAACCTTATTTCAACAATTCGCATTTGATTACAAATGGAAATCAGACTTGCCCTAATATCTTCTTTCCTCGTAACTGATGCACTAAAACTATCAACAGTGTTTAGAACTTTGATCAATTTATTCTTGCCGAGTGATAAATTTTTTCTTCTCTACACACGTCTGCCGTTGTCGAGCACTCTCAAGCCAATCCTCTCTACCACCCCCGAGTTCTTCCCTTGGGCCATTCCTTCCTTGCGCTCATTCCCTCTTCCGTCTCAAACCCCGGGCCTACCAAACCAATGCGCCCGCATACATTTCCCGACTCCCCATCATCCCGTGTACAATTTCGTCACTTCCCAATTCCGCCCGTAATTCTAATTTATTCCTAAATATTTAATTCCTTTTTATTTTATAATTTTAAGGCGTCCCATCACAGTACTATTCCGGAAGATTCTAGAACGGCATCAAAAGTTCGAAGAGCATCATTATCGCAGATCCTGGTGAAGTTCTCAAAGATTTGAAACGGCATGTTGTAACGTTTACATTTCACAGAAATTAAAAATTGTCAATTTGTGTTCGTAAGTTATGAAATTAAGTCGCCCTAATTGAATTTCCGAAAAAGAGCGGCAGAGCAGAGCATGACGGTACAGGAGTCTGTATATCAAGCACACCGTCGGTGCGGAGCCCTGCTTGATTTTTACGCGACAAGCGCCAGAGGGCACTGTCGTTTGTCCAATGCACGTGGGAGGCGCAGCTGGAGCGGGACTTGCTGAGGTTGGACATTCTTTCCGGCTAGAAACACGGAGCTGATAACGTGTGAAAGTTTCGCTCTGACCTAGCGACCAGTTTTTTTTGTTTTTTTTGTTTTGTTTTTTGAAAAACCTCTCTTTTGCTTGAACCGACTGCTGCAACTAAACTCGAGTGGGAACGGGGAGCGGAACGAGAAACAACTGGCTCACAAGGATTTTGACAATTTTAGGAAAATATGGTGTAGGTGGGAAAGAGTTGTTGGATGATGTGAGCGATTCTTCTAGGCAGGTAGATATAGAATACGTTATAGGCAGACTTGATGCGTCTCACTGGGACTCTGACTGGAATAGGATATTGCTATCTGTCTACACTCCGGAATATAAGTACCTTAGTAACCCTCTAAATGTAAACAACGCGTATCTGAAGGGTAGACCTCTGTATGTGAAAAGACTACTGACACAGCTAAGAACGGGAAATGATCGGAGACTGAAAGTGTACGTTAACAGAAAGACCTACAGCATTTCCATACATGATCAATGCATTCTGTGTAACCTTCAACAGCCCGAAAAATTGTAAAATACAGAAAAAAAATTGCCAGCAAACACATCCATTTCTCGCTGGAGATATTTTGTTTATTTTTCTTTACAATAATTTCTACGATTTCAGTTCCTGTAAGTTGCCGCCAGTTCCCAAATAAAAACTATCGTTTCGTTTAGAGCTAGGTATTCACAACGAGTGTTCGCTCTATTTGACGTGACCGAGAAGTCAAGAGCCGTCTACCTACTCTCGGTTGGCGCCCCAAATAAATGAAATAAGAATTGAGATCACACCGCGGAACCTGCGACCCGCTCTACACGAAAACGACTGGCTGCGTACAAAAACTCTTTCTGGACTTGGGTTGTTCTGGCTCCCGGTTCAGAAACAGTAACAATCTTCATAGTCAGCAAAGCGCAAACCTCGGAGAGATATTTCCTATAATACCGAAAAGGACATATCCGATGTTGGTAGAGCCAAACTTCAGGAATCGCTGGTTTTTGTATTCATTTTGGATCATTTCACAATGTTTTGCCATTACCAGTGTTTATTGAATTTGGCTTCTCTATGTTTGTATTTCGTCACTGCTGTGATGATTATACCTACAGTTCATAAATTCAAGGGTGCCTGTGAATTCAAAAACGTCTGTCGAAACTAGGGTAGTCCTTATTCCTTTTGTAATAAATTTTTCAAACTTTGACAAAAACGAGGCTAGTTTCGACAGATGTTTTCAAACTCACAGGCACCCTTGACCCATTTAATTTATGAACTCTCGGTACTTTGATAATTTTCATTAAATTGTTGAATTGTTGTTTGATGTTGCTGTTGATTGTTGTTGTTGTTGTACTTTTTGCATAATTATACCAACTAAACTGAAAGATTGTGTGCCTTGTTTTTGTCTGTACGTCATTTCTGCGATGTTTTACTGCCTCATTTTTCATGTGCAATTGAACTGGGCCAAAACTGAAGTGGACCACCCCGAAATTTTGCCTCGGTAAAAGTGGGGATTTCTCGAGAAAAAATTGCCCGATTCTGAAAATTTTTGTGGTGTTCGATAGAGCAATTTTCTGACTACAAGATACCATCTACAATCACCTGATTGTTGCGACCTCATGTGAGATATACAGGGTGACAATGCAAGAAGTGCAAAAGAGACCTCACTTTAGCAAGATCCCGTTTCAAGAAATTGAGTCGCAGAACCATTTTTGGAAAGCATATCATATATCGGTATCTCGAAACGGTTTCGCACTTCTGATAGTGATTTGTTTTTTGACAAAGTTATTGTTTGTTTTGTGATTTATGAAGTAAGAATTGAACAGTAAAACAAGCACCCATGATGGTACAAACTGATGGCTATGGCAATCTTGATGCAACAGATACGTGCAATTGATGCATTTTGAACCATTCTGGGCCATCTAACATGTAATGCAATGTCACAGCATGCTTGATTTATCATGGTCCCACAAAAGGTCTAGGTCCTCACCATTTCTAAGGGCCGGTGGGATCACATTGTTTCATGGTACATTTGATACAGCTACTATGTACGTTCCTGTCACATTTCAAGGATGAGTAACAGCCCTGGCAGAATCTATACCAAAAAATTCAAAAATCGCAAGAAAATTAGTAACGCTTTGGAAAAACAAAATACGATCAAAAGTCCAAAAATGTTTCGAGATGTACCTACCTAAAAATATAAAATTTCTAAAATATGAAAAAAAACTCTGCGACTTGTTTTCTTGAAATGACACTTCGCTGAAGTTAGGTCATTTCTGCACTCCTTTCATTGCCACCCTGGATATTATACATAAGGTTGACAATCAAGCGATTTAAGATGGTGTATTGTGGTCGAAAAACCACTCAGTCGATCATAACAAAAATCTCTAAAATCGGGCAATTTTCTCTCTAGATATTATCCTCATTTCAACCGAGGCAAAATTTTAGGGTGGTTCACTTCAATTTTTGCCCAGTTGATTATGTGTGTCTATTTTATTTTTTCAAATATTTTCATGTTTTTTTTTAATATGCTCGCAGGTATGGTAGAGCCTTGGTGTCTTGAATACCGTAAGAAGTCGCATCCTTGTGTCATCAGTCGCTTCCGCTCACCCTAAATTGACTATTTTTCACTGTTCTATTTCTGCACATTGTGTCATTGGGCTTTTTTTCTATTACATGTAGAGATAGTAGTAGATAGTAGTGTGGAAACTCTGGGAGCGAAACAGAGAAAAAGGTACCGTGACAAAACGACCAGGTACAGGTCGGAGAAGAAGAAACTACTGAAGAAGATGAACGTTTTCTGCGATTGCAACTCTTCGGAATCGCACACGTACCGCACGGGACCTCGCAAGGAGATTTCGTAAGAGCAAGATTTCCTGCAGAAGTACCGAAATTAGCTATAGAACATCGTCAGAGCAGACTTCAATTTGGGAGATAAAACTTGAACTGGTTACTTCATGTTCATGTATCATGTTCACTGATAAGTCAAGGTTCGTTCTGTCAAGTGATGACGGTCGTACAAAAGCATGAAAAAGACCTGAAGTACGTTTCATGCTTAATACAGTGCAAGAAACCGTTCCTTTCGAAGGTGCAACCATAATGGTGTGAGACGGAATAACATGAACACTCGCATGAACCTTGTTTGACTGATGGCGGTCTAAGAGCTCAAAAGTACATTGATGAGATTCTACAGCCTCAAGTGATCTCACAAGCGAATGTTACTGGTGACAATTTCATCTTTATACAAAATAATGCGAGACCCCATACCGCCCGAACCGGCACTGATTATCTTGTCGATCAAATATTCATGAAATGAAATGGCCCGCGTGCAGTCCAGACATGAATCCGATCGAACATGTTTGGGATCTATTAGGAAGATGTCTTCGGGAACGTTCAAATCTTCCAGTTACAACCGGAGAGTTGGCATAGGCTCCAACTGAAGGATGGAACAATATTCTACGAGAAGCTTTTCGAAGGCCGATTCAAGCTGAGCACTGTTTTGGAAAGCAATGAAAACAGAGAAAGAAATTTACCAGGAAATGTGCTTCCCAATGTTTCCATATTTTTTCAAGAATTCGAGAACACTACTTCTGATCAAGCCTGATTTTAGCCGACCTTAGTCGAACTGAGCCAATGGGGATAGAGACCGCAGGTGATTAATTAACTCCTTTGCTTCCATGCTAATTTAGTTGCCAAAGCCAACACTAATTTTGTTGTTGTTGATCACGCTGTAAACGCTCGTATAGGTATTGGGACAATAACAACTTTAGTAGAAACTTTGCATAGGTACTACAAAATCAACTCTGGGTGACAAAAAAATATCTGAATGATAGTTCCTGAATTATTAATAGACTATCAAAATGTAGGTAAATACTAATCATACAATTTTTTCTGGGACTATCTACGTCAGATCAATCGACAATCCTGCTCCCAGGAGTCGTACAAGCTTTCCCGCCAAAGGCCTGGCTGACATTTTTAGCATCTTACGTGCTGAACAAACCATTAATATTTATTTCGAGGCACCCTCTCATTGATGAGTAAAAAAAGCCCGAAACAGCCGCCTCGAGATCGCGTGGGCGTTCTCTTCAAGACTTCAAGAAAAAGCGGGCTTTTGCCGTGTATTTCGAAAGCAAAGGACTCAAATTCCAGGCGTTTTTATTAAAAAATACTTATCTATGCTTTGCTCCGGATGGAGAATGAGAGAGCGCAGTGCGGGCAAGGGAAGTCTGGAAAGGTGAGGTTTCCGTGGGAAAACCCGCTCGTCGCCCGGAATGAAAGCCACATGTTCTTTCTCTCCGCCAGATTTGAATTTTAAAGTGGTCCGTTCGCGTTTCGCTATTACTGAAAGATGCAATTATTCCGCCTCTTTACTTCAGGAATGAAGTACCTACTCGGCTCGAAGCTCGGAAAAACGGTGTGGAACAATAAGAGGAATCAATTTAAAGGACAACTCGGTGATCGACAATCGTGATCCATTTCTGAAGACATGTTCAAAATTAGTATGCAGCAATTATTTTACTGCTATATTCTCTTGTTAAGTAAACTGCTCAAAAATGAAAAGGGATAATCAAAAATTCCGCGTTTTTCAAAATGGGAATATCTCGAAAAAAATCACCTGATTTCAAAAAGGAAGGCAACACCAGATAGGGGCTGCTTTCAGCTACGTGGTGATGGATAGGATAATTCAATTATTACAAATATACATGATATACAGGGTGTCAAAAAGGGGATTGTCCAAAGGGTCAATTTTCAACGTTCAAAAAAAATTGTAGATTATTTCTAATGTCATTTTTTGAAAGGTAGCAATAATATCTCGAAACAATTATTCAGTTTCACAAATATTTCTCTCATTTCAAAGGCTACGTAATTTCTTCTAAAATTTACAGTCTTTTATTGCGATTCTCTCATTGGCCATGTTATTGACATAAAAATGTGGCAGGTATGCATGAATTCACTTAACACACCCTCCCACGACAAAATTCTACCCGCGACTACCCCCAAGGGGGCTACCCCTGGTGGACGCCAGCAACCTCTTTACGGATGAGTCGAAATGAAGCAAGTTGTGGCGGTTACCATGAATTTGCCAAATCAGGATTCTTGACTAACGTCAGTAACTTTTCATGTGAAACCATAATTACGACCATGGTTACCATATCAGCCCCCTTTTGAAAATTTTTGTACAGGGTGATACGCGAGACGGATACCCTCTCATTAAAAACTTTCCTTTCGTGATAATTGAAAAAAGAAAGAACTATCCTGGAACAATTTCATCCGTAGTTTCTGAAAATGTCAAGATTGTCAAGTATTATTTTCCATTTCGTGCCAAATACAGGGTGTCGCATTTTTGCTTTTTTGAAACACTGTATTTCGTCATCAGCATCACAGTCGATTCACATTCCTAACCTGATTACAGAGATGCATGACACTTCTGAAGTTTTTTGAAAAAAATTCAAAAATTCACAATGGCATTTCATTTTTTATTCAGAATGGATTCATTTTAGAAATCAGATATGTCCCGGATATTTTATCAGTCATTCTGTGTAATTCTATGCCATTTAAAAGTAAAACAGAATACTCTGAACATATTCATTTGAAAAAAAATTGAAAATTTTTCAATTTTTTTGCATTTTTCCCAGGATTTTTTTTTAGAAGTGTCATGCATTATTGTAATCAAAATAACAGTGTGCAATAAATGCGGTGATGATATACAGGAAGTTTCGAAAAAATGCAAAAAAATGCCACACCCTGTATATGGCACGAAATGGAAAATGATACATATTCAGAAACTACAGAAAAAATTGTTCCAGGAAAGTTTTTTCTTTTTTGAATCATCATGAAAAGAAAGTATAGGGGGGGGGTATCCCTCTCGCGTGAGCACCCTGTTCAAAAATGACCAAATGGGGCTGATATGGTAACCATGATGGTAATTATGACTTGACATAAATTTACTAATGTTACGTCAAGAATCCTGATTTGGAAAATTCATGGTAACCGCTACAACATGCTCCATTTAAACTCATCCCTAAAGAGTTTGCCGACATCCACCGGGGTAGCCCCCTTGAGGGTCGTTGGGGTGAAATTTTTTGTCGTGGGAAAGTATATGAAGTAAATTCATGCGTATCCGCCAAATTTATGTCAATAATATGGCCAATTAGAAATTCGCAATCAAAAACTGTAAATTTTAGAAAAAATCACGTAGCCTTTGAAATCAAAGAAATATTTGTGAAACTAAAAAAACGGTTTCGAGATATAAATACTACTTTTCAAAAAATGACATCAGAAATAATCTACAATTTTTTCTCGGAAAATGACACAACGTTGAAAATTGACCCTTCGGACACTCCCCCTTTTGACACCCTGTATATCATTCACATTTCAATTAATTGAATCATTCCATCCATCACCACGTAGATGAAAGAAGGTCCTATCTGGCGTTGCCTTCCTTTTTGAAATCGGGTAATTCTTTCCCGAGATATTCCCATTTTGAAAATTACGAAATTTTTGATTACCCCTATTCACTTTTGAGCCGTTTATTTGAACTAACCCAGTCGGTAGCACGATGAGCCCGGCCTCGGTTTCGAAGGCGAAGGTCCCGGGTTCAAATCCCCACTGGGCCAGATGGACTTTTTTACGCGTTTCTTATAGGGGCATCACTATCGTGCGGTGATGCTCTGGGAAAAGGGATGAAACGAGAAAGCCATCGAAACAAAACCCCACTGATAATCCCCCACTGATTCAAACATGTCTTCGTTGTTATCGTCATCAATGTCATCATTACTGAACCCCTCCCCCCCCCCTGAAAAACCTGCTAATAACTAAAGGTGGACACCGTTAACGAAAAGGTTAACTTCGTTGAGCGTTAAATCGTTAATCAGTTGATTGATTAAAAATGTAATGGAAGTTAACGTTGAACCGTTAACGTCAACTTTTCATTTCGTAAACGAAATAATCATCTCCAAAACCACCCGAACACCACCCTGAAACCGACGAAACCATACCTCATCCTTACACCAGCATTATACAGAGTGTTCACGGTTTAAGTGATCTAACTGTAGGGTTGTATTCTTTGGCCAAATACAAGGAAATTTTTCCAATAATTTTTTTTCGTCCGGGCTCCAGTTTCCAAGTTACAGGGTGTCAAACAATTAGAAAATAAAATCTTTTTTTGCTATAACTTAGTAACTACTATTTTCACGAAAACCAAACTTGGCACCATTGATAGACTATCAATCAGCTTTCATTTAGGGTTTACCATTACTTTGTTGAAAAACCAGTGGCGTAGATAACAGGGTTGCCCACCAATTAACCCCGGTTATCTGCACGCTTTTGAGATAAAATCAATCTTTGATAACATTTTGTGATTCCCCGGACAATTCTATGCAAAAAAGGTATTCTTTGTCCAAAGCTCTGAAGTCAACCATTTTCGAGAAAAACGGCATTTTATGCTGAAAAACATGAAAATCGATCATAACAATAAATTGACTGATGATACTTCTGTGAGCTGCAGTATCATTGAAAGTATTAAAATAGCTGAAAAGAAGACTTATTAGAAATCATTGCTCTTGTTCAGTAATACTCACACTAATTACAAGATAATTTATTGAAAAATAAGTTGACAATTTTTTTTCCAATTTTTTGACACCTCATAACTTGAAAACTGAAGCCTGAAAAAAAATTTATGGGAAAATTTTTCTTGCATTTGGCCAAAGAACACAACCCTACAGTTAGAGCACTTAAGTCGTGGACACCCTGTATACCTACCTGACCAAACTGGGCCAAAATTCAAGTTCACCACCCCAACATTTTGCCTAGGTTAAAATGAGGATATCTCGAGACAAAATTTCCCAATTCTGAAAATGTTTGTGGTGTTCGATAGAGTAATCTTTTACTGGTTTAACAGTTGAAAACTTCACTCCATTCTTTCAGATTTTCTCAATTTCGAGTTTAAAAAACAAATATGGATATACAAGTAACCGTTAACGGACTTGAGTTAACGGAAGTTGAATGTAACGGAAGTTACTTAGTCCGTTAATGACTTTTCAAGTTAACTATAAAGTAAAATCGTTAACGAAAAAGTTAACTTTGTTGATTAACGATTAACGGATTAACGATTTGGTGCCCAGCTTTGCTAATAACCTAGTAGTTGATGCAAGACAAAAAAAAAGAGTATAAGAACTGAAAATCTGAGAGTTGCATTTTTTGAATATTCCAGGGGGTTTTAGTGATGGTATCAGAAATTTTAGCTGTGGTTAGATCTTGTCAAAATTTATCACGAAAACTTATCCCTCATTTCACAAAGTTTGGCCTGATGACAAAATACAGCCCTTCAAAGTTCACTTTTTGGGTTTTTGAGAATTTCAGACTCTGGAGCGTTTTGACAAAATTAGCTTCAATTCAGCAATGGGCTGGTATAATCAACAATAATATCACAAGTACTTAGTTTTTCTCGATAATTTTGACCTAGCGATCGCAAGTGCTAGTTGTAACGATAAATGCCCGACTCCGTAGGAGGACGGCATTTATCTAGGGACAACCAGCCCGAGGGAAATGCCTGGCCAAAATTATCTGGGAAAATCTTGAGCACGAGTGATATTTTGGTGATTATTACAAAAAAGAAGTCCGAAGTGACAGCTGTCAGATTTTGTTGTTTACATCAACTTTATTCCGTTGCTATTGACAGTGGGATTCAGATAAGTGAATATTATCCTTGTAGGTCTATTAATCAAGGACGTTGTATGTAATAATCAACAGTAATATCACAAGTGCTTAGATTTTCACGATAATTTTGGTCAGGCGATCGCGAGTGCTGATTGTAGCGATAAATGCCCGACTCCGTAGGAGGAGGGCATTTATCCAGGGACAATCAGCCCGAGGGAAACGCCTGGCCAAAATTATCTGGGAAAATCTCGAGCACGAGTGATATTTTGAAGATTATTACATAAAAGAAGTCCGAAGTGACAGCTGTCAGATTTTGTTGTTTACATGAATTTTATTCCGTTGCTATTGACAGTGGGATTTAGTTAAGTGAATATTATCCTTGTAGGTCTAATAATCAAAGGCGTTGTATGTAATAATCGAAATTATCTACCTACCTGTCAAATTTTGAAAGAATCCAACCAGTGGCATTAATAATTTCAACAAACCAGCCTTTGCTGAATTAAGCTGATTTTGTAGAAGAAGCAGATCGTTCTAGAGTTACGAATTTTTGAGAACCGAAAAAAAAACCGTGAAATTTGAAAATCAACCCCGGCACTAGGCCGGATTTTGCGAAATGCTGTATAAATTTTCGTCACACTTTGACTGATCTACCGAAAGTCAATTTTTTTGCCAAATCATCACTGAAACATCCTGTATAATTTGAGCATTATTGCACCACAAGAAGCCGCCACAAATGTAATTTTTTTCTGCAGACTTACTGCGAAAAAAAAAAATAAACAGTGACGAATTACTCATACATACATATTTCCAAAGATTTTATTCCATAGTCACTATTTTTATAAAAGTGTCACTTATTTATTTGTTGACCATAGCCTGTTCATTCACTGAATCCATCAATATAAAAACTAAATACCAGAGTGCTTTGAATCAACTTCGCTCTCATCGATATACCTACTTGATTCGAACAAGTGTGTCTTCCGGACGCCACTTTTCCGGAAACTGTTCTCACCTATAATCCGGCGCCACTACTAAATAGAGGAAATGCCTCGTGCACATGGCCAGGCCGACACGACCCTCCCTCCCCTATCCTGATCGCGCCCCTCCACCGAACCCTTTTGCGCGACCCTCTCATGCATAGTTATGAAAGCTCGACCATGCGCGGAACTTTAACTTACTCGCAACTTCACAGCCGGATCCCAGGTGGAGGGGAGGTGGTGGTACGCGTGGTTAGGGGACCACAGGGAAGAACGGGATGCGGCACAAATGAAATCATCCGGGCGCGACGGAAGTCATTTCGAAAATAGAGCAAAAGCTCCGAGCTTGATGGTTCAACAAAACCGTACATAATTCATTTTGAAGTTTTTTCTCTGCTGCAACAACATCGGAGGCGGCTGTGCTGCTCTGACGCTTCTGCGAGACATCTTAATTATTGTTATGAAAAAGCTCCGCAGCAATGTTGGTGTGGCTCATTCATAATCTTGCCGAATTAATAATTAATTGTTATTATCATTTATTCAAGTATGTCACTTACTAAAAATACATTAGGTACAAGTTTTTCACTATTATGTGTCGCGAGCTTGAAACGAAGCCTGAATTTCACGGTTCGATAACAACTGGCACGGCGATTAAATGAGTTTATTTTTAATCCTGTTTGTCCATTAACTTTTTCAATAATAATATCACCTAAATTTACATCTTCTTGCGCTCTGCCCGTTTAGTGTATTATCTTAATCGGATCGCGATGACGAAATGCGCTTTCGTATACTTAATTTGTTTATCGCTTAGTACACTATTTACGGGTGTTTGTCTAATTATTTTGTTTTTCTTGATATAGAAATGTACGTGCATTCGTTTTGCTTCTGGTAACTCTGTTATTGTATTGGACTATAGAAGAAAAAAAACGAGATTAAACACTGACAGAGTGCAAAACATTTTCTAAAAATTGAAGAAGTTGAAGTCAGTTTCATTTTCCGCACTGAAAACTGATTCCACTTGATTTTTCTCGGTTAATTTATGTAAATCAAATCATCCAAACGAATAGCTGATAGGTAGTGTAAAATTGCGTAGGTATGCTACAGGCGCTCTGCACATTTTGGAAATCCCGCCCGTTTCAGCACCCTCATGCGGCAGTTGCGAACATATGTGAAAGGAAAATTGTCAATATTGAAGTTTATGGATTGTTGAAATTGATATTTGCAGGTGGTATGATTATTCAAATGTCATTGTTGTTATGGAAACAGATAACTTCGTGCAGAAAGTGTGAAAAAAATAGCTACTTTTGGTGCTGAAGCAAATCCGCAGATTGTCTATTGGAAAGTTACAGCTAAGCGACATGCCTCTGATATGCCAATTACTGCGTAGGGGCTAATCAAGGGTGCCTATCAACTATTGGGGGTCAATCATTCTCCCCGTTACCCTACGACACTATCTTGTAATGTTCGCGTTCCAGCATTTCACCCGCTCCAACCAAATGAATTTACCCTATCTATCAGCCGATAGATAAGTAGCCACTTGATCACAGAGTTAGAAGACTTAAAAAAAACGGAGTTGAGGAGCTTGGGGTGTGGTGGTCAGCGCGGTCGACTGCCACACTAGAGGTCGTGGGTTCGAGTCCCACTGTAGGCGCTGTCGTGTTTATTAAAGGATGTCGATGGATCTATTTTATGCCAAGTGAAACGCTTTCTGACATTCCCTGTTCCTGTTCTTAAACCCTGTTACAAAAAGTATGTATGAGCTTCAAAACATATCGTTTCTGATAAAACCTCAACTGATAAAGATATTACAATTTTCCCCGCGAAATAATTATCAAACATAATGTTACGAACGGCGATCCCGTACATATTGGTAAACACTCGATGTTTCTGGATCTTTCCATCACTAGATCGCAGTGTAGAAGTCTGGAGCGATCTGGTGCATTCCAGAGCGTTCGTGTATGTGAAACTGAAGGTAGACTTCAATGCTCGATCAAGAAAGATCTGTCCATTTTGGCGGAGGCGCCGCTTGTAACCCGGCAGAATTATACGGGTGAAGTGTACGATTATTCAGGAATGATCTAGAACCCGCATATGCCAGGCCACCATGGAATTTGCTGGAAGTAGACCGAAAGTTCGAGAGCACTATTCGGAGGCCTTATATAAGGCATCAGCCGGCAGCTCGCGGCAGTATTGAATTGGAAGAGCGAGCGGACAGCGAGCGATAATCACAAGCGAAGTACCTGCGATATAATTCCAAGTGGATAATTGTTGGCATTTATTGTAGTAGTACGCCGAAATAAACAGTGTGTGTTCTAAATCGATCGTCTCAATTATATTCGAACCCGTACGCGAAATATCGTAACAATAATAACAAAATTCATGTTTATAAATCCACTTGAACTTCAAAGGGGCCTTACAAAAATGGCTTACTGAACTTATGGGAGGTATTGTTCAGGCGGGCGTCGGATCCGTGGTTCAAGAATTGCTCTTGGAGGGATGGTAACCTAGGTTCACTTGTACTGTGACTCTAGTTGGCTGGACAAATTTTCTACTTCAGCATTGTAGGCTTGCCGCTTTTTTAGCTGGTGTGAAACAGACTCCTCTGGAAGTAAAGTGATATTTCTTATCAAATTGATATTAAAATCTTGGAAAACTGACCTTGTCATAAGTGGAAAGGCGACTAGAGGGGCGCGCAGAGCTGTATTACCGTCAATTAGATACCAGAAACCTACGGGGCCGCCTTCAATTTCAGTCATCTTGACGACGGCCATTCAAAACCGACAAAAACTCGTTCCGCCAAGCTCCAAAACGGAAGCAAATTACAAACTGAAGGTACTCAAATGAATTTCGGTCCAATACGCAACTTTGAGCGGCTGGGTTTTTTGAAATTAGGTTTAATCAACTTTTTATACGTAAATCCTGCTGCAACTGCAGACCTGCTGAGATGTTCCTTGTCTTGCCAATAGTGCTTGATGATTCGTCGTGTCTTTTCGACTGCAAGAGGCGAAAGGATTGATGATTCCATGGGACCCTTTGTTTTGGACGAAGGCCTAGTACTTTTTTAGTTTGAATCAACCTAAAGTTGAGCCGGCTTCAAGAGGTTAGAAATATTTTCGACACCTGTCTAATGTCAAAGTTTCTTTGATTTATTTGTTCATTGGCAAAAATTAAAAACATGTCGAAAAATTACTACATTTTCCAATATAATGAAAAAAAGCGTCAGACATCACGTCCCGCAAAAATATTCCGTCTATCTGCAGAGGATATGCGTAAAAAATACGTTCCAAAAGTGGTCCGAACGACGAACGCTAAATGGTGCCAGAGCAGCCAACCGCAAAGTTTTGAGGATTTTCTATATTTCAGATTTGGAAACTTGGAAACAAAATCTCACAGCCGACTAGAATCACGGTACAGGTAAACCTACTATAACATCAGCATCGTCAGTAGTTCCAGTAGATCACGTCTTGGAAAAGTGGTGTTTATTCCGAAGTTCAACTTTTTGTATTTTATACAACTTCTTCTGTATTTCTTATCAGAAATCCCTGTTACAAAAAGTATTTGCTTTGAAAAATATCTTTTCTTATAAAACCTAAACTGATAAGGATATTACAGGCGCTCGGATTTCCGTCTCAAGAGAAGCTCTTTGATTTTTGATTTAGTTGGAATGCTTGCTAAATGCAAGACGCGTCGTGTGTCGCATAGCACGTAAAATACGAACGATGGTGCTGATCCCATGCGATGTTGATGGTCGTTGAAAATCCCTACCTTGTGTTGGAACACACAGGGGTTCGTAAAAATTTCCGGTATAGTGGAGGAAAGCATTCACCGGCTTCGGTGTTAGGCCTCGTTGCGGAAATAAGCCGACGTTAAATAAACGAATGGAGAAAAAAACGGAGTTCAATGGAAGATACCTACTGAGATACCCATGAATCAGTTCCCTCATAGGATTTTCCTTATAATTCACCAATCGTTTTTTATTTAGGTGTAAAAGTTTGTGACAGTCTGTCATGGATAACATAGTCGCCTAATACCGCGCTTAGTTAAAAATATTATTGTGAAGTGAGCAGAACCGATGGCATTTTCTGAAGGCCCCCTAATGTTTTGTAGAGTTTTTGTTGTCATTCCATTTTGAAATCCTATAATACCTCTGCATAACAATTAAATTGTTGCAAAATGTAATAGGTAAACTATTGTTGTTGACTGCTTATCGAATATTTGATAAAAACTGCGCATCATAGGTGCGTCAATTCAACCGAGGCCGTCTGGATTTTTGACAGAAAAAACTTTGGACGACCTTGATATTCAGGGATTCTGCAGATTCGCGCGCTTCAGTCTCTCTGCGATGGAAAATCTAAATTTAACCGATCCGCCTAAAACGCTAATTCAATTAATTTATAATCAAAGTCATAATCGGTCATGTGGAACCCACCGGCACAACGGTTCAATTAACTGGCGAAAGGTATAATATGTGTGTGATGTGGATGTGTGTATACGTCGTAAGGTATATATTCGGATAGCAGAGAGTCCCTGGGTGCTTTTGAAGTGACGCGCATTTCGCTTCTGCCACTGAAAGTCTCAGAGAGCGAATTTCTAATTGATCGCCTAATAAGGAAATTGGAAATAGCTCTGAAGATCTCTGCTCAGCCATGCTTATTGCCCAAGCCGAATCATGCATTGGTAATTTGTTATGATTATACTTTTTAAGGAGCAAAACCCATTACTGTTAGGTAAGTACCTATTCCAGTTCCAGCCATTAGGTGTGATGAAAAATTGATTGATTTTAGCAAATAGGGCTAGGCAAAAATTATTACTTCTAATAATAGGTACCTACTTATACCTGTCTTGATGATACGCAGTTGGCAACCGACAATGTAGATAGGTATACCTAATGATGTGGTCAAATGAAACCGTATTCTCGATCTCGAAAGTTAGGTATATTTTGTATATTTTACATTTAGGTACCTATATTCAGGAACCACAGGCCCATTGCTCTGTCAAAGAATTTTTCCAAGGTGCTTGAAACTATTTTGCATGGTCTCATATCTAGTCATGTATCTCACTTCATCACTGTTCACCAGCATGGTTTCATGAGGGCTCGTTCCACTGTGACCAATCTTGCAAACTTCACCAAACTTCAACAGGTTGATGCCTGTTGAATACACATACACACACTATATACACTGACTTCTCGAAGGCATTTGACAAACTGGATCACGGCATTTTACTCCGCAAATTGAGTATGGACTTTCTGACCCACTAATATCCTTGTTTCGCTTTTATCTTTGTAACAGGTACCAATATGTTCACCTTAAGGGTTTCAGGTCCCGCAGGTTTTTACAGGCTTTTGAAGTTCCTCAGGGTTCTGTGCCGGGTCCTCTGCTTTTTATCCTTTTTATAAATGATATAGTTATGAACATCAATGCCAGGCACTTGCTTTATGCAGACGACTTGAAGGTTCATAGTGTGGTGGCTTCCGATCAATGTGGGTAAGTGCAGCGTTATGTCGTACAGCAAAAAAAGGCAAACTGCGTTTTCGACTATACTTTGTGGGGAAAGATATTGCAGAGACCTCGGACGGTGAAGGACCTTGGGGTAGTTTTTGACAGCGGTCTATCTTTTGAGCACATCAGTTCTATCTCGAGTCAGGCATACAAGAGCCTTGGCTTTGTGCTGAGAAACTCAAAAGCATTTTCCAACGTTGGAACACTGAAAGTCTTCTATGTTTTTTTCGTCCGGTCTAAGCTTGAATACGCCTCTCTTGTCTCGAGCTCGATTGATGACTCCTTTTATTAATGATTTGGAGAAAATTCATAGGAGATTTTTGAAAGCGGCTTACTTAATACTGGACAACCAATATCCTCTACGTGGTTTCCCTCAGGAGATCATGTTGGAGCGGTTCAATTTGTCATCTTTGAAGTCTCGAAGAGTGTTCCACTGAATCCATTATCTCTTTGGACTGTTTAGCAACGCGTTGGATTGCTCTGATTTTCTTGGTGCTGTAGGTTTCAGTGTTCCTCGGCTTTCTTCTAGGTCACACAATTTATTCCACCTTCCCACAGCTAGAGCTAACATCCTAGTGGCATCTCTTCTCTATCAGATAACTGTCAATTACTCTGCTTATGAGAGCAAGGTTGATGTCTTCAACTGTTCACTATCCGACATAAAGACCAAGGTTCTTACCTAAGTATGTACCCCCCCTTGGATTAGTCTCTGGTATCCCTCACCCTTTAACTGGGCTCTTCTGCCTTGGGTGTAGTACAATACTGAATCAATAAATAAAAATAAATATCAAGTATATGCCTACATTGCGGTTTGACGTTCTAAAATAGCTTTTCGGTGTTAGAGGGTTTGCAATGCTGCAGGTATCGCTAGCAGGTACTACGCAGGCTAATCAACAGCGGCGTGTAAGCGTGTTGTACTCATTTAATAACGCACCCTGTGTAGGTACCACAGCCTAAAAGTATCTTAACAACTTTTTGTCAATTCTACTGCTGGCTGTTATCACCAATTTACATTTCCTCTACTTTGATCGCGATTCAAATTAGTTTTCCCGCCACAGAATGGCTGCCAGAAGCGAATTGCACTGATAGCTGACAATCACACTGAAGAAGTGACATACCTCCATTTTTCTCAAGGATTTCAAGTCATTTTTGAAGAATAACCTGAAAACTGTCGCAGCTTAAGGCAAGTATCAAGTTTAGTAGTACCGCAATGAAGTAAAATCATGTTACTTAAATTTAATTGTCAACACAATCTAGAAAGCCTGGATGTTCAAGGCGTAGTGAGGTGATGAGTATATCATTTTGTCTCTATCAGTGGACCGGCATTTCACGGTATCGTCATAGTGACTGCGCCATTGACACTTTGCCAGTTGCCAGCCATGCATGTGAAGATTGTGAAGGGGTGCAAGACGAGAATTCTCTACCCAAAAAGTCCCCAGGTATAGAGAATCTCGTAAAACCATCATAAGAATCAATTACCGGTTACATTTTTATAACAGTGGACTTTTCACGGGAGCGCGATAGCGGCATAATACCAGAAGGAGTTTACGCCTACGTCCAGGGTCTGTCCCCCATCAAAATTTCGTCGGAGCAAGATTCCTTTGTTGTATTAGGTAGAGGTGAATGCAAATAAAGAATCTCACAACGACAGGATCATCAAGCCATGAATCTCCAAGTAGGTTACTTACTTACAAGAATCTCTAACCAGCCTATTCTGTATCTCCACATTACGGAACGATGTGTTCAATAACATCCTGATGCAGCTGCGACTTTTGATGTACAAAAGCATTTCCTAAGCCATCATCCTCTACAGCCTGCAAGGAACTATTTTGTTTATAGGAATTTTTTTGTACAACCAGTGAAGCAAATGAAGCCAAAGCATTAAAGCCGTTGAAAAATTTTTCATTTAGGACTTAGCTTTTTAGATAAGAGTTTTTTCTGGTGCATTAGCTTCAGAGGGCGCGCGGCAGAGTGATATGAAATTTAGTAAGGGCAGCAGCATGCAATTCACTGCCCAAAGCCCACTAGAACGAGGTGGACATATTTCATACAAAGCTAAGCTTCCACAGAAATAGTCAAATATTTGATCTCTATAACAAAAAAAGGGCTTCCTTGATTGCTAGTCGAGTTATGGGGCAAAAACCGCCTTCAACGGTGCCGTATAGTGGGTGATCGTGAAATAGGTATAATGGAGATAATACTCTTTCCTGATAATTTCTACATCGGAAATATTATATTTTGGACACTTGCTTTGCTCGTGTCTTTCTATCTTAGAAATTAGTACAATAATTACCAGTTTTCTTAACGCATTGCACAACATTTTTCTTCTACTTCCGATTCCTAACTTTCTGCATGAATACGCTATTTCATCTCAGGCTACTTCCTACGATTGGATACAAACACCCGCGTTTACCCGCACAAATACCCGCACCCGCGGTTATTTTAGAAACAGTGACATAAGGAATTTGCGTGCGGTAACGGAGATCGTTACCTAACGCAAATGAGTGGAATAACGTAGGCGTTACCTACTGCAAGTAGGAAAAATTATTAAAACACGTTCCTATGAAATTCGGTGGGAGAATAAAAAGGTCGACTTTGACCTTCAAGTTTTGACTGCCGTTATCGTTGTCAACAACGCAATTCGGTAAAAAAAATCCCTGCTTATACAGGTGATTTTTTGAAACGGATCCACCCCAGATTTCCCGCTGCCAAATTTTTTTTCAGGAAAACGCTAAAACAGGTCGATTTTTATTTTGAGGGGGACATCTAGGACAGACATTGTCAAATTTTCATCTTCAACCTCTTCGCCCCCACCCCACCCTTCTTAAGAATTCCAAATAGCACTACTACCTATGTTGTACACCAACATTTGAGCATTTGAGCTTCAGTTAGTGCCGACGGGGTTTGAGAAAAATCGCTTTCACTACCCGATGAGCCGTTCTGAGCCGTTCATCATGGACTTGTCTAAACTACTGTCATAATAATATACCTACAAATTTTGTTTTCTAATGTCACAGGTAACTATGTTTTATGAAGAAAAGCACTCTTGCGATTGCGAGTAAGAAATCAAACAATTCAAACATCAGTATTTTGCTCAATTTTTTGTGATAGTCGTCTAAAAAATGTCGCTTGCACCTCGGCCAGAAGGTTCTTCTCTGGCCTCACCTGTTTTGCAGCCTCGGCTACAAAATTTCAGATTCGGCCAAAAAATATTACCTTTATGGTCTTGATACACAAAGTACTATTTTGAGTGAGTAACTTTCCATGACCGGTTACACTTGATTATAGAATTTGACATTTTAGCGAGGTTATATGGCGGCTTTACAGAACTTCGTATGTCGCCGGCGACAGTGTCGCTGGCCAATAGGATTTGATCTAGCTGTATTCCCCTATCTCCCTCCATATCATTCTCGCGACACGAGTTTCTGTCATCGTGTCGTTGAAATTATTCAACTACAGTTGGTGTCACCAGATTTTAACGAAGGAGTATGGGACTGTCGCCGGCGACATATGAAGTTCTGTAAAGCCGCCAATAAGCGGTAAAGGAAATGCCGCCATTTTGATAACATCACCGGTTACACAATTCATGGCCTGGTCAGTGGTCATGGGGATGGTTATTAGCTATGGTGGAGGAACAAATTGTGGCCGTAACAGATTTGAAAGAAGCGGTCCACAATTTGCAAACGTCAGACGTACCTATTTTCAGAGACTTGACGTGACGACTTGACGAGAGAAGAAGAATCTATGAGAGGACGATGGACGAATCACAAGAGCACCGGCTAATCTGTCTCCCCTCCCCTATCCTCTCGCCTATTATTTACCCACCTAAATTTTTATAGAAAATCGTTCACATTTTTGGATTCCACGTTCATTTTAGAAGAAAAAGTTTATCTTGCAAAATTTTGATTGGAGGCTAAGTTTTCGAGATATTTGCATTTTGAATTCTTGAAAATTATGTCGAAAACACCATTTTCTAGAATATAAAAATAAAAATCCAAAAAGATTCATGCTTCTTTCAATGAAATAGATTTATTAGGGGCTTTAAATTGAGATATCTACCAGTATTTCAGATAAAAAAAACAAAGTCTCCAGGAAATTAAATTTTTATTCTTTTGTCGGTACTGCCAAAGTACCTACGGCAGAATTTTCTCCGTCAATTAAATTCACTCTTTCCCCGCCAAATGCTGATAACCAAAGTTATAACCGCAGCGTTTTAGCGAGAAATGTCAGATGTCAAAAGAACTACAGTATATGTCAATCTCATGTCAACCGCCACTAATGCTGGGTTCATACACAAAGTTTAACGGTCAAGGATTAAGGAGAAATTCCTAAAAACTAGGCCAATTACCCTGGCAATCAGTTGCCACCCAGGCATTTATTAGGCGTTATTCCTTACGCCTCACGCTTTATTTTGGTCTATGAACACAGCATAACCAACCAGATACAAGAAGTTACTCGCTCGAAAAAGACTTCTGTGATTTGCATTCACCACTGCTTTACCCCCTACAAAAATTTCGGGAGCTTGGAGAGGAACACAAATAATTGAAAATCTCTCCCAACAGTGAACAAACATAACACTCATAACAGCAAATACGCATAACAGATACAGGCAAATACAACAATCACTTCAATTTAACTCTAAAACTCGAATACCGCACACAGACGCACTATTTCTGACCGGGACCGCAGTAGGAAGCGGTAGGCTAATTAACCCAAAGTGACATGTCATGTCAGCTCCAGTTGTCAAAATAATTTAAATCGCGAAAAGCCTCCCCTATATACTCCGTTATGACATGGCTTGAACATGAAGCCATTCTGAATCTGTCAGACCAACTGAAGTTTTGCTTCGGGCTTCGGGTCATACTCCTCTAAGTATTCTTGAAAACAACTGTGCAAAACGGTTCGTTGGCATCACAATTTGCGTTTCTTTTACATTACTTCTGCTATTAGTCTATAAATGACACTAATGACAGCTGACGTTAGCTTACCGGCCTCCGAGATCGGTCGCGGTCGCGGTCGCTTTGGCTAAAAGTTGGTCGACCGTTTTTCGACAGCTGAGCTATAGGCGATTGACCTTATTAGAGAAAATGGCCGTTTCGTAGAGGAAGTTTCAAGGAATTGATTGTCAGAACAGAAGAGGTTAAGTTACCGCAGGCAACGTCGGCTGTTACGTCAATTGGTGGCACGTCAAAACTGTCACTTTGCTGTCTTGTGCAGTCCACTACAAGCAAACTTTTATTCCTGTGAACCCTTGGGACCCCGCAGGCTCTTTATTGGGCCCCACGTTGATGACCAGCGTCGTCGCAGATCTTTTCTCTAAATCATCCATAGCTTCCGCCCAAGGAAGAGCAACAGAATGTCACATCCGCACGGAGGGAAACACACAAGGCCGTCGACCAGCCATGCAACAAGCCAGCCTGCCAGCCAAGAAAAAATCACCTCGGGCTGGCCGTGCAGAGTCAACCACCACCTACCTTTTTTCTGAAGATTTTCTGCTTGGACTTCAGCCGGAGATCCGCATTTTTCATTCTCATGAGCTCGCCGTAGCTCTTTGTGTTCGGGACGTAAACGTTGTCTTTTTTTACCGCAATGTTTCGCATTGCTGGGGGCGTAGTCTTTCAGCTGCGCACCTCTGGGGCTAGATCTACTACAAGCCTGCTAAATTATGTCAACCATAACATGAAATCAGAGACACAAATGCAAATCCCTTTTCATATTATTTCTACTTGTCTAATTTCCATGTCAATAATGTGGGTATTGCAGGTATCCACTAGTGCCCACCCAGGCTACTAGACGTCGGAGTATGTGTTCCTCTCAAAAAATTCCTCTACGATCAAGTACCGAGCTCTATACCAGGTGGCGTTTTTTATATGTAAATCGCCTATAGTTTCATACCTTTATTTTTTTTTAAACGTACCTACCTGATGTTTACCGTTTATTATTGGTTTCCCACCGAGAGCTAGCACCGTGAAAGATATACCGGTTGTATTGCACATAAAAAGCTCCTTGCAAGTTTAAAGTAAACTTGACCGGTATATTTTAAAGTAAGACCCAAATAAATAAACGCCGGAAGTTCAGAAAAACAAACTCAACATATTTGCATCGCAACTTCTCGGAAAATTAGGTGCTTAAGAAGCGTGTGCTGGCTTTTTGTTTGAGGTTATGATTCACGAAATGTAGGTGGTGGGTATCTATTGCTATTCCCATTACTCCTATTCGTGCGGAGCCACCTTCTCTCTAAAAGTGAATTTATTGGGGCACCTGGTGTGAGCATCGCTTGATTTCCCATTTAGTTCTTTCCGTCGCCGTTCTTTTATCGCTTCGATTTATTACCGGCAGTTTCGTTTTCATATAAGTACCAACTAAATAATTTTATTTGGGCGAATCGTAAAGTTCCCGTTCCCCCTATAAATAGAAAGTGTGTGGCACACACGACTAGGTATACTGCAGGGCCGGAAACACGGCAAACGTAAAATTTTATGGGTTTCACTGGGCACACCGGTGGTGATTTCAATCATAATAAATAACCCATTATAACAATAACAATTTTAGAAAGCCCAAGAATTTTTGTCGTGGATACGTATACAGGATGGTCAGATGTGTTGGAAAAATTCCAATGATGAAAACTGGCAACATTATTCTTTTCCTTTGCACTGATGAGCGTCCACTAAGGGGCGAAACGCGTATATGTGAAGTTGCGCATGCAGAAATTACAACGATAAAAGAGATCTATACCCATGATACGGTTCATCTCCATTATTATTAGACAGAAAAGAAAAATGCCATACGTTTTCCTTGCGGATGACAATAATCAATAATACCTGTTACAATTAATTTTGCTAAAAACTCACCTTGGTATATCGCCGATTTTGGGCGGCCTTGTCTTCCGGCAAGCGCAGCCTCCATCTTGCCACAATTTTGCTGAAACGAGAGGCAACTTTCAGAAACACATCAAAACAGATAAATCACAAAGTGTGTTTTTTGATGACTTTTTTACTGTAACAAATTTTTGCAAAATTAGCGTTAACCTTTTATAAACAGTTCCGATTTCGTCAAGTTCATAACGTTTTCGAATTCCACACGCGACTGAATTTCGAAACTTTCGAAGCAACAACACCGCGACAAGCAAATTTTGTATATAAGTAAAGCATATTATTGACGGACGTCTATGATATACGACGCAAACTTTTCTCAAATGATAATTTGTTTATTGTTATTGATAGATTCCAGAGAGAGAAGAGTAAGAACAAGTAATACGATTATTATGGAAAGCGGCTGTAAGCGTTGTGCGGCTATCGATGTCATAGGTTAAACCGATCCAAGTGGGTTGTGGGAGATAAGGCGCGCGCGGCTTTTTTTTTGGTCCGTGTTGTTGTTATTTCGTTGTTTTTCAATTATCCGCTGAGCCGGATTTACCCGCCAAAGTGCGACGAGCTGACGTCATAAAACGGTAGCCCAAGGGAGGATCTGGGCCTCTCTTCCCTCCATTTCTTACTCTTACTCGACGAGTGGGCAGGGGTATATATTTTAAATTCGCGCCGTCAGAGGATCAACACGTGGATTACGCGACGCGGTGCTAAAAATAAGAACCAGAGATTGCGGGGTATTCAAGGGATGAGATTTACGAACACTTGCTTTGAAATACACCCTTCTGACGGCTTTATTTACGTAGCTAGGTACGAAAAGGTACCTTTACCTACGTAAAACCACTGAAAAAATCGATGTTATTTATTGACTGGAGTCTGGAGTTCTCCCCCGAGTTTATCATCCGGTATATACTTATAAGTTTTGTCTTTATGGTGAGTCTCGTAAAGGTTGACATTCACACATATAGAAATATAATTATAAGGTAATAATGGACTCATTTCATGCACAAAAGCACAAATTTGAATGTAACGTCATTATGATGACTGCCACAGGCCACGGAAAATGAATGTTTGGCAGTTATACGAGCAATCAAAAGACTAAAACAGAACGTACTGTCACGGTACGTAACCCCCTTAACTCTTCTTTTGATACCCCAGGCGTGAACGTCTAGCAACAAACATAATGCATACTCAACGGCTGTCTGGCTTCTTACGGTAGCTCAAGATAATACTTGGGTGAGCTCCGCTAATAGAGCCCACCCCTTCTTCACCTACTTGATCCTTTCACTTGCTCTGTCAAATAGAGCGACAATTAGGGGAGCTCCGCTAACAAAGCCCTTTTCCTCTTTCACTTACGTTGTGCCGAAATAATTTATAACCATTTGTTCTTCTCATTGATAAGTGACACAAGAGGAGAGATACTGAACAGAGAGACATAACGCGAGAATTTAACCACAATTATTGAAACAAAGTTACGACAGAGAGAAACAAATTGATACACAAGTTCTCAATCCTACGCTAGTCAGTGGGAGAGTTCTTTAAGCACCCTGTCTTAACTTAAATCACAGTTCTTCCAAAAGTAGTGAATATCTGAAATCAAGTACTCGACACGTCGAGTAAGCTTGGGAAGATTTGAGTCTCACGCTTGTACTTTTCTGAAAGCAGCACGTAAAACAAAACATCAAGTTTCAGTGAAGATATTCTAATTTTTATAACACAACCGGTTTCTTTGAAAGTTTCAGCTAGAAGCCCTGAGTCCTCTCCCAAAAACCTCGACCTGGCCTCACTTCATCCCTCTCTTGCGCCTCCTTCCATTTTCCGAAAATCTTTTTATTTTCACGTAGCCACCAAGAGCTAATCTAAACTGAATACCGTTACATTAACCCCAGATTATGTGGTGTCTATCTTGCCCTTACCAAATTTCCTTAGCTGGTAAACTTGCAATTTTCTCCATATAAATATCTTTACAGGTTTTCCGTTTTCGGGAATGGTCTTGACCATGCGTTTGGGTTTACCCCGTCTTGGCCAGCAAATTGTACCGTACCGTCCTCGCCAGCTTTAAAAATTCTACCATTTTATGGCCTTGATATCCGGCTCTACAAAGCTTCCTATGAAATTGTGAAACGTTAGCCTCATTGTGTTAGTTTATTGCCTCCAACGGCCCTAAACTCTGCAAACTATCGATCACTCATGGATATTGTCGGCTTTTTTTTATCTCGCGACACGTTCAACCACCCGCCCCATATGGCTCGACCCAAATTTGGTTTTCCCCGAAACGCGCTATTCAAATCACATTTGCCTGGAAATTATAAGTGAATAAAAATTATTTTAGGAATACCACAGTACTTATCAGTTCAATATTCAGAGAAGCTCGCAGCACAGCGGGTAAACACGTTGACTTGTTAACCTGATGGTCCGGCTTCGACTCCCAGCCCAGCCCAGAAAAATATGAGTTCTCTGATTCAGTTGAAACGCTTGCTAAATGCAAGGGCGCGACTCATGTTGTATAGCAAGTAAAATTAGAAATTCGAAAGCAAGCAGTAAATCAAAATTCAGCAACGTTCCGCGGAATCAGTATCTATTTGGATGAGTGACCCGTCAGTTTCAACTAACTCCACTGAATATCTTGGTGATCAAAATATTCATAAAATGGATTGGCCCGCTTGAAGTCCAGACGCGAATCCGATCGAACATGTTTGGGATCACTCAAGGGCTTTTCCCGTTACAAGATGGTTGCCAAAAGCGGAGTGTAATGAGTAAGAACAACTGAAGTGAGAATGGCATCAGGGTGACAAACTCGCATTGTCTTCTTCATCTTCACATTCATCATTCTCTCAACTCAACTCAACACTTACTACCGACTCAGTACAATACCGCTTTTGGGAATTTGGGGCGGAAAAGACCTGATATGAATTGCAAATATTGAAAATGAGTTGCACAAATCAAAACCAGAAGTCAGAACTACAGAACTAGACCAAAGACATTTGAACCTCGAGTTCAAAATTCAAATAACTTGCAGATCACCTGACATCATTCCATTCCCGTTTTTGTTGTTATTCCATTATTCATTATGTTTTTATTAAACAAACGGAACAGGAGAAATGGGCAATTTCCGTTGAAACCAAGAAGGTAGGTAGGAGAGAGTGGGTATAGGTATGCCAAAATTTGTGGCCTATATACAATTTCACTCTACTCTTTTATTTTACGATCCCCCAGCCTACCCTCTCTTGTTCCATAAGTACACAAACGCCCCCTCTGTTGACTCTTGATGTTTCTCTTTTTTTCCAATATTGAAAACATGACCTTTTAAACTAAACATGCGAAAATGCGATTCCCGTACCTATAGGCACGTGCTATTAAACTAAAGGAAACGTTAAATTTGGAATAATTTGCATGATATTGCCGAATTATGCTAATTCCTCGTTTACGGGAAGGAACGCGTATGTTTTGTTTCTGGCTTATTATACCTACATCTCTGGATATTGTTAGGGGAAAGTGGGAAATGGCGGTTCACGTAAATAGCGTAGCGTAGCATAATGAACTGATCGTTTGTTTCGCTAACGTCTGGCGACGCGACAGTGTTTTGGCGATTAGAGAACAAACGCGGTGTCTATTTCTAAGAGCTACCCTTAATTTAGTGAAAAGTTGATAACACTGGAAAGCGCGCGCCTACTTATCATTATGGAACCGTAATTGATTCGAAAAGAGGCGAAAACGATCGTGTTGTAAACTAAAATAATTAATTTAAATATGTGGGGTGAGAGGGAGGAGGGGGTGGGGGAGGCGGTAATTGTGCGTGGTGTGTTGTTTGGAGAGATTACTTTGGTTGGTTGGTGGCATTCTGGTACTGGGGATTAATTATTATTCGCCAACTCGATGGGTGGTGATGGTGGTGGCACGGCGCGTGCGGTTCCAATCTCTCTCTTGATGACGGCAAAATACCTGGAAAACATTCCGCCACGCTGGACATGAAAGCCTCCCGTTCGTGCTTCTTGCGCAGTTCCAAAAGCTTTTGTCTTTGATATTGTTTTAATTAAATGAAATTAACTGAATCAATCTAATTAAATTTGTGCATAAGTATATTCCAAACAAAGAAATAAAATTGGTTGGTAGCAAGGTAAATTGGGAACGCGACTTTCGTGTAACATCGCTGTTGTACCGTGCCGCACCGTCACCAATGGTTCTTTTTTTTCCTCGCGTTCACCACCATCAATTTTTGCCACACCAGATAGGGAGTAAACAGTGAACTAATAATTATGCGAGGCCCTCGAATGGTTCTAATACGTTCAGGTCAGGAACAATGGCAAAAGTATCAAAGCTAAGGTGATGTTTCTGGAATATTCGCGAATGGAGAGGGCGCGTCGCGGAAATCGTTCCAGATAGATCGTCAAGTCTTGAAAGCATCTAGAAGCAGTGTCGAAGCTCTTGAAAAGCTTGTTAGATGAAGGCATGATACCTAAAGAAGAATCAATGAGCCCATGATCTTCACCGGTCGTTTCGGTTACAAAGAAGGGAATATACGATTTTACGTGGACTATCACTTTGATGATGTGACGAAGAAAAACAACTATCCTCTGTTTTGGATTACCGGCACTTTGAGTAAGCTGTCTAGATGGTTCCGACGTAAGGAGGAGCAGCGCGAGCACTAGGTTATTAGTTCACTTGCTAAAGGGAGGAGCTTGGCCGGGACAGACTAGGGGCAAGGTGGGCTGATACCTCTAGTGAGGAGCCCGAATTCAAAACTCTCTGGGCTTAATGTAATCAACTGAGGATGAAAAATTGTCTGCTGGAAGGAGTATGGGAGAGCCCTGATAAGAAGAGAAGGATGGTTCAATTGGTGCTTACCACGGAGAAAGTGAAGAAGGTAGAAGCAACCAGGGGTGACGCGGCGAAACTAGTTACAGTTTGAGTTCTGCTTGCGACCAATGCGATCAAAAGACTTGCAAAAGGGAAATTGGTGGTTATCGTGAAACAATATCAAATACAAGTACCGATCAATGTTCATCAAGTCCGTTCATTCTTGAGATTAGCGAGCTATTTTCGCAAATTCGTCCCAAACTTTGCGCTCACAGCCTCTCCTCTCGACAACCTGACAAATAAAAACGTTATTTGGGGATGAGGCGATGCTCAACAAAACGTGTTTGACGCGACTTAAGACAACGATTGACAAGTCAACCCATATTGGAAGTTCACACTGAGGCAAGCAGCAAGGACCTGGGAGGAATTTTGCCTTAGAGCAAAGAAATGGAGGTAAGAAACCCGTGGCATTCTTCAGTAGAGATACAAGTGATACCGAGCAGATTTATCACAGCTATGAACTGGAGACACTGACTGTTGTCAGAACTCTGAAATGTTCTCGTGTCTATTTACTAGGTTTACATTTCACTATGCCATAAATCGGGAAAAGCGATGAGTCCATCGACATGACTGCCACCAGCCACCACCTCGCGACAGCATCGGTCTTTCGCGTACCTGAAGAAATTTTCCGGCGGCACTTTGTGTGTAATACAAATAATCCAGGTGTGATTTCAAAAAGCACAATTTTGCAAATTCAATTTTGAACCCGCGTTACTGAGAAGTTCCAAGACCGTCTCCAACAGTAGTGACCGACGTAATTAGGATGTCATCCATATAAACAAGAATGTCCTCTTCGTGGTTCATATCAACAAAGACGCAGTTAATCATCCGTTGAAATACGGCAGGTGCATTAATCGAACCATAAGGGATTTGTAAATAGTCGAAGTGACCTTCGGTGGTGATAGAAGCTGTTTTGTTTACGGAATCGGCAACAACCGGAATTTGGTGGAACCCCCGACTGCAGTCCAAGCTGGTAAAATACTTTGTAATAGACAAACAATTGAATTATTCCTCGATATGTGGTGCCGTGAACATTTTCTTCATGGTGTTCCGCTTCAAGACGCGATAGTCGACATTTAAACGGTATTCGCCGTTCTTTTTCTTGATCAAAATTACGAGGCTTGCAAACTAAGACACACCTCTTATCATAGTTGTCTAGTTAACTGTAGAAATCATGGGCGACTTTCTTCAACAGATAGCAAGACTTCTCGTGGTCTGTCCACTTGTGGAGTTACCCAAATTGCTCAATTTTCTGCAGCAACGACGTCACAGTCGAGCCGTCGCGTTTTTTGCATTGGCCTCGCGTAGGACGTCACGGGAGGTCTCGGTAACGGTCTTCCGGATGGCAGTCTCGATTTTCGTCGTAATTTGTAGTCAACGACTTCTGTTATGGGAGTCAAGCGCGGTGTTCCACTACACTTCGGTAACCTACTGGCTGACATAAAAATCCAATATATTTTTAATACCTTCGTAGAAATATCTAAGTAGACTGTTATTAAGAAGTTTGCGATTTCCACGTGCGTACGACGTAAAGAAACCTGAAAAGTCGAATTTTCTCTATAACTTACATCCAGTTCCACCAGCGAATTTAATTATTGTTAGCTAATTGAGACATTTTCTATGATGGATTCCTGGTCAATGCTGGGTGGATGACGACGGAAAATGCATACAAGCTGTTGTGATCTGAACATTTTTTCAAAAAATTTTTTTGTCTCTTTTCTTTTTCTGTGGAACTTGTGTTTTTTGTGGTCACTAAGCCACTGTTCACCAGAAAAAATATCTCGATTAGCTAACAATGATTATATTCGCTGGTGGAACTGGCTACTAGGAGTTTTCCTTTGATTACAGCTTAGATTTCACGTGACATTTAGCGTTATGTCGATAGGTACTGTGGTGTCTAGCCTAAATCTGAAAGAGCGTGATTTTTTTAGATAGATCAAGCGTTCGGTTGAAAATAATTAAATATAGAGATGCGGCGTGGGTGCTGAGAAACACAAAGAGGGTACAGCCCATCGGGTTTGTAGGCCAGGGGTCGTCACACTTGGGGGGTAGTAATAGGGAACGCTGAAAAAGGAACGGGCCGAATCGTGGAGACTGGGGTGAGAATGGAAAAACGACAGATGTATGGAAAGAGAGAATTGGTATTTGGTCGAAAGCGAATAAAAAGTGCCAGTATTATTCACGAATGTGTATCATCACCTGGTGGCAGACAACACAAAGGCCAACTTAACTTCTATGTGATAAGATATTTATTTCAAGGGGTGAAAGTTATTGTCCCGGGTATAAGAATGATTGAGGGTTTTCTCTGCATTCCAATGCCGGCCGAATGTTGCAACAAAGCTATGCAAATGTCTGTTGCAATACCAAAAACGAATGTTGCAAATTAAGTGACGGAAGTCGATGATAAGTGTCCCGCAAATCGATTTGATTCCTTAGAAATTGTTTACAGAGTATCCGCGAAGCTACAAGGAAGTTAACCAGATTTAACCCTTATTTAAACCTTGATGTGTCCTTACCGATGGAAAGGTATCGGCTATTCAGAATGACGGAGTTCAATCGGCTGCCACATGCAGCGCTTGCAACTAAATACGTTTGACCTGGCCGCCAATCCTTTCTTGGAGAGTGTTTCTCATGTTATAACATGACCATATAGTGCCATATACAGAGGGGTGCATAAAAAACGGCCACCGCTGCAGCATCGTTATTCCTTATCCGATCTTCAAAATTCAAAAACCAGTTCAAATGGTATAATGTCTTCTATGATTTGACAGTGGAAAATATTTTTTCATTATGATGCTTCAGAGCACTGACAGTCAAGTTTTGTTTTTCAAATGGCAACTATATTTTTTTAATTTCTTTTCTGATTCCTTACGCTCATCTGAATATAATGATGCATCAATATCACACTTTTTGTTATTGAACACGAAGAAAAAAAATAAACTGCGAAATTTTCACACACAACAGTAGCGTCAGAACACCCACGATATGCACGCAATCCGGTAGGCTGGGTGCAAAATGATGTTCGAAAGCACATAGTAGGTCAGGCGTTTGGTTTTTCAAAATGCAAATGTCAGAATATTTTCAAAATCCGAAAGAAGCTGTCCGTCTCTAAGACTTGTTTATGCTCTACTTTTAGCTAAGGTACTGTTTCATATTTTGTCAAGTGTGTATTATAAAAATGAAAAATCAATAAGACCTTTTTTCCTGACAGGTCACAATACATACTCAAAAAGATAGAAAATAATAAGCTGAAAATAGATAATAAAGACGTCTTAGAGACAGACAGCTTTTTTTGGTATTTTGAAAACATTTTGACATTTACATGTTGAAAAACCAAACGCCTGACCTACTATGTGCTTTTGAACATCATTTTGCACCCAGCCTACCGGATTGCATGCATATCGTGGGTGTTCTGACGCTACCGTTGTCTGTGAAAATTTCGCAGTTTAATTTTTTTTCTTCGTGTTTAATAACAAAAAGTGTGATATTTATGCATCATTATATTCAGATAAGCGTAAGGAATCAGAAAAGAAATTAAAAAAATATAGTTGCCATTTGAAAAACAAAACTTGACTGTCAGTGCTCAGGAGCATCGTAATAAAAAAAATATTTTCCACTGTCAAATCATAGAAGACATTATACCATTTGAACTGGTTTTTAAATTTTGAAGATCGGATAAGGAATAACGATGCTACAGCGGTGGCCGTTTTTCATGCACCCCTCTGTATATATACCATATATAGACCATATATTTCACACCACTATAGTGTGAAATGTAACCCTTTTCTTGAGAGTGTCGAACAACCACTTTCGAGCTAAAGCTGAGATAACAATACGATTTTCTTGAGCAAACGAAAGTTGATAATTACAATGTATTCAGAAATTTCTACAAGATCATCGAGATGCTGTAGAATTCTTTGCAGGTTGATTAAGGGCTCACATCTGATTCCCCACCTGATCAAATAATTGAATACCCAATTCACAGATAGTTTCTTGACAAGTCTGTGCGTTGAAATACAGCACAAGCTTAAAGTAAATCGCGCTAAAAAATTTCAAGTAAATTAGTTTGACAAGTAATTGAGACAAATGACCTACCTCTGGAATGCAAAAGATCACACTGAATTTATTGGTAATCTCTATTTTTCGATGCGAAAAGATAGGGATAATCTCTCCAAGTACAAGTAAGAGGGTAGTTGCGAAAAGGTTAATAAATTAACGGGGTGTTAATTATGTAAGAAATCAAACGCAAGTGCGATAAGAATAAGAGGAGTTCGGAAAGAGAGAGCCATGTAATACGTGAAGGGTCACTTAACTGGACGCAATAATGATGTGTTTTTCTTTCAGAAACTGAATTTGAATTGACTTGAACAGTTCCTTATTGTCAACTTGACTCAGCACAATTTGAGACTGTGAAATTTAACAATTAATTCAAATAAAGTAATTATTGTTTAATTAATTCAATTAGCAAATATGAATTAACAGGGTATAAAGCAGGTGTGTGATTTTAAACTTTGTTTATTCATAACGTTGGATCATCCTCTTTCAGAAGAACCTGGGAATCAAAAGAAGCTGGGAATTCATTCAAACAATTAAGGGTTGATGGGTTACGAAAATCTATGGGATAAAATTTAAACACAACGTGGGGTATGCTCACGTCCAATCAGGGAATAGTACATTATCACGTACTAGTACGGAAAGTGATACTGCAGAAATCACAAGAATGAAAGTAAGACACTTCACGGCGAGTTACATACACACTTTTCCCTACGACCGGGACAAAATTACATTAAAATTAAGACGTCATTTTCGTGTTCTTCTGTAAACATAGGTTTTATAAAAACCAGTTTATTACATAAATAAGGGTAATTTCAAATGGGTTTATATAAAGAAAATGTGTATGTATTTCAAATTTCCAAAAATTGAAATTTTCTCAAATTCATATTTTTTCACAATTTTCAATTTTTTCTCAAAAAATACCATTTCTCTGACCACCCAGATTTATCAATACTGATATTTTTTCATATATTTCAATTTTTTCTCGAAAAACACCGCTATATTCTGACCAAGCCTGCCTGTGGCTGTTGTTATGCTCGAGCATCTTACAAGCGAGCGGTACAACGAATTGTCGCAAAAAAAAACAAGAATCTCATCTAAAACCAGTCCCCCAAATTTTGAATACTTTCAAAATATAAAAAATGATCTTTTTCATAAAAAAAAATTCGGGGAATCGCAGAAATCGAATTCGAACCTGCTGGACACACGCCACGCGCCTGTGGCAGAAGGTGAGGTCGGAGGTGGCGTCTCTCACCATCAAGCTATCAGGGTATTTTCGTCGGCCGGCCGAAACCGTCATTAATAAAGGACACGAACAATTTCTTCTATCCTTTGAGGGGCAATAGCGGCCTAAGGCCCCGGCTACCAGCCGGGAAAGGTACGTTTTAGTCATCAGCAGGTGTATGGGACTTCATTTATTAACAATGTCTCCTTGTGAGAAAATTGAAAATCCAATAATAAAATTAGTGACATTTCAACCGTCATTTTGACATTTGAGTATGTTAACTTGATTTAAAGTATTTAGGTGTATTGGATGGGGCTGATGCAGCTCAAGATTTCTGAATAGACCCCCATTTAATCTTTTGTGGTCACATTTGCATTGCTACCAAAGAATTATTCTGCTTTATAAGTGTAGGTGAGAATTTCATTCATAACTATACAATTATTACTGTTGTTGAAAGGAAATTATGTAGGATTTTCATTTTTTTACGAGTTTGTTGTGTTAATACATGAGATGTAATGACTTTTATATAAGTTGTATATGGATATTACAGTTTATGTATTTAAGTTGACACTTGTCAAAATAACCTCAAAGATTACAAAAATTTCAATTTTCAATAGAACAAACACGTAAAATGTTGTACAACACTCGTGGCTTGTTACACAGGATGCTTTCCGACACTCAGCCTCTCACAGAACTCGGGCTGCGCCCTCGTTCTGCAAATTTCGGCTTCGTGTCTGAGAAACACTTATGTAACAGCCAACTTGTATTGTAAACTACTAATACAACTCACCGCTAGGGTTAGGCCTTGGATAAGGTTATATAAGCATGCCAAACCCATACTTTCGATTGAGAGGACATGACTGAGGCCAGTCCTGTAGGTGCGAATTATTGTTGGTTTGCTTGTGAATCAGATTTACCGTGAGTTCCACAAAAAAGATAATACGAGATTAGTTGATTCGCGATTTTGTTTGTCAATTTCTAGTTGACTTATCAATGGAAATACTGGTTTATCCCTCAATAATGAAAAGATGGTGGGTCTAGTACAGATTCCAGGTATTTTTTTTGGTTATTCGCCTAGCATTCAGCAGAAAAAAGTTCCGTTAAACTGCAATCAGCCTTGATTGCTGATCATCTTTTTTGTGGAACTGACGGTTAGAGTGGTATTGAAAGCCGGTTTTTCGAAATTGTGATTAAGTCGTCGTTTAAATTCGTATTGTTTCGTGATCCGAATAAACTGTGCGTTATAATAACGCACGGCTATAACGCACAGGTTGGGTAGGTTGACGTAATTGACAACTTTCGGGCCTACTATAGCGTGTGAAAGGGGTCACTTTCGTGGGTAGTCGTAGGAAAAAGGATTATATTTCAGTACATACCTGAAAATTGCAACTTGTTCATCGAGTACTTCCACGAAATGCAATTTACTTCACTTATTCCCATCTTAAAGTCGACATTAAATGTCTAGAAACCAATGAATTGCTATAATAACCCAATGATTATGATGTTGCGTCCATCGTCATGTCCCAAATATCAAATTACATTTAATTAAAGAAAGTAAATACGTGAAATTGAATCAAGCAGTGACATAAACGTATGACGTGAATCGAGAGAAGTATGTATTTTCTTGAGCAAAGCGCTGAGACTTGTATTGATAGCGTTATTGGTACTACCTGTTTAGCTGTAACATCAGAACAAAGACTTTTTGAATCAGAATTAAAATGAAAAGCTGTAGTGCTGAGGGGATATGGCTATAGCTGATAGCCGAGCTGCCGTTTGGTTACTGTTATAGGTGCAATCACATCAACCCTGGCCGTAGTTTCCCAGATTGTTATTTATTTTCGATCCAAAAAGTTCGATTCTGCATTTGCAATGTGAACGGGTAATAGTTTCAGATTCAATTTTCTCCAGATTTGACACGCATGCAAGCAGAATTATTTTCGTTTGAATGCAAGTTCAAATCTGCGAGCGAGCGAGCAGAAAGAAGCAAACATCGATATAAACTGAAGTAATTTCAGCTAGATCAAACATCCAGAGTAGGTACCAACTTATTTTCAACTAACTCGTAAATCGCAAGTGTATACTTACAGATATACCGTACCGTATAGGTCGAGACAGACAAACCGGAAGCAGAAAGAAAAGAGACCAGAAGGAGAAGGAAATTCCTCAACCTGTCAGCGGCAGACACACCAACCTACCGCCCTGGAATCGATATAATAACGGTCTTGATGCGAGAACTTTGCCCTTTTTTTAGCGCTCTTTTTACTTCGCTCTTCCATTCTCTCCTCGCAAAGCTTTAGCCGCCCGCGAGCGGCAACAACGGCATGCTTGCAAGAAGCTCCAAGCTCCGCTTGCCCTCCGTGTTCGGGTTACTTACAAATTTTAAAAGGACGACACGGCACCAAAGTAGTCTGTTCGCAGGAGGCAGGAGAAGGACGGGGGTGAGGGCGAGACATCAGCTTACGGCAGGAGCATCAGAGGAGCTTTAATATTATTTTTCTTCTGAACAGCGTGAAAAAGAACAAGAGACGTGTAAGAAGACCATATACCCGCCTACACTATAATGTACGTTCTTTTACACACACCTACCTACTACTACACCTGATCCTATATTGCATTTACAAAACCGCCTCTGCGCCTCGTCCTCCTCCTCTCCAACGTTGAGAGCTTTGGCATATTAAATTCCTGATGGAGCTTTAGCTTTCGTCCTCCTCCACACGATATAACCGGCGGTTGCAGTTCCGCGAAGCTTTACGTATGCATGGTTAATAATGTGGTATTTCCATAATTAGGTTCGTCGAGGGAGTTGCAGCTGGAATTCTGGTTTTGAACAAAAGTCGAGAGCAGGGCGATATATGCAACAATGGACGCAACGTTATAAGCTCTGGAGTACAGGTAGGTATGTTGTTTGTATGTTCTGCGGGCTAATAAAAATTATTCATGCAGAACTGGAGCGGAAGGGGTAATTGTCTTATTATTTCCTACCCGTATTTTCCACGCCTCGTCTTCGTGCTACATAATTGCATAATAGATTTGGTCTTGTCGGCCCGATCGGAATAATTACGTTGGATTTTTGGAATTGGCGAACAGGACTGCAAGGAGACCGGAATTTAAAGTAGCAAAAATACGAACCGCAGGAGGCTGGATGAATCTAAGTCGCTAATGATTGGAACAGTTTGGACTGATTTTGACATTTCAGCGGATTTTGTAATCGGCTTTGCAGTTAGCGTGTCGAATGCGTTCTGGCAAATTCATTATCTTTGGATTGGAAGGCGCTAATGCTTTTGTTTCTGCTTCAGAACCTCCATTTGGTTCTGAAAAGATGAAAACGGGTGTGAGCATAACACTACTCTCACGAATTGAGCTCTAGTCAATTCAGTGTTAAATTCAACTTCAACTCAGTCTTGAGACAATATGACTCCAAAACAATTATTGCACTCAGCTTCTTTTAATACACGACTTGGCCCAGCCCGAGTCTAAGTAAACACCGTGATGATAAAAAGTGCAATGTGCGTCTAACAGTACAAAGACACTTCCAAATACCACATCACGTGTATCAAACGTGTTTATTATTAATTCTTGGTTTGTCTACACAGGTGATCACCTCCGATACAAACAACCTAATTCTGTGCCGAGTCGTGCAATGGAGCCAGGAGAAAACGCACGCACAAGGCACCTGTCCAGCTACACAGGGTCACCGCTAATCTCGCATTGTGTAATGGGGCCGGGGATAACGCACAAGGCCTCTGGTAGCGTACTAGCGCAGACAAAACCTCAACTGTTTACTCTGTATAAGCAATGCTGAGGTTCTCATCTTAGATTATATACATAAGCACAATCAATCCACAGTACACAAGTAGATATATGCCCTGTGAGAAGACTCACCGTTTGGGTGCTGACAGCTTCGTAATTTGCCACAAAGATAAATGTACCTTGTCATCATTAACTATGCCATAATTTCAGACACAAAGATAAACAAAACACAACCAACTCTTGTGGTCAATTATTCTTATGAAAAATTGTTCTGTTATAACAGTAATTCAAATTTGTCAATTGATTTTCAGGAAGCGTCAATTGTAATTCGGTTTTGTCAATTATTGTATTTCAGAAAGCGCCATTTGTGATTCAGATTTTTCAGTTGTAATTAGAAAACATCAAATAACGTCGAAAAAGATTGAAAGTTTTTTTTAAACACCCTGTGTATGTACCATAGGATACAAAAAATTTTGGTGTCCAAATTTGAATTCTACGTGAAAAATGGTTGGTAAAAATTTCTTTCCCCACCAATTTATTCCAACTTCACGAATACCTTCACGGAGTCACCTGCACACATAATATACTGGACAATAGAAATAAAGTTATAAAAATAGTCTCTCCACGTAAATGGTATAAATATATTTTGCGACGCGTTTCGGCCTTACAATTTGGGGTAAAGGGCCATCTTCAAATTTGTAGAATTGTCATCTTTCAATTTTACCCCAAATTCTAAGGCCGAAACGCGTCGGAAAATATATTTATACAATTTACGTGGAGAGACAGATTATTTTTACAACTTTATTTCTACAAGATGCCTCCATTAAGAGAATGCCTCAACTTTTACAATATTTACTGGACAATAGGGTAGGAAGCGTGCAGAAGGTAAAGAATATATCTTCACCGAGGGCGTGTGATCGGTATGTGCAATGTACTGTTCGGTTTTTCACTTGACGCTTTCTGAATTACAACTGGAAAAGGTGTAGTAGATACTGTGGTGCCCGGCTCAAAATCTTAAAAGATAAATAAATTTTCTGAAAAAATTGGAGTTAGGGGCGATATTGGGAAGGAAAGAAATGGTACAAGGGATGATGGTGGAGTCACGCCACATTCCAGAGTAGCGGGGTTTGAAGGCCAGGGGCTGTCACACTTGAGAGGGGGTGGAAGAAGAGAGGGTGAGAAAACCAGAAACTGACTAGCGTGGGGACGTTTGACACTAACGAATGTGTTTGGCTGGAGAAAATTAGTTGTCAAATATTATTTGGCAAAGAGTGCCAAGATAGTTATCGACAATTATTGTAGTTCGTCAGTGACAAGAGGAGAAAGCACCAAGGCAAGTTTATCTTCCATGTGATCAAATGATAATTGTTGAACGAGGTGAAAGTAGGTGTTTTGTTTATGAACAAAACATGAACATGATCAAGTTTGTTCTGTGTATTTCGAACAGCCACAGATAGCGTCAAACCGAGTTAATATTCCGCTGATAGCTGTGAGCTTTTAGATACATTGTTTCCAGTTATCCTCAAGTCACCAGGTGAATGGCGAAGGCCTCAATAACCCTTCTACAGAAAGATATAGCCTCCGACAGGTGATTGTAGGTACTATATGCTGAGGATAAAGCGCTAGCAATTCAATGCAATCATACCTGGGCTAAATAAAACATCGGAGACACGTCCCTTGGAATTATTATTATTATTATTATTATTATTATTGAGATTCCCACTCAACAGGTAGATACTCATTAACAGAGTGAGGCGCACATCAAGCTAAGAGAGAAGAGAAAAAAAAAAGACAACAAGAAAAGAACCGCGATCACTCAACACCGCCAGAAGCAGATCCGTCAAAGCAAGACCTGATCTGGCCAACAGAACAAGAGAATATGTCAATTCGATCCTGGACACTCGTATAATTAAAGCACATTTGATATATGGGAGAGGCCTTAAGAACATTAGTATTAGTAGTAGGGAGGTAAAACGTCTCGGTGCATCTTGAATTTACGCGTGGAACCCTGAACATCAATTTCTGCACGAAATTCTTGGAGTCGAGTGAACCATTGACAAGTTTAAAAAGAAAAACAATGGAATGCCAACATCGTCTTGACTGTAGGCTGACGAACTGCGTCCGTGCCAGCAACATGTCCTGGGGACATCCCCTAGGAGGATAAGTACCCCAAGTTCTGAAATGCAAAAACTTCAAGAATCGACGCTGAACTCTCTCGATAGCGGAAACGTGCACCGAATATAAAGGACTCCAAATGATAGAGGCATACTCAAGACGAGGCCTAACAAATGTCGAGTATAGGAGACAGGCAGTCTGAAGATTCGCAAAGGGCCTGACATTTCTCAAGACAAAACCCAAACTCCTGAAGGCAGCAGCAGTCACATCAGAAATGTGTGGAACAAAAGTAAGCTGAGAATCGAAGCGAACCCCCAGGTCACGCACATCATTCGCCCTTGGCACCAAAACATCACCAATAGCGTAGTCAAACTGTATTACATTTCTAGCTCTACAATACGAAACAATCGAGTATTTACTGGGATTAAGTGGTAGGTGATTCGTCTGACACCATCTCCTAACCCGGTCCAAATCAGCCTGAAGTCTCTCACAGTCAGCCACAGCACCTATTTCACTATACAACTTTAGGTCATCAGCGTACATCAGAAATCCAGCCTCAACACAGTCACCGATATCATCAACATATATGTCAAAAAACAATGGTCCAAGCTTATTTCCCTGTGGCACACCAGAAGTCTGAGCAAACATCCGAGAACGAAAACCATTGCACTGCACATACTGGAGCCTACCTGTCAAGAACGACTGTATCAGAGCCAGGAACTTAGGAGACAGACCGTACCAAGCCAGTTTCGTCATCAGTATGGAATGATCTATTCTATCGAATGCCTTGGAAAAATCGGTGTAGACAACATCCACCTGCGCTCTCCTATCCAACCTCTCAGACAAGAACTGGGTGATCTCCATAAGGTTAGTTACGGTGGACCGTCGTGGTATGAAACCATGTTGCCTGTCAGACAGCATAGGACCTACATGACATAAAATCTTACGGTGCATAAGGATCTCGAACACCTTACTGAAGTTACATCCTATGGCAATGGGTCTATAGTTTTCAACAACATTCCTTCTGCCTTTCTTGAAAACCGGACACACTCGAGTCTCCTTCCACCTCCGCGGATAGGCTCCCTCCCTCAACATGGTACTGAAAATCAACGATAGAGGCGCTGCGAGGACTGAGGCGCAATCTCGTACAAGATAAGAAGGAATCAAGTCAGGTCCTGCAGTAGATTTAGATGGGAGACTACGAATAGCCTCAAGAACCTCATCCTCAGAGACCATATCAAAATTGAGAACATCACCACGGCGTGAAAAACTCGAGAAACCGGGGTAAAGCGGAGCATTAGATGGAGAAGAGAAGGACTTGCTGAAATAATCGGCAAAGGAATCAACTATACTTGACGGTCCCCCAATATCATTGCCAGCATAAGTCATAGAGGTTGGTATGCTGCCACATTCATTTTTTGACCTCACATAGGACCAAAACTTGCTAGGATCACTAGAAATGCTGGACTCCGTCTGTCTGATATAAGCAGCGAACGATCCAGCAATGTCCACTTCAATCTGAGATCTCAACAATCTATATTCATTGAACATCTCAACACATCTGGTTCTATTGTATTTGACTCTAAGCCGCTCCTCCTTCTTAATATCTCGTATAATTTGTCCAGTGAACCAGGGGCGATATGTGCGGGAAGTTTTCCTTTTACAGGGCACACACAAGTCGAACACCCGAGCAAGGAATTCATAAAATCTATCCACGGCATCCTCGACCGGTAGGCTACGTAACTCTTGCAGTTGCCAGTCGAGACCGGCAAGTCTGTCATATAACTCGACAAAATTCGCCTTTCTAAAGTTGTACTCACTGCTACACGTGATATGAAGAGGCGGGAAGAGGCTTATTATCTGAAACAGCGTGCAAGTGAATCTCAAGCGCAGGATGATGGCCGTCCTCCGGCAACAGAACACGATCAGAACGCACAACGGAACACTCAAGATTAGTCACCACCAGATCCAACAACCTGTCATTACAGTTAACCACCCTGCTGCACTGCCTGAGATCACAATACTCAATAAAATTACTAAACTCATCAATCAAGGGTGTTCGCTGATGCCCATTATAAAAGCCAGCCAAGTCAGGAATGTTGAAGTCTCCCAGGATTAACACCTTACCCCCTAGAATACACTCAACCGACATTAGAGCATCGAAAAGCATTCTATAATCACCAGCTGTGCAGGACGAACGAACATAAAGCACAAGGATGTACAACCTCCAAAACCCGAAATCAACCGCAACCACAACCACATCAACCCCACCAACCCCAGACCAAGCGTCACCCAGATCAACCTGCGCAGCACCCAAAAAGGAATCGACGGCGAGCAGAACCCCTCCGCCCCTGCGCAATCCAGACAACTCGAAATTCCTGTCTGCCCTGAACACATTGTACTTACTCAAGTCAAACAGCTCACCATCAACAATGCCAGGATGAAGCCAGGTCTCAGAAAGCGCCACTATATTACATTTCTCGCCAGACACCGCCTCCATCAAATCCGCAGTCTTCGTACATAGACCTCTCACATTCTGATAATACACAGAAAAGGAGTGGGAGCGCTGAGGAGACAGAGGGAGGTCAAGGTCCACGGGAGAAGTGACACCCAAGGCACTCAGCTCTATTGATTGCTACCTACAGTCACCAACAATGCTAGCTCTGAACCTGCTCAGAGCATCCCTGTAAACTGAGCAGCTCTGCCCATTCCACGCAGAATGGTCAAGAGAAAAATTCGTTTTGTGTTTTTCATTAGACATGGCGCAATTTATGCATTTGAGTGTTTTGGAGGCGCACTCAGTAAGTCTATGTTTCTCAGAACACTTGGGGCATACGTCAGACCTACCGCACTTGGCAGCCGTGTGGTGGAATCCACAGCACTTGTAGCATCGAAGGAGTTCAATAGAATCATAAACACGGCAATAAGAAGCAATAAGATATATTCAATCCATTTCTCAGTGACAAAGAATCCCACGAGCATTCAAGTTGAGTTCCTTGAGATGCGAACCGCTTGAGACATGCCCAGAGCTCCCAAAAGTGAAGTGTAGCTTGGAATATCTACAAGACATCGAAATGTGATGTAATTTTCTAGGTTAATTGATGACTCACATCTAATTGCACACTTGATTGAATTTATGTGACACAAACACAAATTGACTCATCACTCATCCACTGGTAGCCGTAACCAACGTTAAAAAATTCAGTACTGGTACTTGATTCTTGATTGCTTGTGTCAACAATAAGCTGATTTATGTAACGTAGGTTACGGCTAGCATACAGGATTTCCACTTTTAACCAATCAAATTTCAAGACAAGATTCTTCTCACCTCCTAATAAAGAAAAATATAGCATATATGCATCTCACTCGATTCCTAAGAAATTACAGAGTCTCACCGTGGGTTCCACAAAGAAGATAATACGAGTTTAGTTGATTCGCGATTTTTCTTTGTCAATTTGTAGCTGACTGATCAATGGAAATGCTGGTTTATCCCTCAATAATGAAAAGATGATGAGTTTAGTACAGATTTCAGGCATTTTTTGTGATAAATCGCCTAGCATCCAGCAGAAAAAAGTTCCCTTGATCTGCAATCAGCCTTGATCGCTGATCATCGTTTTTGTGGAACTGACGGTCAAACTACAATTTTTCAGTTTTTTTGAACATGATTAACTTATAAACGGTTTAATGGAATTCGCTCCAATTAAGCCTAGGTAAGTTTGCAGATACCTACTAAATACCAACCTGTCTGTCGAATTTCAATTGAATCGACCCGGTAGCATCGGAGTTACCAAGGATGACGAATGGTGACTTTTCATTTTTTTCATCAGCAGTTTCCTCAAGCCACTGACTGTATTCAACTGAAACTGACAGGCGGTTAGGCAGTGTCTGCAAACTAACTCGGCGAATTTTCTTGAACCGTTCATGAGCAATACTTAATTATTGTTCAGAAAAACTAAAAAAATTAATGTTGACGTTTCGTCAATTATGGACATTCAAATTTCCGTCCGTCAAGTTCGATCCTCGCCAATTTAAGAATAGAAATCAATAAGTGCCGGAATCCAAATGGTACCTACCGAATAAGGTTGAAAACTAAATCCCTCTGCATACCTTGTAGACACACGAGACAAGCGTGTTTACGATCAAGTTATGGGAAGTTGAATTTTAATAAAGCTTCCTGTTTACCGGTTGTTTCCGACATAATGAAACTATAAGTCGTATACACTAAACGAATGCATAGCTACAGCTGGGTAGGTAGGTAAGTATACAAAGCAATTTATTGCTTTGAATTATTGGGCTCGCGGTTCTCTGATGCATGATTCGAAATCGATCAATGAATGCGGCAAAATGTTTAATAATTTTCTGATATAATACGGATTGAATTCTAATAATGATGATCAATAAGTAGTCGGGATATTATAAATTCATAATACATAATACCGAAACTCTGGTTCATTTTGTTCATTTTCAAGGGGGGGATGAGGTATTTCAACCCGCGGGCACGGCTATAAATGGAAATTGCTGCTATAGTATGTTCACTTGTGTAGGACGATAAATTTCTGTAAGTCAGGGAATGCCGGAAGGGCATATCGTTACTCAAAACGATAAGTAAAACAATGATTGAAATTAACGTCTTGTTCCAATAACAATCAACTTTACAATTTAATGAAACAATCCAACAATCTTGAACGCAATGGAAGGCGGCGGTTTGGTCATGGTCATGGTCATCTGGTTCTGAAAAGATAAAAATGGGTTTGAGCATTACGCTACTCTCATGAATTGATCTCAGGTCAATTCAGTATTTAATTCAACTTCAACTCAGTCTTGAATCATTATGACTTTAAAACAATTCCACTCAGAGCCTTGAATCAATATGACTCTGGAACATTTCCGCTCAGCCTTACTAAATACGCGACTTGGCCTTCTATAGGCATTATGGTAACATCACGTCATAAATACCAGCCATAGTCAAGTAAACACCGTGATAATGAAACGCATAACACTGAAGTTTCTTCAACTTGAATATAGGCGTTGTTATTTGTTACAACGAAATATTTCTTTGAATTGAATAAAAAAATATCCCAATTAAATATTTGGTTCGCCATATACAATGAACTAATCTATTTGATTCAAATAAATTATATTTAGTTCAAACAAATCCTTTTCTCTATGATTATATTGTGCTTTTACTGATGCAAAATGGCGGATTTCTCAAAGGAAAAAAATGTTTCACATTTCCTTTGTCTCTAACGGTAGGTAAGTAACATTACTCGCTGCTGATTATTGAGACTAATATCATCGATATGATGCACAATAAATATTTCTTCTGCTGTTTTTCTGCTTCCTCATGTGATTTACTTATTGATCTTCACTTCAACAGGTTGACTATCTACTTTACAAATTAATAATCAAACCTGCTCCACTTACTCAAAAGCATCATATCATATGTATCGAGATCTCAACCAAAATTCGGAGCCGCTGCATATGCTCCAAGGGAAACAGCTTAAGAAATATTGAGCAACCCACCGTTGAACTAGTTTCAATGATCAGCGAAGTAAATAATGTTACTTACCCTTGGAGACGAGCAAAGATGACAGAGTTTGTTTCTCTTCAAAACAAATTCCATTTTCATCAGTCACCACACAACATACACTCAGCACAGTTCTGCCGTTCCGCATGGAAGATAGTTTGATACTAGCGATGCTGCAGGTGGAGCAGGAAGTCGGGAACAAAGTCCTTTTTCGTGAAACACATGTAATCTTCACTTGAACGAATATTTCTTTGCTTCAAACTGCAAGGTTTTGTGTCAAAGAAAATAATTGTTGATGGGCGAGATCCCAAAAAATAAGAATAAATATTTCTTTGAACGAAAAATACTACTTGTTTGATCAAATTTCTACCCGTATTTATTTGTTCTTAAAATTAATTTGTTTGCATTGAATAATTCAGTGCTACTAAAATTCAAACAAATTCGGGAACCAAATGAAAAAAACGAATTTATTTATTACAAGGCTATTTTACTTGATGTAATGAAATGTTGTTTGTCTGAATCAAATCAGTGTCAAATAAATGAAGTTACTAGATCCAAATAATCCTTTTTCTCTGTGCGGTTGGCTGCTCTGGCTTCATTTGGCCTTCGTCGTTCGGACCACTTTTGGAACACATTTTCTACGCATTTCCTCTGCAGATAGACGGAACACTTTTGCGGGACGTGATGTCTGACGCTTTTTCTCATTTTATTGGAAAATGTAGTAATTTTTCGACCTGTTTTTATTTTCGCCAATGAACCAAAGAAAATCGAAAATTGAAATCGAAGCAGCTTTGACATTTGACAGGTGTCAAAAATATTTCTAACCTCTCGAAACCGGTTCAACTTTCCGATCATTCAAACTAAAAAATACTAGTCCGTCGTCAAAAAAAAGGGGTCCCATGGAATCATCAATCCTTCCACCTCTTCCAGTCGAAAAGACACGCCGAACCATGAAGAACTATTGGCAAGACAAGCAACATCCCAGCAGGCCTGCTGTTGCAGCAGGACTTACGTGTAAAAACTTTTTTCAACCAAATTTCAAAAAACCCAGCCGCTCAAAGTTGCGTATTGGATTGAAATTCATGTGAGTTCCTTCAGTTTTCAATTTGTTTTCGTCTTGAACTTTGGCGGAACAAGTTTTTGTCGGCCTTGAATGGCCGCCGTCAAGATGACTTGAATTAAAGGCGACCCCGTAGGGTTCTAGTGTCTAAATGACGGTAATACAGCTCTGCGCCCCTCTAGTCGCATTTTTATCTATGACAAGGTCAGTTTTCCAAGGTTTTAACATCAATTTGATAAGAAATATAACTTTCACTTCTAGAGAAGTCAGTTTCACACCAGGTAGAAATGCGGCAAGTCTACAATGCTAAAGTAGAAAATTTGCCCAGCCAACTAGAGTCACAGTTCAAGTGAACCTACTATAGCTTCGTAATTCAAGGTGGTGTGCATGGGAGTATATAAGGTACCTAATAATTGCAAAAAGTTTTGAGCCAACTGGTTAGGCTCTAGGCAGTGATTGAGCATATTGAGTACCTAAAATAAGGGGTCATCGTCATAAGAGTATTCGCAAATATTTGATTGAAGTTAAATACTAATGATTCAAGAATCTTCTGTAGGCTCAGAGCTGCTCCACCTGAAAGGCTGTTAACTCAAGGCCAGTGTTTTTTTTCAACTGGCATTTTGGATAAGTTGATTCCATCTTTCCATATGAACAAATTAAAAGCAAAAAATCCTGGAAAAACCGACCACAGACGAAGATTTTTGTATTTGAAACCTCTGGGCGCCAAGTTCGGTGGCGCCTCTATCGACGAACACTTATTGTTGCTGCAGTTTGCTCCATGTTTCATTGTGGGATTCACAAGATATTTAGGAAGGAACATACGTAATTAGAGCATCACAGCGTTTAGAATAAACAACTGATTTTTTACTCAAAAAATCAGCGAGTGTGAACTAAGTTACCTATTATCTACATCATGAATATCGGCCCCTCGATCGGCCCATACCTTTACAGATATTTATTTTAGCTCGGCTAAATCCGGCTTGAAACTCATATGCCGATGTTACACCTAATTATGGTCTACCCTTGTACGCTTTATCCTTCTATAAGTAACTTTTTGAAACAAAAAAATCAAAGTAGGTTCAGTCTGTGATTATTTCTAGGGAATTAGATGTTGCTGTGGTTAACCGCTCTTTTCTACATTCACTTTAACTTCTCAGCAATGGTGCTTCGAACTCAAGGCAAAGCAAATCGTGACGGAAAATAAAGCCTGTTTCGGCAATTCCTATAGTCATTCTCATTCACCTGAGGCCTCGAGGCGCAGGTTCACCTATATTGGCGCCGTCGCCAACCCCAACCCTAATCAGCCCGATCGATAAAGCGCTCCCGATTGAACAGCCAATTGAACCAGTGAGCTTGTATACTTGAAGACCTGCGCACGAGTTGCGAGCAAAGGGAACCGCCTATATGATTTGAGTAGGTCTATCGAACTGAATTCCTAAGAAATTGTCATGTTGGTGATGTATGCAGGTATTGGCACGATCTGCGTTGTGATGTTTCGGCAAGAAACTGACGGAAATCTTTGCGGTGCAATGTTGGCATAAGTGGATAGACAGTAGGCAAATAAATGGTATCTAGCAGCTTTGGGAATATTCCGGCCATCTCTCGATATACGGCTCCTCCGCCAATATTAATTGTGCAGGTGTGTCTTACCCTAGCATCAAAGTCTCCAGCGAATTTGGTTAACAGACATAACAAACATTATATTTGTTCCTTTTGATGCTACTTTACAAAATAAAATGGGAACTTAGAAGAAAAATAATTTTAGAATTTGGCAGTCTTTTACAAAGAGTTTCTAATGCCACTAAAAAAGTGAATTAGTAGAATAAATACACTTTATCTACTTTGAGTTACTAACGGATTCATTATTACATCGAAAGCGGTGCTTTAATGAGGAATATTATTGAACTGCTTTTCAACCAATAGCAACAATTTAAGTATTGTCAATAGAAGGTAGGCTAATGTCAGTGCGGGGATGTCACCTGTCGAATGTTTCTATTTTTAGCAGCCAGAATTTACAATTCCTGGGCGATGATCAGAGTGGAGTAGATAAAATAGTAGATACATTACACTTGTTTAATAAGACGTATTGTCACACTGTGTTTCAAAGGGAGGAGTGTGACAATACTATGTATGTCATATGAAACTCGTATAATAATATACTATTTCGTACCTTTATTGGTTGTCGCGTTGCTGAAACTGGCACGTCAATAATGCAATCGATGATATGATAATCAAATCTGTCAAGAATATAGAGGAGTAGGTATCAATACAGCATGGACATAAGAGGTACGTTCAAGTTTCCACCCGCCTCTTACGCATGGTTTAAATAAATATACTGTGCCGAAGCTCGCTGGAGACCACGACGGGCAAATAAGACACACACTTGCATAATTGGCGGAGGAACCGTAAATCGACAGCCCACCGGAACATTTGCGAAGCCGATAAATACCATTTTTTCAAAACGCTCCATTGGCGTAGATATTGAAGTAAAGGTGAGGCGTCGGTTGAGGTGTGCGGTCCCTGTTCAGAAGTTATAGGGGGAAAAATTTTTTTAGCTTCACACTTTGAAGGTCTGTATCACTGTATCTTTGTTATTTTCAATTTTTCAATATATGTTTTCCTGAGAAAACCTTTGTTTTTTTTTTATTCTCCATCGACCGGCAAAGTGAAGATCATTAAACCCGGGACACCCTATACAGTAGTTGAATGTAGTCTTGTTCGGAGATGACCTCATCGAAACTTTGGAAGGCTCTATCGCCACCCGTGCCCGTGGGGACGGTGGAAGGCGACGGTTGGTAACATCTGAAAGTGCTCGGTGCTATCTTCTGATGACACCAACTTCTGTAACCTCCCAGCTCCTCTATGAATGGCAAAGGAGCCTTACAGAATTTCGCTCAGGTAATCTGAGGAAAAACAACTTTTACCTCAAGTGATTGAAATTCTGGTCGAACGGTATCAGTCCAAACAACAACAAGTATCAGTTCTCATAAACTTACCAGTCATGTGGTTATAGACTATAGTCGTAGTACCGGATCAATAGAACTCACCTGAAACAAAATAAAAAAACTAATTAGATACCAAGGAGCAAGAAGTACCTACATAAATAACTTGCTGGTGCCGTTTATGTTCCTACTCATGAGCCGTCTTCCAGGTGTTAGAAAAAACCATGCTGGAAATTAACTTGTTCATGCTTGTTTCACGTTCAGGGCCCTTATTTTTGAAACCGACGAGATGAATCCTTTTTTGCATTGTGTCGCTATGGCAACTGCCTGTTTTCTCTCCTGCGATTGGCTGCTGCCATAGCAATCTCATGTGGATTCATCTCGCGCAGTTTCAAACAGTACTACAATAATATTCCTTCTCGGCCTATCTTGGCTCTGACTGTCAGCTAATCTTAGTGGTCATTCTTCAGTATTACTTCTTTCTTCCACTTAAAATTGCTTCTTTATTGCGTTATTTGTCTGGTTTTCAGAGTTTTGTTTTTATTGCACCTCATATTACACATAATTATGTACCTACCTACATGCATATCAAGATATGGAACTATTTTCCCTTGACCATTTCACCAAAACTTACCGAATAAGTGGAAGCTCCTTCTTTTCGTTTCCAATAAAACACCAGACATTTGATAGGATTAAGTTATTTCAGCAAAGAATAGCTATCGAGTTCAAGTACTGAAACGTCACTTCAAGGAGATACTTTTGATCCCACTACACTTGAACACACTCATCTCTAGAAGGCACTACTTACTACTGGATGAGCAACGAAAAGTCATTGAACTTGAAATTTTTGAACCGAGGCCCTGAGTTTAAACAATAATGGTTTTGAGTTGGAAATTTTTTCTGACATCTGTAAATAACTATAGTATATAAGTAATAATACATAGTAGATATATTCCTTGTCTATATTATAGGACCTAGGTATAGTCGTCGTGAAAAATTATTTTTATATTTCTATTAGCACTCGGCGCCGATTTTCATGACGTGTTGTTCAACTTGATGGAAAAAATTCAATCTGTTCGATATTCACTCGTGTTTTTTATTTTACCTAAGCTCTACCTTTTTTTTTGTGACTGAGGCATTAAATCTGCAATTTCCGGAGAGAATATTGGATTTTAATCTTAACCGAATTAATTTCCAATCAGGACTCCTCCACACTTCCAAAATTTGCGGTCTCCAACCACAAATCGATCAGACAAGGAGGCGGAGGAGGAGATTGGGATCCTGGGAGGACTTGACCCATCATGTCTCTTTGACCTCATTTTCGTAACATCGCACTTTTGGGTATATACGTAAACTTCAAGGGCTTCAAACCACGTTCTTAGCCAAGCTTAGTACCTACTCAGTTTTACAAGTGTAGGAGGGAAACGTTGAGGAGGCCAAGTGGGTAGCTTAGGGAGGCGACAGAGCGAAACATAAAACAATAAACTAATGCAAGGAAAAATTAGAAGGAAAACACTAATGTATGCTGGAAAGAAATACGATTCAAAGCGCGGCAAGCAAGTACTTTGAAACCCGTATCAACATACAGGGTGATCATTCGAAAACTTATCAACCTCGATTTCTCATTCTTCTTGAAAAGATTCGGTGGCAGGTCGATTTTATATTCAAGGGAGACATATGATCAGCATGAAGTGAATTTTTTTACTTCATAGCCCAAGACAGGGTGACGACCCTTTTAAAAAATTGAAATGTAAATATAGGTAGAGGTCGAGTAGTAGGTAAGTACATTATTTCTAAAGTGGGATGTTTCTTATGTTCATTTGCGTTCAAAATTAGGAATGTCCTGATACACTGTGCCAGAGGTGAAACCGAAAGAAATGCAAAGCAATTTAGAGCTCCGTTTTCTAAAATTGTGATCGACGGTGATTTTCAGGTTAAATCCGAGATATCATCACAACATCATCAGTTGCGTGTTATCACCTACCTGACCTAGTCTGACATTGTCGACAGGCTAATCCAACACGTTTTTCTTTCCACACGACATAACTCTTTTTCTGTTTTCATCATCAGTGTTCATCAGCCACGGTAAACCTAGTCAAAAAAAAAATTAATAAGATTATTTATTTTCACCAGACCCAGGCTCTACAGGTGTAGAATGGGGGCGCCCACGTGAAAATCGTGCCCCGAAGGGACGAGCGTGTGATGACTAATTGAACAGGTAATAATTAAAATTCCGAAATTAATTGGATTAGGTTGGTATATTTATTATGTACCCATGATAAAATGTCGAAAAGACATGCCGGACCGCACGCAGGAGCTGGTGTGAACAAAACGGGCGCGATTAAAGGAATCAACTCGATGAGACATCATACAGGTATACCCTTTGATTGATCGCACCAGGGGTGTTCCAATTTGTTCTCACAGCCAGACGCTCACTTCTGGAGTTCATCTGGAAGGAGCTCTCGCTGTTCTACTGAATAAAGTCCGAATCACCCTGTATGACGTTGCAAACAGAGTTGATAACGAAGCTGTGTTTACACTGGAAATGGCGTTAAATCAAATCGTGTCGCCTTAGGTGAGTTTAAATCAATTTCAAGTCGACGGTTATGGCATCGAGTACAAGACACGCTTCAGCTGCATTAGCTCAGAGATAGCTCGGAGCGATTGAGTATTTTAGAAATTACATGGGATGAAGCCAATGATAAAGCCCTGATTATAGTGAAAATGTCATTGAATTCGCCTTCGGCTATTGTTGTTGGTTTTACATCGACTGATATTTGGTATCGTGTACGAAATACTTGCTTAAGTTGAGTTGGCTTGGGGCTATTTCGCCGTAGGCAGTCGAGTTTCTACGAAATTTCATTGAATGAAGCCAAACATGAAGCTCTGCTTATATTGCTTATACTGCTTCTTCTTGTTTTACTTTTCAAAAAATCACAATATCAATAATGATAGGTACCTCTAAGTATGTACCGGGTGTTTACGATGAAATTCACCCCCCTCTAGGAGATTCCCCTCTGAGATATTTTGAAAAACTAAAAACTTTTTCTCAACGATTTTTCCCAGGGATCTTGAATCGATCGTCTGAAAGTTTTCAGTTGGTACCGTATACAGGGTGTGACATGTAACTTTTTTATTTCAAGTACAACACCCTATATTTTATTACTTACGTCATTTGATGAAGCCTTTCTTTCTGATTACAAAGATATATAACATTTATGATTTATTTTGACAAGGAAGCTGTCAAAAAATTAATAAAATAGGTAGTCAAATGAATTAAAAATAAAAAATTACGCGCCACCTGTATCCAGGAACGAATTAGACCAATTATCCATGCAGAGTTGAATTTTGCAGACAAAATGATGCGAGAATAACTTTTTTTCAAGTGAACTGTAGAAACCAAAGCCATCTTGCCGCGAAACAAAATTATTCGACTACCTATTTTATTATTTTTCCGACAACTCACTTGTCGAAATAAATCATGAGTGTCATATATATTTGTAATCAGAAAAAAAGGCTCCATCAAATGATGGAATAAGATATAGGGTGTTGCAATTAAAATAAAAAAGTTACATATCACATCCTGTAGATGGTATCAACTAAATCTTTTTTAGAGGATCGATTCAAGGTCCCTGGGAAAAATCGCGAAGAAAAAATTTTTAGTTCTTCGAAATATCTTGAAGGGTAATCTACTAGGGGGAGGGTGAATCTTATCGTGACCACCTGTACATTGATGGATTTAGCGAAGCAGTTTATTCGGCATCGACAAAATGCGATTTTATTACTTGTTTGCACGGTGAAAAAAAATAAGATTTGAATTTCGTGGCCCGCAGAAAAATGGTTTCTTCGTATGGCACAGATATTACAAAAATGCTGTCAACATTCGTGTAAAAGGTTGAAAATCACAAAAACGGATCAGAAAAATCAATAAATGTATTTACGCTCGAAACGGCTGTTTCTTTGATTCGAGCGAGGAATAAGAGAGGGCGCCAACGATTCAATGTTCAGGTTCAGGGTAATGACAAGGTGGCGCGAAAGCTACCAAAACGATTTGAATGTGTTTCATTGAGGGATCTTGCACGCCACTAGGATGCATTTAGCCCTCCTTCACGGGTGAGGCCTGACCTCCACTAGGATGCGTTTCGCCTCCCTTTCCGGGAGAGGCATGACCTCCACTGAGATGCGGCTTGCCCCTCCTATTTGAGTGAGTCCTGCCCTCTTGATACAGAGACTAATGGTGCTTTTCTGTAAAAAAGATACATCGATGTAAGCGCTGTGTCGCTGTAAGATGACATATGTGACAATGCAAAACATTATTACTTCTGTCATTTTACAGCCATTTAGCGCTAATATCGCTTGTTTATCTGTTTTGGACTCCTCATTAAGTCGCAATTGTTAATAATAATCAGTTTAGGATAACAACCCCTCCTCCCTTGTAACTAATATTTTTGTGTTAGCGTGCGACTGCAGTTATCAAAATTTCCATGTTGGTTGGGTTATTCAGTAGAAGAGGATAATGATCAATCTAAAGAAATATTTGATTTGTTCTCGCGAAACTGATAATTTTGTTGCAGCATTCACATGAAGTTGATGGAGGTGGCCTGCTCGTGAAATGAAAAACGTTCAGTTAGCTAGTTTAGTGGTCTGATATTTTTTCAATAGGAACAATGAACTGTTTCGAAGTTATTTCGCGTTAGTTCGTCGGCGAGCACCGTTGAAGGTTTTTGATCAATGATAGCTTCACTAAAACCAGTTAAGGGTGCAATCAAGAAGATCTCCACACAAGAGTCTTTTACCTTGACTTGAGTAAGTGCGCCATTGGTTCCGAAGTTTTTGAATGGGTAAAATTACTAATAAAGTTCAACATCTCCGGCTATAGACACTCGCGTTTGCGATATCCTTTCAAGATTCAAGGGCAATTCTAGGTGACAAATAGGTTGTGGTATTCCCCCTTTGTTTTGTTTGTACGTTGGTACCTGAAGTAGGTAGGGTCGTTGACGTTCGTAGCGTTTGCTGATGGGAGAGGGAGATGACGCTGATGCTGGACAAACGGCAGCCGCGTACAGAATAAGAGAATGAGCTGTGGTGAAGAACACGTGATTTTGCAGTGCAACGAGCGTGCGTCGTTTTCTCCAAATTTAAGGTCGGTCTTCCTTTGATTATTGTATCGTAATTTTGGCTTCCACCCACTCACCAAATCATGTATTTCGATACCATTCTTCCCGGAAAATTATTGTACATAACCTGGAATTCTTTGTTCTCTTTGTTCTCGACAAACTTGCATGACCCGCAGTTTTTCCCTTTTGAAATCAAGGTGCTTTGCACTGTTGTGAATTTAGTGTGATTCATCTACTCCCAAATGATCTCAATTCTGATGACAAAGGCCGTAATCTAGTAGGTGTGCACTTTGCGCACTCATGACGTGGCCTCAGGATTGCGTTGTCGCGCGTGTTTAGCCGCCAAGTAGAGAACAGTACTTTTTATGATTCATTCACATTTCATTGTTCATTGTCGGGTTATACATGAAAGTAAAGGGAGGAAAGAAAACTTGTACGCTTATTCGTGTCCGGGAGGGGGGGGGGGGTCAACCTGCTTGTATGAATCTGCCTTGTTGAGTCTACTAACCTTTTCGTATTTGAGGGGAAATTATGTAAGACGAAGAGAGGGCCACAGGTTGACTCGAGTCAATTTTCTTGTTTGTTATTACTGTTTACTAACCATTGTTCTGTTTTGTATGTAAGTATGTATCTGTGGGGTTTTTGATGGGTAACTACTTGGGAATTTCGGGCGAATGCGTTATAGATACTTTTTCCTTCCAATTGCTTACAAAGAGTATGACCAACTCCAACTTCTCTACTTATTTACCCCTCACCAGTTTCTTGTTCATTTATTCACCTATTTATCTCTTATTTGTTTCTTGTTTATTCACCTACGCCATAACTTATCGTTTCTTACTTGTTTATTTACCCACACCATTATCCATCATTTGTTTCTTGCTGATTTATCTACTTGTTTACCGACCGTTTCTTCATTGTTTACTCATCTATACATTTGACCTCTTTTGCTTGTAAAGTGTAAAATAAATTGCTCAACGTCCAAAGCGTAAGCGAGCGAGTGTCCTTTTGTTGTTACGTGAATAACTTGTAAACGAAGCAAATGTCTCAAAGAGGTTCAAGCTCTGATTCACGCTGACTTGATCAATGCATTACTGGAGTGACTTCTCTGTCATTCTATCACGACTCATTCACACTTGACTCTTGTTCAGATCATTTGGGAAGGGATTTCTCAGCAATCAATTAGGCTATACGCATGGGTTTCTTTGACGTGTTCTTCCCATTTGTGCCTGTCAGCGAATACGTCACTTTTCCTTTGCGATTGAATTGACAGTTTGACATGTTTCATAATTTCTTGTTTTGTTTTGTTGATCTGATTTTATGTTCATTCCATTGTTGTAAATTCCTGCATTGTCTAAACAATTTGTAATGATTTTTCTTGTTTCATTTGTTTGGGTTTTGTTGTTCTTCATCCATATTTTGTCAGTTTATCACTGTCAATTTCTTGTTGTGAGATGTTTTGAGAAAAGAAACAAATTCATTTAAAACTTTGCCAATTGATTTTCAATGAACATTTATTTTGCTTGCATTTCATTCACGTTTCATTTGAGAATTCAACCTCATCCCCAAAAGCACATTCTCATCTAGAGTAAGAACTCACACAACGTAGGGGAAAAGGTAAACGACGTGGGGAAGGGAAGGAACAACGATGATCACTGCCAACATCGAAAAAGAGGAGTACACAACAGAAATGGTGCCGTGACCAGGATACACTACAGAAATGGTGCCGTGACCAGGATACACTACAAGGTTCAGTACTCCACAAAGGCAAAGCCATATCTAGTCCTTCTCCAAAAGAGGCAAAAGAGATCATAGCCTAAAAAGAGCAAAGCAAAAAAAATAGTCTGGATATAAGAGACGTAGCCTTTAAAAAGACATCTAATAATAATGAGAGGAGCCCCGCATCCACCTGATCCGAACTTAGATCATAGAATGTAGGGAACAGGAAAGGAAAAGAGAAGAAATAAAAGATTTCCACTCGCTCGCAAAATTCACTCACTTCTTCCACAGTGTCTAGAAACTATTCCTAGCCCTAACCCCTTACACCAACATAAATGTGTATTATAATAATAACATAAATGTTGAATCCAGAGGCGTATCTACGGGGGGGCAAATGGGGCACGTGCCATGGGCGCACTTTGATCCTCAGGGCGCAAATGAGAGGAAAAAATGAAAATGTGAAAAATGTAGAATGAAAAAATGGAAAAATGTAGATATTTGAACTGTTGGGCACGAGGTTGGGCATAATTCGTGTGTTGACGAGCGAAATGGGAGAGAGAGAAAGGGAAAAAACCAAAACCAATACATCCAAACAGACGACCAACTTTCGACATTTTCATCTGAATCAGATAAAGCTTAATAGGAGGGCCTAATTTGTCGTTGGCCCGCCTGAATTCTGAAAAAAAGCCTAATTCAGGGGCGCAATTCTCAGTTTTGCCATGGGCGCAATTTACCCTAGATACGCCACTGGTTGAATCTGATGAAGCCACAATATGAATTTTGAACCACGCTACCCAAACAAAGTTTAAATGTTGGTTAAGGTGTAGAATCAGGTGTTCGTCTAAGTATTGATGTGTGAAACTCATCTTTCAGGGAACTAAATATTCAGAAAACTTGAGCTATTTTAGATAACAGCGTTGACCTAGAGTTATGCTGAAACGCGCCTTTATTTAGCCACTCTGACATGAACTTATATAAAAGTCAGTACATTGATTTCATGTTACAAATAATTTCTGAGTGTTATTGTGTTCAGAGTAGTGATTAAGTCCATCTCAACACTCTTAAAAGTTCTATCCTCGAACCACAGGAAAGAAAGAGCACAACAAGATGGCGTCCTGATAGTAGATGATTATCGTCAAAGCGGTCCCAAAAGCGGGAAAAGTGATTTAATTTAAATAAGTTGAGCTAAATTGAAAGTATAATGAGTTGCCTACCATCCAAGCGGTTAAGTACAAGAGAATTGGGGAGTTCCAATAGAAATTACTAAAGCTCCACCTACTCTATACACAGACTCCGCATTCAGCCGGGTCACTGCGGTGCAGGCATTGGCTACAAATAAATCTCCGTTGATAAACTTCATCATACATGAAAGTATGACCACAGTACGATGGTGGATTATACTATACTGCACGCGTTCTTGTATGTGGGTAATAATTTCCTTTGAACTTCCGCTTTTCCAAGTCATTGCGCACTTATTACACAGGACATGATGTAGAAGAAAGTAGGCAAGGGACCGAGATGCAATTTGCAATATTCCGCAAAAGCTCAAGTCGAACTGCGGTTTATCGACGTCGAAACTTTAATGAATACCTACCATGAATACCTCCTACGTGTCAAGAGGTTTATGCAGTCGGGTGGAATAGGGCTTTGCCTTCCGCAAATCATTAGTGCGCGGTAAAATTCGGAGCAAAAACGAAAAACGAAACCGTAGAAGCTCCAGACTAGGTGTAGTCAGAAGGTTGAAATTATAATATTTCAAAATTCCACAGAGTTGGGGCGACAGATAGGGAATGAGAAGTAGGTATTCGAAATGTCAAAGTGGTATAAGTAGTTCCGTTTCTTGATTTATTCAAATGGCGGAAGTATATATTGTGCTCAATGTAGCATATACCACCCCAGAAAGTGACCAGTGCTTATAAGGAAGTTTGAATAATAAAAAATAATAATCATAATCATTGAAACTGTTTATATGCTTTATACAAGATCGTCTACGAGGTACTTATCATAATTATTTTGGCCGTTTAAATTTAGAAGAGTACCCACTTATATCAACAAAAACTGACCTGTTGATTTCTTTTTAATTGTGGTGGGTTATTTCACGTTAATTACTTTTTGAATCGAACAAAATGTGCGTAATGATGAGTTAATCGTTCGAACGTGAATGCGTAAGTCAAAACGAGTTATGCAAGCACTAATTGGACAGGGTACCTTTGAACAGCAAGACAAGTAAGCGTGCAGTGGCAGAAAAATAACCAATAATAATTTATGCAGACAAAGTCATTTGTTTAAATAATTATCTCGTAAACCTATGTAGGTATGTATTATCAGCGTTGTAAATATTTTTATTCGTTGTCTCCAGGTAAATATACAGGAAGGCCCAACGAAAACACAACAGGATGGTTTTCGGACACTTCACCTCAGTTTTTTGGATGAAGCTCAGACAGGTCGATTTTTATATTAAGGGGGACATCTGAAACATACTTTGGCAAATTTCTATCTTAAGCCCCCTCACCCCCATATCTACCCCAACTTCGAAATTTCAAATGACACCACCCACCTTGCGATACATCAAATCAAAGAGATATAAATTCTCTCTCTAGAAAAATATTTCTATAATTTTCAACTCCACCCCTCTTCTTCCTAAAATTGTCTGAATTTCAATGTAATATTCTTGACCTCTTGATTCTCCAAAAATTTTCTGTGCAAAAAGTGCCACTCAAATCCATCCCTTCACTCCCCCACTCCCCCACTCCAACTTCAAAGTCTTTAATGACACTTCCTACTTTGTGATGGATCAAATTGAAAGGAATTCTCTTGTTGAATAAAATATTGTCAGAATTTTCAAGAAGCCCCCTTTCCCCCGAAATTACTCCGAATGTTCAATTTATTGGGGAGAGATTTAAAATTTTGAAGAAATTGTTTTCAAAAAGAGAATTCAATTCCCTTTAACTCGATGTATCACAAAGTGAGTGGTGCCTGGTAAATTTTGAAGTTGAGGTGGGAGAGAGGAAAGGGGTGAATTTGGGTAGCACTTTGTTCCACCGAAAATTTTCTCCTCAGATGCTATTTAGGATGACGCTGATTATTACACACAACGCCCTTGATTAATAGACCTACAAGGATAATATTCACTTATCTAAATCCCACTGTCAATAGCAACGGGATAGAATGGATGTTAACCTCGATGTAAACAACAAAATCTGACAGCTGTCACTTCGGACTTCTTTTTTGTAATAATCACCAAAATATCACTCGTGCTCGAGATTTTCCCAGATAATTTTGACCAGGCGTTTCCCTTGGGCTGGTTGTCTCTAGACAAATGCCCTCCTCCTACGAAGTCGGGCATTTATCGCTACAACCAGCACTCGCGATTGCCTGTCCAAAATTATCGTGAAAATCTAAGCACTTGTGATATTACTGTTGATTATTACACACAACGCCCTTGATTATTAGACCTACAAGGACAATATTCACTCATCTAAATCCAACTGTCAATGGCAATGGAATAAAATTGATGTGAACAACAAAATCTGACAGCTCTGTCACTTTGGACTTCTTTTCTGCAATAATCATCAAAAAACCACTCTTGCTCGAGATTTTCCCAGATAATTTTGGCCAAGCGTTTCCCTCGGGCTGGTTGTCCCTAGATAAATGCCCTCCTTCTATACGGAGTCGGGCATTTATCGCTACAACCAGCATTTGCGATCGCCTGGTCAAAATTATCGTGAAAATCTAAGCACTTGTGATATTACTGTTGATTAAATTAAAGAGAATTGAGGGGTCGAGAATATCAAATGAGACAGAGAATTTTAGGAAGGGGGGTGGGGTTATGAATTTTGAAAATTTTTCTTTTCAGAAAGAGAATTTGATTCTCTTTGATTTAATGTATCGCAAAGTAGATGGTGTCGTTTGAAATTTTGAAGTTGAGGTGAGCAGGGGTGAGGGGGCTGAAGATAGAAATTTGCCGATGTATTTGTTTCAGATGTCCCCGCTCGATATAAAAATCGACCTGTCTAAGCTTCATAAAAAAATTGGGTGAAATTTACAAAAATCCCCTTGTTGTGTTTTCGTTGGGCCGCCCTGTAGGTATCTCTCGTGGAATAAAACTAAAGGCAGTATTAGACGGGAACACTTCTGGTTGCAGTATTTGATGTCAGATTTCAGATGCCATGATAACGTAGCCAATAATTAAAGCTGCATCATGCATTTCCACCCTATTACCCTTTTATATCACATTCATGGACCTGTACTCAAACTGGACTGATACCGGGTGGGCCATAAAAAACCGTGCTCGGATTTTTTTTTTCTAAAATTTTTATTTCGTCACCAATTTTAACGAACTTTTCAGCATTGGCTAGCCAATTCAATAGGCTATCATTTCCGTATTTCAAAATTGCCGACATATCAAAATTCAAGATGGCAGAAACAACTGAAAATAGGCCTCCATTTGTTCTCGTTGCTTTTTATTCAGAGTTACCAGAAAGTCGAAACCAATAATGTATTATGAAGGAATAGACCTTTCTTGTCAATTCAAGACCATAATCAGTAAAATCGGGTCATCTGCTGAGGAGCTATTGCGAGTTGAAGCGAAGCCTACTTTCCGTTTTTTTCATTTCCGCATAATTGATCCAAATTTAGGTATCCTGTCCGCCAATCCGCCATTTGCTCATTTCTCAACCGATTTTCTCAAATTTGGTATCAATGGCTAGCCAATGGGACAGGCTATCTTTTTCATATGAGAAAATTTTGTACATGTGAAAATCCAAGATGGAGGAAGCAATTGAAAATAGAATTTCTCTGGTCCTTATTGCTTTTTAATAAAAAATAGCAGAAAGTCAAAACCAACAATTATTATGAAGGAATAGACCTCCCTTGACAATCCAAGACCGCAGCCAATCAAATCGGGTCATCTGCTGACGAGTTACGGCGAGTTGAAGCGAAGCCTACCTACCGGTTCCTTTATTCCCGCATAAATGACCCAAATTTAGGAATCCTGCCCGCCATATCCTTATTTTCCAACCGATTCTTTCAAATTTGGTATCAATGGCTAGCCAATTGGACAAGCTGCCATTTTCATAAAAGAAAATGGCCAACATGTTAATATTCAAGATGACGGAAACTATTGAAAATGGGCCTTATTCGTCCTTGTTGGAATAGAAAAACGGAAAGTAGACTTCGTTTCAACTGGCCATAGCTCCTCATCAGATGAACCGATTTCATTGGTTGCTGTCTTGAATTGTCGACGAAGAGCCATTCCTTCATGACAATTATTGGTTTTGATTTTCCGCTTATTTTTATTAAAAAGCAATGAGGACAAGAGAAATTCTATTTTCAATTTCTTCCACCATCTTGGATTTTGACAGGTCTGTCGTTTTGTCATATAAAAAAGGTAGCCTGTCCAATTGGCTAGCCAATAATACCAAATTTGAGAAAATCGATTGAGAAATGAGCATATGGCGGATGGCGGCCAGGATATAGGCTGTCTGATTTCAACATGATTCTAGTGGGCTACGATTCAGGCCGCGATCGGCCGATGGCGACCAGAAACACAGCCCACTAGAGTCATGTTGAAATCAGACAGCCTATACCTAAATTTGGGTAAATTATGCGGAAATGAGAAAAAAGGAAAGTAGGCTTCGCTTCAACTCGCAATAGCTCATCAGCGGATAAGCCGATTTTATTGGTTGTGATTTTGAATTAACAAGGAAGGTCTAATCCTTCATGATACATTATTGGTTTTGACTTTCTGGTAACTTTCAGTAACAAGCAACGAGAACAAAAGAAAACCTATTTTCAATTGTTTCTGCGATCTTGAATTTTGGTCTAAGGATTAGTTTCATTTTCTCTGAACTCATTTCTGGGACACCGTGTATATCATTTGCTGAAAAGTAGGCCAAATTGTTTGGTAAGGAAGTTCACATTGTTGAATACAGGGTGTTTGCAAACTTGGGGTAGCAAATTGAACCGCAGTTGGAGAAACGCTTTAAAAGTATCAGAAAAATGTTGAAAACATTTTAGGGTTTTATTTTTGAAAATATGGAGGGTCAAAGGACCACCATATTCTCGTTATTTTGAAAGATTTTAGTTAACTCTTCTCAACAGACCAGAGCGCATTGTTTTTGAACCTTCGAATGTGTTTTGTAATTTCATTTGCTAAGCAGGGTGAGGGGTGAGTCAAGAGTTCTGAACTCGGTTCTGAAAATTCAGTTTTCTTCTCAAATGCATCCAGAAAATTTGATACAAGAACAATTTGTGTTATTGTTGTTCTACATCAGTTTTATAACGTCTGGAACCTTTCATTGGCATTTCTGAGCAAAACATAGATTTTCAGGATTTATGGTTCATCCTGTACAGTAAATGAAATTACAAACACAATCAAAGGTTCAGCTACCCTGTCAAAAGTCTACCCGTTTAGAATCTATTCGAGAAAATTACAGGAAATAATCTCTAAAGCGCCGTTTCGTTAAGACGGTCATAACATCAATTGGGGAGTCTATAGGGTCACTTTTGTGGCACCAAACTGTGGGACACCTATAGATTGTAAATGTTACCTGAATGTCCTCAAGGCTTAAGTACCCATGCATATAAAAATAGTCACCGATCAGTAAGACAGTAAGTAGATGGTAGATACCCAATCACAACTTGGTAGAATGACTTTCAACACTTACAAACTGTCACTCGTGGTGATGATTCCTTCACTTTATTTCCTTGCGGTGCGAAGTGATGCCAAGAACCGACTGAAGTGTGCCGAGCGGTCCTTTGTTGTTACCAAACGGTTCATGTGGAGGATGATGATTAAAAGAAATAGTAGAAAAAAAAAACACATACACATCAACTAACATATACACAACAAGAATCCATTGTGTGACTAACAACAATAACAATTTTCTATTCATCTCGTGACTGGCCCCCGGGCCTCAAAAAGATAATTTCATATGGACCATCGCAGCGAGCCGATATACCTCAATCTATAGGTGGAGGAGCCGAAAATTTCACGTCTCATAGTCTCTCGATTTTAATTAATGTTACGCTCCAGTTGCACCAACCGCTCCACAACAATTACTAATATAATCAACCGCCACCGCAGAGATAATGATGTCGGGAATACATATTTCGATAATGGACGTGATCGTGATAGTGCTAAACAGCTGGTATACAGAGTGGTTCGAAAATCAAACTGCGTTCGAAATGCCTATCATCTCTCCGCGCTTTATTCGTGCCAAGCTCTGATGTCAATTTTCCCGCCACAAGATGGCTGCCATAAGCGAAATGCGTTGATAACGATTGGTTGCCATCGTTGCCATGGTTGTCAGTAATCAGTTCAATCCGCACTTGACAATTATGTTGTGGCGGGAAAAGTTATTTCACATCGCAAATTCTACAAGAAGTACCCACTAGCTCTTCTTGCACGATACATGAAGCCGTGAAGAATCTTTGACTTAGACCACAGGTCTCAACCGAGAGTACCCACCTATATGACAAGGTGACTGCCTGCAATAATCATTATAACCAACTAAGCAGGTGAGAAGACTGAGGTTGCCATTTTGACAGACAGGATTACGAGCCGTGTCTATTTTAGGTTAATCACATCCAGGGGCCCTATTTTCGGGAGACGTGTGATCCGTTCGCATGCGAAGTTGCTAGGCAATCAGGGCTGTGATTGGCTGTCACCTAGGCAACATCACCAGGGAGCCTATTTCTGGGAAGGATGTGATCCGTTCCCATGTGAAGTTGCTAGGCAACCAGGGCTGTGATTGGCTGAATTGTTATCGCCTGGTGATCGCTCCCCGCTAGAAATAAGACCCCTGATGATCTGTTCCCCGGTTCCGAAAATAGGGCCCCCAGTTGTCGCACATCAGCTGTTGGTTTTGACAGCCGCGTATTTTCGAGACAGACTCAGATCGACTCCCATGTATTTTGACGTGCACATCAGCTATAAGAGGAAGAAATTAAGAGGGCTATCAGTCCATCACACTTTTCATCGGTTGTATATTGCACGCTTAGTGACGTCAGGATCGATCAATCATCAATTATTTGCGGTTGGTACGACGTCATCCCTCCTAATACGAGGCGGCCGTGATGTGCATGAACGACGCCCTGCTGGTGCTGTAGGTAAATCGCGGTAGGCCTCTGATGCGATTAAAATTTCAAATGAAAACAAATTTATTGATGATCGAGCATCGGGCTGCGCGTGCAGATAGGTACCTATACAGAAAAATCATGACCTGCTGGGAAAGAGATTTTCACCCGAACATTTCCAATTTGTATTCAAGAGGGATCGAGTTCTAACAAAACAAAAATTTAAGCTTCGTGTACAGGGCGGCACCTGTCTTGATGTTCCATGCGGTGACGTAGCTATAGGCGATTTACCTTACTGGGGGAAATGGCCCATTAGTGTAAGAAGATTTAGGGAATTAATTGTTTCAAGAGGTCTGAGTTGTAATCAGGGAACGTCGGCTGTCACGTCAGTTAAGTTGAAGACACGTCAAAACTGTCACTTTGCTGTCTTGTCAATCCACTGTCGCAAATTGTTTTGTTCCTGTGAACCCTTGGGGCCCCGCAGGTTCTTTATTGGGCATTACATCGATGACCAGCGTCGTCGCAGACCTTTCTCTGCATCATTCCTAGCTTTCACCCAAGGGAAAGCAACACCTTCGAGCGGACCTAATCCTCCGCACATCAACTGTTGTTGACGCCAGAAAAGGTTACCTTGGGCTGGCTACGTTGTCAATCACCTTTTTTCGAAAGATTTTCTGCTTGGACCTCACCTGGACGTCCGTATTGTATACTTATTCTAAAGTTCGCTAGGTACCTTTCCAATTGAGACGCAAACATTTTTTGTATCCCCATTGCCAAGATCCAGGTTAAGGCTTGCTTTGTGACCCGTTGGGGATTGGGGAATCAATCAGCAGGCACTAGATGGCAGGAATGGCAGGGGCAGGAGCTTCTGGCAAAGCAGCATGCCATGCTTGGATCTGCCTTCGGAAGGTGTGATGTAACAGTCACCAGTCGCAATTTTTCTACCGCAACTGTGATGCAATGCATTGCTGGAAGCGCAGTCTTCCAGCCCCTCACCTCTGATCTACTAGTAGCCTGCTAAATACGCTAACCACAAGATCAAACAGGGGACCCAAAAGCAAACCCCCTTTTACATTGTTCCTACTTGTCAAATTTCTTGTCATTGATGTGGGTATTGCAGGTATCTACTAGTGCCTACCAAGGCTACTAGACGTCTGAGTATGTGTTCGTTTCAAAAAATTCCTGCACGATCAAGTACCGAGCTAAACACCAGGTGGCGTTTTTTGCATGTAAATCGCTTTTAGGCCTCGCAGCTAAGTGTCATTCTAGTGACCCAAGCAAATTATCTACAGTTCAGCATATTGTAGGTTCGCCAACTTCGTACCTGGTGCTGAACTGATTTGTCCAAAAGTAAGGTTATGCTGCTTGTCAAACTGACTATCAAAATATTGAAATCTTGGAAAATGGACAGTGCTGTACGTGGAAATGCGACTGAGGAAGGAGAGGGAGCAAACACATTTTACCGTCATTTTGACACGAAAACCGCACGGTACCCCTTCGGTTTCACAGTCGTCTTGACGGCGGCCAGGTAGCGCCGACACAAACTCGCCTGGCGCGGGCTTCAAGGCGGGAACAAAAATGGTAAATTAAATAATAGGCAATCACATTCATACGTCCAATACCCAACTTTGAACGACTAGCTCACTTGAAACTTGTCTTGTCTTGAAATATTTTTCACGTGAATCTTGCTCCTATGGCAGACAGCTGCGGCGCGTTCCTTGTTTTGCCAATAACTATCCAGAGCTTGGCGTAATTTTTCAGCTAGAGCAGGCCAAAGGGTCGGTGCTTTGATTGTAACACTTTTCTTGAAGCGTCGGCTTTGCATTTTCAATTTTGCAGCGTGCAAAAGTTGAGCTTGTCCCTTGGGGTTATAGAAATGTTTTTCCTAAACTGTCAAATGTCTTAGGCTGCTTTGATTCCTTTGTTATTTGATTCAAGAAAACATCCCACAAGAAGAAGGTAGGTATGGGAGCTACTAAAGTAGGTTCACTTGTACCGTGATTCTAGTCGGCTGTGAGATTTTGTTTCTAAGTTTCCAAATGTGAAATATAGAAAATCCCCAAAACTTTGCAGTTGGCTGCTCTGGCCGGACCAGTTTTGAAACACATTTTTTGCGTATTTCCTTCACAGATAGCCGGAACATTTTTGCGGGATGTGATGTCTGACGCTTTTTTCCATTTTATTGGAGAATGCAACAATTTTTCGACCTGTTTTTAATTTTCGCCAATGAACAAATAAATCAAGAGAGCTTTGACATTTGACAGTTGTGAAAAATATTTCTAACCTCTTGAAGCCGGTTCAACTTTCGGTGGTTCAAATTGAAGAGTATACAATGCCCTTCGTTCAAAAAAGGGGCCCCATGCAATCATCAACCCTTTCGCCTCTTCCAGTCAAAAATACAAGCCAAACCCTGAAGAATTATGGGCGATACAAGGATCGCCGTGCAGTCTGTCATTGGCAAAAGAATTTACGTGTAAAAAGTAAATTAAACCAAATTTCAAAAAACCCAGCCGCTCAAAGTTGTGTATTAGACCGAAATTGATGTAAGTACCTTCAATTTGCAATTTGCTTTCGTTTTGGGGCTTCCCGGGACGAGTTTTTGTCGACCCTGAATGGGCCGCCGTCAAGATGACTTAATTTGCGGCCACCCTGTGCTCTTTTGGTGTCTACATGACGGTAACACAGCTCTGCGTCCCCCTAGTCGCACTTCCACATATGACCAGGTCAGTTTTCCAAGATTTTAATATCAATTTGATAAGAAATATAGCTTCACTTCCAGAGAAGTCAGTTTCACACCAGGTGAAAAGGCGGCAAGCCTACAATGCTAAAGTAGAAAATTTGCCCAGCCAACTAGAGTCACAGTACAAGTGAACCTACTATACTGCCTAGCAGTTGTCATTGTCACTGCTATTTTCATATAATTTTGTATGGATGACGTTGACAGGTTGAGCATCAAGAAAACTTCTTGGTGAGTGGTTTTCACAAGATAACTGCATAGAATTCGAACTTGGCAAGTGCGTAAAAATCTACAATAGGGCAATTGCATGGTATTGGTTCAGCTTGTTGCCACTTGGTGGCTACCAGTCGCGATTTGCTAGAATTATCGATTCGTTTTGTCTGTGTGGTGTTTCGAGGTTTAGTACAGGAAAAATAGTGAAAAAATCGGTGAAACCTCAGAAAAATCATGGACGTCCTGAAAATTTGATAATTTGTTCAGAATTGAATGCTCTACTACGTATCCAAAATCGCCAAAAATCGCACCTGGGGGTTTTAAGTTGATGGAGGGGGGGTGAAAAATTGCAACTTGAAATGGAGGGGATGAAACCCGTCCATCCATTGGATGCAAATACATCGTAATTCGACGCATTGTATCCCGTTGATATCATTTTGGTACAAAAAATGTCGATCATTGTTGAAGGGGGCTCGTGGGGATGCGAAGCTCGTCTAGGGGGTTCTTTTTTTTCCTGCGCTATACTGAACCGATCACGATAAGTTTGGTATCTTTTCCGACTAAATTCAATCTCTTGAAATTGAATTAGATGTGTAAATTGGAATGACAACAAGTTCGAACAAGTCAACTTGAAAAAACTTGTTTTTTCCTTGATAAATTTGACGAATTTTTAGCGCATTTTCCATCTTGATGAAAATCGCTATTGCAACCGCTTTGTCCGTCCGTCCGTCCGTTCGTCCGTTCCTCGAACTCCTCTCAAACTAGACGACCTAGCTTTCTAATTTTTTCGCTGTTACATAGCTGCCACTCCCAAAGGAGGGCTTAGGCTATATTGGATGTCCATATTGCGCCGCCAACATAGAGAAAACCGCCCCCGATAAACTTGAAATAACATAATATTGCACTTTCTACCAGACCTGATGCTCTAGTGTTCTCATTTTTTGAATAATACATAGTTGCCACTTATAAACGTACGCCAAGAAACATTCCGTTTTCAATATGCGCCGCTGACATGAAAAATCTGCTTAAAAACCGCCCCCAATCACTTTAAAATGAAAAACATGAACCCGAAGACATTTCTAAGTTTTTCGCTATATGGATAGCTGACTAAAAATGGAAAAGGATAGGCTACTTTTGATATGGCGCCGCCTCCAGCTTCCGCCCCCAAAAGAAAAAAAGTGCAACTTTCAACAATTTTCACTGATTTAGCTGATAATGTTACCTCGAACATTTAGAAACTCTTGACTCAAACTGTGCAAGAATTTCTTTGCCAAACTCTGCAGCTCCCACACGCCGCCCCCAAAGTGAGAGATAAATGTAAAACATGAACCTGAAGACATAACGATCTAATTCTTTCACTATATTGATAGCTGACTGAAATTGGAAAAAGATAGGCCATTTTTAATTACCCGCCGCCTCCAGCTGCCGCCTCCAGCTGCCGCCTCCAAACAAAAAAAATGCAACTTTCACAATTTTCACTGATTGTCATATTTCCCTTACATTTAGAAACTCTCAACTCAAACTGTGCAACAGTTACTTTGCCGAATGCTGCCGCCCCCACACGCTGCCATCAAAGTGAGAGATGAATGAAAAACATAAACCCGAAGACAACGATCTAATTCTTTCGCTATATGGATAGCTAACTAAAAATGGGAAAGAATAGGCTACTTTTGATATGGCGCCGCCTCCAACTTCCACCCCCAAAAGAAAAAAAGTGCAACTTTCAATGATTTCCACTGATTTACATTTTAATGTTACCTCAAACATTCAGAAACTCCCAACTCGAACTGTGGAAGAATTTCTGTAAAACATAACCCTGAAGACATAGCGATCTAATTTTTCCGCTATATAGATAGCTGACTAAAAATGGGAAGAGATAGGCCACTTTTGATTAGTCGCCGCCTCCAGCTCCCGCCCCCAAACTGATTGTCATATTTCCTTAAACATTTAGAAACACCTAACTCAAGCTGTGCAACAGTTACTTTGCCGAATGCTGCCACCCCCACACGCTGTCCTCAAAGTAAGAGATGAATGGAAAACATAAACCCGAAGACAAAGCGATCTAATTCTTTCGCTATATGGATAGCCGACTAAAAATGGGAAAGAATAGACTACTGTTGATTAGTCGCCGCTCCCAGCTCCCGCCCTCAAACAAAAAAATATTGATGAGTGAAAGAATTTTCATTCAAATCTATTTCATTGGCAAGTACCCCATTCTGATAACAAAATATCACAATGAGTTTCGAATGAAGAAAGTGGGCAAGGAATGGTGTTTCTCCTTCAACCAAATTTCTTTACGTTCACAATATGCCTCTTTGAGAAAATGCGCTACTGAGACTCACGCACGTGAAGGCATACTCACTTGTTTATTTCACTGTTAAAGATGATTATCTTTGAAAATATTCCAGGGGCCGTTAGATTGAAGTGTATTCTCCACGAGAATCATCCACTCGATGTACAATTTTGTTTCTTGAGTTTAAAAAATCGATTTGAACATGAGCCGGCGCGGCGCGTCGTCTACTACTGACCAGAACACTACGGCATGCACCTTTAGATGAAAATAGCTAAAATTATTGAAGAAATAACAACTCATCTTCAAAAATTCGAGGATCTGTGCAGAATTGAATTCCCTATAACATTAACATAATCGCCATGAATCGCACTGCATGGTTTTGAGTTATTTGAGGGGATAGGTCACAGTTCATAGAGTATTTGCCAAAATGTTATTCTCCTCCTCGAATAACTCAAAATCCTGCAGTGCGATTCATGACGATTTTGTTCATGTTATAGAAAACTCAGTTCTGCACAAATCCTCGGATTTTCAAAGATGGGTTATTATTTTTGCAATAGTTTGAGCTACTTTTATTTAAAGGTGCATGTTGTAGTGTTCTGGTCAGTAGTAGACGACGCGCCGCGCCGGCTTAGGTTCAAATCGATTTTTTAAACTCAAGAAATAAGATTATACATCGGGTGGATGATTTTCGTAATGAATACACTTCAATTAATAGGCCCCTAAACATTTTTCAAAGATGAACACCTCTCACAGTAAAAAAAATTGGTCAAAATTGTCAAAGAAAAAAAGTTCTCTCAAGTTAACTTGTTCAAACTTGTTTTCATCCAAATTTACACATCGGATTCGAGTTTACGAGATTGAATTCAGTCGGAAAAGATACTGAACTTGTCGTGATCGGTTCTACATGGCCAGAAAAACAAAATGGAGCACCTAGTAGAGCTTCGCCCCCCCCACGACCCCCCTTCAACAATGATCGACACTTTTTGTGCCAAAATGGTATCAACGGGATATAATGCGTCGAATTATAACGTATTTGCTTCCAATGGATTGACGGGTTTCATCCCCTCCATTTCAAGTTGCAATTTTTTACCCCCCTCCAGTAACTCAAAACCCCCGGGTGCGATTTTTTTTGATATATTGTAGAGCACTCAATTCTGAACAGAATGTCAAATTTTCAGGACGTCCATATATATTCCGAGGTTGAAATCTATCTTTCTTGTACTAGTTGTTTAGTGATGACAAATCAAAGGCTCTTGTAAGGCGTGTTACCTGTTTAATCGTTCAGTAAACGAGAGTGCGCCATGTACATTTTGTATTTGACATTCTTATCTGATACCTGTCCTGTCATTTCGGTATAAGCTGATGCTGGTATACAGATATCTATCGTCGGTAATATAGAATACTACAGTTTGGTATGTAAAGGTGGGATTTGGTTGTGACTGCCGGACGTAGCGTCTCGCCGCGACGTCCAGACGTTAATAACTATATCCCATACACTTTCTATTTTCAGTAGAATGACTTTTTGGAGCAAAAATGAATTGACAAGCTGAGGGGCTACGGCTACGGCTGATGACACCTGCAAAGTTTGGGAGCAAAACTATCAGCGGCCATCGGCCGTTTTCTTCCAGCGGTCCAGCTTGTCACTTTATTCTTGCTCTAAAAAGTCATTCTACTGAAAATAGAAAGTGTTTGGGATATAGTGCAATGCGTTTTAATTGACGTGATTTCGTCAACGCCGTGCGTCCCAACTGTTCGGTCGACCAAAACGCATTGTACTAGTCAATAACATCCGGACGTCGTAACCAAATTCCACCTTGAATTGGCTACGGTTTAATTTCAGCGGAAAGTGAAATGTCCAATGGAGAAGAAACCCTGGACCAGTTTGAGATCTTCGTTGAGCTAAGTGCGGCACACAACAAATGTGGGGAATTTTTAGCGTCGACAGTGACAGGCACCAAAGTGTCAAAAAATGACGCGATTGACAGACGATTTATTTGACGGTTTGCAATACCAATTATTGATAAACCTCAAGACCCCAAGTGACAAACGGCGCCGCAACCGCCCCCTACATGCATCAAATGATCAATTCCCAGTAACGTTCCACCTGCGTTAGGTGGGTTTGATCTGTGTGAATTGGTAGTCTTGAAGATGGCCGTAGAAGGCAGTCGCGGAACGTAAGGAAGGAGCACGACAAAATCGATTCTGGATAATTAGGCAGATACATCGCGAATCTCTTATAGCAACAACATTCCAAACAAGAGTCACTTTATATCCGCCGAGCGCGTCTAGAGACCCTCGGATCATGTTAATCCGTAATTAGATTTTTCCACCGCCGACTCGGATTACCATGCGGCTAGGCGGCGCGGCACTCAACGAGGATGATCCTTTCGACTTTCCCCTTTTTGTTCTAATTATTGCCCGTGTATACTCCCCTCGCACCATGGATTTCTGGAGGATCATTCGTAGCCTAGTGCCTACTCGCTGCACCTGTTGAGTCCTCCGACGCTCGAGGGAAGCTCTTACAATTGTGGCGGCGTAGTGTATACCAAAACCAAACGCGATCTCAAACTTGCTTCCTCCCACCCCAATCCAAGGGCGCTTGAACCACACGTTGTCGAAAAGCTTCCACCGTGTGGCATTGTGCGCGGTGCCAAAGGCGAAGTTTCCGAATTTCCTCTGCTTTATCCCGATTTTGCTCACCGGGAATATTCGTCTAATAGGTATTGTTCCAAGAATTGATTTGTGGGTCTTTCCGGCTCGCCATTATGCCGCTTTGGGCTGCTTTTGAAACAAAAAAAGCACGTATACAGTTGCAGTTCTAATCTATTAGGACACAAGTTGGTCCAGTTATAAACTGAGTTGCGATCAAAATCACTCACTTGATCTTTTCCTCTTGATTCAATCCTAATATCGAAAGGGTCAGCCGAGAGTAAATTCAAATGCGATCGCTCGTGCGATCGTCTCCCAAAATATAGGCCAAAGCTCGGGTCAAAGTGTTCGTATTACACAATGAGCACGCTGGCGCTAATGTGTTGCATATACTCCAAGTATTCCACTCGCTACTATGCTTTATGAGTTAATCGGAATCAATCAAGGGAATTAATCAAAGTGAAATTCACATGCGATCGTTTTCAAAAAGATAGGAGGTCTAAATGTTCACATAACACACGCCCTTGAAGACAGAACACCCGTTAGAAGTCCAGCAAGGGATTTGTTATTTTCACCACCATGGGTTCTGTATGTCCAACGCCTTGACAGCTCAAGGTCAGGCACAAGCACCCAACCCCCCCTCCTCCCAAAGGGAGAAGACCATACGAACCGGCGCCTAAGCGAGCACGCCCAGAAAAAACCCGAGTCTTCTAGTGAGCACGGATTTCACAACGAGACGCAGGGTGAGTATGGCACGCGAAGACGCAACGTTGGTCGTTTCGGAATCATCATTAAATTTTTTACGATGTTATTCACAATGCATGCGGCGTTGTTTTACGAGACCGTGAAAGAAAATCCATAGGGCACTTCCAGCGGGCAATAAAAATTAATTTGAGAGGTGTCGAAATTCGGGAGGGGTGTCCGAATGTCAAGCACCTCTCGTGCAAAACTTGACCTTAAGGCATGAGGATGCGGCCTTTCCGGGAGGGCCGTTCTCCTTGGCCAACGCAGATGTTCTTTGCTGCTCGACTGAGCTCGGACAACAATATGCGAACGTCTCTACTCACCTTACTCTCATAAAGCCACCTACCTATACGACAGAGTGGCTATTCCATTCACGTCTTGTGTGTTACGTGTTCCGAAGGTCTGACGGTCGTTCTTTTTGCTCTGCAATACACGGCCATTCACGCTCCTGATCATGTATTTAATGATGATATGAGGTTAAATTTTCAGAGCCCACAAACAGACCCGAAGATGGTGGAGGTGCGTCGCGAGAATCATTATGGATGCATCAATTAAGTCTCCAGGAGACAAGAAAGAGCTCCTTAACAAAGGATGCTGCTGGCGATAAATGCGGACAGAGGAAGAAAACTAACGAAAGTTCTGCTGTGGTATGATGTTTGGCCTGTTTGACGTAGGACAAATTACGTGGATTACGTTACGTTCTATTCGTTCGCTTTTAATGTATTGAAATGTTCTTTGTTTCTTGTTCGTAATGTTTTTCTTTGTTATTTGTTATAGCTTTTAGGTTGAAACATGGCCTACGAGTTGCGAGGCTTTTGACCGATTCCACGATAGAAAAATAGATTTTTACGATTCATGACTCACCCTGTACATTAAATAAAATTACAAAACACATTCAAAGGTTCAGAAAATTTGATTTGCTTGGGCTTTGAAAGAGTTTCCTAAAATCTTTCAAAATAGCGAAAATAGAAGGATGGATCGAAGGACCACCTTTTGACCCTCCATATTTCCAAAAATAAAATTTTTTTTTTCAACATTTCTCTCGCACTTTTGGAGCATTTCTCTAACTGCGGTTCAATTTTCTACCCCAAGTTTGTAAACACCCTGTATATTCTATTCTATTTATTAACGTTTTCAACATGAAAAAGACAAGGAATAAAAATTGAGAATCTGACTTCCAGAAGCGCTTTCAGGTTAAAAGTGACATAATAATTATGAGCATGTGCCAAAGCAATGTGCTTTTGTACAGTCGTCCAAAAAATAAATTACATTATCGCTGAAGCCAGAACGTTCCTCAAATCCCTTCAACAAAACCAAATATCCGTTTCAATTTGATTTCGACACAAAAACGCACTCATCCGAACCTGAAACGTACACCTAGCTCCAGCTTCCACCGCCTCTCCTAACGCACAAGACAATGCAGGGTCGTAATTGGCCGCGACGACGTCGACGTGATGCCATCTTTTTGACTAATTTAATCTTCTCTTCCACTCTGACTCTGACGCAAAAACGTTTGTATGTGTTTCGACGAATTTCAAACTGAATCGGGACGGCGGCATCAGCGGCGCCACCACCACCAGTAGCTCGCCGGCCTTCTAATGGAATTCTCATCATCACGACCGCCCACGCTTTTGCATAATTAATGCGGTCGGGTGTATTTTTGCGGAAATTATTATACTCCGCTCTTCACTCATTCGCTCCCCTCCCAGTTTCTCCTAATAATTCCGCAGTAATGCCCGAAATAAAGTCATCCAAGTTTACACGGCAACGGTTAATACAAAAGTTTCGGATGAGCTTCATGTCTCGAGCACACAGCAGGGACATTTCCATTAGGTCGGTACCGTAACTCATCCGCGTGGCTCTCTGAGGACGGTATTCACGGAAGGATGGCCGACTTGAAGGGGGCGATAGCAGTTCAGTAGTGGCGGAAGAAAAAAGGAAAAGTGGATGCCAGTTAGCTTTTGTAGATCTTTGGAAGTCGGAACATCAAATATTTAGTTATCAAGTACTATAGTAGGTTCACTTCTACTGTGATTCTAGTTGGCTGGGCAGATTTTATACTTGGTGTGAAACTGGCTTTTCTAGAAGTAAAGTTATATGGAGCGTTCATAAATTAAATGGGTCAAGGGTGCCTGTGAGATTGAAAACATCTGTCGGAACTAGCATCGTTCATTTGATGTCTGTAATTTTTTGGTTATCGTAATTTGTCAAACCAGTCGCAGTTTTCGTTTTCGGAACATTTTAAATGTGGTTTTCACGGCAGGGTACAAAACCTACATGATCGAGAAGTATTTTCGAACTTGAAGTATTTTCGTGCACTCATGGCAGATCAGAAATCAATAATATGGGACGTAACTTGTCAAAGTTTGACAAATTAATTATAAAAGGATTACGCTAGTTTCGACAGACGTTTTTGAATTCACAGGCAACTTTGACCCATTTAATTTATGAACTCTTGGTATTTCTTATCAAACTGATATTGAAATCTTGGAAAACTGACCTTGTCATACGTGGAAGTGCGATGCAGAGCTGTGTTACTGGCATTTAGACACCAAAACAGCACAGGGTCGCCGCCAGGGCCGACAAAACTCGTCCCGGGAAGCCCCAAAACGAAAGCAAATTGCAAATTGAAGACACCAACCTTAATTTCAGTCCAATACGCAACTTAAAGCGGCTGGGTTTTTGGAATTTGGTTAAATGAAGTTTTTACTCGTAAATTCTTTTGCCAATGACAGACGGCACGGCGATCCATATCGCCTATAATTCTTCAGGCTTGGCGTGTCTTTTCGACTGGAACAGGCGAAAGGGTTGATGATTGCATGGGGCCCCTTTTTTGGACGAAGGGCTTGTATATTCTTCAATTTGAACCATCGAAAGTTGAACCGGCTTCGAGAGGTTAGAACAATTTTTGACAACTGTCAAATGTCAAGGCTCCTTAGATTTATTTGTCTATTGGCGAAAACCAAAAACATGTCGAAAAATTAGTACATTTTTCCAAAAAAAAGCGTTAGACATCACGTCCCGCACAAATGTTCCGTCTATCTGCAGAGGAAATACGCAAAAAATGTGTTTCAAGAACTGGTTTGGGCAACTTCGTGTCTCTTCGTGAATTATTGTGTGCAATGAAGCCAGAGCAGCTGCAAAGTTTTGGGAATTTTTATTCTTCAAATTTGTAAACTTATAAACAAAGTCTCACAGCCTACTAGAATCACGGTAGAAGTGAACAAACTATAGTAATATATAATAAATATTGTTTTCCCCTTTTTGACCTTAAATTCGGTCATAGGAGTTTTGACACTTTATTTCAAATCGTCGTTACATCAACAGTTCTATTATACACAGTCATTTTCTACAACACTATTATTTCAACGTTTTTTGGCGATGTTTGGCCCAGAAAAGTTTCTTCCGAACAAACCATAGTATAACAAACAGTGGGTGTGTAACGTCTTATTAAAGATCAAGCATGAAGAAAATATTATCAAACAGTTATTTCGCTAGAGCGCAATACCAAATTTAAAGCTCTCTTTTCTAATGTGACGTCATGGTCGTGTTATGGTCGTTTGCACATGGCAGGTGAAAATGGGAAGCATAGCGCCAAGCTGCTAATATGATTTTATGTTTATTTATCGTTTTCATTGCGTTATTTTCAAAATTTCCTCCCACACCAGGAAAGATGTGGAAGATAAGGCTTCTATCTCATTGAGATTGAAGTACTGAACACCTTCCCTGAGGTTTATCTCCGGAGATATTCTATATTTCTGTTCACCATTGTATATATTTAAAGTTGCTTGAATGAATAAATTATGTTATTATTATCATGTTATTATAGTAACGAGCCATTTACCAGACGGAGACGCTTTTGTACCCTCAACAACCGGGCGATTCTTCATCTCTTCTCTTTGGAATAACGGTCTATTTAAAACCTCAAAGCTGTCTGCTAAGCCATTGCTAAGCATGAGGCGCAGCTGTCATGAATTTCCTAGCCGTAAGTCTTTGGAAAAATGTAAGTGAACCCCAGGTCTTCGAGACAATCAAAAAAAAAACAGAAGGGACAATGCGGTCCATAACCTGGAGTTGAAGGGTGTGCAGACGGATAGTTTTTTTCTTATCATAATGGAGTGCTCACGAATCCTGTCGATGAAGCTCCGACCAGTTTCACCCAAATAGACTATGTCTAGACTAGACAATGTCTCAGAGATAGAATAAAGTCTTGAGAGCCGCACAAGAAAAAAGAAAATGTGTTGATGAAATGTAAGTAGACATAACGAGAAAGTTGAATTTGTATATCCAAGTCTGTTAGTCACTGGATGACATCAGGCGTAACCGCCATAAAGTCTAATTGTAACAATTGAATCGTTGTTCCTAAAAGTATTCCCTTAACCACCCGAGGTACGATAGAATAAAGAAACAGGCGCCGAAGTGGGAAGAGACAAAAAAAACAGCATCGTGCAAGCAAAGAACGAAGTTTTTATTCGGAAACAAAATCGTCTTTAGAATTCTCTTGGCGTCAAAGGCGAGTAGATTGAAATTACCACGAGCAGAAGAGCGGCTAGGAGGAAGATTATACTTTAGACTCATACTGAGGAGGTCCATCTGGGAAACAGTGAGGACGACGTCTGAAAGATTACCGACTCTGAAGAGGAAGTGATTTTGCTCAATTTCAGTCCGACGAGGGCGACAGCGAAGATCCAGAGAGTCGGCAGCTTCCTTTCAGCGTCAAAATCTTTCGGGAAAGACGCTGGAACTGCACCGTACAGTGAAGAGGGCGGAATTTCGTACCTCAAATTTTTTGTTAATAAAAAAAGCAACAAGGTCTTGCTTCTTTCTAATTATGACCTGATTGAGAACTTGATACCTAGCCTAGCTTCATGATGGATGCACTACGTACTACGTAAAGACTTCTTCACTGGCTGCTAAAAATAAAGCTTTGATTCCAAATTCGGTGCTCTTGCGTGTACTAACTAATAAATGACACGCTCTGGAAAATCTTATCTTCGATCAAAGAAAACTCAACCAGACGAAAGCCCATGGAAATCGATGTTTTGGCAGCTCATTTTATAGAAATCACCTATAAGTCTGACGTCATACAGAGCATCACTGCATGGAAAAAAGGCCAGAGGCTTAGAATTTTTATTTGCTATCCGCTTTGACAGCATACAAAAAAAAATTGTTCGAATTCGTTCGAAATACTTCAATGAAAATAAAGCAATGAGAGTCAACTTTTTTGTTGGAAAAGTCCTACGCTTTTGTAAAAATGGATTGACCTCTCCTATTCAGAAATTTCAAACAAACCATAAGTAGGTATAATAAGTGGGTATTATTGTTGAATGAATGTTAAGACATCCATGCCATTTAGCTCAGACATGCATCTAATAGACTACCATAATCCAAACAAATTACGTCGTAAATCATTTAAAAAACTCGCGACGTATAGCACCAGCCTTGACGTACCCAGTGTTTCGTTTTTCAACTTCAATTTTTTAGCTCTGAAACGGCAAAATATATGTATAGTTAGCTGAAGAAGAAAAAAAAAATTTTTCGAAATCATTCAACCGTCTTTCAACATTTTTGAGATCTCAGTACTAATCTATACATACATAGGTAATAAATGTTGAAAATAGAGGCACCCTGTATATTATCTCAGCGCCTTCTGTTTTGTTTTCTTCAGATTATGCGAAATTAAACCCTTGACTTTGTTATATTTACGAGCCCCATATTAATTTCCTTATCCCAAAAATTTTTTACCGTTGATTCGATTTTGTTGACAGACGTTTATTACTTATTAAATTTTTTGAACGAACTCAAACAACATAGCTTTCACGGCACGCTATTCCGCCTATATGCGGTTCAAACTCTATTTGAACATTGAGCAACAAAAAATTCATTTTTTTTCAAAAATGCTACAGTTGCGGAATTACCGGTATTCTTAATGTTATGGTATCTATAAGTACAAATGTGGTAGTTCTCATTACAGTGTACTCTGATGTTTGAATCACGTTGTCCAAGATCGATTCCTGCTCAAGGCGAACAATTTCATTCATCTTGATGACTCGGGAAGCAGCTTCAATTCTGAATTGTGTCAAGTCTACTAAAAACTGTGACTTCGCTCAATATTGAATGAAACGTCAATAATTATTAAACTGGCTGTTCTCATCAAGTTATTCTTCTTCTTTGACATCTGTTCTGTACGGACTTGAAAATGGCCGCCTGGAGGGAAATCATTGGGATTGACAGGCAGTGTTGACAGCCGAAAATGAAAGACATCTTTCATCTGCCAACAGCCAAAATGCGCATAGGCACAAGAGGCCAAGGCCATCACGTATCCTCACTGGGTGAAACGGAATTGTCAAAAAAAAAACCAACCAACCAGTTCTTGACAATCAATTTCGGCTCAGGAACCAAGCGCGAAATAGCTTAGACAGTTCCTGACAGCAAGCCGTGAGGCTACAACTGTCAACGAACAACAACGCCAATAGGGTCCTTGCATGAATTTTATATTGAAACGATTACTTCATAAAATCATTCAAAACGTTATCCACAACAATTTCCGCCCAAAAAAAATCAAAAAAAACTGGTCCATCCTTTAAATGAAGATCAAAGTTTGAATTTTTTTTTCGCGCCAAAAACGTGGTCGCTTCTACAATGACCTTGTATGACCACGATGACGTCAACCCGAGAGTTATATTTTTCGTTTGCAAGTTTTTTCTTTGCGAGGTTGCAGCTCTGCGCCCTGAAACCCCGCGAAAATTCAAATCTTCATATTTTACAGACCTATTTCAATTTTGGAGCTGCGAACAGCGCCGTCGCCCTTGCTCACGTGTCAGGGCCATCCTCAAGCTCGTGCTGCACGCTTTTCAACCTGAATTGAGCATCAGCCCCACAGACGTCTGAGACGGTGACAGTGAGATTATGTCAAACATTTAAAATTCGTAGTCGCAATCTGTTAGTGTAAAATCAAGTAGCCCCAGTCCGGGGCACGATGACGTCATCACGCAGCTGACACATCGGTGTATGGAAGTTGCATGCCTAACAGTTCTTGTGTTTTAAATTTACAAAATAAAATAATATATTGAGATTTTCGAAAAACCGTTCAGTCTGTGGTGCTTTTCGGCTACCAAAGCATCATTGGAGCCAATAAAAAAAAATCGTGCAAGGATTCTATTTCAATGACATGCATGCCACCTCTCTCAGTACTGTCAAATGCATCAAATGACTTACGGCAAGTCGATTCGAGTTGTCAATTCTCTTTAGATTTTATTCACAACGGGTCGTCATGCCAAATAGATCGGGAACCGGTTATACTTAGCCTCAAAGGAGAGATAAGCGTTCGCGATGCCGGTGAATCCCCTGGAAAATTAAAACGCGACGCATCGGGCCGAATTCCTGTGAAACTCGGAGAACTCCTCTTGGGCGGAAAACAGAAATTAAACGACGGACGCTCCGGCGAGAAAAATGCACGGAAAGCGGTAGACTGCTCTAAGGTTGCTTGATGGTAATTAAATGTTGGCGTTGGCGCTCACTACTCGCCAAGTTTAAATTGGAAAAGCATCAGGAGACGACAGGCCGCCCTCTGCCGGATGTCTGGTGCACTTTGCTTATGAAACTTCCACCGCCAACTCTTAATGCGCTGCGCCCCTATACGGTGTGTAGTGGCAGAGGGAACAAGTTTTTTCTTCCCGTTTTTTTTTTCATGCAATAATCTTAGAAACTCCTTGATGATGAACAAGTTTTAGATATAAAAGTTTCAGCGCGGCATCAGAGGAGAACGCCGTCGGCCCCGAGCCAAGGCCCGGGGACCCGTGCTCGAGTTTTCCATGAGAAAAAGTCGTTTGAAGTCGTTCTCCGTACAATTACGAGAGTTTGTCGCAGATTACCCTAATGCCCGTTAGCTAATTAAAGTTGGACAAAAATTGCGTCTTACATCAGAGTCCACATCGCTAGCTTTATGTTGCATAGCTATTCTGTTCAATTTCTGAATTGTAATTGACGTACTTAACAATAAAATTTTTGATAAAATCCGAAATTTTGCCATCAAAAAGCACTTCAGTTTTTGAAATAACAAAACTAGAAGGGGTCGAAGGACCTCAATTCGACCATCCATATCATCTTCGAAAATAAGAGACTCACTTTTGAGTATTCTTCAGACACTTATTAGGCATTCCGTAAACTGCTCCGCGTACTCCAAAGGCGCACATTTTGAGATGATGTGTTTATAGGGAAACTTCAATTTGTTAAGGTTTTCATTTTTATCAAATACCGATAAATCTCAGTCCCTTTCGATATGCGGCTTTAGAAGAAAATGTTGCTACTTTTCTTCAAAGAAATAAAAAACTTGAAGTGAATGAGTAGAGCAACCTTTTCTCTTTCCAAATGAACCTGAACAATGAATTTTTGTTGAAAAATCAGGCTGCATCTCTATAGTCTAAGACACCTATTTTTTATAACAATTGACCACAACAATTGGTTGTGTTTTGTTCACCTTTGTATCTAAAATTATGCATAGCTAGTTACTGATGACAAGGTGCACTTCTCTTTGTGACAAATTACGAAGCTGTCAGCATCCAAACGGTGAGTTTTTCGCACAGGGCATTGGTATACCTACTCATTTACTGTAACTGATTATGCTTATGTAAATGATTGAACATGAGAACCTCAGCGTTGCTTATACAGAGTAGATGGTTGAGGTTGTCTGCGCTAATACGCGACAGGGGCTCGTGGCTTTATTGCACGATCGGTATTAGAGTGGTCCTGTGTGACTAGACAGGAGCCTTGCGCGTTTCTCCCCTGGCTCCATCGCACGAATCGGCACAGAACCGAGTTGCTTGTATTTGTGGTGATCACCCGTGTAGATAAACCAAGAATGAATTATAATCACGCTTGATACACGTGATGTGGTAATGGAAACAGGTACTCGTTGAGGGGTATCATTGTACGGTTCATTATCACGGTGTTTATTTGGACTCTGGCTTGTATTTATGTGATGTTTCCATAAGGCTATATAGAATGCCCAGTCGCATATTTAGTAAGGCGGAGTGGAATTGTTTCAGAGTCATATTGCTTCAAGACTGAGTTAAAGTTGAATTTATACTGAATTGACCTCAGCTCAATTCATGAGGGTAGCGTTATGCTCACACCCGTTTTCATCTTTTCAGAATCAGATGACCATGACAAAACCGCCGCATTTCACTTGCTTTCAAGAATGTCAGTCGGATTGTTTCATCAATTTGTTAAGTTGATTGTTGAATGAAACCAGATGTTGATTTGAATCATTGCTTCACTTTTCGTTTCCAGTAATAATATGCTCTTCCGGCATTTCCTGACTAACACTAATTTATCGTCCCACAATAGGTACTTATTTCCTACCTATCTATGGCACTCCGATTAAAATATGCTTCTGCATTGTAAAAACACCCTGTATATTCGTTGAGAATTAAGGTAGGTAGGTATATGGATCCAAAATCAACAGAGAATCCTTTAATTTAGGATATTACGCTACGAACCACACGCTAACTTGATTATGCATGACTGCATGAGGATAGGAAGTGGCTACCGACAAACATATCCGTTGATTGAGTGAGAAATGTCCACGATACAGATATACGGAAAGGTCGCCTCCAGATTATAATAAGCATGCAAGGATGCACGTTCTCCATCCAGCTGGTCTCATCCCATCCATGTACGTATACGTCGCAGCATGCATGCTCCAGTTTATTCGATACACACCATACACGTTCAAATTTAATTTGGAATACCAAGAGCGAGACCGGAGAGGTTTAATCAGAGCTCTCGTCATTAAGATAAATCACGTAGCGGGGATATTGTTCAGGGACGAAGAGGAAGCTCTATCTTTATTATTGTCTATACGCTAGTGTCTACAATCTGCATTCCAATCAATCCATTCGGCAATCGTCATGTTCTAACCTAATGTGATTCTGTTGTGGTAGTAGGTACAACAGGTATACGTTTTGATGGTTTCATAATAATTGCTGTTTCTTATTGTTGCTCTCTCAATTATTATTCGAGGGCTTTTTCTTGATTTTTCTTTGGATATTTCAATTTTGTCTATTAGAAGGTAGTGGTCGCTGTTTATTTCTGGTCCTCTTCTCACCCGTACATCAGTGATCCTTTTTCTGTTCTGTTTCTCTATCAGTACGTAGTCAATGATCATTTTTCTGATCTGTTTGGTGCCTCTGTTTTATATTTATGGATGTTTTCATGTTTAAAGAATGTGTTTCTAACTATAAAGTTGCCCTGGATACAGTACTCTATAAGTCTTCTTTCATTATTGTTTCTTGTATTCTCTCCGTACGCTCCCAACACAGTGGATGTTGTTCTGTCTTTCACACCCACTCGTGCATTAAAATCGCCTAGTTACGAATATCCTTCCCTTGCAATTCTCTGTAACTAGTGATAATTCGTCCCAGATATTGTTTTTATTTTCCGCAGCTCCATCTTCATTCGGTCCATATATTACAAGAATATTTGTTGTTTGATTTTGTTCTTCAAGTTCGATTAGCAAAATTCTTTCAAATATTGCTGTCCATCTATAGAGCATCTTTGTCATTTACTTATCCAGCACACATGCTACTCCAGCTCTAGCTCTGTTCTTGATTGATGTTCCGCTGAAGATTAGTGTTTATTTTCTTCATCCAAGTGGATCAGCCCCTGTCCTTTTCTCTTAGTTTCTGTTATCCGGTTTTGCACTCGTAAACTTTTGACTCAACTCTTTTTCATTTCCATTAATTCCTCTTACATTCCACGTTGCGTTGCTAGTATACATTTTCCTTGTTTTACCTTTCACGTAGTCCTTGTCTTTGCGTCGTCTTCTTCTGTTTGTCTTTATTCGGTGCAAATTTTCCTAATCGTTTTTTGTTTCGTCTCTTTAAATAACATGTTTTTATGATTCCAGATCCACTTGTTCCCGTAATGGTCAGCTTTTGGAAGTATCTTTTGTATTTCTATTTCTTGCTCTGTCAAATCATTGTTTGTGTATACTTTCAGGTTCCTTAGCTTGCGCAGTTTTTCCTTATTTTTCCTACGACCACCTACGAAAGTGACCCCTTTCACACGCTATAGTAGATCCGAAAGTTGTCAATTACGTCAACCTACCCAACCTGTGCGTTATGAGCCGTGCGTTATTATAACGCACAGTTCATTCGGACCACGAAACAATACCAATTTAAACGACGATTCAATCACAATTTTCAAAAACTGACTCTAATTCACAAGCACGATTTCACAAGCAAACCAACAATAATTCGCCGCTACAGGACTGGTATCAGTCATGTCCTCTCAACCGAAACTATGGGTTTGACATGCTTATATAACCTTATCGAAAGCTTAACCCTAGTGGTGAGATGTATAAAAATAAAAATCCTACATTATTTCCTTTCAACAACAGTAATTGTAAAGTTATGAATGAAATTCTCACCTACACTTGTAAAGCAGAATAATTCTTTGGTAGCAATGCAAATGTGACCACACAAGATTAAATGGGGGTCTATTAAGAAATCTTGAGCTGCACCAGTCTCATCCAATACACCTAAATACTTTGAATCAAGTTAACATACTAAAATGTCAAAATGACGGTTGAAATGTCACTAATTTCATTATTGGATTTTCAATTTTCTCACAAGGAGACGTTGTTGATATGAAGTCCCATACACCTGCTGATGACTAAAACGTACCTTTCCCGGCTGGTAGCCGGGGCCTTAGGCCGCTATTGCCCTTCAAAGGATAAAAGAAATTGTTCGTGTCTTTTATTAATGACGGTTTTGGCCGGCCGACGGAAATACCCTGATAGCTTGATGGTGAGAGACGCCACCCCCGACCTTACCTGCTGCAACAGGCGCGAGGCGTGTGTCCAGCAGGCTCAAGTTCGATTCCTGCGATTCTCCGATTTTTTTTTATGAAAAAGATCATTTTTATATTTTGAAAGCAATCTAAATTTGGAAGACTGGTTTTTGATGGGATTCTTGATGTCTTGATTCTTCTTGATTCTTGCGATAATTCGGTCTACCGCTCGCTTTGATGCTCAAGCATAACAACAGCCACAGGCAGGCTTGGTCAGAAAATAGCGGTGTTTTTCGAGAAAAAATTGTAATATATGAAAAAATATCAGCATTGATGAATCTGGGTGGTCAGAGAAGCGGTGTTTTTCGAAAAAAAATTGAAAATTGTGAAAAATAAATAATTTTTTGAAAATTTCAGATTTTGAAAATTTGACATACATGCATATTTTCTTTATAAACCCATTTAAAATTACCCTTATGTATGTAATTATCATTTATCCACTGGTTTTTATGAAATCTATGTTTACAGAAGAACACGAAAATGACGTCCTAATTTGAATGTAATTTTCTTCCGGTCGTAGGAAAAATAGTGTACGTAACTCGCCGTAAACTGTCTTACTTTCATTCGTGTGATTTCTGCACTCGGCTGCGCCTCGTGCATTAACTTACACACTCATGCGTAATGTATCACTTTTCGTACTTGTTACGTAATGTACTATTTCATGACCTCTATTTTCTTCTCAAAGCTTTCTACTTCCCCAGTACATATTTGATCGTTAACTTTATACGCTTATTTTGCTATTTTCACTTCCTCCGCCACATGTCCCTTCACGAATTCTTCCATCTCTCTCCTGATTTGTTAATTTGTCATTCCTCTGAATTCAGCAAGTATGGCACTTTAAGTGACATAGAAATTATAGGGTGGACCAATTGATATGGCGACCACCTTGGACAAACGAGGCTATATGTATTGAAATCGATGATGGTCAACGATGACCTCTGAAGATCTAAAAACAATCCTCAGCCTCAGCCAAACAAACACACAAGCGTACAAGTATAGACGAAACATTGATCCTCTGAGCTAAAATTTTTGGCCTGACCCATCCGTCTTAGTTATACTTTTGTTAATTTCGGTAATGGATTATGTTGAGGCGGAAAAGCAACAGCCCCGCTTTCCAGCGATCATCCTTTTGACGTTTCCACTCAGCTTCGCCGCCCCACGCCACCCATCCAACTACCGCAGGAATTATTAATTTTTAGCCTCGTTTTTAGCATCGCTTGGTTCCTGCAATTTTTTAATTAAAAAAAATTGCCATTACTGGCCCGACACGCGAACAAGGAAAAGAACTAAACGGTGATCATATTTGATCTAATTCCATCAATCCGCGTCGTTTGTATCTGGTTATCTCAAATCGCGTGATGGATTTATTGGACAGGTGCATTAGACAAAATTCCATCTCTCTAGAGATCTGATTGACAGCTTCCTCTTCAGCCTTTCGGTTGAATACCTAGGTATATCTGCCTCGTATATCGGTCAATCACCTGCGGATGGCCTATCACTATTGTATAGGTAACCCCACAGTAGTTTACGATGATTATTATTAGAATTCGATTCGATCCCACCGCGTATGGTCACAGGTAAATAGGTACCTACATATTCAATTAAAATGAAAGCTAATTAACTTTTAAGCTGGGTTGCAAAACCACATAGCTGCGCGCAAATTGATTTTGTCCATAAAATCCAAAGTTTATTGCTGGCCGATGTGAATTTTACGCGTTTTAAATGTGCCAATTCGTATGCCGATGGGTTTGTAAATAAAATAACTCTTATTGATAAAAAAATACTGCACGCGGATAAAAAAAAATGGAATGTATGAAAAATTAAAAGTGGGTCAGCACAGCGGCAAGCTTGTTTTGTTTCAATGATTGTTAGTTTTTTTTAAGGTTAAGTTCCAACGACCTTCCCTCCGCCGTTTCTCGTCTAGTGGCAGTAATAATAATAATATAATTGTTTTTCCGCCAAAATAAAATCTCTTGGGAATCCGGAAGTTTCAGGGCTCTTTCAATTGAATGGGAAAACTATGATCGATGGACAGCGAAGTCAGAGGTGGCTGCTGTGCGGTGCCGTCGGTGGTGGTGTTCGTTTTTCTCTCGGTTTTCCTTCCCACTTTGATTGAAGCAAAATCGATATGTCATTGACATGGAGTTTGAAAGTTTTATGCTTTTAATCTAGCGCTCTCTGACATTTACCGGCAAAAATGGGTTTGACATTTTGGTGTTTTGTTCCCAGCCCAGAACTGAGTAGACCTGCTGAGATTGTCGGTACCTATGTAATGAGAATTTATGGTGCAAAGTATTTTGCAAGGCTCGTAAAATTCGTATACTTATTTACTTGATAATAAATAACGATAATTATGCAGTTGTAAGTAACTAGGGATAAGTACCTACCTATCCAAAAGTGATCATTACCTACAACAGAGATTTTTATGAATTATAAAATAAATACCTCGGTAGGTAGGTAGGTTGATAGGTATCTATATCTGTTCACGTTTTATTCGCAACAAAGTGTAAGAGTGCAACAAATATAATCAATTTTACGGCTTTCTACATTAGAGCAAACTATGGAAAAAATGGGTTGCGTTGGTACGAATGGCATGTTGACGACTTGTTGGCAGCTAGCTGAGATAGCTGTCTTCATGTGCAATTTTTAAAGTGACTTCTCACCGTCTTGGGAAGTCATGTACGCGAAAGTGAAAATTCTCGAGAATATGCGATGAATTGTTAGTTTCCTTTGACTGATTAGCAGTGTGGACGATAAGGGACATTGTCTTCACTGGTTGGTGAGTCTTCGTCAAGGCTATTAGGTTTTTGCCGGTCACTGAGAAAATTATGCCGAAAGTTCGTGATGCAGTGAAGAAATGGAATGTAAAAAGGAAAAACCCACTGCCAAGAGGAAACTTATTCTTTAGATGGACAATATGGATAGTGAGACAATAATTTATGGAGTTGAACTGTATGGAGACGAGACAATTTGGGCGTAAGTGGGTAGGTACACTGTGTTGTCTGCCAGCATGTCCTCATACCTTGCTTGCTGTTGCAGTAGGTATAATAACCTAACAACCTTGGCGGAGACCCACCGACCAGTAAAGACAATGTCCCTTATCGTCCACCCTGCGAAGCACTCCAAAGAAACTCACGATTCCTGGCATATGCTCAAAAATGTTCACTTCCGCGTACATGATACCTCGACACGGTGACAAGGTGTCACATTAAAAATGCATGTGTAGACAACTGGCTGGCATCCCCTTGTCATCCTATCATTCATACTAACAAAACACAATTTTTCCATAGCTTGCTCTAATGCAGAAACCCGTGAAATTGATTATACTTGCAGTTCTATCGGACTCCTAAGAATAGGGTGCGACGTCACGCACCTCTATAATCTATAGCTGGACTGCTCATTATTATGCTTTTTTAAATCATTAATGACACCTCATTCCCATCTCACCCACGGGATCCTTACCGGAGATGGGGGCCATCGGTAATGGGGCAATAAACTGTTCAACATTTGAAATGTCGGTATCGAAAATTTTGCCCTTTTTCAAAACGGTATAACTTTGGATTGTCTCAACCGATTACGATTCTGTTTTCACGGTTGTTTTGTGGTTGAGATACATCTTCCAGCAATCTATTTGGTTGCCGAGATTTTTTGACTTATCTCAATTACCTTCGTTACAAGGTGAAATGTGAAGCATTGCAAAATTGTACTTAGTTCAATAGATCCCAATTTTTGTGAACTTTTTTTTTCAAATTCTAACGATATAATCATGAAGCCTGATGTCCTATCTCGAAACGGTGTTTGAATTTTTCAGATCAGAAGTCCAACAATGATTACATTAAGTGGGTGCTTGGTAATAAAAAATAGCATGTATTCAAACATTTGTGTTTTAATTGTTGAGGTAGGTAGGACGCCTAACGCTAATTCGGAACATTATACATATACTATGATGTTGATTATAATAATTATTGTAAATGCCGTACTCGTGTAGGAACTTTCGTAGCTGATTAGCTATACTCAATTGACGGTAATCCCACAGGTACAAGGTGAAATCCGCAACCCTAGCCGCACCTACTCTATAGCAAACAAACGTGAACGGATAGATATAATTTTTTTACGTTAATTCTGAGTAGTACTTACTTACCAACGACGTAAAAAAAATCAATAAAATTTAATAACGTGGTTCGAAGCTTGCCTACAATCTGCGCAATCATCAAATTGTAAAGCGCATTTCGCTTTTTACGAAATTGACGAGGCACCCAGGCACCTGCAATTTTCCATCTTGCTACACCCAGTTCGCCCGGCCGCGGCAACGCCCCCCTTGATTGATTTAATTAAAAACCTTTCGGCCCGCTTAATCGGCTCTAATTGGGTGGCGGTAGGTGTGAATGTACAATTTAGATGCAGATTTTCCTTTAATTGTACTGGTGTACGGATAGGTCGAATCGATTCGGGTCACTGCAATAATTACTTATATACTTATAGCATAAGTAGCCCCCCAAAAACCGCAAACCAATATTATTTTTTATTATTATTGTTATTGCTATCGCCCGTCTGCCTATCTGCATTTTAATCGATCAACGTTCCCGTACGAAATTACGAAAGTCCAATTAAATATTCAAATGCGATTGCCCAAAAATTAATTAAGTTTTCCATCATCGCGTATAAGGCTCTCCTGGTGGCATTAGAGTGACAAACACAGCCGTCACAGAGTTTCCAAATTTCTCGAAATAAAAGTTTGATTGCATAAAAATGTAAACAAATGCACATCGCGATCGCCGAGGCGAGGACCTTCACTTTTGCACCGCGTCGCCGTACAGCATGATCGTGCTGCGAGTGTTTTCAACATTAATAATTATCACTTCATAAAAGGAATCGATTTATCGCACCTCCAATAAGAATTGCGAATTAATTACAGAGTGCGCCATGGATGCCTGCATGAAGTTGTCATCGGAGATTTATGAGGCGTTGCGTAAGAATTTTCCCTTTGCCGGCTACATGGGAGCAACAGAATAATAGACGATTATCATGAGTTCACTTTCTATTAGGATACAAAATTCTGAAGCTCTAAGCTAAAGCTGTTGATCGTGGTAAAGACAACAATGAATTTCTCTGATATGGGCGCTATCATGATAGCTAACATAAGAGCAGTTTTCAAAAGCCCACAGAAAGTTTACAAGTTGCATCCAAATTTTTTATACAATCAATATTTGTAAGGGGAAATGTTTACTGCACGACAAAATACAGACACGTCACGCCAGAATAAAAACGACAAAAAAGGTGAAACTTGGGAGCCCCAGTGCTTCCTTGAAGTCTTTCAGAAGTTTACTGGCAATCTAAATGCAGAACAGTTTGAAGGATTGTGTCACCTTGCATTTTTGAATATTGAAGCGTCAATTTTGATTTGATTTCTTGCAACTGCAGAGGCTTTTTGATCTTGTCATTTCAGAGACTCATATTTTCAGACTTTCAAGAAGAAGGAACAGATCTAGCAAATTCTGTATAAAAAAATCCAAATTTCACAAAGAAATCAAGAACTCTTCGAAGAAACAAAATACGATCAAAAGTCAAAAACCGTTTCGAGATATTGATAGAATCTGCGTTGTGAAACTGGAGAGAAAAAAAACTGAAAGTTTTCCTAAAAAAAGTCCCTCGCCTCCAAAAATTAACACTTTTGACACTCTTCCTTTTGGCATCCTGTATATCATGGACAAAGTCAATGGTGACGTAAGTCGACCTAGCGTCTTGTAGCTGAAGAAAAGCTCTAGCAGGCACCATAAACTGTTTTCAAATCGGATATCTTTTCCCGGAGAAATCCTTGCTTGAAATTGAAGCAAATTTTGGTCTATGCTTAACTTATGACGAACAGTTTAAGAATTGTTCATTATCTGTCATTTAGTGAAAGAAAATAATGCAACTTAACAAGGATTACAGGAAAAACGATGAAGAAGGGTGACTGCAACCTATTAGTCCGGATGCTAGTTGCATAAAATGGAATGAACGTTGCATTTTTTGATGAGAAGATGCTACTTGGTGGAAATGTTCTTTGCATCATACTCTTCCGATCCAGAAAGGTAGCCAACAGCGCCATCCATGCCGGCAGCGTATACAGGGTGAAATAGAAAAAAAAAGTTGGAAAAAGTAACCGAAGCATGTGGAGACGTATAATTCACCACATACATTAACTGTTTTATGCTCATGAAGTTACAGCAAACCGTTCTTGATTACCTTGAACCATCTTTGAAATGTAGGGGGAAAACAGAAAAAAAAACAAAAACATTCTTTTTTCCATAAATAAGTGACTCTTAGAGATATTGACACAATACTTGGTATTTCTACAAAAAGTAATGTTAGAAATGATATGAGCTGGGTAGCCAATTCCTAAGCCAACTATTTCCAGAAATACGACTGTCAACTTTTTTTCCTCTTGAGCACCATCTTGAATCTACCCTGTGAGGCATCGTTGAAAAAGTGATTGGCTATCATAATAATGATAATATGTAATCATTGCATCGTAAAAACAACCTCCTCCAGTGGCGCCGAATAGACCTTTATTTGTGGCGCTCGCCATACCTAAAAATAGGGGGGGGGTCTGGAGGGAAAGAAGAAAAAATGGAAAAGAAGGGGAGAGAAGAAGGGAGAGAAAGAAGAGGAAGAGAGGAAGAGAGAAACCCAGCAAATCATTGGATATTAGGATTATTAGGTACATTGAATCTGAATGACAGTTATTTACGATGTACCTAGGTAATAAGTAACGTATGATCAAAACCATTTTACCTCAAGAGTGCTATGACTTTTTTTTGTCTTTTTCGATTGTTGGTAGTATGTCCTCCAATTTACTTCAGAGTGACATCTGCATGTTATTTGAAAATCTTCAATGCATGTCGGTGAGGAATACGACCACTCTCCGCCGTTTCCCAATTTTGAGCCATTTCAAAAATAACTTATAATGAAAGCTTTTTATCGAGCTTTTTATTCAATTTCAAACATTTTCAGATACGGACATTGGCATTCAACAGTCTATTCACTCATTATGGTCGCGATTATGGTCAACGTTTAATATACCGTGTGATCCAAACCATTCCGAATTGGGGTAGATTACACCTTTTCCAGTTGTAGTTCAGAAAATATCAAATGTATTTCAGATATCGTCAATTGAATTTCAGAATTTATCAAGTGTAGTTCAGAAAGCGTCAATTGTATTTCGGATTAGTCACTTGTAGTTCAGAAGGCGTCAATTGTATTTCAGATTTATCAAATGTAGTTCAAAAAACTTGAACTGTACATCAGATTATGTCAATTGTATTTCAGAAAGCGTCAATTGGAGTTCAGAAGGCGTCAATTGTAGTTCAGAAGACATCAGTTGCATCTCTGATTAGTAAAATGTAGTTCAGAAAGTATCAATTTTATTCGAACTCCTGCAAATTGGGGCACTTTTGCACAGCCACAGCTTCGAACTCTTGATCTTCTTGTATGATGAACTGCAGATATTCGGCACATCTTCTGTGTAACAGATGCCTGCGGGGGTGTTAATCGCACGACAGGCTTCCGCAGCACTGAAGAACGACAAATGCTACAATTATCTTGGAGCTGCATTGATTGATAAATTATACATATAAATTATTTTCTGAACTACAAATGATATGTTCTGAAATACAAATCACGCTTTCTGATATACAAATGATGCTTTCTCAAATTCAATTTATTATTCTGAAATACAATTGACTGTTTCTGAAATACATTTGACTAATCTGAAATAAAATTGATACTTTCTGAACTACATTTTACTAATCTGAAATGCAATTGACGTCTTCTGAACTACAATTGACGATATCTGAAATACAACTGATATTTTCTGAACTACAACTGGAAAAGGTGTAGACTATGCCCTAGCGAAAAGTAGTTTTGCATCCTAGAATTTGGCCATGTCACAGTCTACCCCAATTCGGAATGATTTGGATCACACGGTATAAAATATTGATAATATAGCACTCTAGAGGCATGCAAAAAAGTTTTGACCATAAATCGTATACGGATTTCAACAGCCAATTAAATGGACTAGGAAAATCTTACGATCTTATGATCCCACAAAAAAACTTTTGATTTTTGTGTCTAGCTACATTGCGCTGCACTGCACACTACACACTATTCATATGGAATGGCAGGTAAGTTGGTTTTATTGCTCTTGATAAAACTGGGGCCCAATTCAACAAGAGCGTCTTGATGAGACAAAGCTCTCCGACCGCCGCAACATCGGACGGTCGGACCGAAACTGCACAGACGCCAGTTTCGCCCTTATTGAGGGCTCATCAGTACACGGGCATTCAGTCAAACTATCTGATGCTGTGGTAGCCAGAGATCTCATGGTAATATACACCCAGGAGGACTCCTAATATGTGAGTCCTTCAATCGGCGCCATCTATCAAAGGCATTCCGCAGACGCTATCTCAAGGCATCAGGCATGCGAGGGAATTAACAGAATTCCAGGTGAAGCAACACCGTCGCCAAGAGCATCGGTGGTAGGTGTACACATGTATACTCAAGCCGAGTAGAGCAATGTTAAAAGACGCTGTATGGTCCTGAGAGGCGCAATAGTTATTTATACCGTATGTTCATAGAAAACTTCAATAAAGGGAGGCTGTGACGCAGGCCATTTGATCCGAAAACGGCCAAGTTATCATCGGTCCACGGCCTCCCAATATTGAATTTTTTAATGAACATACTGTATTTGCGTGTTTGTCTTTTAAGAGTGTCTTACCCGGTTTTACCCACAAACTACACAGCAATATTTTCTGTTAGAGTTCCTAAACTTGGAATTTAGCCCATGTCATCTAGGTAGGTACTTGAAGGGGTATATTCAAGAGTTTTCGAAATTTTCTCACTTTGAAAAGATAATGAAATCTATGTGAACAATTTGGTCAGCGGCTTCCCTTTTTTGCTTATTATTGTTAATATTATTATTATTATTTCTAAAAATTTCGCCTACGGCGCTAGTTGCATAAGTGGGTCTTAGGCCCTCCGGCCCGACTGTAGCGTGGCAATAGGGGGGGGTCTGAAATTTTCTTCGCCATAGTAACTTTTTATGAGTTCGGCGCCACTGACCTCCTCATCATGATTTAGTGACCTCTTCGGCGGGAAAGAATTGCCATTCACGTATTTTCTGGCTCTTCAAAATGGTGAAATATGTTACGGCGCATTATGAACCTTGATGTACTTTGAGGTAGCCTACCAAGTTTTGCAATCATCAGTTGAAAGATTTGTTCTTAAAAGCTGTTTGCTGTTGTTCCAATTGTAGAAAATGAAATTCGCTACTTAGCTTCCGCTTTTTATTCGGGTTAGGGTCCACGACAATGTATGATATCATCAGTCCAGTTTAGGTACAGGGCTATGAATGGAGGTGGAAGCTACAACTGTCAGACAAAATAACTAGGTGGCTATACGCATCAACGACTTGTCACTACGCCACTGAGCTTAACCTTCCAAAATAAAGCGTGTAACTAACAGGTATTCAAGTATCGATTAATTGCCAACAAAAAATTATATCACAGAGCTGAGCTGTTGAAACAGACAATGAACATCATTCAGATATGAAGTGCCCGAGGAAAAGTTAACACTACAAGTTTTTTTATTGGGAGGTTATGATAGCAAAAAAAAAACCGTCATGATTAATGGCCAACACCAGCCGCCACCTTTGTCCTTTGTACATTTACCAGGCGTTAAACTTGTGGCACGTGAAAAATGCGAATTTTCACGTCCGTCGTAAATAACACCCACCTACACAAGGAAAAGGTGCGAATATGAGGGAAACTTGCAATTTCCACTAGAACCATGCATCATCGTGCAAGATGGAGTGCCAACTGTGAATTAAAACATCTCCGTCGCGGTGGCGGTAATTTGTGGTTTTAATTATTACTATGCTAGAGAGCCGGACGCAAGGCGAGCAGCTCGTAAATCCGAAGGGAACGGAAATGACGGGGAAAAAAAAAGAGTAAAGAGGAGAAAAAATGGTGACTGTATATCATATACGAGAGCGAAAGATTGATTTCACGATGGCGGTAATTTTTTATTGCTTCCTTTTTTTTTCACTCCATTAACTTGGTTTCGTCCATTTAGGTGAAGGATGATCCCGCTTAGCGCTTACAGTGGTGATTTTGTGGATTTTGGGCGTGGAATTGTAAAATACAGAACTAAGTTTACAACAAGCATGACAGATGGTGATGATTTATTCGGCCAATATTTGTTAGAAAAATTGGTACCTATGCGGTGACAGGTAAAACAGCCGGAATACTAATACGGATTAAGTACGCGTTAAATTAATTAGCGTAAATTATCATAACAAGCGTTATATTTTACACTAAACGTGGTGACGGTTGCTGCTGCTGCTAATCGAAGTCCATATTCGATTAATCGCCGACGGCGGCGCCACCAGTGGCCGGTGGTGGTACCTGCGGAACTGAGCAATTTTCACATTGACAAACAGCCACAAAGTCATCGCTGCCGACTCAAAGACACCTTCAAGCTTGACAACCTGATAGTGCCTCTTATGCTCATCGTTGTGTTCATATTTTATAAAACGACACTGATTGCCTGGAATCTAGGACAAACCGAATGAAACCTTCTCAGAAATAACCATCCCCAAGATAGAACGTCGGTGCTCGAGTCGATCGTTGACCAGCAGCGAAAGGAAGTTCAGCGCCACTGAGAAAGGACGTTTAGGGGTACTCTGGGCCATCTAAAAGTTTCGGCCATATGTAGTGTGATAGAACCCTCCTTTCATAATTCATTGGACGTGAAACAATAGACCCTTACGTTGTGTATTTTATGCCATATAGGCTAGTAGCCCTTTTTACCTGAATCACTTATATAAATTCCCCAGGTCATTCAACCAGTAACCAGGAAATCATTCTAGTCCCCCAGGTTCTTTTTGAAGAGGGCAATTCAATAAATATTGCGAATAATCAAAGTCTTTGGAGAACCAACACCTCTTTTATCACGATTAATCAATGATCGCTAATTTAATTTGATAAGTCTTAATTACTTCATTCGAATCAACTATTCATTATACACTCTCATATTGTGCTGACTCCAGCTAACAATAAGAAATTAGTTAAATCAATTTACATTCAGTTTCTGAAATTCAAGTGAAATCCTATATACTTGCAAAACCCCGCGCTTAATTGTATCCACTCTCTAAATTAATTCCCGTTTCCGTATTCCCACTCGCTTAAAGGAGAGACCTAGATGAGTTGGGTTTCATAATACACTTGAGTTTTGACTCCTGACTCAAATAATCCTTTAATGTCAATTGACTCTTTAATTCTAATCAACTCTTTCATAACGAAGTCCTACTTGTACTTAGAGGGCTATCGATCATTTATTTTAGTTGTATTTAGAGAAAGATCATTACCCATTGAGTATGGTCTTTGTATTTTTGAAGTATAGTCATTATTTTTATTACCGATCAAATAATTTACATGAAAGTAGGGTGATTTTGTTTGATCAATTTACGTCCAGCTGGTGCAGTGTTTTAACATACAGACGTGTCTCAGCTCTGCAATCTGCATTACTTTTGTGTTATATAAATTTACTTAGATGTGCAATTAGGTATGAGCCTTTAATCAATTACCCTGGAAAATTATATTACTTTTCGATGTCTTGTAGATTTTTCGAAGCGACAATGCATTTTTGGACATGTTTCAAGCGGTTCGCTTTCTAGGAACTCTACCTGAATGCTCGTGAAATCCCCTGTCATTGCGAAAGGGTTAAATCTCTTTTATTCTATGGGGAAAAATTATGAGCTAGATTTTTTGCCCAGGTATGTGGCATATATGTTGCTAGTGCTTTGTCTCGAGCGAATAGAACCTACAACCACCCGTCGAAGGCTAGATCTATTTGTAGAAGGGTTATTGCGACCTCCACCATTCACCTGGTGGCTTGAGAAAAGCTGAAAACAAGGTATCTGAAATCTAAAAGCTCACAGCTATTTGCACACTATTGGCTCGGTTTGACACTACCTGTGGCTGTTCAAAATACACAGAACAAACGCAATTAATGAAGTTTATAAACAAAACAATTACTTTCGCCCCTTTGAACAATTATCATTTGATTACATGGAAGGTAACTTGCCTTGATGTAGTCTGCTTCCTTCTCTCGTCCCTGATACACTACAATTGTTAATTACTAGCTTGGCACTCTTGTTGGTTAATAATTTGACGACGAATCATTTTCCCCAGTCAAACACATCCGTTCGTGTCGAACACACCGACGTCAGTCCCGCTCTCTCACCCCCGTTTCTCTTTCCGGACCGATTCCCTCTCCACCCCCTCTTAAGTGTAACCACTCCTGGCCTACAAACCCCGCTTCTCTGAAATGCGGCGCGACTACACCATCATCCCCTGTGAAATTTTTTTCTTCCCCAATATCGCCCGTAATGCTGATTTATTCCAAAAACTCAATTCCCCTTTACGATTTTAAGCTAGCCATCACAGTAAATGGAAGCCATTTCGTCGTAATTACAGGTCACTTTGCTCTGCAGTAGTTGCATAATCTGTGCAATATAAAAACAATATGCTCTTTTATAGTACACCAACGCAACGCGGCAAAGATCATAATAGTCCCCGACCTCTTTGGTAAAGCGGTTCCTGCAGTATATGAGATCAGGCTGGAGTCAACGTGTGGAAAAATACCATCTAGATACCTGCTGTGAAGAGTGAACAGTGGCGCCGCCTGCTGAAAAATGGTTGAGGTGACATTTCGCTGGTCGATGGAGTTCGATCATGAAGGTTGGTTCTACTCAGAGAACTTCGACACCGAGGTATGACAGCGGTACATGAGACAGCGACTTCTGGTCATGGGGGATTAGCAATACTTCCGCACGAGTAGCTGAGAAGTACCATTGGCCTCAAATGCGACATGATGTTAGCTCTCATATGTATGAGTACCTATGTCAACTGTCCATCTCTCAACAACCTGAGCAAAGAACGATAATGGGTCCGACGTGCGAGGCTGGATGTCTCGGCGTCTTAGAAATCAATCTTCGTTGACTTGATCGACCCAGTTCATCCCCACCAAAAACATCATCTACCGGCTCGAGAACCATGTGTTCCTTCTGTATGGAGTTCCCAAGACACTTATATGCTACAAGGAGAAGCCTCTCGTGAGCTTAAGATTCTGCAGAAAAATTAGCCGTTAGTGTTTCCCGTACCGGTACGTACCATCCTCAAGCAAACGCCGTCGAACGGTATCACCGCATCTTATTGAAAATTATGTTAGCTCCATGCTTGGAGAAGAACCATGTAAATTGAGAGGCTCACTTACAGGAAGCCGCCTGTTGCGATTCAAGGATCGAAGAGTAAAAAAAACAAATTTACATTCTTTTCTGTAAATTTCGGGCATTAGATGTGTATCGAGGGCAGGGATCATGTCGTGATCAAGGGTCTCCCTGACAATGACGTTGTTCTACTTTCTCGGCAAGAACTCTTCCGTAGCATAGATAAAGTCCGCTTTAGCCCAAGGCAGGCTTTAGAGCGAGGAAAAAAAGTCCTATGACTTGCAGAAACGGCCAATCGAAGAATCTGCAATCCTGCAAGAATTTTCACGACTCAAGTCAAGCATGTACTTGTTAGGAAAGTGACTTAGTCTAGTAAAAACTCAGGAGTCTAAAGCCCCAGAAAGAACAGTCTCGACCACAATGGCATGGAATAATGGTTTCGTGGTGTACCTGTGTTGCAACAAAAGATAACTTCCCGCTTAATGTCCAATTTTGTCACGATTGTGACATAAGGGCCCTAGGTAAAAGTTCACCCCTTGAACACAAAACGAAAGCGCGTGTGGTCTACTATTTTAGCAGACAAAGGAATTGCTCGACTCAGCAAAGTGTGATTTCCGGTAAAAGTGATAAAGTGCAAGACTAGGTTTTGTACAAAAAAAGGCCAACGGTCTACCCAAAAGGGGATAGACGTCACAAGGCGGAGTCGAGTAATTCACAATACAAGGGGTTCGATGAACCGAACAGGCGCATTAATCCGGTCATGGTCATTCAGTTGGTCCTCCTGGTCATTCTTCGAGTTCGGCAGTCCAAATCATCAAGATCATTTATATTGATTTATTTAAGCATGGTAATTCGACTCTCTTGTATTAGGGGTGGAAGGGAGATTTTCTTTTTTTCTTCTATTTTGTACATCAGACACGTATCACGTTTATGTTTATCTTGTCATTGTACATTTTTGTATAACAAGACAATAAAGTAATAACAATAATAAAATTATTCAGATCGTTCATTCAAGAGACTGAGGGATGTACTTGATTATCACGTAAGTAAAACCATTTTATATCTGCGGTGTGATGCGAGTGTAATGTGTCGGTTGTTGGGTGTATAATATTTTCATAATTCTTTAGTAAACGTAGTGTAGTGGAATGTATGCGTTCCTAAATATTTATCTAACAAGTTGGAGCTTGCAGAAGCAACAACAATAAGAGCAAACCCCCAATCACGGATAGGGATAAGGGTTGGCCCTTGCCCAATTCTTGACAATATCTAGGAAGATACTGCTTGCTGCTACTGATCATATTCTAATCTCTGCCATTTCTAATATGGATAGTATCGATTGGAAAGTACACAACTGCACTCCAGGAGATCACTGACTATCGACAACGGCCGTACGTCAAAGCTCGTCATTAGTTTACGGATCATAGTAGTTGAGACCATAAAGGTTTGAAAAACCAACTAGGTTGCCAATCTGATTAATCGTTCTCTAGCTCTTACCTTGATGTCTTTCGATCTGAGCAGATATCTCCAAAAATACTTGTATTGAATGATAAAAGCAACAAGCGAAAACAACAACTGTATATATGCGATACCTGTGGTTGATTCCACAGGCTACCGATCCATTCAGGGGAACTATCGACCCTCGGCTTATGTCAGTAAGTTGATTGAGTTTTAGATTCAAGTGCAACTTCATTATTTTCTTCCTTGTTTTAATAAAATATTTGGAATATTCAGTATACTTCGAGCAGGAAGTTCGAAAATTATTATTGACAGATTAGATTAGAGCCCTCCACCACCTCAAGTGCAGCTAATTCCGTATTTTCTCATCTCCCCCTCCTCCATTCTTCCATCTCCATCATTCTTTCCCTTTTGATCCATCAGTTTCCATTCCGATTCCAATGCCGCGCAGTCCCAATAAAATTGACGAACAAAGGCCTCGCAGGTAGCCAGGCTCGTACCTAATTCGAAGGGATTTTGATGGAATCTGCCTTTTCTAAATTAATAACAATAATTACGCGATCGGAACAGCTGGCGCTCCGCCAAATCGCCAAAGATCTTTATTAGAAAATCCAAAGGTAAGCGGGTGGGAGGACAACGGGAGTGACGGGGACAAGGCGTCGGAATTGAGGCAAGCATCAAGGAGCAGGCGGTTGAGGGGGTTAGTTAAACGGCTTGGCATGGATCGAAGGCCGATATTCCGCCCTTGATCAAACAGAGTGTTCTGCACGGGAGTATTAAATGCATTCAGAGGTTGTCGCTCCCCTTATCCTCCTTCTCCATCTTCATTTATATAGGGTGCACGGGGAAACTACCCCGCCCCCAAGTCGTTTTCCTTTGAAGTACAACAACGCCGCTGTGATCCGCCCTCGGCCCTCGTATCAAGCACAATTTGTATGCCACTAGTGCCGTAACCCGGACCACCGTCGAAATGAGTGTTGAGGCAGCTAGCGGGAGGAGGGCAGGGGGCCATCCGAACAGGGAGAGCTTGTGCCGATAAAACAATCACGTCGTCGACGACGATGTGGATTGAGGATTCTGTTGACTTATTGGCGAAAAATTGGCGCGCCGAGTTCACGATTATCGAGAAACAGGTGTGTGCGCACGTTATGCATAAAAAACGTTGTGTGCACGTTATGATTGTGTAAATGTATAAAAAAAGTAATCAAACTTTAACGTAATAAAACGGCATGCTATAAATTATTGCGCTATCGCTTCGTCGAGATAAATTGCCTTTCGACGGCGTTAGCGCCAATTCGATTTTGTTTGATTTATAATTCCGTAATCGCCATAATCTTGCTTTATCCCCAATATAATAATGAAGGCGATGGATGGACCTATGCCTATTTACGGCATTTAGCACGTGACATCAATTTTGCGCGGCTCTTGAGCGCAATAATGATTATCTGGAAAACGCATTTTGGGATGATTGTTGATACGATACAGAGTGGGGCTCATCAAACAGCCATTGCAGCATCTATAGTTCTTCCAGCGAAGCCGTGATTCGAGTTACCTGGGCAAGTTTTCTAGTTTGACATTGTAGTCTCGCCGCCTTCTTACCTAGTGTAAAACTAGCTTGTCCAAGTTATGTTGCCTGTCAAACCGATATCAAGATGTTGCAACTTCTGAAAAACTGATAGTGTCAAGCGTGGAAATACAAAACGCACGAAACCCGTATCAACGCCAGAGACAGCGCCGGCACAACCTAGTCTAGTGCGGGCCACCGAACGACAAACGAGGACAAATGGTAAATTATGAGGGTAATCATAATAATTTTAATCCTATACGCAACTTCGAATAAGTGGGTTTTTTGAAATTTGGATTATTGAACTTTTTACAAGTATGTAAATTCTGCTGCTCATGGAAGACTAACCTCAATCCTTGTTCCTTGTTCTTCCAATAATTCTTTAGGGCTTGGCGCGTCTTTTTGACTAGAGCAGGCCAAAGGATCGATGCTTGCACTGTGACACTTTCTTTGTAAAAATTTTACGGCGTTTTTCAGATTAAAACGTGATTACTGTGATTTCTTTGTTTAATGATAAAAATTAACAACAAGTTGCAAAACTACGCCATTTTCAATTAAAATGGCAAACAAATGTCTCACAAAGGGGCCGAACGACATCGTGTGTCGTCGGGAATTATCGCAACCAATCGCAAAGTTTTGGGGGCTTCCTATGATTCCTGGAAACAAAATCTCTCAGGCCACTTGAATTATCGTTTCGCTTGAAGTACTATAACATACAATATGTAGCTACACTTCAATTTTGGTCAACATCAAGCGCGTTTTTGGTTGAAGAAGTAAAATACAAATGTATCTTCCTATTACCCGTTCACGTTGCAAATTCAGAACTTTCAAGGCTTTTTTAATAAAAAATAAAGTGACAAGCTGGAGCGCTAGGGGCTACGGCGAATGTCCGCTGCCTTATGATTGCTGTTGCAGGTGCCATCAACCGTAGCTCCTCACTTAATTTTTGACTCAAAAATCCTAGTTCTGAATTTGCAACGTGAATGGCATTTATACTTGAAATTTGAAAATAGCTTCGCTAAAAAGTTTAAAAATTACAACTTAAAGTTTCAAAATTTGAAAATTTCAACTCGAACTTCATTCAGAGATAACCGCGATGTTTCAGCGGTTTGAAAACCAGTAGGTAGTAAGCAGACAAGCACTTATAGAATTCCACAGTTTTGTTTTTGCAATTGATCTGTTCAAGAGATGACACTTTTTAGCAGGTTACCAAGTAGGTACCTAGATTTTCCAGTCTTTCATAATTAATAAACTGCCGGCAAAATTAGAAGATTCCTGTAAATATTTAGTGGAGGTAAATACCCAATTTTCTCTCGCTAAACAGCGCTGAAATGGCGGAGTATTTCAAATTTGTAAGCATCATCTGTCGTTTCTTGCACTTTGTGCTCCAGGCATCATCAGGCAGAGGCGCGGGTTATTGCTCTGACGTCATTGTGAAACGAAAAAATATTCCCAGCAAAATTTCAGGCAAAATATGGTCGACGGGCGTTTGTCAAATTTTCAGCTCTAACCTTGGTTCAACCTTACTTTGTGCTAGGCCCGTGTTCATGAAATAAATTTGACTACTTTGGCAACACAGTAACATTAAGATGTCATTTTTTAACTACTCCAGCTTCACCGGTGTCACCTAAACTAGGAAACTGTCAGTATTTGCCACCATTTGTTCAAAATGGAGTAGATTTGCAGATAAGAATTGGCAAATCAATTCAATTTTTGAAATTTACTCAGCATTGTCATCGCTATATAAACTGACCCATCCAGAATTTTTAATGAAGTTCAAAGAGCCCTGGCCTTCGGAAAAACAAAACTCATTCAAAAGTTCATCTTCCCCCTAATAGCCCATCGCAGACTAGAAGTCAAATTGCGTTTCGCCCCTCCATATTTATTATGAGAGTCGGACAACTACTTGTCGACACCCAACTCATTGACAGGATAACTTGCCGATAGGACAACTCATCACTCACCGACAGCAGGACTCATCGACAGGAAAACTCACCGACAGGACGAACTCGACGACAGGACAATTCGACGAAAGGACAATTCATTGACAGAACAACTTATCGACAAGAGAACTTTGTCATTTAAGTGTACATGGACCTCGTCAGGTCCCAGTATTGTATTTTTTTTTTTTTTGAAGACCCGGTCAGATCAAGTCAGGCAATTGAGTTCTTTGATTAAAAACTACTTTAACATGGTGAAGCCTTGTACATACACCTCGCCGGGGCCCAGTTTTTTTTTTCGAAGACCCGGTCAGATCAAGTCATGCAATTGAGAACTTTGATTCAAAAAAAATTTGGCCATGGTAAAGCAGTGTACATAGACCTTGTCAGGACCCACTATTTTTTGAAGAAACGGTCAGATCAAGTCAGTCAATTGATACTTTTATTTTGCTTTCAGTAACACCACAAATAATTATCAAGACTTCTTTGGTCAACCGGTTTTTTTATGATTATTTGTGGTGTAACTGAAAGCAAAATGAAAGTACCTATAACGTCAACACCATTGAAAGAAGGATGGAAGAATTTTTCCAATTTATTCAGTCAATTGAGTTCTTTGATTCGAAAACAACTCAGACATGGTAAAGCCGTGTACAGGGGCGTCGTCAGGTCCCAGCTTTTTTTAAACCCGGGACCTGGGTTAGATCAATTCAGGTAATTGAGTTCTTTGATTATGATTGGTTATCATAAAAGTTTTCTTGTCGATGAGTTGTCCTGTCGATGAATTGTCCTGTCGATGAATTGTCCTGTCGGTGAGTTGTCTTGTCAGTGAGTTATCCTGTCGATGGGTTGGGTGTCGGCAAATTATCCTGTCGATGAGTTAGGTGTTGATGAGTGATATCAAACCCATTTGTTATACAGAGCTTCGCGTAAAGTCCTGCAAAAACTAGAAAGTTCGGATAGCTCCCGTTTCCAAACAATTTTTTTCAGAATTATTCAATCATATATTGGTTCCGGATACACCCCTATTTCGGAACGGTTCTTCAATTTCCAAGCACTACGGTTCAAGGAGTTTTGAGGGTCTGCAGAGCCCTATCCGTCAAAATATTTGATTTCATAGGGAAAAGATCTTATAGGTTTTTTTTTCAAATGGAAAACACTCAGGAAATTAGGAAAAAAATATTGGGATATGTTCAAGAAATTACCTATTGTTTGAAAAATGAATGGTGAAGACTGGCTCATGAGTTGATAACCTGGGGCAAAGTTCTAGTTATTTGGACAAAGAGCCTTCGATATCATCATCAGAAGGGTAGGTACCGAGCCACACCCGATGGCACAAGGGTTCTGAGAACTAAGAAACGGGGGGGAGGGCTCACCGAGGCTTCAAGAGGCACACGAAGACAGCAGAAGGTCAATAGAGCTTCAATCAACCCAAAAAGACACAAGGGTGGCCGCTTTCGTTACAAACGACAAAAGAAAATGCAAGAAATACACAAGATATCTGATCGATACAAAACGACACAAGTGAGACCGCATCGGGGCCTCAAATGGCACCATGAGACTCTGGTACCAAACCAAACAAGAGAGTCGTATACAATAGAGTTTGCAACAAAACGCGAAAAAGATGGGTGAGCATACTGGAGTTCCAAAAACTACAAAAAATACAAGGGGCTTATCGGAGCTCCAAACGACACTTGAAGACACAAAGGATCGGGGTCCGCTGTTTCCTTAAACGGCACAAAACGACACATAAGGAAACAAAACGATATTTGCACCTTTCGTGCGGCCGTCAGTTTGACACGGAATCCCATAAAATTTGTCAGCTTGATGTTACAAGAATTCACAAGTATGATTGCCAAGGATATGAAATGGGCCAAAAACCGCGTAAACGGCCGAGCCCGGATGGTATTGGCCAGGAAAAAATTTAGAATTAATAGCGCCCGACCGGGAAATGGTGGGAAACTCTAACTGTTGACTTATTTGATTCTTTTACTGAGTTGACTTTTGGCAAAGTTGGTTCCAGTTCATCGGACAAATATTGAATAATTAAATGACAAATATCTGAATTGTGATATTTTTCAGTATTTGACAGATGACAGATATAAAAAGAAACACTTTTAGCTGTCCTGTCATTTGTTGATACTGACACTTCTGTTTGGCGAGTGACAGCAAAAAACCAATGGGCTCATTCGACAGCAGAACCATGTCTGCATACCGAATTTCAAATCGATCATATTCATAGGGCACTCGACTTATTTAAAAATTTTGAGTGGCCCACTTTAATTGTTGAGTAGTTTACTTGAAAAATTTAAAGTTGTTTCTTGTTTGCTAGCGGAAGTTCAATATTCTCTAGTTTTTGCCGGCAGTTCATCTCGAAAAATACTCGTGCATTTTCCACATATTTAGATCAAAACTAAAAAAAATAGTGTGAATTTCTGATGTGTTTTTTTTTTAATGACAGCAAGCAAATGTTATAGGTCATGTGAAAAGTATGCCAAGCTGGAATATCCACATCGCTAACCTGCGGGAAATTCAAGTTGCATCTCTCGACTTTCCAGACAATTTGCAGAGGAAAACTTTGAATGATATAACTGGTTGTTGTCTAATCCTGGTGATTGCTTTTAGCTTTTTCTCAGTATGAATTTGAACGATGGCAGCAAAATAAAGCTCACAAAGTTTGCACAAAGACTTACCGTGTTGAAGGGCGGCCATGTTGACAACTGCCTGTCATTTATCGATGTCGATGAGCTTGATTTTGGCAGAGTTTGGTCCTGGAAGGTGGAGTTTTCTGATTTTCCTGGAAAAAACACAGTAACTGTTAATTAAGTATCCCGATAATTACTTTTACCAAGTTTATGTATACGTTGATGGCAAAATGGCGCACCAAATAGGAAGTTGTAGATCATGTCAAAACTGAGACGAAACTGAAAACCAAAGTCTGATTTAAGATTCCGATAGCCAGATGCACGTATTATCTTTTCTCAAGTGAAATTGCTTGACTTCACAGCCCAAAGACTCGGTAGACACAATATAACTTATTTTAGCAGCAGCGAGAGTCTTGTGTTCCCAGGAACATGAAAACCTAACCGCGATTAGCAATGCAGGTGAAATAAATATACATGTAATTAGCAACAGCCAATAAAAGACGAGTATTTGCGGCCTATTGCTTATGTGTGGTAGGTTTTGCCTTAATGCGTCCGGGCTTGCCATTTTTTACTCCCGGGTGATAGCTGTTTGCTGTTTCCCGTATTATTGTACGAATTGGTACAACCCGACTGGTAACAAAGCAACTGTGCGATTTTTCACTTTTGATAAAGATGTGCTTAGTTCGAGGTTTAGTTTGAGGATTCATGATAAATATGTTGATGATAAAAAGTGAACCTGCCTCATATCTAGTTATAGTAAATATCGATGAAACGAGCTTCCTCGAAACTTGTAGCATCCAAACGGAAATAACAGACACAAAGTCTGGACTTCGTCTCCAGCATGTTGACATCCACTTTACACTTACAAACAACCAAGGTCGCTGACTCTTAACCCGGAAGCCACAAACTGAAGCTAGAATATTATCAAGAAAAAATAAACGAAAGCTCGCATAAGTATTAGCATTTTATTCGCATTAGCGTTTTCTTTGTTGGCGACTTTTCCACAAATATACCTGCCCATATACCATTAGTCCTTTAGCATACGTTCCAAGGACACTCGGCGTCGAATCGATTACATACCTACCCCCATGAGCACGCCACTCCAGGTTTACGGCGCCAAAATCCGATAACGTAGGTGTACAGTAGATTATGCTCTCCTTTACCCCGACATGTCAGTAACAATAATCTTCAATTTAGCCTGAAGCCTGTAATTCCACGACAACAATAACGACTTCTTCCGTTTAGCTGTGGGAGATAGGTATCGCTATAATGGGTGTTCTTTATGTATCGGTTAAAAATGAAATTGGGTAGGTATTTGGGTATTTTATCTGTTGCTTTTGTTGATGGTGGTGCTTTGTTTCGCTCGCAACACAGTAGTCTAAATATAACCGCAGTAGAGGGTGAAAGTTCAACTTCAGGCGCCGGATTGTATATATGTATTGTTCCTTCCTCCTAATAGTATTTTAACTTTTGTTGTGTACAACAATGAGATAATGAGAGCAACTCGACAGATATTCGCGATACAGATTTGATCTTTTCTGCTTATAAGTGGGAATAAGCAAAAATTAGGTACCAAACATACTAAGTAGAAAAGTCTGTAGCGTATCCATATAGCTTACCTAATGCAAATTTGGAGCCTTTTAGATCGACCTTAACGGCAGTGGTATTTACCGTTTGCCGTAATAATAGTCGAGGAGGGAGCGATTTTTTTTTCTGACTAATTTTCCCATTCGAATCATTCCGATAGGATTTTTCCATTGGTGATACTAACCATCTATTCCTGAGCCTGGCAAAAACTTTCCGGTGAGTTCCATGGGTGGAAAGTTCAAATGAGTGAACTTATTTTCCCAGTTATGAATACTTTTGATGTACTAAAGTAAATCATGGAGCTTACAGGAAAAGCAATTTGGTTTGTCCCCAGTTGAACAAAGTAAGTCTGGACAGAGTGATTCAATAAATTCACTGATCAGAGAATAAAGCCGACTTCTCGGATTTGTTACTCTTATTTTTCCAGGTTCGAAACTTATTGAGTATATACAAAATGATATTAGCCCAACACATTTTGCTGTTTGCGCAAAATTGGGATGTATCACAAACAAAAATTGTGGTAACCCTACACGATATCAAGGCTACAAAAGAAGCCTAACTGATTTTTTTCACGGATGCAAAACTGAAGAAACGGTCTTTACGCTGAGCAAACACGAAAAGAAAGTTGCGACTGGACATGGGTTGAACGTTAAAGGTGACTTTAAGACTATGTATTGCCATTTCAGACATTTTATACTATTTGTCAGCATGACCGTTTGGGCAACATTTGAAGCACTGAAGCACATGATCGCACTTAGTTCTCGTATGCCTTCTTCTAAATATATACCTTCATAGGGTCGATGTTCAGGTACTGTTTCTTTCTTTGGCAGAGATTTGACAAGTTGCAGGGTAGTTTCGAAAATCCGCTTGTCCTTCTCTTTAGCTTCTACAGAATCTCTTCATCAAATATTTCAGGTTTAGTTTTATGTGTCCGTTTCTGAACCTCTTTGAGATATCTTCATTTTGTTACGTGCGGTCGTTTCTTATACAGGCTGGTCCAGGTTTTAGTAGAAAAACTTTCAGGGTCGATAGGAAATCAAGAGAGAAGAGGACGTGTCCTGAAAACTATATATCTGAAGCGTATAATAACGGAGCTATGAGCTGAACGTATATTGGTTATCTTAAAACTACACCACAATTTTTTGTATTCTCTTTTGCCAACCGGTTTCGCCTTTCGGCATCATCAGGGCTTGTATAATATTTAAAAGGTATTCATTCTCGGAGAAATTTCAAGGCAAAACCGGTTGGCGAAAGAGAATAATACAAAAAATTGTGGTGTAGTTTTAAGATAACCAATATACGTTCAACTTTATACAACCCACTGCAAGAATAAATGGATTTTCACTAATCTATATACAAGGAGCTATGAGCCTTCAAAGTTGAGCAAAATATTTCGTTTTTTCCGAATAACTTTGAAATATTGGAATCATTGGACCCTAATTAGCCCTAATTTTGCACAGATATTCATCAAAAACATACTAAGTAAGTAGTTGGAATAAATTTTTTGAAAATTGTTCAGTGGCATGGGTGGAAAAAGGTGAGCCCCCTTTTACCCAGATATCTTCGACGCCACTGGATATTTTTGAAAAACGATCGACTTTTTGGATTTCCGCTAAATTTTGGAAGGAAAATCTCCGTGATTTTTCCATGATTGGACTGATTGGGGCAACCGTTTTCGAGATATTCCCGTTTAAATGAACAAAAACAAATTAATCGGCACTTTTTCCGTCGATATCTTTTAATCCGTGTCTTTACTTGTACAGTTGATAATTGCAGTTTTCGAAATTACAGAAATTAAAAAATAAAATAAAAGACTCGCAGTTGATAAGTAGCGAAGTCTTTCTGATCTCGGCGGTAAAGGTGCCGGTTTGAACGAAACGAAAACTTGCTCTCACGGAAAAAACATGAAGGTATTCCCTCCAAAATTGACCAGGAAAATTAAGCCAATTCATAATTTTTCAAAAATATCTATTGGCGTCGAAGATATCTGGGTGGAAAGGCGCTCACTCACCTTTCACCTACGTCACTAAACAATTTAAAAAAAATCATTCTGAGTACGAGCCTAGTATGTATTTGACGAATATTTGTGCAAAATTTGGACTCAATCGGTTCAATGGTTCAAAAGTTATTAGGAAAAAAAGAAATTTCTTGCTCAACTTTGAAGGCTTATAGCTCCGTTATTATGCACTTCAAATGTATAGTTTTTGGGACAGGTCTTTTTTTTTAATTTTTTTTAACGACCCTGAGATTATTCTTGCTAAAACCTGGACCACCCTGTATATTTCCCATTGTTTCGACTTCTGCCGATTTTGCGATAATGGGTCTAATACAACTTTTGTTTTCAAAAAAGTACCAATTGAAATCGCTACACGCGTTAAAACATTTTTCCAAAAAGTTTATACTTTTTGCAAAAAAAATCAACAATTTGGGCAGGAATTTTTACAATTTAAGGTCGGTCTTTCTTTGATTATTGTATCGTAATGTTGGCTTCCACCCACTCACCAAATCACGCATTTTGATACTTCTTTTGTCCGCAAAATTATTGTACATAACACAACATTCTTTGTTCTCTTTGTTTTCAACGGGCTTGCATGACCCGCTGTTTTTCCCCTTTGAAATCAAGGTGCTTTGCCCTGCTTTGAATTTTGTGTAATCTATCTACTCCTCAAATGATCTGAATTTTGACGGCGAAGGCCGTAATCTAGTGGGTGTGCACTTGGCGGACTCATGACGTGACCTCAAGGCCGCGCTATCGCGCGTACTTCAAGGTTTCATAAATTGTTTTTTCCCACAAGTTACGTCGCAAACAGTAAGATGACAAAAAGAAACTCCGCTACGCCCAAATCAGCCGCTAGGTAGAGAACAGTACTTTTGATGATTCATTCTCATTTCATTGTTCATTGTCGGGTTATACATGAAAGTAAAGGAAGGAAGGAGAGACTTGCCGCTTCTCCGTGTCCTGGGGGGGGTCCACCTCTTGTATGAATCTGCCTTGTTGAGTCTACTAACCTTTCCTTATTTGGGGAGGAAATTATGTAAAATTACGAAGAGAGGGCCACAGGTTGGCTCGAGTCGATTTTCTTGTATTTACTGTTATTTCTTGTATGTGATTACTGTTTACTAACCATTGTTCTGTTTTGAATGTAAGTATGTATCTGTGGGGTTTTCGATGGGTAACTGCTGGGGAATTCCAGGCGAATGCGTTACAGATACTTCTTCCTCCCAATTGCTTACAAAAAGTATGACCAACTCCAACTTCTCTACTTATTCATCTCTTACCTGCTTCTTGTTCATTTATCTACCTATTTATCTCTCACCTGTTTCTTGTTTATTTATCTACCTATTTATCTCGTATTTGTTTCTTGTTTATCTCTCCACACAATTACCTATCATTTGTTTCTTGCTGATGTATCAACTTGTTTACTCATTATTTGTGTCTTGTTATTTATGTACTCGTTTGCCGATCGTTTTTTTATTGTTTACTTTTTCATCAATTTGACTTCTCTTGCATGTAAAGTGTAAAATTAATTGTTCAGCGTCCAAAGCGTAAGCGAGCGAGTTTCCTTTTGTTGTTACGTAAATAACTTGTGAACAAAGCAAACGTTTCAAAGAGGTTCAAGCACCGATTCACGCTGACTTGATCAATGCATCACTGAAGTGACTTCTCTGTAATTTCATCATGACTCATTCACACTTGACTTTTGTTCGGATCATTTGGGAATCATTTGAAGATTTTTCAGCAACCAACCAGGCAATACGCATGGGTTTCTTTGACGTGTTCTTCCCATGTGTGCCTGTCAGCGAATACGTCACTTTTCCTTCGCGATCAACTGACAGTTTGACTTATGTCATGATTCCTTGTTTAGTTTTGTTAATCTGATTTTGTGTTCATTTCATTGTTGTAAATTCTTGCATTGTTCAACTAATTTGTGATGCTTTTTCTTGTCTCATTTGTTTGTGTTTTGTTGTTCTTCATTCTTGTTGTGTCATTTTATCACTGTCAGTAGGTGTTTTGAGAAAAGAAACAAATTCATCTAAAACTTTGCAATTGATTTTCAATGAACATTCATTTTGCTTGCATTTCATTAGCGTTTCATTCAAGAATCAAACCTCATCCCCAACGACACATTCTCATCTCGAGTAAGAACTCAACACAACGTAGGTAAAATGTAAACGACGTGGGGAAGAGAAGAAACAACGACGATCGATCACTGCCAGACATCGAAAACGGGGTTACACTACAGATGTGGTGCCATCGACCAGGATACATTACAGAATGGTGCCGTGACCAGGATGAAACACTACAGTATTATTAGTCAATAGCAATAAGTCTAATGAGAAAAAATGAGTAGGGTGGCCAATAAGTATAATACCTGAAGATATCTACTACCTATACTAATTTTTTTGCCCACCTAAAACCATTCAGTAAATACAAAATTAGATTTTCATTTTCCACAGTTTTTCTCCTCGTATTCCTCGATACAAGCAGAGATTATACCCATATGCCGTGGCTTTAGGCCGCCCAGAAAAGTTCCAATTATAGGCGAAGCGCGTGCCTTTTCAGCTCTCGAGATCGGAAAGGAGCTTAATAAAACGACGAAAAGACGCGCCGAAACGCAATTTTCTGCAAATACTCTCAAATGAAAATTTAAACTTCATTATTCCCACACACTCCTGCGAGATTATCCAGGTGGATCCCAACATTCCCAACAACAGACAACAAGTCCTGCCCGCCTCCGACTTTCGTATTAGTAGTTGGGAATTTCCAACGGTCGAAGTTTCCTTTATTGCCATAGCCTGTACCTATACCAACCTACACGCGTCCATTGTTATTGCCATCCCAAGGACAGAATTCTCTCGAGTTTCACATCAAAGCGTCCTGCAAATCTGTCGCCCGTTTACCGGAGAGCATCCATACTATAATGTACCTACTCATCGTTCGAGTTTCAGGCGCACCTGAAACCCCGGAGGGCTTAAGGGCGCGTCGAGAGACTGGCACGGGCAACGAGAGTGGAAATGATTGTCAGAACCGGATCTAGATGGAGTTTTGTTCTTTTCGCTGTCTCAACAACCCCCACGAACAATGTTCGCCTTTGTGTTTCAGGACTTTCAAGGGCAATATTACCTTTGCTCGCTTTGGTATGCGTGCAGAGAAGCTTTTGGCGTTCCAATTCGCTGACATTCAATTATTTTCATGCAACAAGAGTAACGAAGTCTCTTCTTGTAAAGGTCATTCGCAATTTCAACGGTTTCCGCAGGTCTTTGTTTCCCTTTTCCGGATCCAGTTTTATTAATTTGTTCACCCACTCAAATCGTATACGTAAGTAGCTGATCCTATTATAGCTTGCTGTGTATAACACTTGAGCTGAACGGCCCCTGCTTAATCTGCGTCTAGTAATGGCGGTTCACCACTTAAACTGGAACAATCCTGCATTTTGTGATACAAACAAGAGCTTCCGCACAATTCCTCTAAGAACCAAAATTAATTATTTGGTCCGCTGTTCTTTTCCGTTATCCCCCCGATCGGGGATTTGGGAGTACAAAGCGTACATGACAATTTTTGGCTGTAAGAACTGAACACTTTGTTACAGTCGGATTTCCGCACGAACGGTGGTTGGCTTCAATGCACACCACCAGTTGCGCGTGTGCCAGTTCCTGGATATTTCTGGTAAGATCTAAGAATTTTGGTGTTGCCACTACTTGTTCACGTGAGACGTGCGGACTCGTGTTTTTTTTTCTTTCTTTTTTTTTGTGAAGTTCTCCGGCGATAAGCGCAAGCTATATAAATCGCTTCGAGCGGAAAACTCGTTTTTTTTCTGACGCCGAATTCGTACCGACCATGCACTGCTTGTGCTGCGGGATGGCAAATCATGGTGAATTCGTCCTTAGGGGCCCTTTCCCGGCTCTATTGCCCATCGTCTGTCGCTATTTTCCACGTTTCACCGCCGCGCCGCCGGCTATTGCTATTTGCAACGTTCCATCGTTGCTGGAGCTTCCACCGCCAGCCGTGCTTGCTGCCAAACTTACGCCGCCACTTGCATCGTCGACTACCGAATCAAAGTCAAGTGGTTTTGTTATGTATCGTTGGGCCAAACTTCCCGCCTCGGCGAGAATTCAGAAAGCTGGTTAACGCTCGAGTCAATAAGAGCGAGATTCGCGACGTCACCAAACGTCCGGTTGACGGACTGTCAAACGCCATAACCCAAAAAGACGGAGCTGACACGCGACCGTTTTTTTGCTTGTTCTAGTGTTTAATTTATGTATAACTGCCTAGCCTTGCTACTGAGATGTGCAGAATAGCCGCCTTAGATATCGTCAGTGTTATTTATCCTCCATTCTGCCACGGTTGTGTATGTGCTGATCCGTTTCTGTTGTCTGTCCCTCAAGTCCTAGGTCCCGACGGTTGAATAGTTCCGCAGGCCAACATCACCAGGCGTCGGCCGAAGCTACATCAGGCCTGGGCGCCCTCTTATTTTGAATTACCGACAACTTTCCGGCTGAGCTAGCAGAACTTCCGGGAAACCACGGTCCGACGCCAGGAACATCCGTCGGAGGTCAGGTGGCCTGGTGCGGGCGGCAGGAATGGAGACGCCAGGACTTCGGCAGCGCCCGTCGGCCACAGGGAAGTCCTTCTCATTTTAATTTTACTTGCGAGAAAGCTATAAGCTATGTAGATCCGGCACGTTGCTTTTTGAATTTAATTGTTATATTGCGGTGGCTTTATACCTAGTCTTCACTTTGGAGAGTAATCAACTTTTTCCAGTTTAGTTTGTAAGCGGCCCTCTGCCAGTATTGTTTTTGTTTCGAAACGAGAAGCGCTTTACTTCTCGTATCTTGTACCTGGCCCAGCGGGCGCTATTGTGATTGTGTTCCCAGTTCATTCATTTTCCGTGTGTAAATTACACGATTTGTACAAGTACTTGTTCTCGTTCACTTGTATGTTCCCTCCGTACAGTATTTAAGTTTAACCCGGCCGGTAGCGCGGCGGACTCCGTCTTTAGAAGCAATTCCAGGGATCGTGGGTTCGAGTCCGGCCTGGGCCAGGTGAAAATTTTCATGCGCTCTTTAGTACCAGTCACGTCAAGGGAAAAATTGTGAAACGAGAAGGACACCGAAAAAAGGGTGCTAATAACCTCGCTGTTGATGCGTCCATAAAATGGTGGGTGGTGTGAGAATCACCCGGCGTCGCTCTTAGCCTACTAAGACGGCGCTAAGGAGGTACTGCCAGTGACTACACGGACACCCGCCCACCGCAAAAAAAAAATAAAAAAAATTCAAGTTTGAATGCGGTTGTTGCACGGAGGGGACTCCTCCGGTCCGCAAGGATCAAACGTTCGAGTTTGATCCCGCAATAAAGTTTTGTATGGAAGTTTTGAGGTTCAAAATCGAGAAGTGTAGATGTTGTTCTGGATAATTACCTACCTACCCTTTTTGTCTTTCAAACTGTTATACAAGTATCCACCCACCAAACTTATCTTTTGCTGAACTCCGTATAAGTGGAGGTAACGGCCCATAAACTGAAATGAATACTTTCTTCATGTCCTCCCATCAAGCTCCAAACTTTTTACTACTTCTTTTTAGTAAGTATACGGCTTTGTACGTCGGCACTAAATTTCCACACCACTTTTTCTCAACTCCGCTTTTATGCCGCGCGCGCTCAACATTAATTGAATTAACAGACACGGCCGTAACTCGGACCGTAAACAACTATAACACGTTTAATGGTCGATCATAAAGCAGATAATGATTTGTTTTAATTATTCCCATCCTCTGGATCTATACCTAAAATAAAGTGGTTACTGGTTACGGTTCGGAGAAAAAGAGCGTACCCAAAATTTTCGGTTGCTATGACGAAAATTGATCGGCATCCCGAATCCAGTCCAGAATCCAGCTTGACGAGAGCTTGGAAGTTCGACCCTTACCCTTAATTAGTGTAATTGATTTTTTATTCACATCGAAACATAACGCATAGAGCTTACTTTGATGTCGTTTGGGCCAATTCACGAACAGCCTGGGAGAAGTAAACAGGTCTCCGAACTGGAATGATGAATATAAAAAACAAACAAACGAACCTATGGCAACTTGTTGTGGTCCTGTTAGAATTCAATTGGAAACGTCTCCGTTAATGTAGAAATAAGAAATTGTTGAAACTGAATCCATTAGTTTTTGGCTGTCATCTGTCAAACAATACTGTCACTATCAACAAATGTCGGAAGCTATATCTCACGAAACTCGTCTTGCAATATGTCATTTGAAAGCCCTCGGTAACCGTATTCAGGACAGTTGAAAGTATGGCCTCATCTGTCAAATAATTGAAAATGTCAAAGTCCAAAACTTTACCATTCAAGTATTCAAAATCTATCCGATGGATTGGAACCAAATTTGGCAGGAGGCAACGCAACAAAAGAGTCAAATTGTGGCTGCGGTTGCAGTTTTCCACCAATTCTCAGTCGGGCATTATCAATTTTCAAAATTTCTCCTAGTTGTTACCACCCAAGAGGGCCTCTCCCCCGTGTTTTGACCAGAATGACTCCACTCAAAAATTCATTCCTGCTCGGGAATCGACTTTTTTTTTGGAAAATTCCGACTGATATTAAAAGTAGATTAGATTGGGCATCGTGTTGACCCATTTTTAAAATCGACAGGGTTCCGGTTTTCCGACAGGGATTTTTCCGAAATGAAAGTTGCACACTCCGCGAATTTAAAAAAAAACGCAGTGCAAACTTTGACATGCGCTGAACCCCACGAAATAGTTATTTTAGGAGCAGACATCCTGGAAATAAAAGTTTGAGAAAAGATTGAATTAATTTTTGGAGGAGAAACTTTCGAAGTCGGACCCACGGTTTCCGAGTTTCCTCTTTGGAAAAACTGCACATTTTTCAACATTTTCACCTATAGTATGTTCACTTGTACCGTGATTCTAGTCGGCTGTGAGATTTTGTTTTCAAGTTTCCAAATGTGAAATATAGAAAATCCCCAAAACTTTGCAGTTGGCTGCTCTGGCCGGACCAGTTTTGAAACACATTTTTTGCGTATTTCCTCTGCAGATAGCCGGAACATTTTTGCGGGACGTGATATCTGACAATTTTTTCCATTTTATTAGAAAATGTAGCAATTTCTCGACCTGTTTTTGATTTTCGCGAATGAACAGATAAATCAAAAGAGCCTTGACATTTGACAGTTGTCGAAAATATTTGTTACCTCTCGGTTCAAATTTCGATGCTTCAAATTGAAGAGTATACAATGCCCTTCGTCCAAAAAAGGGGCCCCATGCAATCATCAACCCTTCCGCCTTTTCCAGTCAAAAATACACGTCAAACCCTGAAGAATTATAAGCGATACAAGGATCGCCGTGCAGTCTGTCATTAGCAAAAGAATTTACGTGTAAAAAGTAAATTAAACCAAATTTCGATAAACCCAGCCGCTCAAAGTTGCGTATTGGACCGAAATTGATGTAAGTACCTTCAATTTACAATTTGCGTTCGTTTTGGGACTTTCCGGGACGAGTTTTTGTCGACCCTGAATGGGCCGCCGTCAAGATGACTTAGGTTTGCGGCCGCCCCGTGCTCTTTTGGTGTCTACATGACGCATGACGGTAGCACAGCTCTGCGTCCCCCTACTCGCACGTCCACTTATGACCAGGTCAGTTTTCCAAGATTTTAATATCAATTTGATAAGAAATATACCTTTACTTTCAGAGAAGTCAGTTACACACCAGGTGAAAAGGCGGCAAGCCTACAATGCTAAAGTAGAAAATTTGCCCAGCCAACTAGAGTTACAATACAAGTGAACCTACTATATAATTATTCAATAATAATGGACAAATAAGAGCTTACTTTCATGTTATAATAATGCTGTCTACAACAATACTTGCATGAATTATTGAGGTAGCTGAAGAGGTCATTGGCTACGTCACTGACATATTAAGCTTCGAATTACTATCAATATTCGTTGCGTTCGCGCGTTTATGATGAAAGAAGATTGGGTAAAAGGCGCACGTACAGCGAGACTACATTTGATTCGATTAGAAAAGTCCGATTGGGCTTGGTAAATACGAGCCGAGCGGAATACGAAAGAGGATTAAAAAAAAGTGTGCAGAAGCGAGAGTGTTTGTATTTTGTTGCGCTTGTGTAATTTAATTTCGGTTTATTTGGAAAAGTCTGACCGGTCGAGCTTGCGAATCTGCCGGAAAAAGAGGAGGAAACGCGCACCGCTTTCTGGCGTTATAATGAAACTTTCGTCGTTATCGAGAATCAAAAGGCTTGAGCGTGTTTGAGCTTTCCAAGGAGGGCAAAATCGAAGCCCGGGTCGTCGTGCTCCTGAAAGTCGACGGAGTCGGCTTTTATTTGCCATGGCTATTACAAAGGCCATGGGCGATGCTATAGAATGTTTTGAGAAATTGTATCTGCAGAAAACTCTCTGATGAAATGATTAGAACAGTGTAGTTAATTAAGAAAGTATGTAGTAAAGGCATTTACTAAAAGGCATGCAACCTCCTACCGTATCAGACTTGCGGGCATTCGACCTTAAAGTCTAAAGAGGCTACAAAGTACTTGAAACTAAAAACCTGTAGACCACAAATTTACATCCAGATGAAAATTCAAAAGTTTTTACTTGAGCTTGGAAGCTCAGGCTCAGGAGCTTGGCTCAGAACTACCGACCAAGCATCCAGAAGTTTGCATTAGAACACAGCAGTTCAGACTTTATTCAGGAAACTCACACCTAACCCGAAAATGAAAGGCTTAAATCCAGACTTCATCTCAGGAAATCTAACTTCATCCCGAAATTCAAACTTAGAAATCAGAATAAACGAGTTTTCGCAACTTTCAACATCATCATTACCTCGTTCAGATTTGAACTGAGAAATTCTTATTTTACGACAAAAATTCAACTCAACCGCCAAAATTGAGACCAAATCACGAAATTCCGGCATTATCTCGAGAAATCTAATTTTATCTCTCAATTTCAAATTTATCTATCTCGAAACTCGGACTTTAGCCTGAGAATAGATATAAAATCGAAATTTCCGCCTATGTCAAGGTCAGAGCTTCCAATTTCATTTCGAGAATTCCGACTTTAGCTCGGAAATTCAGGTTTAAACTCAGTTCAAGTTCAGACATCGGAATATCAGCAACTTTCAACATGATGATCCCAGGAACGCTTCTATCTTGGAGTTCGGCAGTGAAAACTCAGCCGTTCCAACTTGAACCCAGAACTGCAGACTCAAACTCAGAACTTCAGTTTTCAAGTCAAAATTTCCGCTCTCATTGCAAGGACTTGAAATTTACACCTTACCTTGGAAATCTAAACTAGACTCATAAATGGCCCCTTCAAACTGGGAAAGTCGGGTTTTAGCTCGGGAATATGGACTTCAATTCTAAATTTCTGCTGTTATCAAATTCAAAATTCACGACTTGATCAAGGAAATTCAAAATGAAAATTGAAATAGAAATTTCGAATTTATCTTGGAAATAAGGTATATTGAGTTTTTTTTATTATTGCTGATATCGGTTCTGATTATTTATTAAAAAAATAGTGGGTACCACAAGAGTACCCGCAACTCAGAATTCAAAAGTGATGGTACAGCCTATCAAAGTACTTATTAGGAGAGGTTCACCCCTGTTTTTCAACGACTCTGAAATTGCGATCAAGGCAAAAAGTTCTCGTTTGGCTGCCGAACTCCTATCTTGGAATTGAGAGATAAAACCCAGCCTTTCCCACTTGAACTCGAAAACTCAGACCCCAACTTCGAATCTCGCAGATTTTAACTTGAGAGTTTCCGGCTTTATCGTACTCCAGACTTCCAACTTTATCTCGGAAATACAAACTCAAACTCAGAAATTCCCATTTCAGGCTTTAGCAAATTAGGGCTTAGAGAAAACTTACAAAGTATTTAGTTAGAAACAGAAGATAATAGTAATTTAATAATGAACGTCTTAATTCTGCGAAGTCTAACTGCGAAGCTATTCGAACTTGACCTTTATCTAAACTTTTGGAACTTTTAGCTCAAATTTTATCTGGGAAATTGAAAGTTATTCGGAATTTCACGTTTATCTTGGGAATTCTGATTTTATGTTGGAAACAGACTTAAAATCAGAATTTCCTTCTGTGTCTTAGACCAGAACTTCAAATTTTATCCCGAAAATTCCAACTTCAGCTTGGAAATTCAAATTTCAACTAAAAAATCCGGTGATTGGAATTCCCACTTCCACCAAGATGTTTGAAACTCCATCAACGTGGTGATGACAAATTTAAACAACTCACACTCCTGTTAGGTAGGTAAAATTCTTAACTTGGCACGGTTCGGCCAAAGTCGAAAATGACAAAAAAAATTGTCCACGAATTTTAATACGTGCAAGTGGTTACTCACATGTTTTCATGTAAAAAAACCGTTGTACCAAAATTGCATCATTGTTAGTTTTTGATTTTTCTCAAAAAACGAAAGTTATGTGTCATTTGATAATGATTATCGCCCTCATGCCCAATTCAGCTAATCAGAACAGCCGAATGTGACACACGTGACTCAGTTTAAGCCATCGATTATTGCATACTAGCAAGTGAAAAGAGTACACTAGGTAAAAGCACCATACTAGGGTGATTCAAAATTTTTGAGTTAGGATTTTATGATGATTTTTTCAACTGGCTGGGAATTAATCAAACATAAACGTTTTTTTTTTACTATGGCAAGCTTTCAGTCCCCTCTCCAACATATTAAATGTACCGGGTGTTTATAAACGTCTGTGATCGCGGCAGGCTTTGGTCAGGCCAAAAGTCGCAGTGAAAGGCACGATTTGAAAGAGTGATAGGAGATTCCAAAGGCGATATGATAACAAACGTTTATAAACACCCAGTATTTATTGGCAGAACATAAAAGTCTACAAAACTAGCTAAAAACCGTTTTTCTCAGTTATCAGTCTCTCAAGAAAGAAAGCAAGTGAAGAAAAATAATAAACTTTCACCCTGTATACTGATTTGTGGCAGTCCCAGAGATGAGCACTTTTGATATGTTGAAGTCCCTTCTTCTGCTGTGTATCAAGTTACAAGGTAAAAAGTATTTCTGATCTTAAATTTTTTTCTTGGTGGAATTGATCTAGATTGAGTCCAGTTCTAGTTCTTTTGCAAGCTTATGATGTCATACTAAACATATAAAAATGATACATCCCTGTAACTGATGCATTTTAATTTACAGGGTGTGAAGTCTTTTTCACGTTTACATTTTTTTCTTGGTGAAATCGGCTCACACAACAACTGCGAATGGTTCTTTTGACAACTCAAGAGTTTCTAGTCAAACATATTCATCAAATATATGGAGTTTTTCCACAGCTGCGTTTTTATTCACAGATTTAAATCAAATAAATTCAACAAATTAAACTGGAAGAAAGAGAGAAAGTGGAGAATAATAATAAACTTTCACCCTGTATACTGATTTGTAGTAGTCCCAGGGATGAGGACATTTGATATGTTGGAGAGGAGACTGAAAGCGTGCCATAGTAAAAAAAAAAACGTTTTTGTTTGATAAATTCCCAGCCAGTTAAAAAAATCATCATAAAATCCTAACTCAAAAATTTTGAATCACCCTAGTATGGTACTTTTACCTAGTGTACTCTTTTCACTTGCTAGTATGCAATAATCGATGGCTTGAACTGAGTCACGTGTGTCATATTCGGCTGTTCTGATTAGCTGAATTGGGCATGTGGGCGATAATCATTATCAAATGACACATAACTTTCGTTTTTTTGAGAAAAATCAAAAACTATCAATGATACAATTTTGGTACAACGGGTTTTTCAGATGAAAACATGTGAATAACCACTTGCACGTATTAAAATTCGTGGACAATTTTTTTTGTCATTTTCGACTTTGGCCGAACCGTGTTGGCCAATAGCAGTGACAGGTAATCCTGGAGCTCAGAATCAACGGGTAAATTCAAAGTTCATTTTGGGAATTGCGACTTTATCTTGGAATTCAGACTTGACTCCAAGCCATTCTCACTTGAACTTGGAAATTCAGACTCAAACTCCGAAATCAGCCTGAAACGCATAAGTTCAGTCTTGAACTCAGGAGTTTCCGCCTTCACCATACTCAAAACTCCTGAATTTATTTCAGAGTTTCCGTCTTTGCCACATTCAAATCTTCCAACTTAATCTCGGAAATACAAACTCAAACTCAGAAATTCTCACTTAAGCTTTTGAGCTCAACTCGGGTTCTGGACTTGATCTAGGAATTCTCGCCTTTATCGAACTCGGAATTCACGAGCTCTAATTTAGGAAATTCAAATTTGCAATTGACAACTCATGGTTTATTTTGGGCTTCATGTGACTTTAGGCAGATAAATTGAATTATAAACTTAGACCTACCGCCTTTTTATTATCACATTCAAAACCTTCGACTAAATATGTATAGAGATATCGCAAATTCAGAAATAGACCCAGAAATTCCCATTAATAAAACTCGAAAATTAGGACTTGACCCAAAAATTCAAGGGTTCCAATTTTAACCTTTTCTTTCAGCTTCCAAAGTTACGCTTATGCTTTCGTTCGCTCATCGCAAATTAGGCCAGACATCAACTGCCAGCGTATTCTCGATGATTTCACTCTTTCTCTCGGCCCTAGTCTGGACGTCATAGTTGTGGTATAGCACTGTTTTCGAGTTGCGAGGCTCTCGTGCGATTCCAATGAGAGCATACGCGATAATTCTAGGTCGTTCGCACAAGCTGGAGACCCCAATGGGCAATTCGAACACATCAGCACAAATGGCGGAGGTGCCGAGTTTCCACAGCATGCCGGGATACACCCGAATCTGATGGACGTTTCGACAGCCGTCGGGAATCTACTGACGGCGGTCAACGTGGAATACGCCAGAGAACCGGTAAAGTGTTCTCGAATGTGACAGTCGGAGTATACAGTGAGGAGTAAAAGTATGGCACAAATTCGTTGAAAAAAAATCGCATTCCTTTTCTCAAGAAAATTCTCGAACAGGTTGATTTTGTTTCCCAATTCGGCACATTTTGATGTAAAATTTCCAGATTTGCCGACATTTCCGTAAAAGCTGTGACGTCATAAGTCATTTTTTCAAATTGAACCACTTCCCTTTTTTTGCAAATTCGAATAGATTATGAAACTCTGATTTCAGCAACATGCACATTATACTTTTTGGGCTGCTTTTGTTTTTGGGTGGGTTGCTCATGTGGGAGCAGATCTTGAGTTTATTTTGTATTTATGTACCGAGGCCTTGCTAAAAACGAACCGTTTAAGAAGCAATAAAATTTATTTATCATTATTTATTATTTATTACTTTTTAGGCTGATGGTTTCGGGAATATTAATTGTCAAATTTCTTAATTTGAAAATTTTCTTTTCTGCAAAATTGATATTTTATTTTTATAGAAATTGATTTGGGACTCCTTTTATTGGATCAAATGCTCCAACTGCCACCCGTTAGTCTCTTGGAAGTACGCAAGCCTGCCAGAAAATTCTTGGATATAATTTTGGATAACTTCTACACTGAACTAGAAACACACTAGGGTTGAACAGACTATAGTCTGGCATTGATATGGTGCCTGCATCAATGAAAATTGCAGAAGCGGGATCTCCAGTGTAGTATTTTTTCCACATTTGTTCCTAACGAATAATTACTGCACTATCGACTGCAATACACACTCAACGACTACACCAAGCTGGCAAAAGAACCCGATATTAGCTTTTCTTGAAATATTTATTTATTCAGGTACAACTTACTGCTCAGTGACTATTCGCCCCGTGCGAAGTACAGAGTGGGGGTAACGAAACCGATCACAGCGCTTTATGTGGACAAAAAGAGCAACATTGATGGCTCGGCGCTGCATGATTGGGCTGTCAATCTTCTGATGTTTGATGTCATTGATGTCAATTTGACCGTGGCAATAATTGAAATAATTGACAACCATGGGTCACAACAGATGCCACGTGGTTGACTGACAATTTGTCAATGACCAAGTCTATGTTGACAAAGCACTTAACCACAAAATAATGACAGTCCAGGCCAGCGATCTGCCATTTATGACAGTTCAGCCATCTGTAATTTATGACATAAGTGACGTTTTGCGCCTACAAAGTTGCGTACGCTAGGTGACGCTGGCGTCGTGCACGGAGCGAATACAACAGAGTTCATTGAATTAACTTTACTGCCAAGACAGGTATTATTGGTAGAGGTACGGGTATAAGTTTAAGGTGGGTCGCTCTATACGTATTCGCCTTCGTTGAGACCGCGCGGTGTATGGTAATTATAAAACAACATTTGTAAAGGCGTGCGTTCGCCGTTGCTGTTTATAAACGGCCAATTAGAGAAGGCTCATTCATCTTTTCAGGTTTTCGAGTGTCTTCCGCGGTGACGCACGAACGCAGGATCGTATTCAGAAAACCGCCCATCTCGCTGTAACTAATGACTTTATTACCCACAGACGAGAAGTTGAGAAATGCGCTCAAAAGTAGCTCCACTTATTCTGTTGAAGACTCCAGTGAATGTTCCGACAAAACTAATTAAAATTTGAATTCAGGCAACCAAGAATACTTTTCACTAATGTTTTTGATCAGAAGGCAACAAACAATTTCACCGTCGCTAACTGAAACTTGGTTGATAACAGGAATATTTCAAAATTTGCTACAAATTGGAATAATGGATACATAACAAAATAATTGTTCGATCTCCCTGAAACGAATGAGTTTGTTTCAGCGTGCAACTGTAGTTATCCAAAATTTTCTTGTTTGTTAAATTATTAATTACAAGAGCATTACTATTATTGACGAATGCCATGAAGGGCAATTTCACCTGTGAGAACTTCCGGTTTGATCTCGCGGAACTAATAATTTTGTTGCAGCATTCATCTCAAGTTAACAAAGGTAGTCTACTCGTGAAATGACGGATTTATTGAAAGCTGGCTGCACTGCCTGAACAGTTGACGACGCGACGATTTCAGATATTTTTATAATGAATTCTCAGGGCTCAAGTATTTAGTTTAGCGGTCTGATATCTATTTATAGCGAACAATAGTTGTTTCGAAGCCTTTTCGCGTTAGTTCGTCGGCGAACACCTCTGTAAGTTTTTATCGATGATAGGTTCACTTCACACAATATCATAAGATTCAAGGGCAATTCAAGGTGGAAAATACGTTCATATCGAAATCAACTGCAAAATGTTAGGAAGTTTTGATAATTCAGAAAAAGAAATCTATCTCTAGATGTGCTATTTAATGCACAACAAAAATATTTAGCTTATAAGTACTTTGCGAGTAGGTATAGGTAGGTAAGTATCTACTATCTACCTAACCTGGAAGCCGGATGCGAGTAAGTACCTTGGTACATAGTTTCACAATCATTGTCATGCGTTGCAAAATGTGCCACAAATCCGGCACAATGCCGAGGGATTAAAGTGAAAGGGAGAAGCTCGCGGAGAAATAATAAGACATCGTAAAACCCTTTTCCCATCTCGCTCCTCTTCGCAAACCGCAATTTAACGACCCGTAAGTAGTTATATAAAGCCCTTCAGCATCGGGAATTTACTCGAGCAGAAATGGAACGAGCATCATCATCATCATCGTCGTCGACGTCATGAAAAGGAATAAAAAGATTTTTACCCCTTTCATGCCTCAATCACACAGCGATTTCGAGATTTTCAAATCGCTTGCGAAACACGTAGCGTAGTGTCGTGGAGGTAACACTAACGAGTATAATAAAAACAGGAATTTTATCGCATTGAGATGGTTTCGGGAACGATAATTCAACTTTTATTTAGCTTTTAGGAAATGAAATACATACTGCAAGCTTATTGGATGGTTCATGCATGTTATTTAACTCATTAGGCAAGCTTTTATATCCAAGAAAGAGAGGCAGGGAAATACGGCAATGGAAGAAATATCATCCAATGAATTGGAGAAACCACATTATTATAGCTCAGGCTGCAACATACTTTTTTCCTGTAAAGCGCTGTCAAAGTTGAGCGACAATCAATCATTGGAACGTCGCATCGCGTCGTGCCGGTCGGCCAGATTTGCGGCGCTTTACACGAGACATTTCGCCCAACTTCGACAGCCCTTGACGGCTAAAGCAAAGGAGATGGATATATGACTTCCTGGACTTTTTGGTAGCCAATTTATTTTATTGAGGAATGCTTCCCAAAATGTCTATTTTCATTTTAGAACTCATTAAGAAAGCTTGTAACGAAAATTCTCATTTTTCGGTCTTTTCGGTTTCTCTGATGTTTTCCTGAATGTTGTAAAATTTGATCTTGGTTTCCTTTATTCTGTTTTTCATTCTCTACATCGGCATGTTTTTTCATCAGTCTAGGGTGATAGAGTTTTCTGAAATAACAACTTCATGAGCTAGATTGTCGCGCAACTTTGAACGTGGTTTACGGCTAAACCAGAAAAGCTAATAATCGGGCTTGACAATTTTACTGTAGAATGTCCATATCTTCACAACCATGTCCTTCAGAGTTTCCAAATTTTCCTCGTGGATCTCGCAGGATTCAAGAAAGAATGTCACGCCAAGGGTTTTTCTGTTTCACCGAATTGGCCCGCAACTTTGAACACGATTAACGACTAGACTGAAAAAGTTAGACGTATACCCTCGCGGACTTCTTTGTAGATCATTTGTTTCGCTACAATTTGTCCCCCACAATGTTCATATTCGAGGTGTTTAAGAACTAAGTATTTAGCGAGAGGTATCTAGCTATACACAGTGTCTCTTATGAAGTAACCGACATAGCTTAAGGGTTGATGAAATTTCTCGAGGCAAGTCAGAATTTACAATTGAAATTTCCCTGATGTCTTCGGTGTCCGATATACAGGGTGATTTGTGTTGAACCGAAATCATGAACAATGAACATTGCAAATGGTGATGAAAGCATGAAATTCTGTACACCTGCTTAGAATAGACCCCCTTTTCAGATATAAGGTGGAGCCACGCCGAGTTTTCACTGGAAGGGGCCTGGGGGGCTCCAGAAAGTTAAAGATGCTATAGAACTCCTACTAAACCGCTTATCAGTATCGTTCTATTAATTAAAAAGGAAACTTCTTTTTCTTCTCTTTTTTTGACAATATCAATGCCCCACAAATTTTACAGTCGTTTTTGCGTGAAAATTTATAACAGACGAATAATCGAAAACAAAAATACATAACTTTATTATAGCTTGGAATGGAGCTCTTGGATGTAGTATAGTCCGAGTACAGGTAACTCAAGATGGGGTTAATCAGACCAGAGCAATTGAAAGTTTAGATTGAAATCCAGCGCGTTCAAAGTTTCGATGCCAATAATAATGATAATACGAAGTGACATGATGATGTTGATCAAGTTAACCACGACAATAAAAACAAAACACGATTCGCGTCGTCAAGTGTTTGTTGTGTGGTGGTAATCGACCGCCGCCGCCTGCCATGATTTGTCAATTATTATTACACTCGTATACACAACATGATGCACAATCATCGCCGAGGAATTAACGACCCATCATACCCCGCCTGTTTAGAGCGGCACTTGCAAAATAATATAATGCACGCTTGACGCCCGAGCAAAAAATTATTTATGAGATTTTTGATCTTTACTTCACGTCGGATTAATTGCCGCGGTTATCTCGTGGTGTTACAGCCATACATAATCAATTTCACGGCTTTCTTCATTAGAGCAGGCTATGGAAAAAATGTGTTGTGTTAGCACGAATGGTGAGATGCTAACTAGATTTTGACGCCTTGATAATTGATAAATGTGCTTTGTATAATGTGACAGCTGACAGCTGCCACCGTCATCTCGACGCAATGCACCTGCAAGTGGAAGCTTCCAAGACTGCACAGCGAAAGTAGAAAAACGTGAGCCCTCCTACAGTGGAAGTTGCTGTGGTCGACAAGGGTGATCGTCTTTGCCACAGTTGACGGCTTATCGCTGACGCTGCCAGGTGATCGGCGATCACTGAACATCATTCGTGCCAACACAGCATAGATTACAAACACTGGTCAAAGATTAAATGCACTTGATCGCAGTTTGAATCGGAAAATAAGACGGTAAATTGAATAAAAAAATCGCACTTGCAGAACTTGAATCAGACGTAAATATCTTGCTGCTGCTATCTCGTTTGATAGCTTGCTTTTTGACTAGCTGTCAGTGTCATTCAAAATAGCAGCGGCGATGGAAGACCTGCTAACCAGTGGCTCACAAACATTCTTCTTACGATACGTTTTTTGGGGCCAAACAAACACAACCGCATGTTCCAAATGAAAAAACACATTGTTAGTGCACACTTTAATTTTGGAACGAGTATCAATTCAATATCTACAAATACCGATCTTAATTAATGCTTTCAAGTTTTCGTAGTAGTCGGGATGCAAGTTGAAAGTACCTTGCATTTTCTGATGAGAAGATGCCACTTGGTGGAAATGTTCTTTGCATCATACTCTTCCGATCCAGAAAGAAAGCCATCAGCGCCAACCATGCCGGTGGCGTATACAGGGTGATACGGAAAAAAAAGTTGAAAAATTATATTTAATTGACCGAAGGATGTGAAGACGTATAATTTACCACATGCATCAACTGTTTTATGCTTATGAAGTCAAAGCAAACTGTTCTTGATTACTTTCAACCGTCTTTGAAATGTAGGGGAAAAACAGGAAAAAAACAAGAGTATGCTTTTTTGCATAAATAAGTGATTCTTCGAGATATTGACACAATACTTGGTATTTCTACAAAAAGTAATGTTGGGAAAAATATGAGCTGGGTAGCCAATTTCTAAGCCAACTATTTCCAGAAATACGATTGTCAATTTTTTTTTACTCTTGAGCACCATCTTGAATCTGCCCTCTGAGGCATCGTTGAAAAAGTGATCGGTTGTCATAATAATGATCACATCTAATGAATTCATCGTAAAAACAACCTCCCCATCATGATTTGGTGACCTCTTCGGCGGGAAAGGATTGCCATTCACGTATTTTTTGGCTCTTCAAAGCTTTAGTGCCCATGACACGGCATTTGCAACATCTGGAATAGTGGAATATGTTACGCATTATGAGCCTTGATGTACTTCGAGATAGCCTACCAAGTTTCACCATCATCAATTGAGAGGTTTGTTCTTAAAAGCTGTTTGAACAAAATTTGTGTCGCTTTTTTTCAAGAATACAAAATATTGGGTCTTTCACTCTTACTTGATCCCTCGTTGAGGATAGCCTGAAACCTCGCCTGAAACCGAAAATCTCAAAAATTTCTATGATAATAAATAGTTCAGTGGAAAGTGCTCTCCAATGTGTGATTGTCAAAAATTGCATAGTTGCGTTCAGATTCCAGACAGGGAGCGACAAAGAAGTTCATGCAGTAGTAAAAAGACATAAATTACAGTCGAAAAAAAAAACCAGTCCAGAGCTAGACTAAAAGCTGTCTAGAGACCTTGCTATTTATAACATAAATGTGCAATTTGGTACACTGTTAGAGCCTGAGGTTAGTAATGTCTTAAGCCTTTCACCCACGATTGAGAGTCTCACAGAATCTGTGTATTGCGGGAAGCCTATCTAAAAAGGACATTTCCGGAATTTCTCCGTTGCAATGAAATTTGTGTCTCTTTTTCACTGCATGAACTTCTTTGTCGCTCTCTGTCTGGAATCTGAACGCAACTATGCAACTTTTGACAACTACACATTAAAGAGCAGTTCTCACTGAACCATTATCATGAAAATTTCGCAGACTTTCGGTTTCAGGCTTTCCTCAACGAGGTATCGAATAAAGGTGAAAGAACCAATATTTTGTATTTTCCTTAAAAAAATTAAACAAATTTTGTTCAAACAGCTTTTAAGAACAAACCTTTCAGTTGATGATGGCGAAACTTGGTAGGCTTCCTCAAAGTTTACCAAAATTCATAATGCGTAACATATTTTACCATTCCAGATGTTACAAATGCCATCATGGGCATTAAAGCTTTGAAGAACCAAAAAATACGTCAATGGCAATTCTTTCCCGCCGAAGAGGTGACTAAATTATGATGAGGAGGTTGTTTTTACTATGCAATGATTACATGTTACCATTATTATGATAACCGATCACTTTTTTAACGATGCCTCAGAGGGCAGATTCAAGATGGTGCTCAAGAGGAAAAAAAAGTTGACAATCGTATTTCTGAAAATAGTTGGCTCAGAAATTGGCTACCCAGCTCATATCATTTCTGACATTACTTTTCGTAGAAATACCAAGTATTGTGTCAATATCTCAAAGAATCACTTATTTCACTTATCACTTATCAAGAAAAGGTTAATAAAGATTATGATTATGATTATGATTTATGGAGAAAAGAGTGTTTTTGTTTCTTTTTTCTGTTTTTCCCCTACATTTCAAAGACGGTTCAAGGTAATCAAGAACAGTTTGCTGTAACTTCATAAGCATAAAACAGTTGATGAATGTGGTGAATTACAGGTCTCCACATGCTTCGGTCAATTAAATGTAAGTTTTCAACTTCTTTTTTCTGTTTCACTCTGTATACGCCGCCGGCATGGATGGCGCTGATGGCTACCTTTCTGGATCGGAAGAGTATGATGCAAAAAACATTTCTACCAAGTAGCATCTTTTCATCAAAAAATGCAAGGTTCATTCCATTTTATACAACTAGCATCCGGACTATAGGTTTTCAAAAGCTACTTTGTGTTATCCACGATGATAGCGCTCATATTGGAGATATTTATTATTCGGTCTGGTACCCCGATTAGCAGTTCAGTTTTCAAGTATGTTCAAGTACAAGTTCATGGTGTAGTATCCCCTTAATTTCACGAAATTATATTATACTAATTACTGAAATCTAGTGTAAACGGTGAAAAGGGCAGTTTTGTATGATCTATTTCTTCGCAGAGTGTGCGGGTTACAAGTCCTGTCGGTATGCAAATGATGCATAAAATCATACTTTATCGCTGATGCACAATTATCACAACCACATATCTGACTGGTATAAGTACGATAACTCGCTTTTAAAGCTCTGTATCATCTCTGCATCAAATTTATCAGGTAGTTTTTATTGTAAAACATTTCTTCCATTATCGTTACAGGTAAACAATTAAACATGACACCATGGAAAAGTGGTGGGTACTTTTCTCTAGAAAATCTTTGTCCGTTTCCATCGAACCTGTCCTGATTTTAATCAGGAAGGTGGAATAAACACTATCTTCTTGTGAAGTGCCATTGAATTTCTTAAAATCGCAATCAGGCATAATAATTATTCTGGGTCTTCTGGATTGAACTGAAAGCTTTAAACTTGTCTTGATATTTAGTATAATCAGTTTCACTGCTTTTTTTCATCGGAAACCGCGTGAATGGTATGATGCTAACGTCTTGGTAATTATAGTTGTCTAGATGTGATAAGTATTATGTGAAAATTGTCATCATGATCGCGACGTGATGTAAGTGAATGTTCGAGATTTTCTGGCAAAAACAAGCAAACGTTGAAGCGAAAATTTGCTGCGGTCGATAAAAGAGATCGTTGCTACTGGCTGGTTGCTCTCCGCTGGTGCTGTTGAGTTAGTGGTGATCACTGAAGAAAATGATGACCAAGAAAATGGGATGAAAATGCCCACTGCCCAGAGGTGCAATCCTTTGGTGGTCATCACTGAGTAGTAACTACCTAGTCTAGCTCACACCAAAACAGCAAGCAAGTAACAAGAAGAAGATACATACAGGAAATGGACAAGTTCCATCTTGGAAGAATCTTCCAACAAATTGCACTCATGCGCGTGTCTCGCCGTATGCAATCCGAGTTTATATAAATGATCATCCTTCTGAGGAAGTCTTTTCAACCTCACCAGGGTCACTGGACAACTAACAGTCATTTTCATTCGGTTTTCTTCAGTACTACCATGCTTGAGGATCATTTCTTTCAGTGGTCACCATTAACTTAACAGCATTAGTGAAGAGCCACCAACCAGTAGAAACGCTGTCCGATATTGAGCGAAGCAAGTTTTCACGTCTTTCTATTTATTTTCGCTACGTAGGTAACTTCGAAAATGTTCATTCAAGCATACTGGACAGGGAGCTGGTGCCTCAAAACTTACGTCATGAGGTACATAATTTTAACCCTGTAGGTCTAATGTGCGTTGATAAGGTTGTTAAAAATGTCTTTGTCTTACATGTCAGACCGGGGGCTTTAGGCAGGTATAGGCTTGTCAATTTTCGAAAAATATCAAAAATGTATGTCATATGATACATGAATGAAACCAACGGACTTTTGTGTGGGAACATCCCCTTAATCAGAAATCAGGTCATAAGACAAAATTTTTGGGGGCTCTCAGTCCATATAAGACAAGTCTGAAATTTTCAAAAAAGGCCAAAATTCACCTCCTCCTGGAGACTTCTTCTTTGGCATAATTTTAGGAATGGAAAACGATTCTCACATGATTTTTTACGCAGGTTTCGAATCTGTCAACAATTTTTTTTAATGGTACATCGCTTACAGGGTGCGACATTGAACATTTTCTCTCAAATCATACACCCTGTATTTTAACATGGAAATCGATTCCGTTTTTCATCCTGATTATAAATATATATCACACTTGGTGGGTTAGTCAACAAAACGCTTGTGAAAAATTGATAAATTTTGGTCCTTCTTTGAAAATTTCAAACTTGTCTTATGGTCCGAAAGCCCCCAAAAATTTTTTTTCAAGACCAGATTTTCGATCAAGGGGATGTTCCCACACAAAATCCAGTTGGTTTCATTCATGTACCTTATAACGTAAATTTTTGGCCACTTTTTCAAAAATTGACAGGCTCATACCAGCCTGAAGCCCCCGGTCTGGCATGTAAGGCAAAGCAATTTTTATCAACCTTCTCAACGCACATTAGACCTACAGGGTTAAAATCATGTACCTTATGACGTAAGTTTTGAGGCACCAGCTCCCTGTCCATACATCACGTCGCGAAGATGAAGACAACTGTCACATTAAACATTTGAACATAGCACACCTGGACAACTAGCTCCATTGCATCAAGTTAGCATCGCCATTCGTACCAATACAATATATTTTTCCCATAGTTCAATAAAGAAGACTGAAAACTGATTATACCTACTACATTCATTTTATTACATATTATGCAGACATCGAGAACTTCGCAATAAAAATATTTACTTCAATTTTATATTTATTTTTCGCACACACTCTCTCTCCCAAACAACCTCAAACACATATAATATGGTAAAATGTGCTGATTCGAATCAAACGCAGTCGAATCGAACCGTTTTTGCGTCTCTGCGTTTACACTTTTCGCTGCTTGCGTCAAAACTTTCGCGTTATTGATGGTGAGCTTTCGCAATATTCCCAATGGACTTTTATATTGCGAAACATACTTAGGCATATACGTTTTACTTTTACCTTATACGTTTGGAATATACCACACACAGGTATATGCCATCGGGGGCTGCTTGTGCGTAGTTTGCTTTGCGAATGTTGTTAGAGGCCAAAGCTTCGAAAGAAAAAACAAATTGATCTGGGGGCAGCTCAAAGAGAATTTTTTTTCTGGTCTGATGCGGATGGCAGAAATTCAGGTCGTAAAAGTTTAGTGCGACAACTTTTGAAGTTTATACGACAAAAGAATTCATAAAAAAGAGGTTTCATATTCATAATAACACGAACAGATCGGTTGTTTTTTTGCAGGCGTACAATGTTGTCTTTACGCTCCGTTTCATACTAGCTTTGGCGAATTCCTGCTACTTCCAAAGGTCCATAACAAGTTGAAGGTGAGTACCTACCCTGTACGTGCATGGGTGCACTGGTGATATTTCTCACGAATCACGATGATGATCTCCCCAAAGAAAGACAACCCTACATAATCGAATATGACAATAATAATACGTTTTTTTAGCGCATTTTCGTGCATTTTCGTAGAAAATTAGTCGCGCTTTGAAGTCCGTCCGTCTGTCCGTCTGTTTGTCAATCTGTCCGTTCCTCTTGTAGCTGAACTCTTCCTAAACAAAAAGTCGTAGTGGTATCTGGTTTCTTGCAAATTTATGCTAATTGTCTGCGGATGGGAATAGGCATGAAAAATAATAGGTTCGAAGAAAAAAATAGGTGAAAATCCATTTTCTTGGAGTGGTGTTGTAAAAGTATGAAGTATATTTATAAAATACTTTATCCAATATACTTTATGGAAGAAAAAATGTTTAAAAAGTCGGTGTTAAACGCCTGAGCCTCTACATCGAGGAATCTTGCGAACCGTTCTAGATACATGCATACATCCAGCGAACAGAATATGCAGAAAAGAATGGAAAAGTTTTAAGTGAAAGAATCATTTTGATTTATTCATGGCTATAGGAGATACAGTTTTTCCAAGAAGCGGGTTCTCGGATCCAGTGAATGAAATGTGCAGCAAGAAATAAAGAAATTTTTACTCAGAGAATTATTTGATTGATTCATTCTCAAGGTAGATACCTCTATTTTTATGCGAAATCTATACTACTTATGCACTTACCGAGTGGACCATGAAAAACCGCATTGTTTCATTTCCTCGCCGAATTTTTGTTTCTTGACCAATTTTGACATCGTTGTGTAGCTGATTGAATAGGCTATCAAAATTATATATGAATATTGCTAAAATATCAAAATTTAAAATGGCGGATGAAACTGAAAATAGGCTTTTCTTCTGCAGTCGTTTCTTATGATTGAAATTTGACAGACAGGCAGAACAGAAGACGTTTTTTGGAAGAACTAACTGTTTCCTACATTTTGAGACCATGACAGGTCAAATGGTTGATTCCTTCTGGGAATATAGCAAGTTGAGGAAGGCTTATTCACCATTGTTTTACTCCGTAACAAATAATACCGGGTGTTTATAAATGTCTCTGATCGCATCGCCTTTGGAATCTGCTTTCGATCACTACAATTGCGCCTGTTACTGCGTTTTCTTACAGTTTCTTACAAACACCCCGTAGAAATATACTGTTTTGCCTGCAAGATTTTTGTTTCTCAAGTGATTTTGACAGGTTTGGTATCATTGTGTAGCTTAATAAATAGGAGAGAAGATAAAAGTATCACATGGAATATGATGGAGATGTTAAAATTCAAAATGGCGGACAAAACTTCAAATAACTCTTCTTGACTTTTGACATTTCAATCGTATTCACATTATGACACTTTTATCGTATTTAGTTGGCTACAAAATAATATCAAACCTTTCAAATCGCTTGAGAAACGAAAGTTTGGCAGGTGAACCAATATTTTTCCATCATTCTTTACGGATTGAAACAATGACAAATGAGCTTTTTTTCAGTTTGCTACATTCCCAAGACCTATCCATTGGCAGCACCCTTGAATTATTAGGAAGGTGTGGTTCAAACTCTTGACAGGAGTACAGTTTCTATTTGGTAATTATTATTTTAACACTCCTCTTGTAAATTTCACTTACTTTTGTATTATGTTATTGTACACCTGGATGGTAAGGACAATAAAATCATCAATCAATTCATAGAATGAACGAACCAATTGAGCAGGTCATGATCTCACAATGTGAAAAACAGTTTGGTCTTTCAAAAAACGCCTTTAGTTCTGTCATTCTGTCAAATTTCAATCAAAAGAAACGACTGCAAAATAAAGCCCATTTTCAGTGGTGTCCGCCATTTTATTTTTAAGATTCCAGCAATATTTATACGTGGTTTCTGTAGTCTTTTCAGCTGTCTACATAAAAATACTAAATTTGTCAAAATCGGTCAAAAAACCAGAAATTTGGCGAGGCAAATGAAACAGTACGTTTTTTTTCTGGTCCACCCGGTATATGCGAATGCGAGTTTCACAGTCGCGGCGCTGCGGTCCAGCAAGCTGGCCCTGGCTCCGTGCTTGGAACCGATTCAGGTATAATTCTTGCCTATAGGTCATTTTCTAGTTTTGGTTGATGTGTTGTTTTTATTTATTATTGACCACTCGTATTTTCATGAAGATTGATGCTTTCTTGTGGTACTTTCGGAACAATCTCTTTACAGGTAACAGTGAACAGTCTACTCATCTGCACTCCGAAAATGCGCTCATGAGACTCACCGCCGTGAGTACTTTGCTACTTGTTCAAATTTGGAGCCCTTTTCTCGAAGTTGAGGCGAAACAATTGCTTTTCAACTCTGAGCACTCTCGTTCTCAGGAAGCGAGTGAGAGGCATATTGAGTATGTCATATTTTCCTGAATCAGGAGAACTGGGAGAGATTTTTTCATAGCATTAGGAGAATTTTTCCTTGGTGTTTAAGAACAAAATTTGGCTCTAGTTACGTTGACTCCATCTTTTTCTAGACTTTTGTTGGTAACGAAACACATCACATTCACTTCTACAGACAGAGTAGGGTAGGGTGGGGGCTGATAGGTATCGTAGATGTTCGGCTCGAAATTATTATCGACCAGTTTTGGCATCTTTTTGGAAAAAATATTGGTGTCAAGAAATCTGGAGTGCAAATAAAGCATATTTTGGATGAGATTCTCTTTATATGTTGATACAGGGTGATTTTTTCAAAGGACCCGTCCCAGATCTCTTGCCGCAAAAAAATGTTTCCAGGGAAAAGCCGAAACAGGTCGATTTTTACTTTGAGGGGGGGGACATGTATGGACATACATGTACATACTATTACCTATTGTCAAATTTTCATCTCCACTCCCTTCGCCCCCACTCTACCCTACTTTAGAATTTCAAATGGCACTACCTATGTTGCAATACATCAAATTGAAGGTGATAAAATTCTCTTTCTGTCAAATATACCTACTTTAGATTTTTTCAAGTTACCCCTCAACCCTTCTCAAAGTTCTCTCATTGTTAATTAAAGGAAAGCTTTCCCCTTATTCACTTCCGATTCATGGAAAATAGATTCTCCAGCTAAAACTGACCGATTCTTATTTCGAAGGGGGCATCTAAGACATGATTGTGTCGCCAAGTCTTTATCTTCAATCCCTTCGCCCCCACCCTACCCCACTTTGAAATTTCAAATAGCAACATCTACTTTGTGATACATCAGACTAAAAGTAATAAAATTCTCTTTCTGCAAAATATAATTTCAAGTTTTATAAATCTCCCTTTAACCCTTTTCAAAAATACTCCTTATTGGGAGGCGAAGAGGTTGAATATAAAAATTTGACAATACGTGTCTTAGATGTCCCCTTTGAAATATAAATCGACCCGCTTCTGCTGGAAAATCTATTTTTCAAGGATCGGCAGTTAATAGGAGAAAAACTTCTCTTAAATTTACAATGAATTTAATTTACAAGGTGGTTCGGAAGATTTCAAAATATGTTTGACAGAAAGAGAATTTTATTACCTTTGATGTTTCACAACATAGGTAGTGCTGTTTGGAATTCTAAAGTAGGGTAGGGTGGGGGATGGGGGTGAATAGGTTGAAGATGAAAATTTGACAATCTGTGTCCTAGATGTCCCCCTAAAAATAAAAACCGACCTGTTCCGGCATTTCCTTGGGAAAAAATTTGGCAGCGAGAAATCCGAGGTGGGTCCTTTTAAAAAAATCACCTGTATATACAGGGTGTTTCAGTGACCTTGCATAATACTTCAGGAGGTGATTCCTCTCAGGAAAATAACTCGAAAAGTAAGAGTGAAATTGTTTCCTCAAGTGCTCCCTGAGGGAGTTACAGCCCCTCAAAGGTGCAAATTGCAACAAAGTTTTTAATTATTTGCTCAAGAACTGTCAAAGGTACAAGCTTCATCCAAACTCAATATTTTCAATAGACTCATTCAATCCAAAACTTTTATTCCTCTTGCATTTTTTCTGTAGAATGCACCGTTCTGAAGTAAAAGTGGAAAAATACGAACGTGTCTAGAATAATTTTCAACATAATCCCAATCTCCTCTAATTTCACTACCACTGGTTAGATTTATTTGAAAGTTTGCATGTACATTCGCACTGTTGAGAAATTTCACTAGACTAAATTTGAAGTTCCTACCTTTGACGGTTTTCCAGCAAATCATTGAAAACTTTGTTTTGCTGCGTAACTTTCTTTTAGGGGCTGTAACTCCCTCAGGAATCACTTGAGGAAAAAATGTTACTCCTACTTTTCGACTTATTTTCTTGAGAGAAATCACATCCCGAAGTATTATGCAAGGTCACCGAAACACCCTGTATACATATATCTGTTAATTATAACCTTTCAAACCTTGAGTATCACATTTTATTATTCCTGGTACCTACACTGGACCACCCCGTACAGAAAAAACAAGCGAATATGCCTCATGGGCATGAGGCTCAGTAGCGCACTTCCTTTTTGAAGGATTAGTGAACGCAAGATGTTAATGAGTAGTGATGGGCACTATCGATAAATTTTACTATCGAATGATCGACTATCGAATGACTGAAACTATCGAATGATTCATTCAAATTCATTCATTTACATAAATCCGTTGAATTCATTCATTTGCTATCGATTCATTCATTCATTCATTCATTCATTCGTTCACTCGTTCATTCGTTCATTCATTCATTCATTCATTCATTCATTCATTCATTAGAACGTGCTATCGAATTATTCGATAGCTGACAACAATCGAATAATTCGATAGTATTTATTCGATAGTACCCATCACTAGTCTTGGCGGATCCTTCCTGCACTGCGACCTATAAGATCTTTTGGGCGTAACCATGCGAGTTCTGGAACTCAGTCCCTCAATTATTAGACCAAGAGCTCGCAACGTTTTTTTGCACTCATTTGATAAAGGTCTGTTCCCATCTTAAAATGTTCAGGTACAGTTTCTGTGTACAAAAGTACATATTTGTTATTCAGTTACTTTGTTTACAGTTACTAAGTCTAAATTTAATATTACTCTCTATTTATTTTGATTTCAATCACTTACCTATAAAAATCAACAAGTAATTAATTACATTATAAAACTGTACATCTCATAATTCATTCCAAAAAATCGACTGAAAATCAAATTGTTCAATTCATTCATTGCCAATTCCATAGAACATAAAAAACTGATAATTATACTTAGATATAACAAAATTTTTTATTACAAGTCAAAATTCATCCATTCATTCGTTCATTATTTAATTCTGTCTCGCATTCAAAATTATTCAGTTCATCCGTTAAATCCACTTGTATATTGAATCATCCATCCATTTCCTCGTTCATTCATTCATTTGTTCATCCATTCGTTCATTCATTCGTTTATTCATTCGTTTATTCATTCGTTCATTCATTCGTTCATTCATTCGTTCATTCATTCGTTCATTCATTCGATCATTCATTCGATCATTCGTTCATTCATTCATTCATTCATTCATTCATTCATTCATTCGTTCATTCATTCATTTGAACGTGCTATCGAATTATTCGATAGCTGACAACTATCGAATAATTCGATAGTATTCATTCGATAGTGCCCATCACTATTAATGAGGGTTCTACCGTTATTTGAGCAGAAATGTCAATATGACGGCCAAAATAACGTCAGATTCATGAAATTTGGCTTAAAAATCAAAATTATCGTACTATAGACAAGGGTGAGTTCTAAGTTTCATGAAAATCGTTCCACTAATAAGATATTTCAATATGGCGGCAGAATGTTGGAATTTGGCTGGAGAATAAGAATGATCATACGAAACAAAGGTGAGTCCCAAGCTCCATGAGAATCGTGAGGTAATAAGAAATTTCAATATGGCGGCCAAGATGGCGGCAGAGCATCATTTGTCAAAAATCGGATGTATTTTGATAAAGTTCACATGGCCGGTGAATTTCACTCAAATCGGACCACTTTTAGGGAAATTCAAAATGGCGGATCAAAGATGACGGCCAAGTGACAAAAATCATTGGTCAACTTTATATGGTGGTCACGTACGCATTCGATTAGCGTTTGCACCACATATCAATGTGACAAACAAAAAGAGATATCAATCTCTTTTTGTTGAGGCATAATTCTCCTAGTTCCATCACTTTGAAACATGTTCAATATGGAGAATACAAGATGGCGGCGGGACATCCAATTGTCGAAAATTGGATGTATCTAATTAAAATTCACATCGCCTGCGAATTTCACTCGAATCAGACAACTTTCAGAGAAATTCAAAATGGCGAATGAAGATGGCAGCCAAATGACAAAAATCATTGGTCAACTTTATATGGTGGTCACGTACGCATCCGATTGGCGTTTGCACTACATCGATATCTCTTTTCGTTGAGGCATGATTCTCCTAGTTCTATCACTTTGAATTACGTTCAATATGGAGAATACAAGATGGCGGCGGGGCATCAATTGTCAAAAAATGGATGTATCTAATTGAAGTTCATATCGCCTGCGAAGTTCATTCGAATTAGACCACTTTCAGAGAAATATCAAATGGCGGATCAAAGATGGCGGCCAAGTGACAAAGATCTTTGGTCAACTTTATATGGTGGTCACGTACGCATTCGATTGGCGTTTGCACCACATCGATATCTCTCTTTGTTGAGGCATAATTCTCCTAGTTCTGTCACTTTGAAACATGTTCAATATGGAGAATACAAGATGGCGGCGGGGCATCAATTGTCGAAAAATGGATGTATCTAATTGAAGTTCACATCGCCTGTGAATTTCACTCGAATCAGACCACTTTCAGAGAAATTCAAAATGACGGATCAAAGACGACGGCCAAGTGACAAAAGTCATTGGTCAACTTTATATGGTGGTCACGTACGCATTCGACTGGCGTTTGTACCACATCGATATCTCTTCTCGTTGAGGCATAATTCTCCTAATTCTATCACTTCGAAGCATGTTCAATATGGAGAATACAAGATGGCGGCGGGACATCAATTGTCGAAAATTGGATAGATCTTGATGTGGTTTACATTGCCTGCAAATTTCATTTCAATCGGATCACTTTTAGAGAAATTCAAAATGGCAGATCAAAGATGGCGGCGGAATAAAAAAAAAACCAAAAGTCAACTTGACATCCTGGACATATGTACTATTGATCAGCGTTCACACCACATCGATATCTTTCTTCCCTGAGGAGTTATCCCGGGTACGAACGGACGGACAGACGGACAGACGGACAGACGGACGGACGGACGGACAAAGTGAAGCTAAAAGCGCCTTTTCCCCATTTTTTGGGAAAGTGCACTAAAAACTCCAAGCTTTACAGCTTCTATCAAAATCATCTAACCGAGATGCTAAATTGCTTTATTACATCAAAGGTTATCAAAATATTGTGTTTGCGATATTGATCGCGTGTATGTACCTAACTATCGCCTGACAAGCTGCAGGGCACCGCGAAACATGTACCATACATACTAGCATACTACATCAACCTATACTGTAAACTTCATCATCTCATCTCTAAACTTTGCGCTTAACAGAAACTCCAACGTAACTTCTTGAGACATATGGTTGAAAAGTTCAAATCGATTTAAATGAAAATTTGTTATGCATGTGTACTCAAAAAAAAGACTAATGATGTTGCCGGGGAATGATTTATCTTAGGTAGCATCGCAAAAACGCGTGTATCACAACACTGTCATGCAAATTAGGAGGATAGGACGTTTTCACCAATACTCGATAAACATTTGTTGATAATGGCATTCCTAATTTGAATACCTACTACTAATCCTATTATTGAGAAAATTTGTATCTACCGAGAGTTCAATAAAGAATTTGAGGCGAGCTCATGATGAAAACGTAAAGCTTAGATTGTATTATTTGAGCCGTCTGCATCTTACTGTTACTGTTACCGTCAAAAAGTCGGTTTCAAAAGTTAGAATTAATAAAAGCTCAACGTTTCTCTAGGTACTTGACGTAAGTTTTTGAATGCTCGTTATTTCTTGAGAAAACAACTCTTGGGTACCATGAGTACTATTCTGAATTAGTAGCGAGTTTAGTGCGATTTTTATGGAAGTGCATGCGTGAAACGTCCTTGACCAAATCCGATTTGGTGTAAGAGCAAGCACAATATATCCGCCATTCCTTGATTTTTATTATCGCGCGTTCTGCTCTCGTCGAGCTATTTTAGTAGAGCCTACCGGTCGACCTTCCCTCAGGACCTTTTTCTCTCTCCGGCGATGCTTTATACGGTGTACCCGAACCGGACCGAAAAACACTCTTTTATGTATTCCGTCGAGGACGACCGACATCAGCCACTTCATGTACGCTTCATTTGTGTTTCCTTTCCGGATTTCTTATCATTCTCCCGTGTGCTTTCGTCCTTTTTTCTCGCAACGTCGAGTTTGAGCGACGCGATGAGAACGTTAATTCCCAACAGCTCGGTGCGCCGTTACAATTTTTTTTTCTTTGGGTCGCAGCGTGCCGTGAATTTTTGACACGTTTACTTCTTTTTTGACACTCCGTCGGGTCCCTCAAGTGAAACGGGAAAGCGTCACCAGAGATGGAAATTCCAGCTCGACAGGGTGATGGAAACGCATCTTGACACTTAGACGAATTGTGTACCACCTACCATTTGAATTAAAGTCTTGAAAAATGTATGTAATGTGCCATATACACAGGGTGTTCGAAAAAGGAGAAAAAAGGCAATAAAAAAAATTGTTTACAATAGTTGCGTTCGGCATGCTCACTCCTTTTACTCCTTCAACTCCACTACACCGATTCAGCCAATCAGGACTCCTGAAACCATGGTCACGTGGTAGTTAGAGTGAAAAGAGTAAACGGAGTAAGGCATGCCGAACGCGGTATTTATCAAAAGTTAAACGTACCTGACAGCGTCAAAAATATACATTTTCAGGGTGGTGAAAATTTCGATGCTCACCATTGGTATCTTGGAAACGGTGAGAGATACGAGGTCGGTCAAAATAGAAAAAAGCTGCGCATTTTTATGGCGATTGAGAATCTGAAAAGACACTCAGAATATTTTGATTGGTGCCCGATTTATTACGAAAAAACTGAAAATTCTGATTTCAGAAATTATTTTTCATCTTTTCAACCATTCAAGCTATTTCAATCAAACCTGGTAGTTTTATGTTTTTGATCACTCCGAGTCGAATAACGTTGACAAAAATTTTCCAGGCCTTCTAGATTTCAAATTATGATAGTCAACTTTCTTTTTTTTTAATGGCCGCCATATTGGATTTTTGCTCAAATAGATAAAGAAAAAAATTAGCTTTCCGAATTAGTAATCAACATGTTCTTTTTATGACATTTTTACCGTCAAATTTCGAATTGTTCGTAAATTATTGACAAAATCGGGAATGCTTAAGAAAACAATTGAAATATTATCAATAGCAACAACAACAAAAAACAGATTGTGTTCAATTGACGTATCTAACTTCTTAATCGTGTTTTGTGCTTGTTTGTACCGAGAGTTCATAAATTAAATGAGTCAAGGGTGCCTGTGAATCCAGAAACGTTTGTCGAAACTGGGGTAATCCTACTCATTTTGTAATGAATTTGTCAAACTTTAACAAGAACGATGCTAGTTTTTTTTATTTATTTATTTAATTGTCTTATTTTACGAGGCGACATTCAGCTATATAAGCTGCTCTACCATGCAACCTCGGGGACAGCACAAAATATCCATGGATGGAGTAGGATTCGAACCCACACAGGGCAGAGCGAATGGTTTGGCTTGCCGTCACCTGTACCACTCGACCACCACCGCTCCACTCACAGAACTCCCAGACACCCTTGACCCATTCAATTCATGAACTCTCGGTACAAACAAGCATAAAACACGACCAAGAAGTTAGATACGTCAATTGCACACAATCTGTCACTTTTTTGTTGTTGCTTTTGATAATATTTCAATTGTTTTTCAAAGCATTCCCGATTTTGTCTATAATTTATGAAAATTCCGAAATTTGACGCTAAAAATGTCATGAAAAGAACATGTTGGTTACTAGTTTGGAAAGCTAATTTTTTTCTCTATCTACTAGTGTAAAAATCCTATATGGCGGCCATAAGAAAAAAAAAGTTGACTATCGTAATTTGACATCTAGAAGGTCTGGAAAATTTCTGTCAACGTTGGTCGACTTGGAGTGGTCAAAAACATAAAACTACCAAGTTCGATTTGAATAGCTTGAATGGTTGGAAAGATAAAAAATAATTTCTGAAATTAGAATTTTCAGCTTTTTTGGGATAAACCGTAAACCAATCAAAATATTAGAAGTTTCTTTTCAGATTCTCAATCGCCACAAAAATGCGCAACTTTTTTTTAATTTAACCGACCTCGTATCTCTTACCGTTTCCAAGATACCAATGTTGAGCATCGAAATTTTCACCACCCTGTATAGGGAAAACAATGCTCTATTTTTAGCCATCACCATCTTATGATATATATATATATAACGTGAAAACATTATAAATGTTTGATGTGAAATCATGAGGTAAGTGTTTTCGAATTACTATTGTTTTATGTAATTAGGCGCCAAATTATTCAAAGCAGTTAGGTCTATTCAATTCTGAAAACAATAATAATCATTAAATAGTTAACTCATTATCGTTTTCATTTATTTGTTTACATTTTATCACAATCAAGTACCCACTCACATACATATTATATGTATTACGTCCAGCAAAATTGTGATTCGAGTGACCTGGGCAAATTTTCCTGTATGCCCTGGCTAGATAAACCAAAAGTTGAATCATGTTGCCTGTCAAATTGACATCAAAATATTTGAACCTTTGAAAAACTGACCGGGTTAAGCCTGCGTGTCACGTACTTTTTCGTACTATATTCATGCTAGAAATATAGCACGAGAGATGAGAGTTTTTCCAGTCATAATTATATTCCTTGTGTAAAAATAGGGCCTAATGCGTGGAAATGAGACTCGGGTGTCGTGAAAAAATTTCACCGTCGTTTTAGACATCAAATCCCCACGGTCCCCGACAAAACTTAATGAAATCGGGTAGAATTTCTCGCGACAGCCCGGAAAAAACTCCATTCTCGGAGGGCCTAAAATGAGGAAGAACGGCAAGTTGATGATGCTCGCTTGAACGAATACGCAAATTTCGGACCACTAATTTTTTTGAAATTTGGATTTCTGCTCTTTTTGCACGTTCCAGATGCCACTGCAGCGCTGCCTGGAAGTTCGATGTTTTCCACGGAATTCGGCAGAGTTCCCAGGCGCATTTCTCTGACTGGGGCAGGCCAAAGGATCGATGCTTCGATCTGCACACTTTTTTGAGCGACGGCGTTAGGTTTTCATGGTACGACTATCGAAAAAACGGCGTCAATTCAAGAGTTGAATTGTTTTTTAACAAACTGTCAACTTCAATGTCTGCCTCGATTCCTTGGTGTATTGACGTGAGATTTGGAGCAGATCGGAAGATAACGTTATTGCATTAAATAAATGGCCTGGATCGTATATCATCGTAAACCATGCATCTTGCCGAATATCACCAATGTAGGTAACCAACTGCAGGAAAATTTCAAAGATTTTCTATAGTTCAGATTTAAAAACTTGGAATAAATCTCAGGTCACTCGAATCACAGTTCCGTTGGACGTGCCATAGGTAGCTATTAAGGTGCATGATGAAATTATTGAATCAATCATGTGACAGGTAACCGATGAATTCATGTTTCATTCTTCAAAAAATAGATGCAATATTCATTCATGGATGTATGAAGTGATTCCTCCGCAATTCTCTACTTGGATGAGTATTTTAGAGAGCCACGCTTAGGTTGACTTCACAAGTAGTCTGTGATTATTTCTATGTGATTTCCTTTCGCCTTTTTGTATTTTTTAGTAGCAATTTTCAATAGTTATTCTACCTATCCAGTATCTTGACGGCATTAGTGATATCATATCTACATACTATAGTTCTTGCTGTCCTCAACTCCTTTCTTTCGGTTCAATTATTGCCTCAAAAATAGCTCAAAAAATATAAGATGACAGAAACTTTTGGACTCCCAGAAAATTCAAAATAGCATTTCCCAGCGGCTGAGTTTTTGAGAAATTCGATGCAAAAAATAGTGTTTCCAAAGAAGTTCACAAATCTGTAAGAGCTGGTGGACACTTCGTGAACTTCCCTTTAGTGGACTTGGTACAACCGAAATAGGGAATATAAGTTGCAAATGATGATAAAGGCAAACAACTTGGCAGGGTTACAACTGAGACCTGAATAAACGATTTGACCAGCAGTGCTTTTTTTTCCGTTCCTAAGGATTTAAATAGCGCCTTTTTTCCAAAATGGTGGATATTATCTAGGGACAGAAGGTATCGAATAGCCTGGTAATGTCCATCTCAGTAGAAATATTTATATGGGGCTATGTCTCAATCTGTTTCTGAGACATCTAACACTAATGAAAAAAAAAATGGTGAAACATTGCTATTTACCGCAGGCAAATTTGGTGGAGGCGCCAAAAGGAATTTAGTACTGTCGCAAGAAAATTGCTGTAACATTTTTATTTTTCAACGGATTTCAACACAACACATTTCATTTTGTAAAAAAGTGAATTCTTCTTGTTACCTTATACCTTCTATTGAAAAAAGACGTTGAGGAATGTTGAAAAAAAAAATTGAAAAAAAAGATTTTCAACATTTTTTTTTCATTTTCATGCAATTTGTTATATTCGTAGACTTTGATGTGCTCTTTCTGAATTTGCACTTTCCCGATTTATATCTTTGCAGTACGCGCCGCCATATTGGAAAAATTATGCCTGAAAAGAAGTTTTTGACAATATCTAAATTTTGGCCCTTGTGACATTGAAATATTCATATACATATGAAAGCGCATTCAATCCTCCACAGTTTGACATCTAAACCAGCAATGCTCTGTGCGACCCACGGTTCTTGAGCTAGACCTTCTGGAACTATCAATTTTCGGTTCCAAAAAAATTAAAAATCTCCTCTTGGGGCTGTGCCAGGTCCACCAATGTTCATGATTTGGGATGATTGACGACGCGTTATTGATGGGTAACTTGATTAAGACTGGTGGTGATCCAGTGATGAAATCCGGTAGGCGCGGTCACTATTCAACACCGAAAATTGATACTTCCGGAAGCTCTAGCTCAAGAACCCCGAGTCGCACAAAGATGAATCAGGTGTCAAATCGTGGAAAATTGGATGTTATTTATTTATTTATTTTACTTTATTGTTAAACAAGTAAAATAAAGAATTGAATGTACTTTCATACGTATATAAACATTTGAATTTCGCATGAACTTAAATCTAGATATTGTCAAAAACTTCTTCTCAGATATCATTTTTTCAACATGGCGGTGCGCACTGCAAAGATATAGATCGGAAAAGTGCAAATTTGGAAAGGGCACATCAAAATCTACAAATGAGGCAATTTTCAATAAAATAAAAAAATTCAAAGGATCTTTTTTTTTCAAATTTTTTTCATTTTTTTTCTTTAACATTCCCTGATGTCTTTTTTATAGAAGGTAAAAGATAACAAGAAGAATTTACTTTCCTACAAAATGAGGTATTTTATGTTAAAATCGGTTGAAAAATGAAAATGTTACAGCAATTTTCTTATGACCGTACTAAATTCATTTTGGCGCGTCCACCAAATTTGCCTGCACCAGGCTATTCGATACCTTCTGCCCCTAGATAAAATCCCCCATTTTGAAAACAGGGCGCCATTCAAATCGTAAGGGATTAAAATGAAAGCACTGCGGGTTAAATCGTTTATTCAAGTCTTAGTTACGATCCTGCAAAGTGGTTTGCCTTTATCATCATTTGCAACTTGTGTTTTTTCCTACCATGTCAACTACTTGAGAAACTACAAATAATCTTATTATCTGTATGCACAGACAGCACAGACGCAACTCTGCAGAGATCACAGGAAGACATACGGAATATTCAGACGGTTTTTAGAAATTATTTTTTCAAGTTTCTGTTAGTTTCCGAAAATTTGGTTTCTGGCATAATTCTTCATTTGTGTATTTTTCACCCTGTACATCAACCGTGACCACTACTATTCCATTGAAACCATTGAAGAAATTGTTACGTTCGAAAATACGCGAAGAATTAGCTGGTGTCAAAACCTCACAACGGCAAAAATTCGCCCCTGCATTTCTGCGGGCTTCCGTATTTCATTATATCGTTTTGTATCACTGATCCGAGTGTATTCTGATCTATCGCCGCCCCCTTCAATCGTGGTGGACGCTCTCGAATCGTTGACAAGCCGTGGGGGCCCCGGCGGCCTCCCGCCAAAACTTTTGTGTAGTTTTTTACTTTTTTTTTAATTGGCTTCTTGCCCTCACGTCACCAAGTACCAAGTTGTAATATTATGCTTGAGATTGTAATTCACCGTTTCCATTTTTGAAATTGTTAATAAACTAGAGCCAATCGAACTGTGCTGTGTTTGTTTTCCAGAACCATCCAGTTCTTCACAAAAGATTTGAGGGGCTCACGCTACTCTTTTTGGGGGCTCTTTCTAAGCTGGCTAAGCCAGCCCGTAGCAATATACAATTTTTCTTGCAAATTTATTGCATCGGAAGATAAAAAAATCGAGGGGTCCAAGAGTTTTGGAGGCGTGTCGCAAATTTTGATGAAACCAAAAATAAACTCAAGGCAAGCTAAAATTTAGATGCTTGGTCAGAATTTGATCCCCATCATCATATCCCCAGGTTTCCAGAGTGTTTTTTTTTTCTGGGAAAGGACGAAATTATAAGGACTTGCTATTTCGCACAGTTTCCGGAATATAAAAATTGTTTCACTGCTCATGTTTTTGAAAATGAGAAGAACGATGCGCGATGCGATGGTAACAGTAGCCTTAGGATGATTAACTAGATTAATGACTCCGACGAGGTTCGAGAATTTTGGTCAAAAATTTCCAGTTTCCTAGAACTTCAGCTATTTAGATACGTTTGGTCAGTCGATTTCATGAAATTTTCAAAGAAACTTGTCTAAGTAGCTTTATCTTGCAAATATCATTATCCCGCTGGTTGTTTGATACCTATTATTGGCAATTTGTTTATTGCTGGCGATTTACAGTGAAAGACACAACTTGACATACCATGAGTGGAGAAGAGATAGAGATGGAATTTTTCGTCTGCGGTTTTGGCACTACCAATGCTCCATGTGCAAAAAGGAAAAAAAGTATTTCTAAAATTGAATTGCCCAGTTCAATGGCTAAGTATTTTTTTCCAAAAATGTGGAATTTTTTTGAGGAAAGTTTTAGCAACAAAAAATAAAAATGGCTATTCGACTAGGCAATCCAATTTCGGATACCCACCCGTTTTCTTTAGTTTTTCTTTTGAAGCACTGATAGCAATGGAATTGTAAAGAGAAAAACAATAATTCTGGAAGACTGAATTTAAAAACGGAATAACTCAAAGGATACGACGTATTAAAAGCTTTCAAGAAAATTCTCTAAAAGTAGATTACATCCTACATGAAAGAACAAAATCTCAGCTGTGCCATCGCGTTTGTACTTGAAAAATTGAATGGTTTTTCTGTTTGCTAGCGAAAATTCAACATTACCCAATTTTGCCGGCAGTTTATTCAATTCCTTCGTTGATTAAAACTTCGATTAAAACCTTAATTTATTCGTATCTCCGAATGCCATGACTGATAATAAGGGAATAAAGATGACGACGATAATAAGAAAGTTTCGCGTTTCTGAGAATTTATTATTAGGAACTGGTGTAGGTAGGTAAAGAAGAGACACCTGTTACGGCAGCTCGGCGTGTAATCCGCTTGGAGAATTCGTGAAGTGACGTCAAGTCATTCGTACACCAAACTGCCGTGCATTCATAATCGCATAAATGCTCAAAGCAGGCATAAGGCAGAACTCGGTGAATATGTACTTAGCATCCCCATTCCCCGCATGCAAAGATTTAGAGGTATTTGTCTTGACGTGTTGTTTACTCTACCTAATGAAAATTGAATATGTACTTACACCTAAACCCCCCTACCTACCCTATACAAGAGTATACAACTCACACAGCTCGGCTCGCAATCTGCATGCCAAAACTGCCACAGTAAGCGCGCATTATCAACAGACAAAGCGACTGCCAATCAAGTTAGCTTATGAAAATTCAATTCCGTCAAATGTCAACGTCAAAATCTGGAGTACGAAAACTGATGTATAACGTTTCACGTTGGCGTTAGAGCCGCCTGGAATCCAAGGAAAGTGGAATGCGACGTCATTTTTGTTTTGTTCGAATTGGAAATTCTCAGTCAGTCAATGAGTAAGAGATTCAATGTTTGTTATTGTGTCACAAAAATGTCTCATGCATCCCTTGATTCATTTTGGAGCATACTTTGTCTTGACAGTGTTTATGGGAGCTTTCAAATTATGCAAGCGGCAAGCGAAAACAGAAGGCACGTTATACACATGCCACAAAATAAACAAAGACTCTGGGTTCACAAAGACCTAGCATATATGAAGGTTCAGAGGATGCTGGAAAACCCTATCCCACAAAGCTGACATGGTCCTCCTAACGATAAAATCAACTATCAAGTACCTGAAACTGCTTCTCAGTTTCCCGACCCTTTTGAATCCGATGATCACAGTCAAACGTCGAAATGTGTTAACAGCACAAGGACGTTCATATTTTGAGACATCATACAATATAATTTATTTTAATTTTCATTCCATTCCCACATTCATGGTCACACTACTGGATCAATAATTATTTTCGCTACTTATTTTATACAGGGTATTTCAGGGATGATAGCAAAAAATTCAACAGTGGGTAGATCTCGTCAAAATATGACGGAAACCTATATATCATTTTGCAAAGTTCGGCCTAATGACGAAGTTACAGCCCTCCAAAGTTCACTTTTTTCGGATTTCAAAAATTTGTAACTCAGGAACGTTTTGACAAATTCAGCTTTAATTCAGCAAAAGCTGGTTTGTCATAATTATCTATCAACTTACCAGATTTAGAAAAAATCCAACCAGTGGTGTAGGAGTTATGAGGGTCAATATTTTAGAAGCATCCGAAGAAAAGTTGACTTAAGGTGACCCCTCATAACTTCTACGCCACTGATTGGATTCTTTCCAAATTTGATAGGTTGATAGATAATTATGACAAACCAGCGTATGCTGAATTAAAGCTGAATTTGTCGAAACGTTCCTGAGTTACAAATTTTTGAAATCCAAAAAAAGTGAACTTTGGAGGGCTGTATCTTCGTCATTAGGCCGAACTTTGCAAAATGGTATATAGGTTTTCGTCATATTTTGACAAGATCTACCCACAGTTAAATTTTTTGCTATCATCCCTGCAACACCCTGTATGAAAGGGGGTTGTTTGTCTTCTCCAACAGTAAAACACAGTAAATCTTCTTCTTTTACTGCAGTTTTGGCTATTTATTCAATGTGAAGCCATTATCAAAAATTAGTGTAAAAATATAAATTTGACGTAAAATATGACATAGTATAGAGGTAACAATATAGGTATAGGTAACAATAGTATAGGTGTGTATCTAGTTTTACAATAATTAACAAATCTCTAATGGTGGGAATCTGATGATTAATTCAGGTTATTGAGAATTAATGGAATAAGGAAGGTGTTATCAAATTCTAGTTGTTCATCAATGAGTTTTTTATGGTTTTGGAAATGTTGTTTTTTAATTTCTAGCATCTCAAAAAACTCAATACTTTCACGACCTTCTAGGAGCCAAATAGGTTTTAGACAAACAGGTGGAAAATTGTGATTCTTTTAAACAATATGTTTCGCAAAATTTGAAGTTATATCATCGGGTTTTGTTAATTGTCTGGTATATTCTTGAAAACGAATTTTGAAAGACCTTATAGTACGACCAATGTAAATTTGTCCACATTCGCAACTCAGTTTATAGATGCCACTATGATCAAAAGGTTCGATAGAATCTTTAGTTTTTACCAATAGAGAATTCAATGTAAGAGATGATCTGAAATTGATGTTGATTTTTGATTTTTGAAAAATGTTTGCAATTTTCATATATGTATAATACAACAAGAGACTAAGTAATTACCGGAAATTTTTGAGCTGTAAAATATGAGTGCCTGTTGGTAATTTCTGTATTCAACAAGAACGAATTATTGAAAGCCAAAAATTTCCTGTAATTACGAAGTCTCGAGATGTATTTGGCATGACAATTCGAACGAAACGATTTTCCATCTTCATCCTCCATAATTGTATTTCCGTACCGGAAATTACACTAGTGCAATTTTCATCTAATCATAGCCTGAATGGTGGAAATTGCTGAAATAACCCTTCTTTATTGGTTACATTTTTGACAGTTGAATCGTCTTCGAAATATCACCAAAAATTTTTATTGTATGGTATGAAGGTGAATCTGAAGGAGGAATTGTAGCAAAATTCTTTTTGATATTATATGCATTTAAAGACTGTTTTCTATTTTCTAGAAAGTATAATATTCAAATCATATCTGGGCTAATTAAAATGTCACGAACCCTTTCTTCATAACATTAAATATCTTTAACCCTTTCTCAGCGTCAAAAGGCATCCTTTGCATTCAAGTTGAGTTCCTTGCAACACGAGAACCGCTTGAGGCATGCCAAGGAGCCAATTTTTCGCTTAGAAAAAATCTACAAGACATCGAGAAGTGATATAATTTTCCAGGTTGATCAATTAAGGGCTCACATCTATAATTGCACACTTGAGTGAATATGTGTAACACAAATTGACACAGAGCTGCTGAATAAGTCTGTAAGTTTAAACCCATCACCAGCTGGACGTAAATTGATCAAATTAAAACACCCAATTTTTATGTAGATTATTTGATCGGTACCCAATTGACCTTTCCAATTTTAGGAGATAGAAAGTACATGGTTTTTCGAGGTCACCTTTGACGTTTTGACGTTTATGACGTTTGGACGTTTCGTTTCTGACTTTTGCGGGAATTTTGAATCGGTTAGCTATACTGTTCCCATTATCATGTGGGGAAAGTCACTAGAACCCATAAGGGAGTTTTTAATGGACGAAGTAATAGAGTTTTTTCGTAGTAAGATGCATGTGTCTGGTACAGCGTGATCCCTGGTGGTGCTGGTGCAGCCACACTTCCATCAAGTTTGGGTCTTTCCTGAACCGGTGCATGGTGATGCCGGGTGTATTCGTCTTATTCTCGCACTCGCATAGAGCGACACAACACCCTTGAACCATTTCTGTAAGTATCTTCAGTATCTTCTCAGTTTTCCACTACATGTAACACACTTATTGGCAAGAACGAGGGTAAGAACAAGTGAAATCATGAAATCCATGCTGAAATCAAATAAATACACGACAGAGCGCTTGTCAGATTCGAAAAATTTCCCATTGTCAGAAACGAAATGTCATATCTCAAGAAACATAGGACGCTTTCCAATAACTGCGACAAGACGGATACACAATGTCAAAGTGCACTTGCCAGCTCAATTCTAAACTCAGCCTCGCCAATGTTTCGATTGTGTCGACATGTGGTGCTATTACTGCTATTGGAACGCTAGCTGTGTCAAATTGTGTCGAATTGTGTCCTTATACGCCTTATTGGGAAGCGCCCAATGACCTCGATTAACCGTATCTTATACGCATGACGTCACAGTAAAGAGAGACAACGGAAAATTGGAGACCTCAATTGAAAGAACGACTATAATTTTGGAATACAAAGACCATACTCAATGGGTGATAATCTCTCTCTAAGTGGCGTGATCGATATCTTTTCTATGTATAAAACAGGGCTGAGTTATGGAAGAGTTGATTGAAATTGAAGGGCCTTGAAATTCATGAGCTAATTATGCAAGGAATCAAACTCAAGACTCAAGTGCTGTATTAACTTTGGCTCATCTGTATCTTTTCAAGCTAGGAAGAATACGGAAACGGGAATTTAATTGGGAGAGTGGAATTAATTATGCGCGGATCTTAGTAGGCGTTAGGATGTAATTCTAATTTCAGAAACCGAATGTAAATTGAGTGAACTAATTCCTTTTTGTTAGCTGAAGTCAGCACAATATGAAAGTATGTGATGAATAATTAATTCAAATGACGTAATTGAGGTTCACTAAATCAAATCAGCGATCATTGATTTGTAATGAAGGAGGTGTTGCTTTAGACTTTTTTTATTGGCAATATTTATTCAATTGTCCTCTTCCAAAAGAACCTGGGGAACTAGAATGATTTGGGAATCAAAAAGGAGTTGAGAATTTATTTAAATGATTCAGGTGAAAGGGTTAGGTGAAATCTACGGCACAAAATACGCACAACGTAATGGTCCATAATAATTGTATCACATCTAATTAATTATAGGGGGAGAGGGGTTTTACCACAGTATTCTTTGTTGTATAGCAACCCAAATTGTTGGGTAAGGCTTCTTATTTAAGTAAATAAAAGTCTACTACACATTATATACGTTCATGTTTTCTATAATGTATGAATTTTTTCAAATGGATAAATCTGGAAACTGCCCCGCTTTGTCAGAATTTTGAAAAACGCTAGTGAAAAAGCTCCCGCGAATTTCGCATAATGAAGCATTCTGCAGTTCCTAGAAACCACTGGAACAAAAGAATTGAATCGTCATTCGTCTAACTCGCACGATCGATTGTTGTGCGTTTCCATCCAGGTGTGCTCTCACGCTACTACACGTCCCTTTTTAATTGAATTATCAGCACGAAAACTCCCGAAATTAATTTCCGCCGGCGCCCACCTTCCCTTCTGGATCCTGGATGATGCCGTCAGGTGAAAACCCACAGTTTCACCTGTGTTTTTTCAGTTTTTTTTTCACGGGGATTGGCAGCAGTTTTTTGTCAATCAGCCAACAGCAGCTTCAGCCTGTACACTTTGTGCGAGCGCGTGGTTGCGGTAATTAATTACCAGGTAGCGCTGTTGCGCCATTCGCATCGACTCGTCGAAGAGTGCTTTGCAATAAATAAAAATGTCCCAATAAGTCTCAGCGGCAAGCACACACACACATAAACACACGGGGGCACATCACAATAAATAAGCTTTTCCTATTCATTCAAAGGCGGCCCGTTATTCCGTTGGTCTGTGTTCTGTGTTGTGTGGTGATACAAAAGACCTCTTTAATAGAAATTTATTACGCCAACAAAATGAATGATTTCACTCATGTTCTGCAGATCTGCAGGTACCGCTGTCTTGCGTCATATTGCGCACTTTTCTTGATGCCACCAGCCGTCAAAGAAAACAATGAAATCGTAGGTTTTAATGAGTAGGTACCCAGGCATATTATGAAGGTATGGCCTAATGAAGAAATCGGAGAACTAGAATTCGAATGCGAATAACGGGGAGGTGGAATACTAACAACTAGGTAGTTTACGGACGATGAAGACATTACATTAAAGATAAAGAAAATTTGGTGAAGCTGTTATTTCCAGTATGCCCAAGAAGATGCCAAAGATTCTCAACGGTGCATGTTGCACAGTGCGGAAGTTTTGAAAGGTTTTGTAAAATTTGAGAAAAAATCAATTTTTGAACGCTGTGTAGTCGACTGGTCCTGGCTGCAGATGGGAACGATCGGTAGTCCAGTTGTTTCCTGGTCAAGAAACGAGGAAGTGAGAAGAAGTCCCAGCAGAAAGTTCAACAAGAAGTAATCGATATCCCTGTGCATCTTGGATAAAATCTTGGATAGTAGAATTTTGAATTGATGGCTTTCCTTTGCAAACGAAAAGTTAAATTCGGTATGTGACTTCTCTCACAAGAGATGTGAGGCCGATGCTAGATGATTTTGGATTGAGAAAAAAGCAAAAATTCTCAAACATTTTGCAAAATTTGGAATATAAATAGCAAATAGCATACCGGGTGTCCGCGCGAAAACTTACGGTTGCGATAATTTCCGCAATTTCCAAGATACAGTTTTCAAATTTCACAGTGTCAATAATTAAACACGGGGGAAATCGGTAGGCACAAGGTAAGAACGGAGCGGAGTGAGTGGACCAATTTGTTTCACCCCTAGCAACCCTAATTTTTTTTCCAACGGAACCCAACTTTCACTCTGTTTTTTCTGAAGAAAAAAAATGTTATTCTTGATATATCTGTGGAAAATGAAAGAAGAAAGCTCATAATTTTCTGCATCATCAATTTTTTTCAATTATGTAAACTTGCAGCACATTCAATTTGAATGTTTTTTTGTCGAAACAAAGAGCCATTACAACCGAATTACTTGGAACTTCATGCTAGATGTTGCTAAACAAATTGTACCTGTCAAAAACCCACCTCCACCCCTATACAAGCTCCAGTATGGTTTAAAATTTCTTTTTCATGTGAGAATGTTACTTTACATTGAAGGGAAGGGAAAATTCAGTTTAGTAGATAGAAAAATTGGTGTAGACACTTAGACAGTCTTTTTTTTTGTCAAACTGAGAAAAATTGGTGTAGACACTCAGACAGTCTTTTTTTTTGTCAAACTGAACATTTTTTTTGATTGGCTTCAAAAAATCTAATACTTCGCATTTCCAACGGGTTCAAAGTAAACAGATCAAAGATTGAAGTTGTCCACCCCAAAAACTCGCTCAGGTTCAAATGAGGATATCGTGACAAAAAATGAACCGATTTGAAAGAAAATAGTGTTAATGATTCAATTGTTCTTCTTACTGCAAGTTTCATATTTGGATATCGTGTTTGCTAATATACAGGATGTTCCAGTGAAAACGAGCCACCCTGGATAAATTTCTGCCTGATGAAATTTCAAAAATTTCCCGAAACCCGTCGATTTTTGTTTTGAGGGGAACATCTGAAGCATACAGTGGAAAATTTCTATTATCAACCTCCTCACCTCCACCCACCCTAGCTTAAAAATTTCAAAAGACACTACCTACCTTGCGATGCATCAAATTAAAGAGAATTACATTTTCTTTCTGAAAACAATATTTTCAAGTTTCTAGCCCCACCCCTTTTTTTCCTAAAATTCTCTTGAGTCTCCAACTTAATATTCTTGACCCCTCAGTTCTCTTGAATTTTGACAGTTTCATCCTGAATAGCATCGAAGAGGAGAATTTTGGGTGGAAAAAGTGCTACCCAAATTCACCCCCTTGCTCTTCCCCACCCCAACTTCAAAATTTACCAAGACACCACCTATCTTGTGATACATCGATGGAGAAAATTTAATTCTCTCTCTGAAAACCATTTTTTCTTCAGTTTTTGATCCATCCCCCATTGAATTGGACATTCGGAATATTTTGGGAGAAAAAGGGGTTTTTTGAAAATTTAGAAAATATCTTTTTCGGGAAGAGAATCCAATTCTCTTCAATTTGATATTTCACAAGTAGGTGTAGTGTCATCTTGGATTTTGAAGTTAGGTAGGGGGAGCGGAGGGATGAATTTGGGTTCGCACTTTTTTTACAGAAAATGTTCTCCCTCGATGCTGTGCAGGATGACGCTGACTGCATTGAAGAGAATTGATAGGTCAAGAATATGAAATTAGACATTCAGAGCATTTTAGGGAGAAAGGGGGTGGGTGAAAAATTTGGAAATATTTTTTCAGGAATAAATTCAAACTTTGATTTTATATATCGCAAAGTAGGTAGTGTCACCTAAAATTTTGAAGTTGGGGTGGGTGAGAGTGAAGGGGTTGAAGATAGAAATTCGCCAATGTAGGTATGCTTCAGATGTCCCCCTCAAAACAAAAATCGACGGGTTTCGGAGAATTTTCTAAATTTCACCTGGCAAAAATTTATTTAGGGTAGCTCGTTTCCATTGAAACACCCTGTATACTGTATGATATACAGGGTGACAGAAGTAGGAGTAAAAAGTAGTCAATTTTTAAGCGTGTGTAACTTCTTTGAAAACAATTCTAGATTTTTTCCAATTATGTTTTTGACATATACCCGCCTTCTATTTCTTGTACAGGGTGTTCACGTATGAAGTATACACTCCTCGTTGGAAACACATCCTCAAACATGAATTCAAAAATTGAAAACTATCCTTATACTATCTTTTCCGTGGGCTTTGAATCCGTTCACGAAAAAATTCTGTGGTATATCGCTTACAGGGAGGGTGCAACATCGAAATGTTTTCTCAAATTGGACACCCTGTACTTCAATATGGAAATCGATTCCACTTACCATCGTGATTATTGATATATTCCACAGTGGATAGGTTAGTCAACAAAACACGTGTGAAAAAATTGATGGAGTTTTAAAAAATTTCGAAAAAAGATTTTCTTCAAAATAACTCAGTGAATTTTTCATCATTTTTCAATTAATTTGAGTGAATGAATTTGATTTTAGTTTGAAACTTTTACTTAAACCGACAAACTTTTGAATATAATAGGATTTTTCCATATTTTTTGAAACTTGGACAATTTTTTCAACAGGTGTTTTTTGAATAACCTATCAAGTGTGATATATATTTATAATCAACAGTAATATTACAAGTGCTTAGATTTTCACAATAATTTTGGTCAGGCGATCGCGAGTGCTGGTTGTAGCGATAAATGCCCGACTCCGTAGGACGAGGGCATTTATCTAGGGACAACCAGCCCGAGAGAAACGCTTGGCCAAAATCTGGGAAAATCTCGAGCACGAGTGATATTTCAATAATTATTACAAAAATGAAGTCCGAAGTGACAGTTGTCAGATTTTTTTGTTAACATTCATTTTATTCCGTTGCTATTGATGGTGGGATTTAGATAACTGAATATTATCCTTGTAGGTCCAATGATCAAGGGCGTTGTATGTAATAATTAAGATAAAAAACGGAACCGATTTCCATATTAGAATATGTACAGGGTGTTCAATCTGAGAAAAAATTTCGATGCTGCACCCTGGAAGCAAAATGTCACAGAAAAGTACAGTGAACAGATTTAAAACCTACGAAAAAAATAATGGGAGAATCTTTTTTTTTGGCGGTGGGCGGGTAACCGTGTAGTCACTGTCAGTATCTCCTTAGCGCCGCCTTAGTACTCTAAGAGCGGCGCCGGGTGATTCCCACACCACCCACCATTTTATGGACGCATCAACAGCGAGGTTATTAGCACCCTTTTATCGGTGTCCTTGTTGTTTCACCCTTTTTCCCTTGACGTGACTGCGCGCTAGTGCACGCCAAGGTACTAGAGAGCACATGAAAATTTTCACCTGACCCGAGCCGGATTCGAACCCACGATCCCTGGAGCTGCTCCCAAAGACGGAGTCTGTCGCGCTACCGGCCGGGTCAAGAATCGTCTCTATTTTTGAAATTATGTTCAAGGGGAAGCCTCCAGGCAGGGGGTATAATATACGTGAACACCCTGTACAAAAAACAAAAGGCGGTAAAATGTCAAAAGCCGTCTCCAGATACTGCTGCGAGGTTTTCAAAAATTAAGCTAGAAAAAATCCACAATTGTACCATCCTTTTTTTCAAATCGGTTTATTTTTCGTCTCGTGATCCTCGTTAGAACCTGAGCGAGTTTTTGGGGTGGACCACTTCAATTTTTGATCTGATCATTTTGAAATTAGAGAATTTAATACGACTCAAATCTCGAAATTTCCACTCGCAAATTACTAACGACTTGTGATAAATCGCAAGTAAATAACGCTTTGCTTCAAAATGATGCTCATTGAGAAAGTTGAGTTCTCAACTTTACCTCTTCATAACTCGAAGAATTATTCTTGGTTGTAATGTATTTTTTTTATTAGCTTCAATTGACCAGCTCTCACTCACTGAAATGTGCATAATCAATTTTTCAAAACTCATCCCCACCTCACACCTCACCCTCATCTCAACCAGATTGGACAAACATTTCAATGCACCCTTGACCTTGACTGCGCTAAATACTCACTCTCATCTCCACTAAATTATCTACTACAATTATTCCAGATAAAAAATGAGTGACACTTTTCTTCTCCTGCTTCATGACTTCAGATTTGAAGATTGCGGCTAGACCGAGTGAGGACTGCTAGTAAGGTAAAGTGACGTCAGTATGAATTTGGCAAAATGTGAGTGAAACGTAAGGTGAGTGTGAGTGCATAATGAGTGAAGCCGCTGAATTTGACCCTGAAGCACTGGCTGTAGATCCTGTGAGTATATAAATTCTTGGCGTATGTTGGCTATATTGCGTAGACATATGTATAACTCTTTACCTGCCGTTGTTTTAATAAACCACAAAAAAAATCATAGGTATCCGTAATTTGAAAAATCAATATGGAATAAAATTTGGGAATGCCCTGCTGACGTAAGCCCGCTGTTTCCATGGTGTCTCCTAGGTAAAAGCCCAAATCCAGATGAGTCATGTGAAGTTTGCTTGCCGAGGTTATCGTTGCGAAATCGTACTCTTGGGCGCCAAAAACTGCCAATGTCCATTCACCCACATGTTTTTGCAAAAAAAAAATGGCGACAACACTGCATGCTGTGCAACAGCCATAACAACCTACCGCCGTGATATTTTTTTATACTATCAATTCCAAAGTAGTAATTTAACGGTTTTCATTGTTCGCCGAGGAGTAATACTCGTTATTAACCTCGTCACATTTTTTGACTATTCTGAAATTTTCAGAAAATTCTTTCATTTTCTGCAGTACCTATGTAATGTTAAAAGCAAACATGCGTCGTCTACTCGTAAAACCTAGTTCCAAGTTCAATAATTATCATTATTCCATTCAATGCCTCTCGACTTCAAAAAACCTGCAGATTCACCTTGTGAATTCCACTCACTAAATCGGCGAAGGACCACCTCAATTGTCTTGCACTTTCTTCGCTTGTAGTGTCATTCCACTTATTTACTTTTGATTTCTTTCCAGGTATACCTATACTTCGGTACCTAGCAATTCCGTTCCAAGGGAAAAGCAATTAGTAATTTTTACTTTGTGATTTTTCCAACAAAAACCAATATCTAATAATTTATCGACACTTATCATTCTAATTATTATTATTATCATTATTAAACTGTCTCCGCAGAGTTTGTAGATATATGAGTTTCCGATCGCAACCTTGCGAAGCATTCAAGGTAACGCCGGCCGCCTTAGCAGTTGTAACATTTACACGGCATTCTTTCAATAGTTGTGACCTTATAGGTATACACACACAGGTAGCCGGCTTGATTTAAGGAAATTTTCACGCGATGTGTTACAGTAAAAATAAAATGTACCTATATCGCGCAATGTATAGGCATATACACAAGCCAGTAATGCGATAAAAGCCCAGTAGCCTTGGAGCTTACAGTTTCAGAGATAAGGGTTGAGTGTGGGCAAACATGGAATAAGGGTTGCATGTTTTCACGCGAGCGACCCTCTCGACTGTTAAACTTGCGACCCGAAAGCCGGTTCTTTTTTTTTGGTATTCTTCCCTGCATGCGCGCGTGAAAGCCGGGAGAGAAGGGCAGTTTAGGCGTCGGGACGCTTCGGCAAATATTGAAACTTATAACTAGGTATTTCCAATGCAAATTTGAGATTTCAGATTCGATGGGGAGGGTCGTTTTTTGTGAGCCGCCGGCCACACACTGGCTCATCAGGGTCATACCGGTCATACCTCGTTGCGGATAGACTCCACGCTATCTTTCCAACAGTATCTAACATCACCATCTCAAGTGTTTAGCTTTTAAGGTGGCCGCAATAATGGTCGAACAAGACGTTGCGCCGGCAGTCGCCGAGAGCTTATTTTTTCAGACAGAAATTTACCACCAGAACCGCAAATCAAGAGCTTTCAGTAGAGCCAAAATGTCACATTGACAAGTGACAGATTGTAGACAGAATGCACTATGAGTCAACACGAAAAAAACGGTCCCAATTTTGAGGAACATAACGGTAATGAAGTAGGTATCAAATGAGCAAAAATATTGTACCGGTGGTTCAAAAAAAAACAACCGCACTGTTATATTTTCCTTCTAAAATATCTGTTTCTCAACCGATTTTTACAAACTTTGTGTGAGCGAATGGCCAAAGAAATAGGTTACAAGACTAAATACGAGAATAGCCAAACTGTCAAAAAATTCAAGATGGCTGGAGCAATTGAGAATAAGCATTTTTTGCCCTTTTTTTTTTTTTGTTGAAAATTATTATATTGACACATTTTATGACTGATATGGGATGGATGAACCTTCTTCTTACTTCACAGAGTACTATGACTATGAGCCAAATCGGTCCATTCACTGCAGAGATACAGTGGACTGAAAACAGGCCTTTTTGCCAATTTTTTCCGGTAACCTAGCTGCCGAACTGTTGATCCGATCCACTTGAAATTTGGAACAGAGACAAGGTCTTACTATCAAATAAACTGATTGGTCTTTGGCTGTCATCTGTCGAACGCAACTGCCACTATCAAAAATGACAGAAGTTATATCTCACAAAACTTGACACGCAATATGTTATCTAGAAGCCCTTGGAGAGCTGTATTCAGAACCGTCGAAAGCATTCCTCCAACCGTCACTTGTCGATAATTGAAAGATGTCAAAGTTCAAAACTTTGACATTCAATTATTCCGTTGTTCTATCCGATGGCCAGTCAAATTAGAACATTTTTTTCCGTTTGAGCGAAAAAACTGTTGGAGTTTTGAAAATTTGACCGTAATGTCCGGTAAGGTGTACTGTTAAACAAACTAAAAGTCCCCAACTCTACCTATTGAGCTCGAGCCGCCATCTTGGAAAAATGGTCCTTCAATCCAGTTTTCTGCTTTTATTTCGCTAATCATCAGAGATATTCAATTAAGTTTCATAAAAAATCAAGGCTATAAAATTGTCTACAAAAATTGTTTCAAACCGATTTTTTTCTCATATCTGTTGATATTATTAAAATTAACTTGACAAAAAAAAAAACAAAAAATAAGAGATTTTTTGCCTATGGCTAGAGATATTGTCTTCAAAATTTGTGAAGATGTTGACAGTCTACATCAAAGCTGAACGTGACAGTTGCGATAGAAAAAAAAATTGCAAAGATATTTTTTCATTTGTTTTTAAATTAAGCAAAAATTTGGTTTTCGAGTTTGACATTTACAACAGGGTGGAGTAAAGGTTTCAATCAAGCATCAATCAGTTTTTATACTTACATATTGTAAGACAAGATTTCATCAGTATTGTGCCTTTACGAGCTTCTGGCATGCTCGATATGAATAAAGCTAAAAGAATAATAGCTACCTAAGTCCAAAAAGTGTTGTCGATTGGTACTGAAGGAAACCTTTCGCAACAAAAGATATCAACAAAGGATATACAGGAGGTCCAAAGGTTATTCGACTGTATATGAGCCCCATATTGATGTGCCTTATCCAAAATAGTACAAAAGAATCAATCAAAATGTTAAAATATACCCTGTATAACAAGAAGTAACGATACAAAATGGAAGTAGTGGAGCATACCTGATGACAAAAAAACGGCGTTCACATTTCTGAAAAAAAGAACAAGATTAATTGATTTATTTGAAAATTATTAGTCCTCAAACTTGATTTTACAAATTTTAGCCAGTCAAATGGGTAAAAGTAAAGAGAAGTAACTGTCGGAGTTTCAAAAATTAGACAGGGATGTTTGATTAGGTTTACTAATAATCATACTAAAAGTCCCCGCCTCTACCTGTTGTGCTTCAGCCGCCATCTTGGAAAAATGGTAATAAACTTGATAGAAGGACCATCTTCCCAAGATGGCGGCTCAAGCGCAACAAGTAGAGGCGGGGACTTTTAGTATGTTCATGAGTATACCTTAGCGAACATTCCTGTCAAATTTCTGAAACTCCGACAGTTACTTCTCTCTACTTTTCCCTATTTGACTGGCTGAAATTTGTGAAGTCAAGTTTAAAGACTAATAACTTTCGAATAAATCAATTGATTTTGTTCTTTCTTCAGCAATGTGAAGGCTGTACCTTTGACACCAGGTATGCTTCAATACTTCAATTCTGCATTGTTACTTTTTGTTATACAGGATGGATTTTAACATTTTGATTGATTCTTTTGTACTATTTTGGATGAAGCACATCAATATGGGGCTCATATACAGGGAAATAACCTTTGGAGCTCCTGTATATCCTTTGCTGTTGTCTTGTGTTTCGAAATGTTTCCTTCAGAACCAATCGACAACAGTTTTTGGACTCAGCTATTATTCTTTCAGTTTAATTCATATCGAGCATTGCTGAAGCTCGTGAAGGCACAATACTGATGAAATCTTGTCTTACAATATGTAAATATTGAAACTGATCGATGTTCAATTGAAACCTTCACTCCGCCCTGTTGGAAATGTCAAACTCGAAAACCAAATTTTTGCTTAATTAAAAAAAAAAAATATTTTCGCATTTTTTTTTCTACCTCAACTATCACGTTTAGCTTTGATGTAGACTGCCAACATCTTCACAAATTTTGGAGACAATATCTCTAGCCATAGGCAAAAAATCGCTTATTTTTTGATTTTTTTTGTTGAGTTAATTTTAATAATATCAACAGATACGAGAAAAAAATCGGTATGAAACAATTTTTGTAGACAATTTTATGGCCTTGATTTTTGATGAAACCTCATTAAATATCTCTGATGATTAGCGCAATATAAGCAGAGAACTGAATCGAAGGACCATTTTTCCAAGATGGCGACTCGAGCTCAACAGGTAGAGTTAGGGACTTCTAGTATGTTTATCAGTACACTTTACCGGACATCACTGTCGAATTTCCAAAACTCCAACAGTTTTTCCCCTCCAGCTTTCCTTATTTGACTGGCAATTGATGCGGTAAGCCCCACGAAATAATCATTTCAAGTGCAGACTTCCTGCGAGCCATAGTTGGAGAAAAGATTAAATTGATTTTGGAGAAGAAATTTGTTAAAATTGGATTGACGTGAGTATTTCGAATTTTCCACCCTGAAAAAACTCGAGGCGACTCCCGAATAATCTCATATATTTCGCGTATAATTCTGCCGTGCCCTAGAGCCGGCGCCGCCGCCAAATCGACAGATGTGTCTTGATCAGGCGTTGGAGTCGCCATGTATTTCAATGCCATCGAGTTTACTCTAGAAATGTCCAGAGCTCCACGCATTTGTACACTGCAGCTTGCTGTGGAAGAGTCTAGAAATATCGCGTGTTTCCATATTGCACGGGCATCGCCGCTCGTAACAGTAACATACACCCAGGAGGACTCTTAATATGTGAGTCTCCCAAGCGGTGCCATCTATCAAAGGCATTCCGCCGATGCTGTAATTCAAGGCATCAGGCAGGCGAGGGAATTGAGCACAATTCTACGCAAAGCCACACTATCACCAAGGCGCCAACTTGACTTGATGCCTTCAATGATAGCATCTGCGTAATACCTTTGAAAGATGGCGCCGCTTGGGAGACTCACATATTAGGAGTCTTCCTGGGTGTGTATTACCAAGAGATCTCTGGCTGCCACAGCATCGGATGGTTTCACTGAATGCCTGCGCACTGATGGGCCCCCAAGAGAGGCGAAACACGTGTCCCCTAATGTCTGTGCAGTTTCGGTCCGATCGTCTGATGTTGTGGTAGTCGGAGAGCTCAGTTTCATTTTTAATTATCGACAAGGGGATAGTTGGAGAAATGCTTTCAACAGTTCTGAATACAGCTTTTCAAGGGTTTCTAAGTGACATATTGCAAGTCAAGTTTTGTGAGATGTAACTTCTGTCATTTCTTTATAGTGACAGTTGCGTTTGAAAGATGAGAGCCATAAACTAATCAGCTCAATTTGACTACAAGATATTGTCTGTATCTACGAAATTTCAAGTCGATCGGATTAACAGTTCAGCAGCTAGGTTTCCGATAAAAAAATTGGCGAGAAGGTCTGTTTTCCATCCACTGTATCTCCACAGTGGATGGACCGATATGACTAATAGTACGCTGTGAGGTAAATAATGAAATAAATAAATTTATTTTCCCATTTTAGCAACAGCAGAAAAAATTACACTTTACAAAATAACACAAACCACTTACATCAACAAAGCACTAGCTGTACTGGGAAAAGAGTAAGCCTCACTTAAAGTTCCTCAAGGGAACTTTGTGTGTGAGTGCGATTGAATAGGCAACTATTGAAAATTCAAAAGACAGATAAGGGAGAGGAAGAGGAAGGATTCATTCCATATCAGCCATAAAATCTGTCAATAGATTAATTTCCAACAAAGAAAAACGAGGCTAGAAAATGCTTATTTTCAATTACGTCTTCCATCTTGAATTTTCGACAGTTTGGCTATTTTCGTATTTAGTCTTGTAGCCTATTTCTTTTGCCATCCGCTCATACAAAGTTTGTTTTTCCTTCATGCCTCCAATAGGCTAAAATTTGCATATTGCACTGTGTTTCTGGGTGAATTTAAATTTGTAATATTTCATTTATGTTAGGTTCTATATATTGTAATAATAATTTGTTCTTGGTATTATGAGCTAACTGTTGCGAAATTTTTGTCAGTTTAAGTGTCTCTCTCTCTTGTAAGAATCAGTTGATATCTCACAATAAACCATCTATCTATCTATCTATCGCATACAAAGTTTGTGAAAATCGGTTGAGAAACAAATGCTCAAGAAGGAAAATAAAACAGTGCGTTTTTTTTTTGACCACCCGGTATAAAAATAAGAACGCTTCAGGCTTAAACTAAATTCGGAGCCCAAAATTATGTTACAAGTTGCGATGCTCTCGAGCAGTTCCCGTTTGTTCGATTCGCGAATGGCGGAGGCACTTCGAGAAAGCTTTAGCATGAGTATCATGGCAGCAGAAAAGGAGCAACTGAACAAAGTTCTAGGAGCTCAAGAGGAAGACGTCTCGCAAAAAAAAACAGGAGTTGAAGCAAGCTCTCGAAGAACAGAAGAAAGTTTGTGAAGCCCAAGAAGACAGTCACTTCGAAGAGAAAGAGGGATTCGAGAAAATTCCAAATGAACAAGATAGCAGACGCCAAGAAGAGTTCAAGATAATTCTGGAGAAGCAGTTGATTTCTCTAGAAAAGTGAGAGACGAAAATCTGAAATCTGACATTCAACATAATGTAGGTACACGACTAGATACAAGGCGTGCATGGACGGATACAAGATGTACATGGGGACAGATGCAAGACCAAATACACAGTTACAAAGTACAAGACCCCGTGCAAGTATAGTAGAGATTTGTCGATTGAAAAATGGCAGCGGTGGAGGCTGACATAAGGCAGCTTGAACGACGTATCCATCGTGCAAAGCTAATGAACCTTATAACAATGCCCATAGACGACTTACAAGAAGCAGTTTGATGCAGCCGAGGTCAACGGCTGGAATGACGAGAAGGAAGCTACCGCTTTGGTTCCTGATGCTCTCAAAGGCCAATATACTACAAACGGAAAAAAAATCGAGAATGTGCTCAGCAGGTAGCTGAATCTTCGATATGGAGTAAGTGACGTCCGGCAGACCCACTAGACTCAGTTGAGAGCTAAGTGAGTTGAGACTTAGCCCAAGACACATCTAAGTGGACAAAGCTTGCAGGAATTGGGAGCCAACTTCAGTAACATCAACGAAGCAAGGAAAGGAGACAGGCAGCGTAGCTTCGACTGCGGATAATCGGGACATCTGTGTCGGGACTGCAGGCAAAGACCGATTGTAACCGACCGTGCCCCATTGGGACGAAGAACTCACTAAGCCCAGAGCGGCGTTCAGGAAAACTAATTCCTAGCGCTTAGGGGCGCATGCTAACTGGCAGTCCTGAAAATTCCCTAGCAGTTACCCCGTATTATTGCTGACGAAGTTACCTAATAGCCTTCTTTTGACTGGGAAGCTTGATGAAGACAAATGACCGGCTCCAAGCTTCTTGAAGAAAAGTCAGAACAGATGTTCTCGCCCAAAAAAAAACACCTGAGCGGCAAGGACGAGGGCAAGGGGAAGAAAATTGTGAAGCAATCCATCCCAGAAGAAGCTACGGCTTTTGCGACGGAAGGCGATCCCACTGGGAATACCAGCGTGATTTAACATCGCATCAACACCGAGAACGCCGTTCTCCGTTCATTCTTACTGCCTCCAAGAAAGAGTTAATATAAAAAGTCTTTATCAGAATACTGAAAACCTGAAAACTGGTGAATTTAATAACAATGTCCATAGAAGACTTACAAGAGGCAATTTGACGCAGCTGCCGAGGTCAACGGCTGGAACGAAGAAAGAGTTAATATAAAAAGTCTTTATAAGAATACTGAAACCTGAAGAATGCTTTGGACCACACCACAGTTGACATGTTCAGTTTTTCTTTCGATATCAAATAAGAAAGTACTCTAGCGAGCAGGATGTGTGCTCTGAACACTTGTCACGCCGAAATACCATCTTCGGTCTTTTTATATAAACTCCGAGTGTCGGAAATCCCGCAAGGTTATTTATTTTCCCGAAGAAAATGCGTCAGCTTCCCCATTTTCCGGAAGGTCTGCCAGCGCCCGTGTCTGTGTGACGCCGTAAACAAACCGAAACGCTATTCTTGTGTTTCCACGCTTCCGGCTTCGGAACGTGGCTGCAGCACACACAATAGCAAACGATTCTGTCCCCCCATCTTATTACTTGAACTCCTTTCGTCCATTAAAAAGGACAACAATGGGCTAATTGGCAGCGGCAGATACAAAAAAAAGGTGTTGACAATCAAGTCTCGGCTCTCTGTTTATGAGATATAAGGTTGAGGAGGAGCAGAAGCAGTAGCAGCAGCAGCAGCAGCAGCAGGAACCGAAATATTGATCTTGATGATTCTGGTACAATGTTTGCCCTTCATTAACGTCGTATTTATGTTTCGTTTTCGATTGAAAATTTAATATCGAATATTATAGTCGCTTTTGATGACAAAACGGTCTCCATTAAAGCGACTTGTTTGCTCTTAATGTGCTCACAGAGTCGGATTTCCTTAATTTCAAATACGCGTGGGTCGAAAAGCAAAGATATCAGACGAGTAATTCTTGTGTTTCCATTCAAGTTGCGTCAGACATTCAAGTACTGGATCTGCAAAATTCCCAATTAGTGCCAGACTGGCAACTAACAATACACCCATGTATTCAAATCAAAGGGATGAGCCTCAGGGTCAAGTAGTCTGAAATATCACCGCCTCAAGGACGGAGTTATATTTGGTGAAACAAGCGTTGCGGAATCAATCCCTGCGGGTTCATTTCTCGCCAGAATCTCACCATCTAGGTCTCTTTCGAAAGCTACAAAGATGTACTTTGATTTGAATTGGCATTTCCAAAATCGAAATTTTTTTTTTTGGATTTTTGGATTTTGGAAATGCTAATGGACTCAAACCAAAGTACATCCTTGTAGCTTTCGAAAGAGACCTAAATGGTGAGATTCTGTTAAGGAATAAACCCACAGGGATTGATTCCGCAACGCTTATTTTACCAATTCAACTCCGTCCTTAAATAAGAACATACTTGGGTACCTATACAGGGTGTTTGCAAACTTGGGGTAGGAAATTGAACCGCAGTTACAGAAATGCTTCAAAAGTATCAGAAAAATGTTGAAAAAATCTAGGGTTTTCATTTTTGAAAATATTGAGGGTCAAAAGGTGGTCCTTCGACCCCCTCTCTTTTCGTTATTTTGAAAGATTTTAGTGAACTCTTTCCAACAGACTAAAAGCAATGTTTTTGAACCTTTGAATGTGTTTTGTAATTTTATTTACTATACAGGGTGAGTCGTTGAATTCTGAGAATCCAGTTTTCTTCAAAAATGTCTGCAAAAAATTTCATATAAGAACTATGTTTGTGTTATTGTTGTTCCACATCAGTTTTATAACGTTTAGAATCTTTCACAGGCATTTTAGAGGAAAAATAGATTCTCACGATCTACGACTCACCCTGTACACTAAATAAAATTACAAAACACATTCAAAGGTCCAAAAACTTGGCTTTTTGGTATGATGGGAAGATCCATATTTCCAAAACTTTTTGAGCATTTCCCTAACTGCGGTTAAATTTTCTACCCAAGCTTGCAAACACCCTGTACACTTGACACTTGTGTTCCTGTGACACCTTGTGGTTTTATCTGTCATATGTGCATAACTACAATTATATAGTATCGCCCTGTAGCCGAAATTGTAGTTGTCTTTGAATAATAATTTTTGTTAATTCCAGGAATATTGTAGAACAAAGGCGACGACGCAGAGATGTGACCTGTATCTCAAAGGAAAATCACAAGCCAAGGACCACAGATCAAAGGACTAGATTAGATTAATCTAGAAGTGGAGTGAAAAAGAAAAGCTGCGACGTCGAGATTCCAACAGCAGACTAGATAATTAAAGGGAGAGTTTTCATAATTTCTGTGTGAGAACGAGGGATCTGCAGGCAAGATTTCAGATAACACTGAGAAGGGAGAGCTTTTCCATTCGAAGCTCAAATGGTATACTAACGAGTGAGGCAATAAGAACAAACCCGCTATAAATCTCTGCCTCTCCTCATTGTGCGATTTCAATTCTTTCTGTTGGAAATTTATCATCAAAAAGCTGGTGATGTGCAAAGTAACCATAAATAAACTGGTAGCTACTTGAAATTAGCCGCTTTGCTTAAAACTGGTTCTAAAACTGAATTATGTTTTGTGTAATCATCACTCCAGAAATAAATCAACCCCGGTAGGGCTGTCACAGTAACCAGCTCTCGTTACCTGGCAACCAGAAGTTGTTGCTATGAGATGTACAATAAGGCATTTCCACATGACGTCACGGGATCGTCAGTGTTGCCAACCAAGTTGAATTTATAACCTCACTTGAAGTCTTCGGGAAACACATGCATTGTTTTGATTTGGGAAAAATCACTTTTTTGAAATTTTGGATATTTTAGAAAGCAAGTTTGTGCGTGATAGTTGTACACGAAACTTTGGCGCTTCGATCAATAGTGATAGTTGGAGATGTGCTGACCTAGATAGTTCAATGAACAAGAAAGTTTGAAGTGCTTAAATTTTTTTGTCGAAAAAAAATAAATCCGTGGCTTTTTCGGCAAACTGGATTCATGGAAGGGAAGAGCATTACTGGAAGTATCTTGAAGTGCCAACAAATGTCACTCAAAGACATCTGAAGGAAGAAAATATGCCAGTTAATAATCTTGCCGATAAGGTGAAATTTTTGACTGAATTGTTGGAATACAGCAGAAATGTGAAATGATTTGACAAAATATCAAGTACTGAAGCCTCTCTGATTTCAGAAAGTATGTCTGTGCCAAAAACTGTGCGCTATAGCGATCTCAAAATGGGAAAATCTAGTAACAAACGAATTTCTAAGTTGGTCATAATTTTACTTCAAATCCTGCGTATGAAAAGAAATTTCAGGAATTTTAAGCAATGTGTCTTGACACGATGAAGCCAATAACTGCAGATTCAAGATTGTTAGGTCAGAATATGACCAAGTAAAACCTTCATCTGGTTCACATTGTGCTTATATCACAGCGCATATGACAACTACAGTGGAGGAGAAAATGGAAATTGTCGTCAATTCAAGAATCCAGACTTGTGAAAGCAATGGATAAAGTTGCGTTGATGTGGAGGGCTCAATGAACGAGAAAATTTGGTTGGAGTGGTTGAATCTTTTTTATGGAAAAAATGAGAAATTCATGGTTTTCTCGGAAAGCTGGGCTCATGGAGGAAGAAGCATCACAGAAAGTATCAAAGTGCCAAGAAATGTGCCTTGGAGATATCGGGAAAGAAGAAATAAAACCGTACAGAGGCTGTCCGATTAAATCAGGTGTACAATTTCTCTCAAGGAGGGCTTCGGTGGCCGAAGACATATTTGGTAACCAAACAGTTTGTTGTTCGAGTTAGACTTCCATGTTTTGTGTCTGTCCTTATGCTAGCCAAAGTGAAGAAATTCTTGCACTTTCAAAATATAAACGAAAAACTATTGTTTTCTTTTTCTTTAATTCAGCAGTAAAGGCTGGGCCTTGAGGCTGTATTCTTAGCAGGCCAATTTTTTTTATACGGTGTACCGAGTGTAATAAAAAATTGAATACAGAGCGTTTTTCAATTTTATGTGAAAAAATATTTCTTCCTTTTTTCTTGACAACTTTTTGCAAAAAACGACACTGTGTATACTCAATTTTCTACGTCTCTCAAAATTATAAAGCGGTTGATAATTTTTCTGTTTTTAAAAAAATGTCACAGCAATCCTTTAGAAACTTTTCCAGTGTATTGGGGCTATTCGGCTTCTGAAAAAATGTGGGGTAAGCCAAACGGAAACAAGGTGGACAAACATTTAATGGAATCCCATCAAAATTTCCATATCTCTTCATCTTTATTTCTAAAAGAGAAATATTGATACCCTGCGTAGTGCGTATACAGCCTTAAAAATTTGGGTGATAGAAAAATACAAACCAAAGAGGTACATCCTAGCCCCTTGGCCCTCACAAGGCATATCACTCCGGCAATGCCAGGATGTAAACTCCCAAGCTTCAGCTGAAGTTTGGTGGTGTAGTTCATGCCTAATTTCCACGGAAAATATAAATTTTCACCAATACCATGTGCAGGCGACCAAACCTGTTTGACCTAATAGTTTCTGTTGGTTAAACACAGTTCAAACAGTTTACTGATATGCTCCATTAGAGCAATGTTTTTGATGTTATAATAAATCCAGTGAAGCAAGACAAATGGCAAGAGTACAATGTGACATTTCGACATTTCTGCTTTTTTATTGTTTTTTTTTTGTCTAATTTTTTTAATTTTTCGAACCAAAAAAGTAATGTTAATACTTTTCTTTGGCTCTGCTCTTAGAATATGATGAATTAAAGCAAAAAAAAAGTAGTAAACATTTCCATCCTCGAAGGACTATAACTTTTAAACTGCATCTGCGATCAAAAGAAGAATCAGTTCCATGCATATTCTTCCTGGTACGATTATCACAATGATGATGCCCACCAAGGAAATGAAGTGATCCAGGGCTTCCAACGGGGGTAGGAGTCAAGTATAGCTATCTAAATTCGTGATGCGATGCGAAGACTCGGGAGATTATAAAACGTCTATTCCGGAGGACTTCGGACTTCTGACCTACCCTAGACAACCAACTATGAGTCAGTAGGTGTGCCCCTTGCCGCCAGAGCTGAATCACAACTAGTGGGGTCGGTACAGTATTATTCGCTGCATTTTTGAGTAATGCAATGTCTTTTGGCACACATGTTCTTAGAACCTGTTTGAACAATTTTGTCCATCGCCGCAAGCGAAATTTTAGTTCAGATCCTGTATACAGGGTGAAGAAGGAAAACAAATCAAAAAAATTGCATCTTTTGAACGGACAAAGGTAGAGTATTGCAGGGCATGTCATATGATGCGGAATTTGATGGTTGTTGAGGTACACCAAACCATTTTGATACATTATTAACTGTTTTCGAGATATTTGAAAAAAACTGAGATCTGTCAAAAAAAACATTATCTTCATTATATCGCTTATTTTTGAAGATATCGGTATGAAATTTGGTATTTGCTTTATAAAGGACGTCATGAATAAATAACAGCTGCAGTTATTTTCTAGGCCTACTATTTTCCTAAATAAGACAGACAACTTTTTTGGGGGGGAGCCGCCATCTTGTTTTGTGAGTATCAAGCTGATGACCGAAAAAATGACTGATGGTCATTAGGCTAGTATCATGCCATTACTCTATATCGTGAAAGATCACCTTGGATGGACCATCATACCATTTTTGCTAAAAGAAACATGACGCACTGATTTTATCGGGTTCCTCAGAACTAGAGGACCTACTTCCAGCCATCGAGCCATTGCAAGTAATTTAACACTTCAATTATGACCCCTGATCATTTTTCAGGTTGCTCACCAAGATTCATAGCCATAAATACAGCGGTTCGGTTTTAGCAGCTGTTTGAATTAAGAAGTGTTGCCTTTTCGTCAAAAAAACAGAAAATTACGAGGTCTCTGGGTCAATTTTTAGGTCATTGGAAATAGATCCTCCACGGAATGTTGACAAATTTATGCTGAATTATCAGAAAAAAGTGCATTCTATAGCATAGGTTCTAAGAAACGGCTGAAAATTGTTCAAAACGGTTTCTTTTGTCTTGTTAAAGCGTTAAATTATGGATCTTTTTGGCGATTTTCATGCCTCCAGCCTATTTAGGTGATGGGATGAAATTTTTCAATTTCTTATCACCCTGTGATGCCATCTGCATAGATCGCCATCACGCCAACATTTCCCAAAGGTGAAGAAGGAATCTGAATAGGAATTATTCTAAAATACATTGCGGCATCAAAATTTATAAGGTTCTATCCATTATTAGTGTTGCCCTACCACACAATTTGTTCGCTTTCTACCTACTGCAAGATAGTCTTTCATGTTCTATCTACATTACATGAGTACATCCTGTGCCAATTTTTCAAAACCTATACTGAAGAATGCACTTTTTTCTGATACTTCAGCATAAATTTATCAGAATTTCATGGAGGATCTTTTTCCAATGACCTAAGAAATGACCCAGAGACCTCGTGATTTTCTGTTTTTTTCATGAAAAATCGACACTATTTTATTTAAATAGCTGCTAAAACCGAACCGCTGAACTTATGGCTATGAATCTTGGTAGACAACCTGAAGAATGATCAAGGGTCATAATCGCGGTGTTCAATTACATGCAATGGCTCGATGGCTAGCAGTAGATCCTCTAGTTCTGAGGAATCCGATAAAATCCGTGCATCATCTTTCTTTCAGCAAAAATGGTATGATGGTCCATCCAAGGTGATCTTTCACATAATAGAATAATGGCATGATACTAGCCCAATGACTATCAGTGATTTTTTCGGTCATCAGCTTGATATTCACAAAACAAGATGGCGGCTTCCCTCCAAAAAAGTTGACTGTCTTATTTAAGAAAATAGTAAGCCTAGAAAATAATTTCAGCTGTTATCCATTTATGACGTCTTTTGTAAGGCAAATACCAAATTTCATTCCGATATCTTCAAAAATAAGCGATATAATGGAGATGATGTTTTTTTTGACAGATCTCAGTTTTTTTAGAATATCTCAAAAACGGTAATTAATGTTTCAAAATGGTTTAGTGTACCTCAAAAACCATCAAATTGCACATCATATGACATGCCCTGCAATATTTTACCTTTGTCCATTCAAAAGATGCAATTTTTTTAAATTGTTTTCCTTCTTCACCCTGTATACAGGATCTGAACTAAAATTTTGCTTGCGGCGATGGACAGAATTGTTCAGATAGGTTCCAAAGACATATGTGCCAAAGGGCATTGCATTACTCAAAAATGCAGTGAACAGGACTTTTTCCGAACGTGCCGACTCCACTAAACACAAAAATCGAGTCTAGATTTTATTTGACTAACTTATGGGAAAGGTAGTTAAGTGGATACGGAACAAATCTAAGTTTAATATACGACCAGCCGATAAAACGTCTTGAAAAACGGAATCGGGTACAGGTATGCCCGTGAGTAGCTATAGATAGCCGGTGAAAATTTGCCCCTTAGACGTCATTGTCGTTCTCAAAGAAGACCCCAACACAAAATACAAATTGGTCTCACATGAAAGAGTTGAACAAACTAGAACGATTGCATTAGAGTCTTGTAAATTTACTTATCTCGTGGCGGGCGCTGCGGTTATAATTATTATTAAAAACGACAATGACGTCATAGGGGCCAATTTTCGCGGGCTACCTATAGCTACTCACGGACATACTTGTACCCGATTCCGTTGTCGATGAGACGACGACGGTTTCAAGCCTCCCAGAATTATTACTGATTGAAGACAATGACGTTTGTCAAAACGACAACAGCAATAACAGGACCATAGAAACGCGATAGGTGAAAATCGGAGGTGAAAATCTAGGTGGAAATATCTTTCTCAAGTGACGTCACGATAATATCCTCAAAACGTTTTATCGGCTGATCGGACTCGTATAGAAAACTTAGAATGTTTCCGTATATATACATTTTGGATCCAACTATCAGATTTGAGAACAACTTGGAGCAGCCAGAAGCAGTTCACGAAGAAAAGCGGAAAGTTTATGAACCCGTCATTCCATTCTTCAAATTTAAGTACAAAATTGAAAGTATCAAAGTTATAGGGTATTTCATAGGAGCTCGGGAAACCATAACAAAAATTTTCATAGCCAATTTTTGTACCTTGTTTAATATTTCGACTGCAAAAGCTAAAAAAAATTCTTTGTTAGCCTTGCGAGGTTCTATCGAAATCCTCAAAATGCACTTATATTCAGTTTGAAACAGTTTGAATTAGAGAAACAAAGCAAAAATTGACATTCAAAATTTTTTATATTGTGACGGTAACCTTTGTCGGATGGCAATCTATTACATTATAGAAAGGTGTTGATTTATTTATATTTGAATAATTTTTCTTTATATAAACTACCTTCCCCATCAGTTAGTCAAATAAGATATAGACTCGATTTTTGTGTTGTGGTCTTCTTTAATTATAACCGCAACGCCCGCCACGAGATAAGAAAATTTACAAGACCATATGCAATCGTTACAGTTTTTCCAACTTTTTTATCTTAGACAAACTTGTATTTTGTGTTGTGGTCTCCTTTAATGGACAATACCTATTATTTAATGTCCCAAAATTCGTGCAAAATCCAAAATTCTTGCAAAATTTTGGAAAATTGAGAAGCATTCCCACAAGAAGCATACTATCCTCTCTGTGGAAACCGCTTGCCAAATTTAAATTTCCTATTATCAAAACAGAGTTACCAAAAGTGTATTCTACTATCCACTTTTTCAGTCACACCAGAAGCCCCTCAAGAACAAAGCATTTAGCGCATCTAAAGAATGTTTCACTCTCCTTTTCACTCTCATTATCAACGTATCGGTATTCGGTAGATTCAGCATTTACCGACACTCACATAAGTACACCGATTCCCTACATGAGATTGAATGACCTTTTGAATAGCAAAGGATTTGATGTTGAACCCTGGGGTACTCCTGTTTTCATGTACAGGAGTTTTTAATTTGTAAAATAAATAATAATTATTTATTCATTTAATTATTCATGATAATTTCACCAGACATGATTTAAATGAATTTCAGAGATGTTTCCTTCTATGCCGTAGATACCACCTGGCAGATGGCCTTGCAAATAACGATGCAAGTAGCACTCGGAAGGATCTATATCCTCGGATCTATATCCTTTCTGAAACTATTCTGATGGCAGGGTAAATTCGCCAACGACTCTTCAAAACTGTTCCAAGGTGTTCCAAGATAGGTATCTATCCTTGAAGCTCCATGAGCTTAGCAAAAAGGCTTTAGGTACTACTTGGAAGTTTGCTTGGAAGTTTGGCAATAGCACAGTACTAATGGCGCTATTGCGACAAGGTCAAATCTTTTTCATGATGAGCGTCATACCATACCGAGCTCAGTTTGAGTCGGCCCCTTAGGCGGAGTAGCAACCAACAATAATTATCAATATTAATAATACGTATCTTCATCAAGGTTTCGTTTTTTGTTCTGTTTTTGAGCAAACTGGTAATAATAAATAGTCCGTTCTTGTTCTTGATTTTGTTATTGAAACTATTGCAAATTAAATCACCTAATTTACGTAGACTTATTTGAATTTGAATTTGCAATATACAGGTATGCGGGTAGGTATAGGTACCTCAGACATGTAAACTGATACTTATTGGTGTTAGCTTACAATAACAGAGCAATAACGCAGTCAGTAAACCTAGTGGATCATTTCGATATAGGTACTGGGTGATCATTTGAAAACTATCCACCTGCAATAACTCCCGATTCCTGCATCCCGACATAGGCTAGGGCGTCTATAGTTTGCGAGGAGTTCGAGGAACGGACAGACGGACGGACAAAGCGGCTGCAATACATAGCGATTTTCATCAAGATTGAAAATTCGCTAAAAAGTAGTCTTGTCGATCTAGCTGAGTCGTTGTCATTGTCAATATCTACTAAATAGGTATGTATGGCATACAAATTGAAAATTTCGTGTCAAGTAGTTTGTGGCGCCAACTAGAAACGTTCTAATTGAAAGGACCAAGGACCATGACCCATCCTCGAAATTATTAACAAACAATAACGCATCGTCCCGTGAAAATCGAAGCAGGCCGTCGTCCTAATCGATAAACAACAAACACATCCCGAGACAGCGAGACATAACCTTTACGCACCGTGTCCGTGTTGTAGTAGTGTGCGTGCAGATGATAACGGGCGTGCGACAAAAAAAAATCGCCGCCTACTTATACGGGCCCTTTGGCACCGTTTTTTTTTGTTCATTTGCTTTTGTTGCTACTACTTACTTGTTTGCTTGGGTCCCTTGGGATGTTGAGGATTCTCCTCTCGTCGGTGCGGCGCTAAAATGACGACTGGATTTTTCGCGCGCGCGGTGGCATGCGAAAAAAACGAGATTTCGACAATTTGCGACGGCGATAACGTGCGAGAAAAATTCTTACGATCCTCGGTGATGAAGGGAAGATTTCTAAGTCTTTATTTTGACCGACTGCACGAGGCCTCGGATCAAACACAACTGAGGCGGCCGATTGTTGTGCGCCTCGATCTAGCCCGCCACACACAACATCCATCCAAGGCGCTTGGTCGTCGTTGTCATGGCGACGCACGCTAGATCTCGCGTTTTTCGTGCCCGTTTTCAGTTTTCCTTCCGGCCGAAGAGGATTTTTTTTCGGCTCATCTCCAAATAGGATGCCTTCTGGTTGATTGGGATTGACTGATTGATTGTTGCCACTCTTGCCAGTGGTTATCGCACGGGGTGCGCGGGAAGCAAACAGGAGGAATCGCAAGAATCGAAGGATCCGCAGGAGCGGCGTCGGATCGAACATGGCAACTTGTCTGTGGCACGGTTCTTGTCATAAAGAAGACGTAAAGCAATGCCAGTAGACTATGGTCAGGGACTTGGGGCTGATGGCAGTATAGCGCATATGACATGGACATGAGTTTTACCTGGGATAAACGATAAACTTGGAGTTTGTTGGCGTAGGCCCGTTTTAGAGGGTCAAGCGGGAGATCCATGTCTTCTTGATGGGAAAGTCCTCCCTTCTCTTTTCCTCCAAAGAAACCTAAGCGTCAGTTATGTCGCTATTTAGAGGAAGGTCAAGATCATCATCAAGGTAATCTTCAATCTTCTCATCGCATCCTCGACTCTCGACTATTAGATATACCTATACCGGGTGATAATTTGAAAACGGATCCACCCGTAATAATAACTAACTCCCGACCCCTAGCGAATATTTCTTCGAGCAAAAACAGGTCGATTTTTATATCGAGGGGTACATCTGAAAAACACTTTGTTGAATTCCTGTCCTCAACCCCCTCGCCCCCACCCTCCCCAACTTTAAAATTTGAAATGACACTACCTACTTCGTCATACATCAAACTGAAGGAAGTTCAATTCTCTTTCTGAAAAAATATTTTTCAAATTTTCGATCGCCCCCCCTTTTCCCCTAAAATTCCCCGAGTGTCCGAATGTCCAAATTTGATAGATTTTTGACCCCTTAATTCTTTTCTACATTATGATACATCAAATCAAAGGAAATTGGATTTTCTTTGTGGGAAAAAATATTTTGGAAATTTTCAAAATATCCTCCTTCTTCTCCTCCTTCTCCCTCCTGAAATTTTCCAAGCCTCCAGTGTCATCGATTTTTGCTTTCACAATTCTTTTCTACTTTGTGACACATCAAATTAAGGAAAATGAATTCTCTTTCTGAGAAAATAAAACTCTCCTCCCTCTCTCCGTCCTGAAATTTTCCAAGTCTCCAATGTCATAGATTTCCGATCTCCAACGTAGTCAACGTCCGCCCTGGTCTCACTGAGCCACCGTCCATCGTCCACCGTTAACCACCGTGTCCCCCTCCTGAATTTGACATAATCCTGTTTTATATAGTCCGTACTACAATTCTGTAGCGAAAGTTGCCTAAAAACCACGATTTTAAGCAACATTCGCTACATCAGTGTACTGCGGAATGTACTTCATACTCCCAGGGACTTTTCTCACACGATTGAAGAATAGCGGCCCAGCTCATGACAAGATTGACAAGTTCTCTGATTGCAATGATTTCGTCTGATGACTCAGATATCGACGAAGTTGTAGCTTTATACTACATTTCCAAAAAAATCCGTAAAAAACGCCGAAACATATGGGTGCGTCAAATGTTTCTCGATAGAGTACAACTAGGAGAATTTCATCAATTAGTGCCGCAGCTTGTCGATGATGAAGAACAATTTTACAGTTATTACCGTATGAACAAGAAATGTTACAATTTGTTAGTTACAAAAGTGAAACCTTTGTTCTCTTCGGGACATACACATTGTATGTTGTATGTATGCACAAAATGTTTGTTCTGCATGCGCATCAAGATGCGCATTGTTAACCACCGACCACTGACCACCACTTTGGAAATTTCAAACACATGGCCACCGGTGGTCACTGGGCGGTGGTAAGAGGTGGCTGCAGTGTGACCAGCATCATTACATTGCGTGCGTTTGATTTTTGGTTGATGGTAGTGGGTGGTGGTGGGTGGCTCAGTGTGACTGCTGCCTAATTGACTGAAACGCATCATCAACTCCTTGCTTCCAGCCCTTGGTTGCTTTGAGATGTTCTGTCATGAACCACAAATTCGATCTTTGAGCGTTTCGCGAAAAATGGACTCCATTTCGAGTAATTGTAAATTATAAATGTTCATTGCTATTGCGTTGTTAGTGTTAGGATTGAAAGATTGGAACTCAAAATGAAGGGGATGGAAACCGTCAATCCATTGCACAAAAAGGGTGCAATGGCACAGGCAACAATGGCACAGATCATTGTTGAAAGGGGTCTGAGGGTGGCGATGCTCGGCTAGGTGACTCATTTTGTTTGGAATCGATCCGATGGGTAAATTTGGATGCAAACAGGTTCGAACAAGTTGACCTGAAAAAAAACTTGTTTTTTCATTGACAATTCCCACAATTTCTATTCGCGGTTCAATTTCAATCCAGGCTGTTTTTGGTAACCTTTTTTATAGTGCATAAAAAACTGACTTTTGGTCGCTCGCTGTCGCTTGCGCCCTAAACTACACCCTTGTGAATTATAACTATCATTATATGCTCGTTGAATAATATACTAGGTACTATTGTCGACTTGTATTAAACGTCAGTTTGATAACCCTCAACCATTCGTCAACTGACAAGAGATCAATTTATTATTCCCAGCGCTTATGCAACCAACGAAACATAATGACCATATGTTTCCAGTTGCGGCGTTTTTTCAGTAGGTACCTAAATCTACAATTGGATAAAGACACAATTTTCATTGAAAATGTGCATTCAGATTCAGAAGTAGGTACTTGATCGAGGAGGTGGGTACTGATGAAGTGAATACCTACCTACCTAAATGATTTTTCAACAACAAATTTTACGACCGAAATCGAGTGCCCCTAAGCGCGGAAATTCTTCGCTGACACCTTGCAACATTCAATAACAGCCACCTCCGATGTAATAATTGCGCCAAAAATTTGCACCGCCTCCTGTAATTATGTTAATAACTTTACGGTTCTTGGGCTTATGGTATAAGGAACGGCGACGGACGACGGTCGTATAATATAAAGATATCCTTTTTATTATCACTGCTGCTGGGCTGCTGTTTGCGCCTTCCGCGTACAACGTACATATTAATGCGTATTAATGGCCGTAACGGGGAGGAAGAGTGAAAGAGCATTTAATATTTATCCAGGTCAATCGGGCCATTGAATTTATAATTATTTGTAAGTGCCGGGCTTTTGCCGCACATTAGGCGCCAAATTTACAATGGAAGGGCTCTTCACCTCTCATAAATAATCCAGAGATTATACAGTGTTTCAAAAGTAAGTACCTAGCTATACAGGGTGATTCACCACCAAATGGACATAGCCTAAGGGTAGGTCCAGTTTTATCAAGCGAACCAGGATCTGGATTTGAAATTTTTCTAACACTGTTTGTTTCGAAGTTACAGGGTGATTCATGTATTTTGTCGAATTTTTTGAAAAGCCGTATCTTCAGAACGAACAAATGGATTATATTGAAATTTTGTGGGTTGATTCTTCTATTGATATCTGACACATCGCCCTATCAAACAGTTTGAAGTTTCCAGGGCCGGCCTTGTAAAAAAAACTCCAAAGCTTTTTTCTAAAAAAGACATTCTGTATGCATATTTTTCGAATTTCATTTTCAAAATCGGAAGCTGCATCAAACATGCTAATAATATCGCAAAAAAAATTGCTTGGCACCATTGAGCTGTCAAGAAAATTTTGACAATCGCAAGATTTTTGAGGTTAGGATTTTTTCTCAATTAATATTTTCAAATATTTGCAAATGATCTATTATGGCCCTGAATTTCAGCCGTTTTGTCAGACACATGAAAATGACATTTTTCTCGTTTTCTCAGAAAGTAACAAAAAATTTCATCAGAATTTTCAAAATTTTTTTGATACGTTCCTCGATTTTAGCTCAATTTGGGATAGAAGTGAAGCTGAGGGACGTTACAATATTTTTTTTTTTTTAATTAGGCTGAAACTTTTTGTTACTACTGAGAAAACGAGGAAAATGTCATTTTTATTTTTATGACGAAATTGCTGAAATTTGGAGCCATAATAAATCATTCGTGAATATTTGAAAATATTAATTTACAAAAAATCCTTACCTCAAAAATCATCAGGATTATCAATTTTCTTTTAACAGCTCAATGATGCCAAGCAATTTTTTCGCGATGTTGATAGCATGTTTCATGTTGTTTCTGAATATGAAAATGAATTTTGAATAATATGCATACAGAGTGTCTTTTTTCAAAAAAGGTTTCACATTTTTTTTTCAAGGCCGGCCCTGGAAATTTTGAACTTTTTGATAAAGCGATGTGTCAGATATCAATAGAAGAATAAACCCACAAAATTTCAAACCAATATGTTGGGTTGTTCAAAAGTTATGGCCTGTCAAAAAATTCTACGAAATACATGATTCACCCTGTAGCTTTGAAACGAACAGCGTTAGAAAAATTTCAAAGCCAGATCCAGGTTCGCCTGGAAAAACGGGACCTGCCCTTGGGCTATGTCCATTTGGTGGTGAATCACCCTGTATATGTATACTCGGATTCAGCTTTCAAAAGTATGAAGTTTGTGACAAGAATGAAATGCAAAAAAACGATTTTGAAAATTGAATTTTGAGGGGCCATAACTCGGGCCATAACTTTCTTAGGGGGCACCTCTTGCATACATTTTTATCGCAAACTTCATATTTTTGAAAGCTGAATCCGATAATATATCGCTAGGTACTTATACTTTTGGAACATCCTGAATTTGTCGAAATAAAAAATTTTGATCACTTTTTGCCAGAACTACAACAATATCCTTGGGGAAAAATCTGTTTAGCCCTGTTTCGATGTTTATCTCGTTCGAAGTCTGAGTGCCTGTCTGTCCGTTGCATTTCTTACCCCAACTTTCACTCCTGAACCGTCCAACCAATCTCTACCAAATTAAGAAGGTTTCCAGGTATCTGGAAGGGTAGGCAATCCTTTATACTTCAGATTGATTCAACTTATTCTAATCAAATCACTTTCCCTGCTTTTGGTACCGCAGCGTGATTCAAATGTGTCGGACCACCGACCATCGACCACCTTGAAGCTGTGTTGTATAGAATATGTAGTAGAGTCATGGAAACTTATTGAAAAAACCAATGTCTTTTGATTTTGAAGTTATGGAATAAGACAAAAGTTGGTCGTTCGATCGCTTTCTATGTTTGTTGTTTCTAAAGATTTAAGTGAACTGTTTATGGCAAAATGATGATTAAAAAAATCAACCACTGATTCTATATTGAATTCCTGTTTGTTATACAGGGTGAGTTGTGAATCTTGAAAACTATATTTCCGTAAACGTGCCTGCAAACAGTCACAGTGGTCCCATAACCTATGTGAAGCACAATAAAACACATGGGTATTTATTGATTGACATTTTGTACTCACTATTTTGCCAAAAGCAGTTCACCAAAATCTTTTGAATTGAAGAAATTACTCGTAGGTGGGCTTGAAAGTTCAATCTGTCCTCCTCCATATCTTCAAAATCAAAAGACATGAAAATTTCCTATCAATTTCCACACTTTACTCCACTTCAAGGTGGTCCGACACTTTTGAATCACCTGTAGATTAAGCAGGTACAAAACGGAGATGCTTATATCACTTTCCGAACTCCGCGCCAAACAGTACTGTTTTTTCATTTTCACAAAATTCCTACCAACCTCATTTTACATCCATCCAATGACTTCACTTGTGGTGGCCAAAATATTCGGACTGTCTAACCACCTTTTATATGAGACCAAGAGGGTTGGATTGTGCCTGTGTGTCTGTAATCTTCCACGATAACTGCTGAACCGTTGATCCGATCGACTTGAAGATTGACATGCATATATGGTTCTGCTGTCGAATGACCGGATTAGTTTTTGGCTGTTATCTGTCAAACGAAAGTGTCACTATCATAAAAATGACAAAATGTTACCTCACGGAATTCAACTTTGCTATTATGTTGTTGGGAGGCCTGTGCAAAGCTGTATTCAGAACAGTTAGAAGCATTTCTTCATCTATCATCTGTTAAAGAAAAAAATAATTGAAGTTAAAAACTTTGCCATTTGACTATTCAAAATCTATCTGATGAATCTGGACAAACTTCAGCTGGAAGCAACACAACAAAAGAATCGAGTTTTTGATGAAGTTGGAGTTTCCCACCACTTCCTGGACAGATGTTTTTGGACACCAATTTCCAATTTTTTTCCTGGCCAATATCTGGCCCATTTCATTTTCTAGGATATCAAACCTGTGAGCTGTGTTATTTCGGCCTGACAAATTTTATAGGTATCTACGTCAAAGTGCGGTCGCAGCGGTCGCACGATGTTACTGTTATCATAGGTGTACCCCCTTTTGTGTCTATTTGTGAGGTTTAAGACAACAGCGGGCCCCGATCCTTTGCTCTTCAAGCGTCGTTTGGAGCTTCGATAAGCCCTTTGTGTTTCTTTGAGCCTCGTTTGTGGCCTCGTTGTAGCTTCCGGGACTCCAGGATCCTTTGGAGTGTGCGACCCCTCTCTGTGTGGTTTGGTACCAGGTCCTCATGGTGTCTTACAGTCTTCTTGTCATTTGAAGCCCTGATGGGGCCCCTACTTTCCTCGTTTTGTAGCTATATCTTTTTGTGTGGTTCTTGGGTTTGCTTTTGCCATCTGAGGCTAAAACAGACGCGTACCATTTCTGTCGGCGGAGGCCAAGAACAAATTGAGGTGTAGATACAATCTAAAAGCCCTATTGGTCTCCTGAATTAGCCCGCTGAATTCCGCACACTTTTTTCAATAATTTCCAAATACAAACCTCCCCTGGACGCTTTAATCAAAATCATTACTGACGTATCTGGATACCGCCGGGAAAGTTTTGGGGTAACACAACCGATTTTTATTCACAAAGTTACTCACCTTGTATTAAACTATTATTGTGGCAAATTTTATTCCTTGAATCCAAAAAAAACACGCCCCTACGATTTTTCAAAATTAAACCTCGAACTAAACTTTTGTTAAACTTCAGTTACCTCGATGCTAGTAAAATTTTCCATTCTTAATTTTTAGTTGGTAGCACTGTCACAAACTGACCAAACAAAAATACACTTATACTAGAGCTTGGAAGGTTGAATAAGGAAATGATATCAAAAGTGGGGCAGTTCATTTGAAAAATCTTCATTTTTATTATAACGCTCAAATGAGACATCCTGTATAGTTAAAAATAATTTTGCGACGTAGAACTTTCCAACAGTGATACTGCAGCACAAGGGCTTAGATTTTCATGATCATTTTGGCCAAGCGATCGCGAGTGCTGCTTGTAACGATGAATGCCTGGCTCCGTAGGACAACCAGTCTCAGCCCGAGGGAAACGCTTGGCCATAATTCTCTGGGAAAATTTCAAGCATAAGTGACATTTTACTGATTATCGCCCACATACTCAATTCAACCAATCAGAACAACCGATCGAGACCCACGTGACTCGGTTTAAGCTATCGATTAATGCACACTAGGAGGTGAATAATGCACACTAGGTAATAGCACCGGATTGGAATATTTTTGGACCCACAAATAATATGTGATTGAAATGACTGTATTCATACTTGTTTGGATTGAAATTTTAGTACTGGCGCGTGTAAAGGGTCTTACATTTACTAAAATACAATTTTACAACTTATTAGACTTCGTTTCAGCATTGTTTCCAGCAACGAGGCCCCTTCCTTAATACGCGACTGTGCACTCTCCTTTCATGCGCTGCCAACAGCTGTTAGTGACATTAGGTTTTCAACTCTACAAATCTACCGCCCATGTGAAACTACTGTGTTGTGAACTACCACTCATGGCAAGATAATTATTATTTAGCCAAGCAGAATCAGCTTGATCGAGTAGTGAGCTTCAAAAGTGTATTCATTTATTGGAAAAAAGAAAAAAAATTCTCTTGAAATTTTTTTTTCAACAAGGCATGCTTTGAAATTGACAGTTCTACAATACAATGATACATTGGACCTACTATTTTCACTAGTAGTCTATTTGTGCGATAATCTGCTAAATTCAACTCGTGCTTTGTGTTTTATTCGAGTTAAATGTTTCAAATTCCTCAAACAAACTATCAATCACTCGAAAAGTAGATCCGATATTATCTTGGACAAAATCCCTCGACTTTGTCTCGGGATTTTAGTCAGATAATATCGGGTCTACTTTTCCCTCGTGATTGACAGTTGTTTTCGGGTTAAAACGATTGACTGAAAAAACACTAAGCACTTGTTATATTACTATTGATTATTGCAAAAAAAGTCCGAAGTGACAATCGTCAGACTTTGTTGTTTATGTCAAATTTATTCGGTTGCCCTTGACAGTGAGAAACAGAGTGATTATTATTCTTGTAGCTTCTTCTCAAACAATCAAGGGCGTTGTATGTGATAATCAAATCAATAATTTCATGTAACAGACTTGTTTCTATCTCGTAAGGGAAGAGCGCTAGAGAAGTCCCTTCTTCCACTTCTCCTAAAAGCGTGCTAATCGAATGCAATGTAATAACCGACCCCTGTAACAACCAATCCCGGTCTCCCCTACACTTATAGTTTTGGCATAGGTATACTAGACGCAATTTAGAAAAATAACAAGGAAGTGTCATAATCCATTTTTCCATACATACCTAAGTGTTTAATGGTTGATAAGTTACCTCACAGTAACTAGGAGTGGTGTAATGAGCTTGAATCTGTCCACCCTACCCAGAAAATAAAAGACTCACTAGCTTGCCTCTAAAAACAAGCATGATTGTGATAATAACAAACAAAAAGTATATTGCAAACAAAGCCAGTATTTTACATTTCATTATTAATGTTTAAACGAAGTGAATAACGATATTAAGTAATACAAATTGATTAGAATGACAGTAACAAAAATACATACACAAATGTAAAATATAATTACAGCTCGGACACTCTCAGGCAAGAGCCTTGTCATACGATTTAAACATCTTGAGTCGTTGGTGGCTCTTAATTCTTCACTTGGAATAATTATTGATACTCCTTGATTACTTGGTAAACCCCTCGAAGCATTTAGTAACCTTCCCTGAATGAAAAAAAAACACAATAAATACTAACTGATTTATAAATAAATATAAACAAAAAATTGATAGGTAGGTACTGAAGCAGTTCAAAAATTAACATAGGTACTTACATACATTTCTGCTACACTGACGTAACTCATCCCAACAAGGATTACCAACTAGGTTGTCACCTAGTTTTACTTATTACCTACTGAGTACTTATTATAATAATATATGAAGTGGAGTACTCGGACACGCAACTTGGTGGTTTCAACGACCCCCTCACTACACCAGCAGATTTGATGTACTGAAATAGATAAACCCAGAACCTGAACCTCTGGACATACAGGGTGGCCTAATGAAAATACAACATAGGGGTTTTTGGACATTTCACCTCATTTTTTTTTTTAAAGCTAGGACAGGTCGATTTCTATACATCGAGGGAGACATCAGAAACATACATCGGCAAATTTCTATCTTTAACCTCACCCACCCCAACTTCGAAATTTCAAATGACACCACCCGCACCTTGCGATACATACCCCCCCTTCTTCCTAGAATTATCTGACGGTTCTATCTTCATTCTCGACCCCCCCAATTTTCTCTAGTTCAGTCAGCGTCATCCCATATAGCATCGAAGAAAAAAAAAATTTGGTGGAAAAAGTGTTACCCAAATTCACCTCTTTGCTCTCCCCCACCCCAACTTCGAAATTTAACAAGGTTCCACCTCGTTGTGGAACCTACTTTGGGACACATCAAATTAAAGGGAATTTAACTCTTTTTCCGAAAACAATGTCTCGAAAATTTTTAACCCATCCTCCAATTAATTGAACATTCGAAGTATTTTAGGAGAGAAAGGCGGTTTTTGAAAATTTTGTACATATCTTGTTCAGGAAGAGAATTCAATTCCCTTCAATTTGATGTATCAAAAAGTAGGTAGTATCACTTTTGATTTAGAAGTTGTGGTGGGGAAAGCGAAGTGGTGAATTTGGGTGGCACTTTTTCCACAGAAAATTTTCTTCATCGATGCTATGCAGGAGGGTTTGGTATAGCTTATCGACAGGATAACTTGCCGACACCCAACTCATCGACAAGACAACTCACTGACAAAACAACTAATCAACAAGACAACTTGCCGACAGGACAACTCACCGACAGGAAAACTCACCGACAAGACAACTCACCGACAAGACATCTCGCCGACAAAACAACTTGCCGACAGGACAATTCATCGACAAGAACACTCATCGACAGGGTAACTTGCCGACACCCAACTCGCCGACAATTGTTCGCACCTTCTTAGGTTTCTCAGAGCCCTATGTGGCCCTCTGACGTCTTCGTGTTGCATTTGTAGCCCTGCTGAGCCCCATTTTACAATGTGTTAGTTTTTCAAGCTGTAGTTAGCTCCTGTTGTCATCAGTCTTAATGTGTTGGTCAAAGTTCTACGGGGCCCCTTCGTGTCCCTATGTGTCATTTGGAGCCCCAGTGAGCCCCGCCAGGCCTTTGTTCGATTTTTAGAGGCGTCTCCCTTCTTGTGTTTACATTAAAGCGTTTCAAGCCCTACTGAGCTCCCTTGTATCTTCATGTATCGCTTGGAGTCCTAGTGAGTCCTCTTGTGTCTTCAATTATCGTTTGCAGACAAGGTTACCCCCTTCTAACTTCTCGATGTTCCTGGAATCTTAGAAAGCTTCTTTGCGCCTTATTAGGTTTTTCAGAGCCTTACATCAGCCTTTCAGAGCATACTTGTAGTGTAGGCTCTGGCCCGTGGAACCAAACTGGTGACACATCTGCACACAGCACACATCTGTCCGTTTGGCGGAGGTGCTGGAGTCACAGCACGTTGGTAATGCTCTAGAATGTGGAGGATTTTCCAGGAGTCGCCTAGAAACCGTATGCCGGGTCACTGTGGAATTTACTGAAGGACCGATGGAAGATTCGTGATTGATAGTCTGAGCTATACATATTAAGCACCGATCCTCGGCCCACGGACCAGTATTGAATCCAAGAGCGAAAGCGAACGGATAGAAGCGAGTAGTACCAGCAATATTCCCAAGTGAATAATTGTTGACGTGTATCTATTGCAGTGGGTACGCAGTAATAAACAGTGTGTGTTTTAAAACGATCGTCTCAATTATGAACAAACCTAAACGCGAAATATGTTACAATGGACTCGCATTTAGCCAAAATAATAAATAAAACAGTACAAGAAGACCCCTATGAGGGGAAAGTAGGAAAGCAGGTGATAAAGGGTGTTTCAATCAATAAGACCTGATGATTTTGTTTCTTGAATAAAATCTACCTACATTAATGGGAATATTTCAAAAAAAAATTTGTTCATTATGAAACTAATGCATGGGAATTATTTATGAAATGTGACATTCAAATAACCTTCTCGGCTCATTTGGCAAGCAACCATTCTTTTGGCCATGCTTTCCATGACTCTTCCGCATAGACCTGGCTCTATTTCACAGACGACAAGCCAAATATTTTGATTGAGGTCATGAATAGTTTCAGGTTGTCGGGTCCTGAATAGAACCACTTCCTTCGAATTTTTCTAGTATGCTTCGTATTGCGTTCCTGGAAGGCACTTCATTTTGAGCAAAAATTACAGGTAATCTTCGCACGATTACAATCGAACCATTATTTTGGTGATATTTTCACGATTAGGAGACGTTGTTGAACTGTAGCGTTTCATGTCAAATTTCCCGGGTCTCTATATTATATTGGCAAATTGTGAAATCGTCACTTTCTATTGAAACACCTTTATTAACGACACAAAATACTGAACGACATGATTGATGACATTTGCTATTTTCTTCAAGACGATGCTGCATGCTGAAAAATTCAAGGTGCACGCAGAAAGACGAACGGATAATCCAAAAATGAAAAATGTCCCTGGTCTGTCGTTCACGTTTTTGTGTTGTTGATGGTAAATAATTATTATTATGCATGGTAGGTATCAAGTATCAATAAGCGAGGTTACAAGGTAAACGTATGCATCAGAATAGATGACACTCTATATCACGAGCAAAATAATCTGAACGACATTATTATTATTCATGATTTTCATGGGAACCCTACAGTTTCTTATCTCATTTTATCAAATACTCACATCATTCGGGGCAAATTCGACAGCTGTTCAGACGTGTGAAGAATTAAAAATTACCAAGACCCGGGAAAGATACTGTAGGTAAATAGCTAATAGGCAATTTATTAGGTACAAAATCCGAGTACAAAGTCCCAAATTCAATTGAAATAAACTATGTATTGTGTACCTACCCAGCCGAAACTATAACATGTGTCAACAAGGCCTTATCAACGTAAATAATTGATAATTTTTTCAGTTCTGCGCTTTCAACAGAACAACTGAAGGCAATAGACGGTGAAATTTGAATTTAAATAATGGTGAGTTGTTTCAAATTTGGTATTAGTGGGTACCTTCATCCCTAATTATCCAGTGAGAAAGCACAATTTTTGTATGCTTACAGGGTAAAAATAAAAATAGAAACAAAAACAAAAACAAACCCAATAGCAACCTAGGAGTCAACAAGACGGAGAAGAAGAAGGTCTCGCCGCGAGTTATACAGGACCACATAGAACGAATGAGCCGAGATGATAAAGAGGAGAATCTTGTGAGTTTTCCCTGTATCGATATTTTTCAACTTCAATGTACAGGTGTCCCATTTTCGATGATTTTGGCGATTTCACCTATTTCCCGAGAAGGTAGAAAAAAACTGACCTATATCTCATGAGCTCGATTTTCGAGAAAATTTGTTAAGTGAAAACCGCATCTTGATATCTCAAATCCTCAAACCGTTTCCGTGATATGGTGAAACTGTGACAATTCACGAATTATCAACTTTTTCAAATATTCATATTTTTTCGTTCTGCAAAAACTTATTCGAAGCATTTTTTCACGTAGATTGAGGTGAAGTTATTAGTTTTTTCCTCTGCCTACTAGATTTAAGGTTATTGCAATGACACTCAAGTTATAAGGTCATCGAGCAAGTGTGATAAAATTTATGTTTTATTGCAATAACTAAAAATCTAGGAGACAGAGGAAAACACTAATAACTTCACCTTAATCTACGCGGAAAAACACTTTGTGAATTGTCACAATTTTACTGTAAGTGTCACGGAAACGGTTTGAGATATCAAGATGCGGTTTTCATCAAACAAATTTTCTCAGAAATCGAGCTCAAGAGATATAGGTCAGTTTTTTTTCTACCTCCTCGGGAAATAGGTGAAATGGCCAAAATCATCGAAAATGAGACACCCTGTACAGTGGCAAAAAGGCAATAAATATTGGACGTCAGATTGTCTTGGATTGTAAGAAAAAAGCGATTTGCTCTGCAGGAGCCTTGCATAGTAGGTACCTACATTTTCGTTCATCATAAGGCCAGCAACTATGTCAATATCAATAATTCAATTAAGATGTAATCAATTATAAAGTACGCAACAAAATAAGTGTCACCCTGCAAAATTTGACTTGACTTTGAATCCGGAGAACCAGGTGGTAATTTTCACAGGGTGACCTCAAAAAGTCAACTTTTTGGTATTACAGTAATAACTTCTCTCCTCGTTGACCGATTTTTTAAATTTTAGGCTCATTTTGAAGCTAAAGATTCTGGTAGGAATGCCAGAGAATCAAAATTAACTTAAAACAAACATTAAGAATACCTACACGGTTCCATCAAAAGTGACCAAAACCTGAACTGCTCTTGGAATCCGGGTTGGGAGGAGAATCGATTTAAAACCAAATAACCTTTGAAAGGACCATTGATACTGAACACTTTGTATTGGTCCATTTCTTAGTAATGGCCATTGAAAATTGTCCAATGGGAATAACATTTTATTGCGAATTCGCAATCGCATTTCGCCGCTTTACGAGATACAGAACAGCTCTATCAACCTAGATGTTTTCCACAGAATGTTGTACGTAGATCGAACATGCCCCAGACGCAGACGCCGCGATCTAAACCCCAGTCGAAAAGAAAGCTGAGCACAGCAAGGACACTTGAAGAAGAGGAAGATGGCGAAGACGTCACGCGGGCCAAGCAATGGTTGAGGAGAAATGGATGCGGGCACATCGCCGACCATTTGGTGAACTATTTCAGAGTCGTCGTATTTATTTTGATTGCGATCGCTTGGTTCCTATTCAACAACTACGTTGTGTATCCTCTCTTTTACAAGGGCTCACTCGTCAAAGGTACGCCCCGAAAACCTCGAGAGGAAGGTTCTTGGAACGACTTTTTCGATTATCCTTACGGCAAGCCAGGCCCGTAAATCCTGATTGATCAGGAAAAAGAAATAATGCAGCACCGACCGGAGCATCGGTGGCGCGGTGGCGGTTCAATCCAAGATTCACGTTTCGCCTTGTGTCATACAATCGTGTGCTGTCAAATGCTGTTCTACGTTGAACTGGTTTTATTAGTTTCAAAATTGTCCTGCAACTCAGCAATTTTGCTCTGTTTCTTAATAAAATGTTTGCATTTCTTTTATCATTGTGTACTATATTTATTTACCTACCTCTACTAGTCCCAGAACTATGGGCGATTTACCTTATTAGGGAGAATAGCCCGTTTTAGGGAATATATTATTTCAGGAGCAGTTCAGGATGTTAAAGATGCCGTCAGGCAACGTCAGCTGTCATGTCAGATGAAGGCACGTCAAAACTGTCACTTTGCTGTGCTTGAAAAGTTGAACATTTGTATTTCAAGAACCAAAACAGACGAAAACATTAAATTGCGATTTATGACTCGATTTTAATTTAAGTCGCAATTTCGATCGCAATTTTAATTGAATCGATCGTAAGCAGATCCCTCTTGTCAGTTTATACTCGATCGCAACGATCGCATCTGTCGGAAGCAAGGCATGGTGGGGGGGAGAAAACCTAGGGTCTTGGGGAAAACCTTGCCTGTCACTAGTGTCACTGTGTCACTCACCTGCATCTAGCCCATTTGAACAGCTGGGTACCTACGAACCAAAAAGAGGCCGCAGATGAAATTATTTCGAAAAACTGAGCATAATGTATGTGTGAATTGTGAGGGTTGAAAAGGCGCCGTTGCGGTCAAATTTGTACAGGTGGGTGCGAGTACCCAGCTGACCGCGCCCCAGTTGCGCCATTGCTCTCCTGTCAGCTTGTCGCGAAAAATTACCAGAAAATCCCCTAACATAACCTTGCTAATCAAAAAAACTACTGTGCTCATTTTCGCTAATCTTGATATTATTTCGATTTTCATTGGTCGATCGTAAGGATCGGATCGCAAGAGTTGGATATTGGCCAACTTCTTAAAATTCCTAAAATCGTTGAGATGGCGTCTTGCGATTAAAAGTGCTATTCTGTAAAAAATTACATTCCATAAACGCTCTGTTATGTAAAAATTTGTGTCAGCCATTGGTTGTTGTCTAGGTGATAACAACGTAACAGACCCACTCAGCAAGAAAACATCTCTGTGACATCACTTAGATATTCAAGTCACAATTGCGATGTTAACAAAAAAGTCTCTGCGATGTTAAGTGGACATCTCTGTTACTTCTTATGTCCGGGTAATTAGAACATGAATGAGATATCTCAAAGATGTCCAAATGTGACATACTATCTACATCGCTATTTCACATCTCGTAGATATCACTTTTTGACGTACATGATACGTCGCATTTTGGATGTGTATTTTTAAATAAAAATTTATTTTTCACCACTTTTCAACATAGTTTTATGTCACAGGAGGTTCCGCACCTATTTTTAGCGCACTTCTCCAAACGGGAAGGCGCTTTTGTCCTCGCTTTGTCCGTCCGTCCGTCCGTCCGTCCGTCCGTCCGTCCGTCCGTCACAGCATCTAGTCCTAGACGAAAAAGTTTTTGCGAAAAAATTTTACTCTATTGGGTACCTCATGACCTTGTATCCCGAACCAAGAAAAATCTTGACGAAATAATAATAAACAATGACAATAATAACAATTTAGTGTGACGCGGCATCGCCGTTGAATGCTGCATTTCAGAAGCCGGCCTGATCTCGAAAGTTATCACATGCGAGGAAGTACCCGATCTTAGCATTTTACCATAATACATATGCGGAGTTATATTTAGAGGATGATTTGAACTTTATTTTAATGAAAATTTCACATCGGTGCGAGGTGCCGATTAGTAGTTATTAATTTTTGAAAATGACTCCGAAACTACGGCTCGGCCGCAAATGATTTATTCGTTGCTTGCTGGTGCTTGATATCCTTTCCTTCGAACAAAACGAAATTCAATACAGAAAATATTTCAACTCGAATGAGTAGCTCATGGCCTTGGTACGCGAATCAAGAAAAATTGTGCCGAAATAATCATGAACAATTACAAAAATAACATTTTGGTGTAGGGCGGCTTCGCCGATCAAGTGCTGGCATTCGCGGTAAGATGTAGAAAGTTGCGATATGCAGGCAACTACAATTTCTTAATGAAATACATCACTGCATGTACGGCATTATATTTAGAGAACAATTTGAACTTTCTTTTGACAAAAACTCCACTTCGATCCGACCGTTGGGTCAATTGTTATCAATTTTTGAAAACGACCGCAAAGCCACGGCTCGGCGCATATTACACGACCCTACAAATTTAAAATCAGACGTGCCGAAATAGTAATTGAACATTTTGAAATAGCCAATACTAGGTACCTGAAGGATAATGGCACTCAAATTACGAAACATGTTCACTCAATAACAAAAAAAAAAGTAGGTAGGTATCACTAAAAATCATGTGACAAGGCTACCATTTTTTCGGTTTTTCGATAAAAAAGAAATGTTCCAATTCAAAAGTGAACCCGATATTCGTGTTCAGGAGGTCGAAATCAGTTGGAGAACATTTTTTTATATAAGTAACAGAATGACGCTTATGTGGCCGGTTTGTCTGTCTGTCTGTCTGTCTGTCCAAATCCGTGCAGAAATTAAGACGCTGTACTCCTTCTCGAGAATTGAAACAAGAGTCTTGGAACTTTTTTCCGATTAATAGCTGATGTCCCCAAGGGTGGCCAATGGGCACTATTTTTGTTATCCATACATCGTTATCATTATTCTCAAAAAACAGAGATCTCCTGTGCACTTCGATGAAGTTGAACTTTACCTCGGGAAAGCTACAGCCCTTGAAGATTGAACTTTATCCGGTGGATAGCTTAGGTCCTCAAGGACTAAATAGGCAGGTTGGCTTTCATAATTTGGCCGCCATCTTGGCTGCCATATTGAAATTTCTTATTAGTGGAACGATTGTCATGAAACTTGAAACTTACCCTTGTCTAGTACGATCATTCTTATTTTCAAGCCAAATTTCATGATTGCCCCACCATCTTGGCTGCCATATTGAAATCTCTTACAAGTGGAAGGATTTTCATGAAACTTGAGAGTTACGTTTGTCTCGTACGATCATTTCTATTTTCAAGCTGAGTTTCATAATTCTGCCGCCATCTTGGCCGCCATATTGAAATCTCTTGTTAGTGGAACGATTTTCATGAAACTTGGAACTTACCCTTGTCTAGTACGATCATTTTGATTTTCAAGCCGAATTTCATGATTCTGTCGATTTTTTTGCCGCGATATTGGAATTTTTTGCCCAAGACGGTAGAACCCTAATCACTTAACATCTTGCGTTCACTAATCCTCCAAAAAGGAAGTGCGCTACTGAGCCTCATGCCCATGAGGCGTATTCGCTTGTTTTTATTTCTTAGGCTTTTGCTCAATCATGGCGGGTCCGGGCGGGCCAAAAAGTCTGCCGGCCCCTCTTCATTTTCTTAACTTACACTCTTTAGGGGCCCCATCACATCTCACAATAGGCTAGTGGACATGTTTTTTTTTATTTCTTTTTATGAAAGATCCTCCCAAATTGTTGCATTGGCAAGATGATTCTGTTTAAAAAAGTTTTTGTACATATAAAAAAAAACATGAAAAGATTTGTCTGTTTGAATGGCGCGGCAAGTGCGTGACGTCACATTTTGAGGAGCCAATAGAAACTCTGGTTGACCATTCAATGACTGAAGAACACCTTCTCGTTTTGAACTGATTTATACAAAAAAAATAATTAAATGCTGGAGTGCTATGGTTTGACCTCACATTTTGGTCGATTCTTCCTTAAAATTCACTAATTTTTGCTCGTGCAGGCTGCGGATTAATGTCACAACAGTGTTATTAGTGCCATATGAGTGGCAGTACTGCGAGTGTCACATGCCATATGTCAACCCCACGTCAAATAATCTAGTTTTTTTAATACAATTTCGCTTCATAATACATAATAACTCCATATAATGGCATCAAAAATAAGTTCCTTGTGATAAAGTTGTGCTCGCACGTGAAAATACACCACTACGTAATAGATCCAGAACGAATGCTTCGATCGAATGTCAAATGCGTTCCCCTCTCCTTCCTCCCTCCCACCTCCTAGCCCACATTCAAGCTGTGACGTAGCACATTATTCCTGATTTGAATAAGTCCACTTTCAAATTGATTTTTTACCGAAATGAAATCATATTTCGAAAAACTTTTCCAGCTACAAATTCGTCATTCAGATATTTATCAGGTTTATGATACTTTTATACTGAAATGCGATTGATGTCCAGTAGCCTATTCCGCCCAGGGCCCCCAATTCCCTTAGTCCGCCACTGCGACAGTACTCCATGGTCGACATACTGTGGAACGACAGTGGTCGTGTGGTTGGACATCACGTTCTAGTAATCCAAAGGTCGTAGGTTCGATCCTCGTCCGGATCTTTCCATTTTTTTTGTGTTTTTACTGACTTCTTACATATTTTTCGTAAATCTAAGTTCATATATCTCAAGTACATACCATAGCCTTCTGTTTTCTTTGATTATAATGAAATTACCATCAAGCATAGAGATGTTACACACAAAAGATGGCCCTGAAGAAATGTCGGAAAACTCGAGTTCCGCACTTTTCCGCACTCTGACGTATGCATCATTTTAATCTGGAGGACTTACTCTTTACCATGGCACATCGTACTTTCCGGGGCAATTTAAGGCAATTCGGCAATCAATTGTTGAAGTAATCATTGTAAAAAAAAAATCGAGATGAAGTTACTGTCGTCAGCAGCCAGTGCAACCCGCCTAAACCAATCGAGATTGGTAACAACCAGCGTCAAACATGTGCAGTAACCTTTTTGGTTTCTTTAACAAATCCAAACTTGATAGGTCTACAAAAACGATGCGACGAAGGTCTATCGTTCTGCCCTTAAACTTCTCCATCACCCTGATTAGACACTTTTATGGGCACAAAGCTTCTTCTTCACAAAGAAATCATTTCTCCTTCTCGCTTCAATCCATTTCGCCCGCAAATTGGCCAGAAATTTTTCCATTTTCCTGTTTGTGCGTATACTTTTGGACAGAAGAGAAACTGATTCCAAAAACCTTTTGAACTTTAATAACGGCAGCTGCTCAAATCACCTCAAGTCGTCCACCCTTCTGTCTCTCATACAATAATCATCAAACGGTTCCGCTACAGATTATCTCTTATAGTTACTTATACATTCTGTGCTTATACCACATCCCTGACTATGCTTCAAACAAAATTTATTACAATAGCAATGAAAACAACTATGAAAATTACTGACAAAGCTGTTTGTCAAACACAAAAGTGTAAAACAAATTAGAATATACTCTTTATAACTTCGAATTAATGAAGTTTATTACATCATCTTTTCCGATACTCAACAGGTAAGAGAATTAGATAGAATGGGAACGTTACTTATTGTATTGTTATCCGAATTGCAGTATTTTTTACTTTCTATAACTTCAAGACATGGATACACTGAAAACCAATCAAGATGTGTACAATCTTCTGCGCCACTCCGGAATCAAATTTTGCGGCAAAAGTTTAGCAGCTGCCGTTCCTAGAGTTGAAGAGGCCGTTGGAGTCACTTTCTCTCCTGCCCAAAACAGGACGATGGGAAAATTTCTGGCAAATTTGCGCATGAAGTGGAGCGAAGCGGGAAGGAGAAATGACTCCTTTTTGAAGAAGAGTCACAGGTGGTTAGCTATGACATTCACATTTCCCAAAAATATTAGAGACCTCGAAAGACCTGAGTCGGCGCCAACAGCAAGAGACGGAAAACCAGAAGTGAAAACGTTCGGTGAATTATGTGACCGGCAAAAGCGTAGGAGAACTGAGGCGATTCGCGGACAACCAAAGGAACACGTTAGTTTTGTTGCGAAGAAAAATTTGAAATCTTCTGATGCACAGTACGTGTTTGACTTTGTTGAACAGCATCCCAAACACGTCAAAGCCATCAGAGAATTTTGCGAGAACCTGTCCAAGCCCAAAGTAAAGATTACCAAAGAGAAGGCGCTTAATGTATTTGTCTCGGCTAAGCTAACGAAATTTCAGTACAACATTGTGAGAGAAGCTGGAAAGGAATTGGGACAGGAAAGTTTTCCAAGCTACTACCAAATTCAAAAAGCAAAGAACGATTGTTATCCACCCGAAAATTCCATCAAAATAACAGAGACTTCTGTGAACATAAATTTACAAAGTTTGTTAGATAAGACAGCTGAGAGGTTGTTGCAGGTGATTGAGAAAAAAGTTGACGGAGCTCAGAAATTAAAATTATTGTCAAAATGGGGTTGCGATGGGGCTTCAAATCAATCTCAGTACAACATTGGTAAAGTCTGCAATACCATATCGAACACGACATCTGCGATGCGGTGTTATATATGTCATGCCTCGCCCAAAGAGATGAACGATTTGGAACGGGTGCATAAAAAAGCAGTCAAGGAAGAATTTTATTCGTTCGGCCTATCATATCGCTACACGCCTGGATTCGCAGTTTCGAATGTCTCTTGCACATTGCGTACAACCTCGACTTCAAAGCTTGGTCTGCAAGAAGTACGGTACAAAAAGAACAGAGGGAAAGAAGGAAAAAGACTATTCAGGACGGATTCAGAAGCAAGATCGGAATATTAGTTGACGTCATCAAACCGGGACAAGGCACTTCTAATGACGGTAATACAGCGAGACGGTTTTTCGCTGATCCTCAATTGTCGGCGCAGATTACAGGACTAGACGCCAGGCTGATCAAACGGATGTCCGTAATCTTGCAAGCGATTGCATCTGGCTGCGAAATTAACACCGAGAAATTTCATAAATATTCTTTGGAGACCGCCAATCTTTACGTATCTCTCTACGAATGGTACTACATGCCTGCCTCCGTCCACAAACTGTTGATACACGGCGCGGAAATTGTGAAACATGCAATTGTGCCAATCGGGCAGCTCAGTGAGGAGGCCCAGGAAACGAATCACAAGCTATTCCGTGCTTACAGAGAGAATCACTCACGAAAAGTATCCAGGGTAAAAAATAACGAAGATGTACTCCACAGCCTTCTACTGGCATCAGATCCTCTGATATCTAGCATGAGGAAGTTATGCACTGTGAAAAGCAAAGAACTTCTACCAGAGGCCATTGAGTTGTTAAATTTAGATGTTTAAAAGATTGTTGTGAAAATAATTGATAAAAATTCAATGATTGTTAAAAATCATTGTCAGAAGAGGTTAGTCCATATCTTTTCATTTACAAAATAAAAAAGGTACTCTTAATCTCTTCAAAACTATTTTTTATTTGAAATGCATTTTGGCCTTGCCGTATAAGGCCATCTTTAGTAATGATAAAAGGTTGTGGAATTTCCACATATTTCTGTCGGTGGTGGATAACGTCTGATCATATAAATTCACCAAGGGAAAGCAGCAAACTACGAATTTTTATTTCCATTTAGGTCAGTTTATTATTGACGACCAGTTCTGATACCTATGCTATCATCGGAAGGAGAATATATCAGGTATAGGGTATAGGGGTATTTCGACCAGATTCTTTCCCTGATGACTCAACCGGATTGAGATTCACTCAGATTTATTTGGTGCAACGTAATTTTTTTAGAAGGCGTCTGTTGAACAGACTGTGCTCAAAAATTACGCCTACACGTTGGAACGCTAGTTGCTTTGGTCTAGGTGGGTTGCACCACATTATGTCTCGCAAACTACATGCTTCAATTACAAAGTTCATGATCCCTGTTTGGCCGCTGACGACAGTAACTTCATTTCGTTTTTTTTTACAATGATTACTTCAACAATTGATTGCAGAATTGCCTCAAATTGCCCCTAAAAGTACGATGTGCCATGGTAAAGAGTATGTCCTCCAGATTAAAATGATGCATACGTCAGAGTGCGGAAAAGTGCGGAACCCGAGTTTTCCGACATTTCATCAGGGCCATCTTTTGTGTGTAACATCTCTATGCTTGATGGTAATTCCATTAAAATCAAAGAAAACAAAAGGCTATGGTATGTACTTGAGATATATGAACGTAGATTTACGAAAAATATGTAAGAAGTCAGTAAAAACACAAAAAAATTGGAAAGATCCCGGCGAGGATCGAACCTATGACCTTTGTATTACTAGAACGTGATGTCCTACCACACGACCACTCTCGTTCCACAGTGCGACAGCGCAAATGAGTGCGACAGTTAATTATTGTGAATTGCTCTATTATTTTAAGTTTGACTTGCGACTGGAATTGCGTCCGAGTCAGATTACCATGACAATAGCGCAAAACAACCTGTTTTGGGCAATCAGGTTGCTGTATTTGGCAATTTGCACCGCCACAATTTTGAAGCACCTGATTTGAAACTGAGCCTTCGAAAAACCTGATAACAACGGCGTGACAAATGGCTGAAAAGAGACATTGCAAAACTTTTATGAATTATACTTGATAATACTTCATCACAGCAACAGCCAACATAAGAACTCGCATGTGAGCGATAGGAAACGCAGAGGAAGCAAATGACGGAGTTCATACCCGCTACGGTATGCCGGAGTAAGCAGTTCATGAGGACATGAAGACCAATTCCATTGGTCAGAGTCACTGATACCACCAATTGGCAGAGGCGTATCTACGGGGGGACAAGTGGGGCACGTGCCATGGGCGCACTTTAATCCTCAGGGCGCAAATGAAAGGAAAGGATAGAAATGTGAATATATGAAGAAAAAAATTGGAAAAACGAATCAAAGACCAAGTTCTTTGAACTTCATATAATTATATACAGGATGTCTCAAAACTCACGCCCCAGAGAAAATGAAGCAGAACTAGATAGCAGTCAGATGTGTAATACCGAGGAAAAAAATCTACCTCAAATGGTATTCGAGAAAAGACAAAGTCAAGTTAACCAAACACAGACCTGTACATTTGAGGTATGTTGCCTCAATTTCAAGTTGCCAGGTTCAAGTATCTAAATCTGGCAGTGTCACAGTTACAGTGAGCCAAACATTTATTACAAAATGACAGGCAGTTAGTATTACTTTCAAAACTTAGCAACTGAGTTAAATTTTGCAAATTTATCTCGAGTTGACCCTCCGGGATTGATGGATTCAAAAAACTCATGCTCCTTTATGCAAGCAGCAATACATTTTTTTCTTCCGTTTCCTGGGAACTTATTGTCGTCGGCACCATGTCAGTGTTCTCTGGAGCGCGAGTTTTGAGACACCCTGGATAATGTAGATATTTGAACTATTGGACGCAAAATGGACATATTTCTTTTTCACGCCCCTTTTGCCTCCTATCGCCGCTCATTGGCGAGATTTGCCTCACAATCTCCCGTAGCAACTCTTTCAGTGCCACTGACTTTCTCCTTGTCATTACCCCCGACAACGATATGTTACAATTTGTCACCAGTTGTCAGTAGAACAGAACCAAAATGTGGAGCAAAAGTCTTGCCACGCTGCAACCTGCAACCTACAGACTCGACAACGCTTTACTTTTTTACAAGAGTGTAGTGTAAGCATCAAATGAAGGGGAAATATGAATTCAAACGAAAAATTAAACAATTCCTACCGAGAGGATGTTACACCCTTCAAGAGTTTTTTGATATGGGCATGTGAGAGGTGCATGTAAGCATCTTGTGTTGATATATTTTATTTGTTTTGTTTTTCATGTAGTGTTTACTGTTTTTTTTTTTTTTTTTTTTTTTTTTTTTTTTTTTTTTTCTTTGAATGTTTTACGACGCATCAACTACAAGGTTATTAGCGTCGACGGGACATTCAGTGGGTTTTTGGTACACGTTTTTAATTATACTTGAATTGCCTACTGTTACTATGTGAGGCCACAGTACTCCGATAGCACTCAACTCTGTAGTCAGAAATCCATTTTTTCTGTAACCGCTGTAGTCAGACAGGTGCAGATATGGCATAGTAAGGTCGGAACAATTTTTGGACAACACAAAATATCCATGGACGAGGCGGGATTCGAACCCGCGCGGTAGATCACGACTGGCTTGGCGCGGCAACACCAAAACCACTCGGCCACCGCCGCTCCGTTTACTGTTATAAGTCTCCTTTACTTTTATATAGATACATATTTACACGATAACAAATTATTATTTGACGTATTTTAGACAATGTACATTGTATCAAAAAATGAATAGACTGATTTGATTTGATTTGATTTGAACCAGCGTGATAAGGGGTTGAAGTATAGTGTGAAAGGATATTTTGAAGACGTATTTGTGAATAACCTGGAGGTAAAAGCGGAGTGCTACAGGAGCCAGAAAAAGAAACAAGCTTCTCAAGAAAATGTCCGGAACAGCATTTGTTTTCAGCGTCATCTTTGTACCTATCACTGGATGAATAGAAATCTTCCACTCTGAAGTGCCGTGAGCACACCAAAACTGAAGAGCACACCGAAACTTGCAAAATATTGAGGTTTTGTTGTGAAGTTGTAGTGGGTAATCGCCAAATAGGAAGGTGAGATAGCATTCCCAGCACTTTGAACGGTAATTTGGGTGACCCCGCTTTTGGCTTTGTGCAACTTGTTAAACAGCTGAATTGTTAAGTTCGCCTTTAAATTCTTCCTGGTGCCGGTGTCTTCCAGTGGCGGCCATCCATTTATTTCGCTTATTTTCGTCGGCAGGAAAACCGTGGAACCGAGCGTGGAACGAAACATTTGGGGGAAATATTCCCTTGGACTTATGCGGACAACTTTTCACACAATATACGACCATTTTTCGAGTTATTCGATCAGTGTAGCGACACGACACAGGTTGCAGTCATAAGTGACAGTGACAATTCTAATTCATTGTGACAGTATCGCCTTCCTCGAATTTCGCGCCTAATAATTGAAGGTCTTTAATGGGGTACTTGCCTAGTTTTTTTTTATTGGCTTAATCGATAGCATGGTTAAAAATAATGTACCCGTATTTTTTCTTTTTCCTAAATTCCCAAAATTGTGGCCGCAATGCGTGTTTTAAAAATATATTTGTGACGTCACAAATATATTAGATATAGAACATAGAAGGACTCTTTCTCCTCGTTGGGTTGGCAATGATATAACGTCGCCAAGGTGCCGTTTTCAAACAACAAGATCTGAGTCTGACTGACAACGTCAAACCGCCGACCGTAATTTCTTCCTGTGCCGTTTTTTTGCCTTTGAATGCTTTGATCGAGGCTTTGATCTACGCGGTAAGTACCTACTCGTTTTGTTCATTTCTTGTTTAACCTAACTAGTCTCTTTCTTTAGTCTTCTGTGCTGTCCACCTAAAAGCCTTTCGCATGTTTGTCACCCGTGCTCTGACCTGGCTGACCCTCGGCTTCATTTCGGACATCAGTGTTCCTGCTCCCCACATTTTATTTGGAGATCCATCGCGTCCTCCCCACATGGATCTCTTGTAGCTCTAAAGTATTACCTATCCGGAATTGTATGCTAATGATGAACCTATAAAAGCTCACTGTTCATTTTCCGCCTCTTATTTCTGTGCTATTGGTGATCCTCCAGATTTTCCCCTGGAAATAAATTATCTCGACTGAGACAGTGTTAAAAGAGGTTTCTGGAGTCAGTTTCTTCGAAACCTTGTTCGACTTTATTGTCTAAATGCTCATGGTAAGAGAATTCGATAGGAAACCGGTTTTGCGATAGCATGTTCAAAATGACAGTGTCACAGTGACATCCCTGACATTCTTGATTATTCCATTGTCACACAGTCAGACCAACCCCACTCAAAATCCCTGTCCTGGCGCGAAGCTTTTAGGAGGATTTTTCAAATTCGTTTTTTTCTGTAGAAAACGACGGGATTTTTGTGAAATTCTCAGTAGAGTCCCCTTATCACTTATACTAGCAATCAAAAGTATTTCCAGCTGAATCTATTCCATTGGCAAGTACCCCATTGGCCAGGGGTGTGGCTTAAAATAGTTCATCCTTGTCTGAACGTCTCTGTTCCCCATAAGAAATAGGTTAATTCGTGTGAGCAATAATTCACAAGCGAAATGGGAACAGAGAAAGAGGGAAAACCAAAACCAATACATTCAAACAGACGATCAACTTTCAACTTTTTCATCTGATCTAGGTATAACCTATAACAGGGACCCTATTTTCGGAACCAGGGAACAGTTCATCAGGTGATGTTGCCTAGGTGATGGCCTAGTGACAGCCCTGGTTGCCTAGCAACTTTGCATGGGAACGGATCACACGTGGGGGCCCTATTTGTCGTTGGCCCACCTGAATTCTGAAAAACTGCCTGAGGCGCATTTCCCAGGGTTTCTAATTCAGGGGCGCAATTTTCATGTTTTGCCCTAGGCGCAATTTACCCTAGATACGCCACTGCCAATTGGCCACTATAACATCGAAGTTGTAACCATTATTATTTTGTGTGTCCATGCTGGATAAAGCTTGAAAACATCACGTCTTCCATCTTCCAATACCTCCCACCTCGGTTTGCATTTTTTAAATGTCTTTATAGGAACTTACGTAAGGCTAGCCCTCAGCCCTTAACACCATACGTGACTATATTTTTGAGGTCCCTCAAGATAATTGAGATCATTTTCAGAGTGATGTCTGTCTGTAATCTGCAACAATAACTGTCGAACTGTTGATCCGATTAAGTTGAAATTTGGTACAGAGATCGATATGGATCCAGCCTGGAATGTGTCGATTGGATTTTTTCATCATTCTGTCTAACGAACGATTGTCAAAAAATTAGAGAAACTATCTCTCACGGAGCTTAACATACGGTACCTGCTCATATACAGGGTCCTGCAACAGTGCGTTGGGCTTTCCTAGCGCCCTTCCCTTACAAGATAGAGACAAAGGTGTAATACATAAAATTATTGATTTGAAAAGTTTTAACCAGCAAAAATTATTTGCATTTGTACAGGGTGTTCCATTTTTGCGCTATAACATAAACAAGGTTTCTTTAAATGAAATGCCCCACTTTTGAATTTATTTTCTTGTTCAGCTTTTCAAGCTCTATCACAAGCATATTTTTGTTTTTCCAATTTGTGGCAGTGCTACCAACTAAAAATTAAAAATTGAAATTTTTTGTAATATCAAGGTTTGTTTTGAAAAATCGTAGGAGCCTCGTTTTTTGCAATCAAGGAATGAAATTGTGCGCAACAATAGTCGAATAGGAGGTGGATAATTTCATGACAAAAAACTTTAGAATCAGTGGTACAGGGTGTTGAGAATTTTTTTTCGAAATTCGCGAGGAAATTCGCAACTTTCAAAATGCCATGAGTCATTTTTTTCAAGCGGAATGCCCCCTATAATATTTGATCATTCGACAGCTTTTCTTCTCCTCTTTCATTTTTACCAGGGAGATCTTACCCCTAACTTTGATAGTTTCCGAGATAATCGATAATTTTGATGAAAAGTGCTACATATTTATTAAATTTTTTCACGTCGGGCAGGCCATAGTGATCATCAACAAATGTCTGATTGACACATTTTGCTTGGTTTGATGCTAAGAGTTAGTTTTTTTTATTGAATAGCTGCGCTAAATTCCCATCTGAAGAAAATGCTTTGAAAAGAATTTCGTTGCCCGATGGAAAAAAGAAAATTGAAATCGAGCTTAGTCAAGCGGTTTTCTCGACTTCAAAACCTTCAAACTGTCAAATTGAGAGGTGCGTTCATTTTGACACATGATTTTTTGTATCAGGACCTACTAAAAACATGAAAAATCCAAATAAACGACAATTTTTATCAAAATTATCGATCATCTCTGAAATTATGGAAGTTAGGGGTAGGGTTTCTTAGGTAAAAATGAAAGAGGAAGAAACAAGGTATCGAATGGAGAGATAAAATATGGAGCACTCCATTTGAAAAAAATGACTTATGGCATTTTGAACTTTGCGAAGTTCGAAAAAAAAATTTGCACAACCTGTATAAATAAACTTAAAGTTTTTTGTCATGAAGTTATTTAGCTTTTGTTCGACTACCGTTATGCCAAACTTCATTCCTCAATCCCAAAAAACGAGGCCTCTACGATTTTTTAAAGTGAACCTTGAAATTGAAAAAAAATCCAATTTTTAATTTTCAGTTGATAGGACTGCCACAAATTGAAAAAACAAAAATACACTTGTAATAGAGCTTGAAAAGCTGAACAAAAAGAAATGAAATCAAAAGTGGGGCATTTTATTCAAAAAAATATTTGTATTTGTTGAAGCGCAAAAAATTGAACACCTGTATAGTTGAAAATAATTTTACAAGGTAGAACTATTCAAACTAATAATTTTATGTATTTATTACACCTTTTCCTCTATTTTGCAAGGTAAGGGCGCTAGGAAAGCCCGACGCACTGTTGCAGGACTCTGTATAATTTAAAGGAAGTGTCTCCGTAGCCGGCCCCGGCTACGTGTATTGTAGCCGGAGCCGGCTATTTGTATGGTGACCGGCACTGCCGGCTACCCGTATTGTAGCCGGCACCAAGTGATTGACAGTGCTTCCTGTCTGCTTTTCGTATCGCAAGCGACAGAATTCAGCACCAGGCCAGAAGGCTCCTTCTGAGTTCCGTACGAACTTTAATCTGTGGAAAAGTGAGTGTATGCTACAATTATATTGGCTGATGCATGTATATGTAGTTATGTACTTCATTTATTGCAGTAAGCGACTATCAGTTTTAACTTGAAAATTTTGAAAATGTAGAAAGTTAGATAGGTACTATCTAACCTACCAGAAAAACAAACTTGTGTCCAAACAGACACCTTATGGTGGTGTATTTCAATGTTTTCCCACAATACCAATCTATTGGCTTCAATACCTACCTCTTGATTTCACTAGAACAGCCCCAATTTGAGCACTTTGTTGCTTCAAAGGGCGTTTTTCGAAAAACAAAATCAAGTGAAACAGCCAAAAAGTATAATCAAATTGGAATTGTTGTATCTCCTGAAAGACATCACAAATTTTCATGACTTGTTTTTGACGATGCTGATTTCTTACGGCTCAGTACTAAACTGGAGGCTCAAAGTTAGGACGGCGGAAGTTACCAAATAGGTACAGGGGTTTGTTCGCTTGATAGACCTTGTTGAAAAGTAGGTACTCACTTACAGCGTTTATAATTGGAAAGTACTTGTCCGTTTTTGCGACACCCCGTACTTTTTTATTTCAACCCACAAATACCTATGTACTCGCCTATGTATGGCATTAAATTTGTTCGATTCTATTTTTTCCAAATATCACAAAAAAAATTCATCAGGTTGTAAATATTTTATCCGACCTGAACTCAAAAATTAAATTGAAGTTATTCCAGTAAATTTATCAAATTTGAATGGAAAAGTCATTCTTCTGACTTTTTTCTGTAGAATTCACACATTCTCTGCTGCAATAGGTACACAAACAATGCTTTCCACTTCTGGCTAGCAAAGGACTAGACGGCATCGCCGACTACGAAACGAAAAGCCGACAGTGTGCATTATACAATGTCACCCACTTGGTGCCGGCTACAATACAGATGGCCGGCAGTGCCGGTTACCATACAAATAGCCGGCTCCGGCTACAATACACGTAGCCGGGGCCGGCTACGGAGGCACTTCCTAATTTAAAAGTGTTCGTGAAACTGTTTTCAGAAGAGTCTAAACCCAAGCTCTTCTGTCTTCTGATGAAAGTTATCAAATATTGAAGTAGATTTGACCAACTGGAAAGCTACTAGATAGATCTGAATCAAATTCAACATGAAGCAAGGTAACGAAAAAAAGAAGTTTTAGGGCTAAATTTCAAGTCCGATTTGCAATCCGCGATAAGCTGCGTCACCGGCGCAAGCCATCGATATGCTCTGGCCATTGGCTGAAAGCGACCACGTGACTCTACTTGCGCTGCTCCACGTGTTGCAACTCGGACTTGAAATTCAGCCCTTTTAGTCAGCAGTCGTAAGATGCTACAAATTTTCAAAATCGCAGAAAATCCTTTCCTAGCCGAAATCACTGGGAACGGCCGGACGTTTGCATCCGCGCCACATACCCATGATTACCCAAAATTTATACCTGGTGAAATTATCTTCTTTGACATGGGTTGTTCGTGTCGATTGTTTATCGTTGCTGTGCGAATTTTTCACGATATTCAAGTTTGTTTTGGTTTGCACACCCAACTGATTGAAATCCAAGTTTTTTCTCGAATGTATTATAATATCATGCCAAAAATCCGAGTGAAAATCTATAATAAATAAAAAGTGAAACCTTTGTGAAAATCTAAAATAAATGAGCTAGTTAAAATTTTGTGGTGGTGGTAGTGTAAATGGTTTCTTATTCTCAGGAGGGTGGCAGATAAAACGGGATTTCCTGAGGGTCAAGATTCTGCAGCCCCCTGAGACTTCTTGACTCACAGTGCTGTTTGATCAACTTGTATACTCAAAGTTTGTCTTTCAAGATGCTCGCTTAGCCTGGTCGGTGTATTTTCTTCAATCCTTCGATCAGATTTCCGTTACGCTTTGTTCAAAATCATTACCTATGTCGCTGAATGAAAGTATAGGTCGCGGGAACAAAACTTGTGTTCTAAAGATGGGTATATGGTATAATGCTCGGTATAATGTTATTTTTACTAGTACCTGCTTGTAATTACAATTTTCTTTAGTTGTGAAGTTGTAATAAATATAGATACTCATAGATATTTTTTGAACAATTGTCGCTTTATGGAAAAAATATTATACTAAGCTCAAGATGTCAAAAACAAGCGAATCTCTACAGCGGTACCTTGACACCCTATCATGCGCAAGCGCGGACAAGAAGCTGGCAAGAGGCGCTTTCGTTGTGCCGGCAGGAGCTGCTCAGGGTAGATCACTAGACAAAGAAAGTGGATCCAGCTGGGCCGTGATTGGCGTATGTATCTACTTTCTCCATCTAGTCATCCAACTCGGAGCCTGTCCTGGCGCAAAACGAAAGCGGCTTAGAAGCGTGGATGTTCGCAATGCGCTGTTGCCACCTCAGGCATAATTTCAACGTTGCCATAGCGGGCGCCAAGGTGACGGTTATGTTCCCGCGACCTATTGTGTCGCCTACAATAGATTTTTTCATCCACCTCCATTCTAAGAAGATGAATCACACATACCTAGGGCCTGGTTCCGTAGTTACAGCTTTTTGAACGTAAGGTTGCGGCCTCTTGAAAGTTTACACCGATGGCGATCGAGTGGCCATGCTAATTCAATTTTGACGTAATTTTGAATGAGCATGGTCACACGATTGTCATCGATGTAAACTTTTATGAAGCCGCAACTGTACATAATTAGGTATTGATTGAGTCAAAGTTATGCAACCAAATATACATTTCACCATTTATTAAGTTCAGTTGCTGTACTTACTGACGTAGATATCACTATCAGTAGTTAATTTTCATAATTTTATCAAATGCATAAAAGTGTACAACGACGGCTCTCGCTTACATAATTTCACAGATTAGAATACAAAAAAAAACCAAAGATGATGCAATAAATTGCATTCGATGGAAATATTCCAGCCGATTAAAACCATGCACCACATTAGATTGACGAAAAGGTTATCCTTGCGGCTACAAAAATGCAGCGACCTGATGGAAGTCCCAAGGGTGGTCCCTAGTTATAAATTGGCACTGTGGACCGAGCAGAAATTAGTCGATCCGTGGTATTTTCGAACTGCAACAATAAGCACCCGCATACAAAATGAACAAGTACTTTGTGATTTTCGCCCTGTTGGCTGGTAAGTTTCTTCTGGTACATAGGTAAAGCTGATTTTTCTGAAGAATTCCCTTGACTTCTTGAGTTTCCCCGTGAAAACCAGTTCACAATTATTTACTTAAATACGAAATTTCTCTCATTTGGCTGTGTTTTTTGGTAATCTTCCTAGACCAATCCACTTGGAATTTTCCTCGGGATTTTCAATTCAAGTTTTGTCGACTTCGCTTTACTCTGAGGCTCTGAGCAAACAAAACTTCGGGTCTGGAATCGCGTATATGGAAAAATCGAAAAATTACTATTTTTGTCGATGTCGATGTCGATTTTCTAGTAGGTACAGAAAAATCTTAATCTGGCACTTCAGCTATAAGAGTACTGTCTCAGCCTTGTTACATATTGCACTGAATCTTGGAGCAACACATTTCTTTATTGTTCAGTTGTCGCCATCAGCCATGCCAAAAGCGTCGAGTCCAGCAGCAGTGAAGAACTATTGGACAAAATCAAGTCCAAGAAACTGAAGCAGCACATCAAGAACAGTGGAATCGTGGAAAAAGGTTCGGAAGTCTTGAACGATTGGTGTCCTGAATCTGCCCAAAAACTCGAGGTTTGTATACCTACCTACCTAAATGATATCGGTACTAGGGCTCCTATACAGGGTGATTCATGAGTGACCTTACATAGGCTAATGGGAGATAGAGGACTTCGAGGCGAGTCAGGATCCACTGAGGAAATTTTGTTTTCTCCGTTGGTTACGAAGATACAGGGTGTTTTGTGTGTTTCGTGTGAAACTTTGATCGGCGATATTTCTGAAACGGCTGAAGATATTGTGTTGAAATTTACCAGTAATATTTCTCTGCTGGAACTTATCCAGAAGTCATACCGGGTGAGTCAAAATCCAGGGCCGGAATTGAAAAAATGTGCCCCTTTTTTATTTGATCAAAAAGTACATTTTCTGACCGCTTTTCTGAAAAACTGTTATCGGATTCGAAAAGCTAAAGAAAAATGCTTCAAGAATCACTCTTCAATTTAGATGGCACACCTAGACCGTTTCGACAAAAAAATTAAAAGTAATATTTGTGGGTGAGTTTCCATTTTTGACCGGACATAATCGACTCATTGTTTGATTGAATTCATCAAAATTCATTTTTTAGCTTGTCTCTGTGGAACAGAAGGGCTTGGTAGTAAGAAAAATTCCATAGCCGGAAATTTTTTTTTGACGATCAAATCGAGTCTAATTTTGGTTTCGCTCTCGATTTTGTCATAAAAAAAAATTGTCAATTCTGAAATTTTTTTTCCAACCAAGCCCTTCTATTCAACAGAGACAAGCCAAAAAATGAATTTAAATGAATTCGATCAAACAATGAGTCGATTATGTCCGGTCGAAAATGGGAATTCACCCACAAATTTTACTTTTAATTTTATTGTCGAAACGGTTTAGGTGTGCCATCTCAATTGAAGAGTGATTCTTGAAGCATTTTTCCTTAGCTTTTTGAATCCGATAGCAGTTTTTTAGAAAAGCGGTCAGAAAATGTACTTCTTGGTGAAACAAAAAAGGGGCACCAATTTTCTAGCCCGGCCCTGGATTTTGACTTACCTGGTATGGCTTCGGGATGAGTTCCAACAGAGAAATATTACTGGTGAATTTCAACAAAATACCTTTGGCCGTTTCAGAAATATCGCTTATCAAAGTTTCATACGAAACACACAAAACACCCTGTATCTTCGTAACCATCGGAGAAAATAAAATTTCTTCAGTGGATCCTGACTCGCCTCGAAGTCCTCTATCTCCCATTAGCCTATGTAAGGTTACTCATGAATCACCCTGTATAGGCTTTCGACTTTACTTATTTATTTTTGAAAGCTGCATGCCTAATATCCTGACGAGTATTCTGATATACCAGGGAAGAGTTCTGATTCCGTGTGTCACTTAGGATGCTATGGAGGGCATGATCGAGTGCGTCGACAAGAACGACGACGGACTGACTACTTGCGCCTCCATCAGACAAAACGCCGTCAATTGCAGCAAACCCGTCATCAAGATCATCGAAGACTGCTTGCCGGAAAAATCCAAAGAGGTGCCGATGCTCATCGTCAGAAGCGTTGTTGCCAGCTTTGATCATCTTTGTAAAATGGACGGTGAAAGCATCTTGGGTGAGTAGACTTCCTAGGGAAATCTTCTCTTTGGAAATCCAGGTATAGGTCGTCTTGTTTGAGAAGAGAAGCGGTCGCCAGTTTTTGACACTGATTCAGTTCCAGTGGAACGTTGACTCAATCACTGCTGCGCAGGTAATGCTAGTCGCTGGCCTCGTTTCTTTCTTAAAATGAGGTATGCGGTAACCTATTAACTTTAAATTTTCAATAATTCGGTGTCTATTGAACATTTTTTGGAAAACTGATTTGCGTCATAAAGTACTTGGTATGAGCAAAAAATCGTCTCAGAATATGCCAAGGAATATGACTTGGTCTCCCAACTAGTCATATTTTTCTATGCATTCTCAGGAACCGTGAATGACTGTAGAATTTATTTTAATGGCTTAGTATTTTTGGGTGAAAAGCAGCTACTATTTATACCTATAATTGAGGTGACAATTTTTTTTTACAAATATTCTTTCAATATTTCTCCAGAATTGGCAAACCCATGCTTGATGGACATCAACGAAGACGGTGAAGAAGCCCAGAAGTGCAAAAAAGATTTGGACACCCAAGTTGAAGCCATGCAGAAGGAGCCCCCCACCAAAACCCAAATCTGCGAGTAAGTTTCATCTCACCCGACCCAAAATAAAACCTGAATTGATCATTTTCTTGAGCAAATCCTAAAATTCATTTACACATTGCATGCTCCATTTTGGGACAAATTTTTAATTTCGAAAATATTTTCCAGCATGGCCAAGACTGTCAGGAGCTGCATGAACAAACAAATCAACGGCAAGTGCACGAATGAGGTAACGAAAAAGGCCACCACCGAAATGATGGATGCCATGATGGGACCCTGCAACGCCGCTTAGGTTTATTTTAAACGTATGAACAATTAACAGAGAATGAACGCTTTTATTATAAGTACCAACCCGTGTTAAGATTATCCTTAATAAATATATCAGTGTATTACTTTCAGTTAATGTTTTGAATCCCCTGCTGTACATCCGCATAGACAAAAACCAATGGGGTCGGTATTTTCAAACCAGATACCTACCTTCCGCTTCCGGTTATCTCTAAGCTGGAGCTGGAAAACTAACATCATAGGAACAATAATTGTAACAATAATTGCATCTGTGGCATTTACCTTCCGGGCAAAAGAAAGTGTTTTCCAAACTTTGAGAGCTGATTCCCCATCAAAATTGAATTAAAAAAATATAGAAAAATAATCACGTAAAATTCTTTCTTGAAAATATGTAGGGTCTTCTAAAAATGATTCAATTTCATTTGCCCTATGGCCCAATCTTTTTTTATATATTCCTGGCATAGCCTCAATGTGTGATCCTTTTCACCCTGCAACAGGTGTTTTTTTAAATGTCCCGTAACTTTGTGAAATGTTTACCTAAAACTTTAGGACCAGTTTTGAACGGTCAACAACAAGTTTTTTCTCTTCACGTTTACTTCAAGTAATCTTGTATTCAAATGAGGTTTTGTCGAAATTCAAAAAACATGCATAATCTATCTACAAATTGAACATTTTTTACTACTTACTTACTTGTTATGTAAAACACCCGTTTGACGGTAATCAATATAGGTACCTATAATAATTTGAAACATTTGCGAAAATTATAATTGAAGTTAAGGAAATACTGTTATATTGGGTACAATATTCAGACAGAAAAGACTGAGAACCCCTAAAAAAAATTTTCAGTCAGTTTCAACTACAGTTTCAGTAGTATCCCTAAAAGAGGATGAGCCGCTGGATCTTTCAGATATATACGTAGTTAGCAAAATTCATATTATTCATATAGCGGACATCTGCATGTTCACATAGTAGTTTACCCAGAACCACTGAATCTTCCCAACGGTCAGTATCTTCCTGTGGTGCGGGGATTGCGGGTTCGATTCCTGCTGTAGCCTAGGCGTTGTGTCGTCTTTGAAAGGCAATTTTTCAGCTAAATCGCTGATAAGATCAGTAGAGAATCGAACCGCTCCTATCACCAGACCTCAGTCCAATTGAGCACGTCTGGGAGATGTTAAAGAGAGCTCTCATGCGACGCATCCCTTGGACCAGAGAGTGCTATGGGCAGGAATACTCCAAAAGGGCATTGACAATTTGATTTTATGTAGGCAGGTATGCCACGGCATACACGGCAATGCCAGGTAATTGGTTGTCAATGTGAAAGGCCCACGCGATATTGAACGATGAATTGATGGATGAACACTCTCACATTTTTGTCACCTACCAACTTCTCAGTGGTTGGACTGTCCAGTGAGTTGCAATTTTTTTCGATTGAAACTTTTCTCGATTCTTCCAATCCTTATTCCCAAAAAAGTCAAAATCATCTCAAGTCTTTGATTAGAGGTGTTGTGGAAAACGTTCCTACTTTACGGGAGGATGCAATGAAAAAAAAATTGTACTCTGAGTTGATTCGTCCTGAGTATACTTATTTATAGACCTTGAAAATGTCTCTCTGTAATCTTCAAGAGGATTTTATCCTGGAAACCTCTGAGATGTGGTCTAGTGTATCACATCTTCGCTCCGCGATCTTCGAGCTCAAGACAAGGTGCCACCGATTCTTTCTTTTCTCAAAATCAGTCTTTGGTTGAGATAAAAAGGGTATGTCAGGTCTCGCATGGTTTTATGTTAGAAAGGCAGGAACCAGAAATCAATAAATAATTCACTCTTCAAAAATAGATTTTGTATTTCAACACAAACCATCATCATTCATCAGAAAGAACGTATATCTACGACAATGGTGTAACAAAAATCAAGTCTTTATGAAACATGTTTCGGTTTTTTTTGTTCATTTTAGGCCTCATTACAAGGAGCCAACATGGCATCCATGAATCCAATGTTAGCCCTCTTGGTCTTTTCGTTACGACAAGCCTTGTTCACTTGGTGACTCGCACAGCTCTTCATGAGATTGGCAAAACTGCAAAAATAAAAAAAAAGGTAAAAACCTGTTCTCTGTGCTAAAGATTAATCAAATAAATACATTTCACAACAGGGACTTACTTGCAAACTTCGTGCTTTGTCGGGGGTCCATTTCGGAATTTCTCCATAAACTCTTTCGATTCCTCGACACAGGTTTTCATTTTGGTATCATTGTCATCGAAATCATAGACGCAAGAATTGGCTAGTTCTGAAAGAAACGATCGTTTCAATTTTTTTCCAAAATTCTAAAATCTCTAACGTATATTCAGTTGTAGAGACATTAGTAATTTGCTGGCACTCTGTTGATAGGTGCCTGCAGGCTTTGTTTACTAGCTTGTGGCATTACCTACCCAAAATATGTTCCCCGTCTTGTTTGCAAATAAAGTCGAAAGCGGAAATGAGCGATTTGAGGAGAGTTTCTGGCAGCTCCTTAGATTTTTCAGGCAGGCACTCAGAGATGACCTTGATAAAAGGCTGGAAGCACCGCAAGCCATGGGTTCTGACGGATTCGCAGGTAGTCACTGTATCGGGAATGGCCGAGTCGCATTCGATGACTTTGTCCAAAGCTTTCTGCAAAACGAAACGGTTTCAGTTTCTCACATTCGATATTCAATCAAAAATTATTACTAGGGAGTGAGAAAAGGCACACAGATTATGGTGGCAGTTACCTTTAGCATATCTTCATTCAGACTCTACTAGGAACGAAACACAACACAATAGCATTTGCGGAAATTCCTTAGTCAACTAAGTACTAGCTTGACGGAAAACGTCCTGATTCCAAGATATTGATTTATTTGCGTCGCACTGTTGTCTCAAGCGCACGTCGCACAATACGGATTAAGTGATCCCTTCCCTTGCCCTTTCCCTCTTTCTCTAGTTGCTCTCTTCCCTTTCTTCCAGAGGCAGAGGGACGGTTTATTACTATTTGCATGACAGTAAATGGGGAAAATAAGGAAGTGCACGGATGGTCTGTATTTTCTATTCTGAATTCTCATTTTAGACACTATTCTAATTGATTTATGATTTTATTCCAAGAGACTGAAGATAACTGGCACCTGAATAATGACCTACCTCAATTTTATCAGAAGCGCCTGAGCACCATTCGTCCAAAGGATCGGTGACTTTGTCTAGGTAGCCGCTTTCGTTGAGGTACTTCTTCAGGTGGTGGACCTTGTATTCCTTGCTTTCCTCGCTGGAGCTGGAGTCTACCGAAGCAGACCTGCACAGGCCCAATGCAACTGTAAAATTAAGTTTCTATCATATATAATAGGGTTTCGAACAGAACCTGCGTTCCTTCTGTTCCTCGCTGGAGCTGGAGTTTACCGAAGCAGAACTGCACAATCCCAAATGAAACATCAAAATTCAGTTTTTATCATATAAATAGGGTTTCGATCAAAACCTGTGTTCCTTCCTCTCCTCGCTAGAGCTGGAGTCTGACGAAGCAGAACTGCACAAGCCCAATGCAACTGTAAAGTTGAGTTTTTATCATACACCTACATAGAATAGGGTCTTGATCAGAACTCTGTGACGTCCTTGATTAGTTAGATGCATTCTCTCGTGCATTAGGTATGTCTGTGTGAAATTTTCATATAGGAATGATAACTAAATATATGGAATCTCAACTTTGTATCCATCGCTAACTTGATTAGGTAACTTTTGAACAAAATATGTATATGAATGAATTGTATTCTAGCTGTTGATGTCCTGTGAGCTGGAGAAATTACTTTGCATAATTCATTGTCACGTCGATAGTTCCATGTCATGGTAATACAATTTTTGTCATACTCTATTGTTTTGGGGAGATCAATTTCTCTTATATCCAAGATGTCCCTAACACCAAAAACCTAGGATAACATGATGACATTTTTTTTGGAAAACTGAGCTGATTACTGGATTTATTATCTAGCTCGGTATCTAGGTAGGTACTCGTATATCCCATCACGATGTACATTCAGTAATGCCACTTTGATAAACTGATCGTGAGATCGTGAAAGATAAGAAATTTGGCTGAGTCAGGTTTTCTCAAGCAAATATCTGCTTCCACTGACTTCCAGAAGAATAGGTTATGGCGGCTATTATTTATCGCATCATCTCTCCAGGAAAGAGCTCACGATCAGCTCAAAACGTGACATCATCTACTGAATTGACATCGTGGATGGAATGTATCCACCCAAGGAAGGCATTTAAAACGTTTCATTCCCAAAAACCTTTCTCAATTCCCTTTTCTTCTTCCTCAAGACACCTACAAATACCTACAGTATCTACCTAAATGTTTGCTCTAAACGATACTTTAAATCACTTTTATCTGATAGATAATATCGATACCTAAATACACAAATGAATAGTCAGTAATAAGTAGAGTCTTCCAAAATGTAAACATTATCATGTACCTATGAAAAAGAGAAAAAACTATCTAAGGAAAAACTTACCGACAAAAATGAAAGCTGCAATTATTGTCTTCATTTTGTTGATTTTGGCGAAACACTGAACCGTTGCCAAGCACTCCATTTTATTTATACTTTTTTGTTTCCAGAGGCTTCTAGATTGAACGTCGTTTTTGTTTTCAAAAATTTTTTCGATAACCTCTGGCAGACAACTTATTTTTTACCGTTACGCAAGGCGTTTTTGTTTATTTACTAATTACTGATTTATTATTTGTCTTTCGAATTGACCTTGCACTCACTTTTTATGTGGGACACTGGAATATTTCTGCCAGAGATAATTCCATGTACAATAATAAATTACCGAACAGAAATATATCAAAACCAGGTATTTCTTACAAAATAAGGATTATTATTATCTTTATTATTATGATACAATACTGCAAAGGTTGAGAGTCATCTATACGGTGAGGAAGAACAAAAGGAAGATATAGTATCTCTTATCCTGTTACCAGGAGAAACTCAGATCTCGCTGTCAAAATTCGGAGAAAAAAAGTCTTGATGAGACGACAATTATAATAGAGGACATTCGATGGACGGGAAAAGGCTCGGCTCTGCGTAACAGTGGAAATTAGGTTGCCCGACATGCAGGTTATCAAAAAACTTCCAGAGAACAAAAACGAAGTTCAATCGAGAAGCCTCTGGAAGCAGGAAAGTATAAATATAATAAAGTGCTTGGTAACGGTTCAGTGTTTCGCCGAAATCAACAAAATGAAGACATTTATTGCAGCTTTTGTTTTTGCTGGTGAGTTTTGTTTCAGATAGATTTCTCGCTTTTTCATAGGCACACTCGTAGGCACATAATATCTAAATTTTGGTAGATCCTTGCTTTACGCTAAATATTTTTTATCAGACTGTTTATTACTATCACCTACTGAAAAAAAGTGATGTAAAGTACTTGCAGACATAGGTACAGAGTGACTTTTCCAGTCCTCCAGCTCCATTAACATCAACAGTTAGAATAATAAAGTTCAAGTTCCGATAGCCAAAGATCCCATATACCAGTCCTACGTCACAATTTTGCACAGACGTACCTAATGCACGGGAGAATGCACCTAACTAATCACGGACGTCCACAAGGTTCTGATCGAGACCCTATTCTTTATGAGAAAAACTCAATTTTACAGTTGCACTGGGCCTGTGCAGCTCGGCTTCAGTAGACTCTAGCTTCAGCGAGGAAAGCAAGGAATACAAGGTACACCACCTGAAGAAGTATCTCAACAAAAGCGGCTACCTAGAAAGAGTCACCGATCCTTTGGACGAATGGTGCTCAGGCGCTTCTGATAAAATTGAAGTGAGTCATTGCTGATAGTTTTTTGGTGGAACGTGGAAAACTCAAACCAGTCCGATTTTGTAGAAAGCTCTGGATAAAGTCATCGAATGCGACTCGACCATTCCCGATACAGTGACCATCTGCGAATCTGTCAAAATTCACGGCTTACGATGCTTGCTGCCTTTCATCAAAGTCATCTCCGAGTGCTTGCCTAAAAAATCCAAGGACTTGCCAGAGACTGTCATAAAATCGCTCATTTCCGGCTTCGATTATATTTGCAAACAAGACGGAGAACACATTTTAGGTAGGTAAATACCACAAGTCAGTGCATAAAGCCCGTACGAGATGATAAGAAAAGATGATATTTTTCATACAGGGGTCTACTCTGACATTAGCGCTTGCCAAACTAACAGATTCTACGATCAGAAATCGAAGAAGGGCCCAATAATATTGGCTGAAAAATGTTTCATAAGTCAAAAACTGGGTCACAATTAGACTCGGCACCAGATAACAAAATGACTAATGTCTTTTAACTTGGTATAGATTTTAGGACTTTGGGAGAAAATTAAAATGGCCATTTCTTTTAGAACTACTCAATTCCTGCATCTTAGATGTCAGCGATGAAGATTCCAAAATGAAAATCTGTGTCAAGGAATCGAAAGATTTCATGGACCAAGTCCAAAGAGGGCCCCCGAGAAAGCACGAAGTTTGCAAGTGAGTCCCTGTTGAAAAATATATTTATTTGATTGACCTCTCGCACCGAGAGCGGGTAGGTATGTTACCTGAAATTGTGAAAATTCTTGCAGTTTTGCCAATCTCATCAAGAGCTGTGTGAGCCACCAAGTCAACAAATCTTGTCAGTGCCGGATTAGAACGCAGTGGCGCCCTAGGCTGATTTATTTTGGCGCTCCCCCCCCTTCACTTTTGGAACTACAACCATAAATAATGAAAAAAATCCACCTTGATTCTTTCTTCAATTTTCAAAGATTGAATAAAAAAATTTATAGGCTGTTTAAAAACAGAACAAAATTAATACAATCATAGAGTAGCACACTGTGGGTAGGTATGTAAAGTGTTAAACACTAGTGACCACAAGTGACTAAATGGACCTTTTCAGCCTGTGGGCAGGCGATTTCCATTTCAGATATTGGTAGAGGCGAGGGTAAAGGTCTGTCTCCTTGAGAAAAGTCATTTATGTTATTTCAAAGATGGTGGGTGACATTCATTCGCTTCGTCGCTTGAGCTATAAACGAAAATACAACCTTTTTCCCGGTGTTTTACGCCGGCGCCGTGACCGTGAGGCAAAAACCTTCCACCTTTTCAACGGTTCACTTTCGAGTACAGTTACCAGTTTTTTTTTGAGCAAAGGTGCGTAGGTGGTCACCCTATAATAAGATTCAATTATTTTATTCATTATAATAATATAATATTTATTTTCGTCCGTGATTTTACAGAAGTGTAAATAAAAGATAAAGATTGATATTTCACTCATAAATAAAATATAGGACATGTCCAAACACTAAATCTAAAGATAAGGGAGAAAGTGGGTAGGTGAGTAATAAATTAACAAATAAGGAACAATAAAATCATAGCTCGAGAAATTCCCCAACAGAGTAAAAAGCCTTGTCAACTAAAAAGTCATACAAGCTCCGTTTGAAAGCTGCATAATTGCAATCACTAGTTACATCACTTGTCAATTGCAGGAACTTATTAAAACACTTAATTCCTTGATACATGGAATTAAGGAATACATGGCAACATTAATTATTAGTTGCCATTATTTCTATTCTTTTTTCCGTAGCATTACTTCACTTGGGAGTGGATGCCGGAAAGTACCTTTCCAACTTTTCTAGCTGGCCTAAAACTATTGCAACAATATGGAACATGAAACTACAAATTTGTGTGTGAATTCATGCTTTTTTTTTCGATTTCGCCTCGCCCTTTTATCGAGGCGCCCTAGGCTGCAGCCTACTTAGCCTATTGGTTAATCCGTCACTGAATCTTGTGGTAATGAAAAGACCAAAAGGGCTAACATTGGACTCATGGAAGCCATGTTGACTCCTTGTAATGATGTCTAAGAAACAAGGGAAAGCGATACATTGTTTAAAGACTTGATTTTTGTTATTTCATTTGTCGTAGATATACGTTGATATGATGATGGTTTGAGTTAAAATGCAAAATATATATTTCACGAGTAAATTATACCTATGCCTTCATAGCATAAAGCTGAAGAAGAAGGCATCATAGCTGCTGCCTTCCAACATAAAATCATGCGGGATTCGGCCCACCCTTTTGATCTCAACCAGACACTGATTCTAAGGCAGGAAGGTGGGGATGGAACCTTGTCTCGAACTTGAAGATCACAGGCGGACGACGTGATGTAGGTAAAACCACATCTCCGAAATTTCCAAGATAGAATACCCTCGAATATCACAGAGACACAACATCAAGGCTATAAGTAAATTCATATTCTCGAGGATCTCACAATGATATTTCTCGAAAGATATCGAACAGCGATTTATTAGTGACAACAAGCCAACGGATGACTCAGAGGATTGGAAACTCAGATCTCCGAGGTTTGTAGGTCATTTTCTCTGAGAATCGTCAAGTTAGTGACAATCGTGATTCTACTTTTTTTTTTAATAACTGAAAGTGAAGAGCGATTCTTTGATTGCTTCTATTAACCACACCAATATTGATTCACCTGCAGCGATATTTCCATGGATCGTACAGCGTTATCCACAAAGATCTTGGAGCAAAATCTCCAATATATTAAGCAAATTTCGAGGGTCAAAGATTTTTTTCGAATATCGCGGAGCGATATCTATGATACTCGTGGAACCATAGGATCGTAAAACAATAACATGTGCTAGGTTTCTAAATCGTTTTCTCTTGAGGATCATTGAGAGTTTGATAACCCTTGATTGCAATCCAAAATATATGACGATAATAAAGCGTTAAGCGAAATCTCCGAAAACTATAGAACAGCAGCTTGGGTAAATCTGTGGTACCTACTCTCGGTGGTACTAAAGCAATTAGGTATAATATCTCAGAATCTTACAACGATAACGGTATCCAAAGATCAAGCAGAGAAATCCCCGATCCCGAAGATGAAAGCAAGGTGGAGATTAGAAAAGACTTATTATTGATTCTAAATTATACTGGGTGATCCTTTGAAAACTATCCACCCGCAATAGCTCCTGATTTCTAAGAAACATTTCTTCGAGCAAACCCAGGTCGATTTTTATATCGAGGGGTACATCCGGAACATACATCGACGAATTTCTATCTTTAGCCCCCTCACCCCGATCGATTTTTCCTCAAAGCAGCAAGAAAGAACATTTTCTGTGAAATAAGTGCCACTCAAATTTACTTTTTTTCCCCACTCACCCCAAACTTCAAAATCTAAAATGACACTACCTACTTTTTTGATACATCAAATTGAAGAGAAGTGAATTTCCTTCCTGATCAAAATAAAAAGGCTCCCTTTCCCTCCTAAAATACTCTGAATGTCTAATTTATTGGAGGAGGGGTTGAACATTTTGAAAAAACTCACAAAGTAGGTCGTGTCTTGTTGAATTTAAATTTTGTTGGGGGGGGGGGGGGTAGTAAAGGGGTGAAATTGAGTAGCACTTTATCCACCGAAACTTCTCTTCTTCGATGTCATCTAGGATGACGCTGACTAAATTGAAAAGAATGAAAGGGTCCAAAATATAAAATGAGATATTTAGATAATTTTATGAAGAAGGAGGTTGGAGTAAAAAATCGAAAATCTTATCTTATCTTTAATTTGATGTACCTATCGCAAAGTAGGTGCATGGTGTCATTTGAAATTCCGAAGTTGGAGTGAGTGGAGGCGAGGGAGCTGAAGATAGAAATTCGCCAATGCATGTAGGTATGTTTTGGATGTCTCCCTCTATACATACCTACCTACATATAAGAATCGACCTGTTTTTGCGGGTGGATAGGTAGTTTTCAAATGATTACCTGGTATACCTACATCTAATCTACAAGAGTTTCATATGGATCCCTTCATGAAAATCCCGGATCTTGGAACGATAGATGTCTATGTCGGATATACATATTTGAAGAGCAAATTTGGGGATCCGAAAAAGATCTCTCACAGGACAAGTATAATGGTTTTCTTAGTTATAACGAAATATTTTAGGGTTTGAGAAAGGTGAAGGACTGGTTTGACCATAACTTATTGACAATGAACGAGACCAAGACAAAGTACCTATACCTTTTTGCTCCTATGCGAATGGTTTGCCTTCGTTTAATGAAATCCTCCTGGAAGAAACGGATATTGCTGTGGAAAGTGCAGATACAGTTAGATATTTGGGTGTTGAACTCGATAAACACTTGAGGTGAGAGAAACATGCTGAGAAAACAAACAAGAAACTTCGCCAACTTTTGTACCCTTTTAGACAGCTCGGAAACGTTATGGACACGAAGCCGTTATTGATGGTTTACGAAGCTCTTGTCGAGTCCATTTTAAGATATGGGATAATAGTTTGGGGTGGAATGAACATTACTCATTTGAAACCACTACACCAAACCCACAAAAGGCTGATAAAGATTATGTTGAGGAAGGGAGTCTACTATAGTAGTGACTTATTATTCAAGGAATATAGTATCTACAAAATAAAAGAAATTTTCATGGAAAAGCTATTTTTGTACCAAACAAAACAACAACAAAAGTTCAAATCCGAAAAGACATATAAGCATGATCCACGAGGAAAGGGTGAAATTGTCGTTCCTAGAGCTTGGAAAACGGTTGGTCAAAGCTGTTTCACTTACCTGGCCCCAAAGCTTTTCAACAAAGTACCTGATTTCATAAGGAATAATAACAATTGTATCCAGAGAAAAAAAGAACTGAAGCAATGGATACTTACCGGTGATATATTATCATTTTAGAGACGAAGCGACACGCACGCACTCTGACACGAATACTCACACCACATGAGACCGCATACGTTTTTTTTCTCCCAAACGTTTTTAAACTATACCCTCATTTTAACTTGTTGTACTCTTGTGTTCGTTTCAAATTTTACCTATACTTTTTTTTTCAAACATGTATGTCCATCTTTTGCAAAGGCTTTTCATAGCCCAAAATTATACGCATAATAAACATATTATACGGTGATCATGCACTTGTACTTACACACAAAGTTCCTTGAAGGAACTTTAAGTAAGGTTTACTGCTTTATTCTCTTCAACTTTTTGTAAGCACTTTGGAGACCGCTTTGTAATGTTGTGATTGCTAAAGAAGGAATAAACTTATTTATTTATTATTATTTATTTATTTGAAACTTTCTAGAACAACCTCAAGAACAACTTGCTCAATTGTTATTTTTGAAAATTTTTGAGATTGTTCCGTGAGCGCTGAAACTCCCCAATTCTTTTGTACTTATATGCCTGGATGGGTAGATAACCCATTATATTTCAATTTATATCAACTATCTAGGTTTAAAATCGTATCAATTCGAAGTTTGATAGATGTCAACTTGATTTTTTACAGGGTGTTGAAGAAAGTAGTGCAACATTGATAAAGTTTGACATAGGTACTCCCATTTGAAACAAAACTATCTCTTTTGAATTCCAACATCAAGGGCATATAGCTCTAAAGTTCATATCTCGAAACGGTTTTTGATTTATCTCTCTATCTCTCTTATTTACAGGGTGGTATCGAAAAAGTCGAAAAAACGACTTTTTGGTCTGCTGGTGATAACATTTTCCCTTCTTTACCAATTTTCCAAATCCAGGGCTCATGTTGAAGCTGAAGCCTTAGGTAAGAAAACCCAATAAACATAATCGACTCAAGACCAACATTTAAAATATAGGGTGGCATCAAAAGTGACATATGAATATATCTGTCCAGGAATCCGACCGGGTGGAAGATTAAATGAAAATCAACATTGTTTCCGGATGAGGCATTCATTCTGAACACTTTTTGATGTTTCATGATTGATTGTGACAAGAACTTTGGATGCAGGGTCCAAATTGCAGCCGCATGTTTTCCAAGGAGAAGCAGCGCTATAACTTACCTGCAAATGCCGTAACCAGTGTTACGGAAAACAGAGAGAAGAGAACTGTCTGTTTCCGATTGTTCCGAATTTTGTATCGTTGGTTACAGACATTTTGAGACCAGCGAGAAAGCTGATTCTTCCTCAGAAACACTCAATTCTAATTTGGTTCCTCCATCGATGATTCTGGTAACAATCAGTCATGAAACATCAAAGAGTGTTCAGAATGAATGCCTCATCTGTAAACAATGTTGATTTTAGTTTAATTCTCCGCCCGGTCGGATTCCTGGACAGATTAATTCATATGTCACTTTTGATGCCACCCTATATTTTGAATGTTGGTCTTGAGTCAATTATGTTCATCGAGTTTTCTTGTTCAAGGCTTCAGCTTCAATATGAGCCCTGGATTCAGAAAATCGGCAGAGAAGGGAAAATGTTATAGCCAGAAGACCAAAATGTTGTTTTTTCGATACCACCCTGTAAATAGAAGGGATAGAGAGATAAATCAAAAACCGTTTCGAGATATGAACTTTAGCTACTCGCCATTGATGTTGAAATTCAGAAGAAACAGTTTCATTTGAAATGGGAGAATGTCAAACTTTATAAATGTTGCACTACTTTCTTTAACACCCTGTAGAAACTCAAGTTGACATTTATCAACCTTCGAATTGATACAATTCTATACCTCGAGAATCAAGCTCTCAGATGCTCTAAGCAGAATCAAAATTGTTTGAACCAGTCGGGAATTCTCAGGTTTTGAAAAAGGGTGAAATTTGAAGTACGACAATAATTTCGTTGCGTAGTTTATTAAGTATCAGGACGCCATCCTGTTGTACTTTCCTTCTTGTGGTTCGAAGATAGAGCTCCTGAGAGTGTTGCGATCGACCTAACCACTAGTTGGAACACAATAATAAGACGCAGGAATTATTGTAACATAAAATTAATTCACCTACTGACTTTTATACACATGCCAAAGTGGCTAAGTAAAGGCTCGTTATACTATCCGCTATGTGCGTTCGCCAAAAAGTGTGAGGAGTCGACATTAGCGCTCAAGGTGGTGATTTACGAAACTGAATGATGCCTATTTGTGTTGTTTTCGGCTACAAGATGTCGCTACTCGACTGAATGCACATAGCTTATTATACCTTACCCCACCTTAACGCTGTTAACTAAGATAGGTACCTAGGTTTTCTGAATTGTTCCCGAAGAGATGAGTTATCTACCTTTAATAATTATTCAAAAGTCGCCACACATCAATTCTCCGAACACATGATCCTATACATTGATCAAAATCTGAACTTTGTTTGGGTAGCGTGGTTTAAAATTCCTATTGTGCCTTGATCAGATTCAGTGGCGGATCCAGGATTTGTGCTAGGGGGGGGCGCAACACAGTGGCGTACCTACCTAGCATATTTGGCACCCGGGGCGGATTATCCTGTGAGACCCCCCCCACACCTAACTTTACATCTATATCTAGAGAATGAGCTGCAGATTGCAGAGACACCACCAGTGCCGGATTAGGCAATTTTCCGCTCAGGAAATTCAGGGATCGAAAAATGGCGCCCCAGCTTATTGGTGACATGTTATTTTTAGACGCAGGAGAACGATTTCCTGACAAAGCGGATAACACCACAAACAGCGATGAATGCCAGGAAAGAAGCGCCGCAGGCGAAAAATTTCCAGGCAATTTAACCAAGCATTTAAATCTGCAAATAGAAAATGCAGCAGTAGCAGAAATGTCTATGTTTGATATGTTTGACTCTAGTGCCCGATTGCACAAACGTGGTATAAAATTTTAGTTCGGTACCAAACAGCGGATCAAATATTCAAAAGTGAAACAAAATGCAAATCCAATTACTTCAAAGAAAGAACATGATGGGGATACAAAATATGGCCCCTCACGATTATTTGTATACAGAAAAAAGTTGGGGTAACACGCACTTGTCGCTTATTTTTTATTACAAAGAAAAGATCTGACAGTTCCGGCAAGATTTGTTCTACAAGCCAAAATAAAAGTTGTCTCACCTCTGTGTTTTGGTATCCAAATAATAACTGGCCATATTTTGTATTCCCATCATAATCTCCCCCTTGAAGTAACTGGGTTTGCATTCTATTCCACTTCAAAAATTTGATCCCGTGTTTAGTACCGAACTAAAATTTGATACCACCTTTGTGCAATCGGGCGTAGGAGGATATAAGAATAGGGAGGGAAGGTCCGTCATGAAAAGTGAAGCCATGGAAATGTCATATCCGCTATCTTTGTACGCTCAAAATTTTTATCACTTTACCATTGAAACTGAATATTGCCACGTCAATTTTTGCGAGCTGTCGCTCTTGTCAGTGTCAGTCTATGACGCTTGTGCTGCACCAGATCCAGCCACATCTTTCCTAAATATAATCGTTGGATTTCAACTACTTCTACATATTGGCATTTTCGTCACTAACTTCGTGGTAGGTGATAGTCCGTAGCAGTAGAAGTTCCACCAAGATAGGTACCTAGGTACTTTTCATTGTAATTTTGCCATGGACCTTGAAGTCTACACAGGCCTTAAGATTGGCTGATGATAAGGTTTCTAGAGTACCTCTTCCACTGTTCAGTGTAGATCTCAGAGTGTAGATCATCATTGGGTCTATTAACAGTGCGCTGACCTCACAAATACGTGGTAGAATCTAGGAGGGTAGAATCGAACTGCTCATTTTCTGCTTATTATTTTTGGAATTTGCTGGTCATTCTCATCCTTGTCCAACATTCTACTGAAACATCGGGCGACCTTATGCTACAGGTAGGCATCTTCTCTCCGGCAGCTTCGGCTCGTATTAATGGGATAGTCTTCATACATCATATTGTATCCAGCGCACGTAGCCTCTGTATTTCTCACACCTGGGAAAGCTGATCTATTCAGCTCTTATAGATGAAGCACCACCCAAACAAGATCCAGGCACAAAGTTAAAAGATATCAGGCAGGACCTCGGGCAGGACTCATTTTATGACAGTCAAAAAAATCTCGATAACCCAGTGGCGGCTGGTGAGGGAGGGCTCAAGGGCGGCGCCCCCCCAAAGCTAAAGGCGGCAAGAGATTTTTATCGGCAGGAATGCATTTTATTAATTATACTTATTCCAAAGATTTGGTCTAGTGCAGAAACATTCTGTCATTAGTCAATTAATATTTCAACAAAATAATTCTAAGCGATCGCACGGTCGAAGAAGTTCGTCTTGGGCTCCGCATTCGGCGCCCACCGCCGATGCGGTGATGCCGGGGTGCACCCGCGCAAAACATGTACCGTAACCATGGCAACGCGAGACGCGGCTCCCGCTCTATACTGCAGATATGGGCTCCGTTTCTCGAGCCCCCAGCCGATTGAAATAACCGATATAATTATTTATGTACTCTTCGATTAGTCAACAGTTTGCAAACATGAAGATAGCTGACCTAAAAAAGGTACATTTAGGTCATCAAGCCTACTCAAGCCTACAAGAAGAAATAAATGCAACAAAACAACGGACGTCCGATTACAGCATTGATTTACTGAATATAAAGCAAATCGAACCCGCAAGAATAAATTCGTGGTGCATTAACTCACACGTAATTTTGACAAAACAGTGAATGCTAAAACTCCATATGGTTGTGCTGCGGATACGACAAAAAAGTTTTTGTCTCGAGTTTCGTCATTTCGCGAACTGAGAACTGTTCTATCTGCACTCTTTGTAGAGAATGTTTTTCATACTTCGAACCAACAAAACATGGACGAAATGTTCCATGATTTGAACAATTAGATCAGAAACGGGAAAGGAATAAAAGCCTCTTTCTCTAGTTTCTGATCTAATTGTTTATATCAGGAAACATTTTGTCCGAGATTTTGTCCATGTTTTGCTGGTTCGAAGTTCGAAAAACATTTTCTACAAGAAGTGCAGATAGAACATTATAGTTCTCAGCTCGCGAATTTGTTATTAACTTGAGCCCTCCTTGCAAAAAACTCACGAGCCGCCACTGCGATAACCTCAAATAGTTTCAAATTATTTCAATAATGTCAATTCAAATTACAAAAGTCAAAAGACCCTTGAGACTAGATGCAATTTTTGGGCGTAGTTGCTACCTCACCCCTTACGTCACCCGGCTTCATTTCCCCCCGCCCACAAGCTGGGTTATACTCCCTCCCTATTCTTATATCCTCCTAGGTTTGACTAGAAGTTCCAAGTTGACCGAAAAATCACACGCAGTTGTTGTTTGAGCCGATTTCACCAAGAAAAAAATTAAAACGTAAAAATGACTTTCAACTCTGTAAATTGAAAATCATCAGTCACAGGGATGTATCCTTTTTATATCATGTTCAGCATGACTTTATGAGCTTTCAAAAAAACCGAAACCGGCTTCAATCTATGTCAATTCCACCAAGAAAAATTGAAGATGGAAAATAGTTTTCATTTCACCCTGTAACTTGATGCACAGCAAACGGTCATAAATTCTCCGAGAAAGAAAGAAAGTAAAGAAAAATAACAAACTTTCACCCTATATACTGATTTGTAGCAGTCCCAGGGATGCGGACTTTTGACATGTTGAAGAGGAGACTGAAAGATTGCCATGATAAAAAAAACCGTTTTTGTTTAAATTAACTCCAGCTAAAATTCTATTTGCAATAATATAAGTACTACTCGTACTAGACCCGGCTTTCCACATCGGCACACCGGCCAATTTTTTCCGGGTATTGTATTTCATTTGAGATTTAAAATAATTACAGTTAGATACAATAATTGAGCCTACCTACCTACCTACCTATTGACCAGGGTGTTCGTTGAAGCTATCTATGCCGCGAAATACGAAGAAACAAGCAACTCATCCAGAAGCAACCCTGAGTATAATACCTAATTAAATAATCATATGTAATTATTCGAGAAGATAGGTGGGTATATAATGGCTCTTCAGTTTTGACTGTCGTCGTTTTTGAAATCTTATGTACCATTTAGTTTGTTTTTCATCGAATATTTATCATATTAGGCAGGCACTCGATCAGGCAGGTAGGTGAGTTGGTGTGTTTCATGATAGTAAGTATGGACACCAGATGTGAATTCTTTGTTTGTCGCGGGCGAGAAGAAAGGCGCAGGGGGCGCGTTTTGTGTGATGTTTTTAGAAAGTTTATTGAGGTAGGTAGTTTGATGTTTTGTGTGAAAATAGAAGAAGGCCACCGGCCACCAGCCACTGACTCGATGGGTTGACTGGGTGTTATTTGTGTGTGTTTGTGTACATTGAGAGTCGAATAGTAATACGCGTAGTAAAAGATACTCGAGTAAATATTGTAACATGGAAATCATCCTGACAAGCTAAGGAGCAATAATTGCAACCCTTGGTTTAGTCACTGATCCGCCACTGATCAGATTCAACATTTATGTTAGGGTTAGAAGTTATGATTAGGGTTAGGCCCAGCGCAGCGTCCAGACACTGTAATCTTTTTTAGTTCAAGTAATAGTATTGTGCTAGTTCGTAGTTGTAACGTTGTCGCCTCCGTTTCCTGTTTTCTTCAGTCTATTATACTAATTAAGTAATTAAGTACTATAAGGTAGGAATTCAGTCTTTGAAGTGAAGCATCTTATTGTTACTTGAGGTGCGTTCAGTCAGCTTATTTAGCAGCAAGTTTTAATTCCCTCACAAACCAGCCTCCTCAGAACAGCCGATAAGCGATGCAACGCTTACGGCTAAAATTAAAACTTGCGGCTGAATAAGCAGACTGAACGCACCTTCAGCTCGCCACTTTACTTGCTAACGTAGGGCTCCATTCCAAGTCCTAGGGGTTGAACCTTAGGACTGCTGTGGGTCAAATTATTCATTTGGCTCTATTGAAAAAACAACTGCTCTAAATGACTTGCTTTATTCGCAAAATGATACTAGAAGTACAATCTACTTTAAGAAGTAAATAAGTAGTCCCGATGGTTCAATGCATGAAATTTAAGGCTAAGCTCACAATAGTATAATTAGTATCACATAAAATACAGTATTCTGTCACTCTGCACTGCGCGTATAAATTTAATGCGGGTAGCTCCGCTGGCGCGTCCGCCATTCGTGACGGTTCGTTGAGGTGACTTGATAGATGAAAAGGAACCACCGCAAATGGAGTACGCGCCACTCAAATGGGAAACTATAGGTTGCGGGAACATAACCGTCACCCTGGCACCCGCTATGGCAACGTTGCAGGCACGCCGGCACAACGAAGCCGAAAACGAAGCGCCTCTTGCTAGCTTCTTGCCCGCGTTTGCGCATTGGGGGGTGCCAAGGTAGCGCAGTAGAGATTCGCTCGTTTTTACTCATTACTTAGCCAAATCTTGAGTTCAGCGCATTAATTTTTTCAATACAGCGACAATTCTTCGATAATTTATTCTTGTATTAGAAAAGATAACATCATACCATATACCCATCTTTAGGCAGCCATTTTTGTTCCCGCGACCTATAGGCACAACGGATTTTAGAATGCGATCTGTTCCATGCACCCATATTGACACTCTTGACGGTTATCGTACATAACTTCGAAGAAATATACGGAAAGTGGAAAGTGTCAATGCTCAAAGAAGAGTTGAGGCGGAGAGGAGCCCCACTGAGAGGGGAGAAAAAGGTGCAGCCTAGTACATAACACGTCACTACCATTTTTTTACAGCGATTTTTCGCTTGTCGGCTTTTCTACTTTTCTCTGCTTTTCAACTCATGAAGTGACGCAAACCGCTGGAGCCTTATTTTTAGAAAGGAGCGATCACCAGGCGATTGCGGTGTAGCCAATCACAGCCCTGGTTGTCTAGCAACTTCGCATGTGAACGGATCACATCCTTTCTAGAAATAGGGCCCCTGATTATTAATGCTGAGTGCTGACAAATGGAAATGGAATGACAATTACAAAGTTGAGGTTATGTACGCTTGAAATGACACTAATGATAGCTGGGGTGCATGGAACACGGGAGCCATTACTTCAGGCGTTTCCCACTGCAGCTCCCCATTAGAACAGGATATGCGCACTGCGCAGTGTGCCCCTGCTCTTATTGTATGGTAGAGATTTCTGTATCAAGTGGACTGTCATCAGCAAGGTGCGAGAACAGCAGTTGTAAATCCTGCAAATACTTCTTTGGTTTTGACGTTGCCGCAGCTTTTGTCGACCTTCTCTACTGCACAGGTCCTCAAATCTTTCCAAATACTGAAAAAAAACCAAGTTAAATAAATTTACTTGATAGGATTGGTCACTCCCTAGGCAGCCAGTTATACACTGAACACGATTTAGTCTGCCTTTCTAGAAAACTACAAGCCAAATTATTTTTTTAGACAGCAGTACATATGAACAACCTGGTTCTCTACAGTTTGAGATGAAAATTGCCATTATGCCACATGCTATGGAATGTAATAAAAATAGATGACAAAAAATTGCCACGTCTCATGCTAAATTATGTGAAACCATGTTCTCAAAGTTGAAAAAGTTTAAAGTTTGTTTTCCTCCTTATCGGCATTTCTACACCATAGGAGTCGCTGCATTTTTATTCAAACTGAAGTACAGTTGGGAGCGAAATGATTCATACGGCACCGCTAGGAAGTCGGCTGGATTCCAGAAATGTTAGCTGCTTGGATCGTTCTTGAATGCCAGTTTTGATTACGATCAATCGCTAATCAAAACTGGCATTCAGGAACAGCCAAGCAGCTAACATTTCTGAAATCTCAGCCGACTTCCTAGCGGTGTCGTATGAATCATTTCGCTCTAACTGTACAAGTAGAAAATTCAAACACTCAGACCTGATGTGCCCGGGAATCGAACCCGGTAGCTCAGCTTGCCGAGCGAACACGCAGTCCACTCGACTAGCGGGCTGTCAAAAGTTGACTAGCGGAACCATGTTATTCATCTAAATATATTGCAATCAAAAAAGTTAATTTTTCTCGTAGTTTCTTATAAAAAAGAGGCTTGACCGTTTTAATTGTATAACTGGTTGCCTGAGGGATGGCATACACCTCTTAATATACTGGTCACAATTTGAAGTGGGCCATCCAAAAAATTGCTCGGTTTTTAATCTCTGTCAATCACTTGAAAATCATCAGATTTTGAAATAACTTACATCAACTTCAGGATAAATCTTCCTACTTTCATCATCTGCAAATGCTTGTTAGCTTGTGACAGCGATGTGCTTAATACAGGGTGGTGAAGGATACCTTGAAATTTGGTACTTTTTTGAAACGGTGCAGGAAGTTTTGTG